>CM061747.1:61440591-62110489 GCA_030979885.1 Lolium multiflorum | reverse complement strand
AAACACCACATACTTCCTCATGAGCTATAAAACATTGACACAAATAAGGAGTAGTAGTTTGAATAATTTAAAGGTAGCACATGAAGTATTTACTTGGAATGGCAGTAGCAGAAAATACCATGTAGTAGGTAGGTATGGTGGACACAAATGGCATAGGTTTGGTCTAATGGTTATGGATGTATGAGAAGCATTCCCTCTCGATACAAGTCTTTGGCTAGCAAGGTTTGATAGCAAGCATAAAGGTTAGGGAAACAAACAAATATACATATGATAGAAACAATCATGCATCTTTCTCATAAGCACAAGCAATTTTAACTTAAGAATACTAAGCTCATAAGCATAGAGATAATAGAGTAATGTATCTAAGTGTATTTCTCTCTTTTATTAAACATCAAGATGTTGTTGCTATTGACCAATGCTAAGTTTGCCAAAACCAAATAGATTTACTTGATGCTCCCAAAGTGATATCAATACTCATGTCAAGAGTAATCATATAATGGAGATTGCAAACTAAAATAAGGTGTGCAAAAGTAAATGATAAGACTTCTCATTAATATTCCATAACGATAACTCACACCAACGGATACATAGATAACTAACTAAGAGAGATACTTCCACATTGCATACTATTCCATATGATAACTTCCCTACTCATGATATGACACTACTCGATAGTAAAAGATAAAGGTGGTGATGTGATACCGCGGCACTCCCCCAAGCTTGGAACAAACCAAAGGGGATGCCAATACCAATGATGAATTACTCCTTCGGTGATGATGGTGAATCTTTGTCGTCATCAGACTTCCATGGAAGAGGCCCTCCATCAACAAAAGACATCTTGGTCTCCGGAAACCTGAAACTAGCAGCATGACTTATGCGCTTAAACCTGTTTTCATACTCACAGTTTTGATTATGAACATCATAGAGTTGAGCTTGGAGTTTGTTGGTGGTGTCGTGAAGTGAGAAGATATCGTCCCACAACTTTGCAGTCTCCTTCTTGTGCCCATCAATGAGTTCAGACACAATCTTGTGAAAGATATCCACTTCACGCTCGGCCATCTTCTTGTAGTTGAAAACCTCTTGTTCCAGTTTCTCCATCCTGTCTTCCAAACTCCCTTCTCCCTTAGGACCCTGGACATCTTTGATCTGCAACTCTCCATCCACGAGCTGCAACTCTTTGGGGTGCATCTTCAGCTCGTTCATGTACGGGTTGACGACGTCCTCAAAGAAACTGTCCTTCTGAGTTCCCGACGAGGACATGGTGGATCTAGATCCGAAGCAGATCCTGGCAGAAAACAGCTCGAAACAAAACACGAGAAAACGATATTACGGACCTCCAGGGGTCCGGGGGATTATATAGCAAATATTTTTACGACAAAAGGAATGTTCCGGACAACGAGTGGAAACGGGGCCAGAAATTTTGTCACCATGGAGTCGGCGCGGCGGTGGGGCCCGCGGCACGTGGTGACGGGCCCTCGCGTCTTTTCCACTCCGTTTCGATTCCGTAATTTTTCATATTTTCCAAAAACAGCAGAAATAATGTTCGGAAAGGTAAACGCGGACTTTTTATTACCTGTACTGTTACCTATTCAAAGTCGAGTTCCGGCGGACTGTCAATTTGTCCTTTGATGAAAGCCTCCGGTGTTTCCACTTGAATAATATCAACATCAACATTATAAGAATCACCTGAGATATAATGCTTGAGTCTTTGTCCATTCACCACTTGTGTGGCATTGCCTTGGAGAGAGCTAATTTTAATTGCTCCTGAACGATACACCTCCTCAACAACATATGGTCCTTCCCACTTCGAGAGTAATTTCCCTGCAAAGAGTCTGAGACGAGACCGATACAATAGAACTTGATCTCCAACATTAAATTCTCTTTTGATGATCCTTCTATCATGCCATTTCTTAACTTTTTCTTTAAAGAGTTTAGCATTTTCATAAGATTCACTTCTCCATTCATCTAGAGAACTTAATTGCAACAACCTCTTATTGGCTAATTTAGGATCTTTATTTAGTTCTCTAACAGCCCAATAAGCTTTGTGCTCTAGTTCTAAAGGTAAATGACAAGCTTTTCCATAAACCATTTTATAAGGTGACATTCCCATAGGATTTTTATAAGCGGTTCTATAAGCCCATAGTGCTTCTTTCAATTTGCTAGCCCAATTCTTTCTAGATTTATTAACGGTCTTACCCAAGATAGCTTTAATCTCTCTGTTTGATAATTCTACTTGACCACTAGTTTGAGGGTGATAAGAGCAGAAGAAATTCTATGATTAATACCATACTTAGCAAGAGTTTTTCTAAAACCTCCATGAATAAAATGAGAACCTCCACCAGTCATAATATATCTAGGTACTCCAAATCTAGGAAATATAACATCTACAAGCATTTTTATAGAAGTCTCACCATCAGCACTTTTTGTAGGTATAGCTTCTACCCATTTAGTAACATAATCAATAGCATATGAGTATTACCGTCTGAAGAAGGGAAAGGACCCATGAAGTCGAATCCCCAACAATCGAATGGTTCAATAACAAGAGTATAATTCATAGGCATTTCATTGCGTCTAGAGATATTACCAACTCGTTGACATTCATCACAAGATAAAATAAATTTCCTTGCATCTTTGAAAAGTGTTGGCCAATAAAAACCCGATTGTAGAACCTTTTGCGCGGTTCTATCTCCAGCGTGATCCTCCATAAACACTACCATGACATTTATTCAATATCTCCTGTTGTTCATATTCAGGAACATCTTCGCATAATACCATCCACTCCTTCTTTATATAAGTGTGGGTCATCCCAAAAATAATGCCTCAAGTCATAAAAGAATTTCCTCCTTTTCTTGAGCTGAAAAGGTTGGAGGCAAATACTTCGAAACGATAAAATTAGCATAATCTGCATACCAAGGGCTCTCTCGCAAGCTCACCTTTATTACAGCCAATTGTTCATTTGGAAAACTATCATTAACGGGAACAGGATCATAAGCAATATTTTCCAATCTAGACAAATTATCAGCAACAGGATTATCAGCACCTTTCCTATCTATAATATGTAAATCAAATTCTTGCAACAGAAGTACCCATCTAATAAGCCTTGGCTTAGCATCTTTCTTTGTCATAAGGTATCTAATTGCAGCATGATCAGTATGAATTGTAACTTTTGAATCAACAATATAAGGTCTAAACTTGTCACAAGCAAAGACTACAGCTAACAATTCTTTTTCAGTTGTAGCATAATTTCTTTGAGCAGCATCAAGAGTCTTACTAGCATAATGAATAACATTTAATTTTTTATCTACCCGCTGTCCAAGAACAGCGCCTACAGCAAAATCACTAGCATCACACATAATTTCAAAAGGCAAATTCCAATCAGGAGGTTCGACTACAGGAGCAGTTGTTAAGGCTTTCTTTAGAGTTTCAAAAGCTTCCTTACAATCATCATCAAAAACAAAAGGTACATCTTTTTGAAGAAGATTAGTAAGAGGCTTTGAAATTTTAGAGAAATCTTTAATAAATCTCCTATAAAACCCAGCATGACCAAGAACACTACGAATACCTTTAACATCCCTCGGATAGGGCATCTTCTCAATTGCTTCAACTTTAGCTCTATCAACTTCAATACCTCTCTCGGAAATTTTATGTCCCAATACAATTCCTTCATTAACCATAAAGTGGCATTTCTCCCAATTAAGAACAAGGTTAGTTTCCTCACATCTCTGCAAAACTTTATCGAGGTTTCGCAAGCAATTATCAAAAGAATTCCCATAGACAGAAAAATCATCCATGAACACTTCTACAATACTTTCGCAAAAACCATGAAAAATAGCAGACATGCATCTTTGAAAAGTAGCAGGAGCATTACATAAACCAAAAGGCATACGCCTATAAGCATAAGTTCCATAAGGACAAGTAAATGTGGTTTTCTCTTGATCTTTAGCTTTAACAGCAATTTGTGAAAACCCAGAATAACCATCAAGAAAGCAAAAATGAGTATTTTTAGATAACCTTTCTAGCATTTGATCAATAAAGGGTAAAGGGTAATGATCTTTCTTAGTAACTTTATTAACTTTTCGAAAATCAATGCACATTCTATAACCTACAACTATTCTTTGAGGAATAAGCTCATCATTATCATTAGGCACAACAGTCATTCCTCCTTTCTTAGGAACGCAATGCACAGGACTAACCCATCTACTATCAGCAATAGGATATATAATACCGGCTTCAAGAAGTTTTAATACCTCGTTCCTTACCACCTCTTTCATCTTCGGAATTAGACGACGTTGATGTTCAACAACAGGCTTTGCATCTTCTTCCATATTAATAGCATGTTGGCAAATAGAAGGAGAAATCCCTTTCAAATCATCAAGAGTATAGCCAATAGCTCCTCGATGTTTCTTCAATATTTCCAATAACCTTTCTTCCTCAATCTCTGAAAGCTTAGAACTAATAATAACAGGATATATTTTCTTATCATCAATATGAGCATATTTAAGATTATCAGGTAAAGGCTTTAAATCAAAAACAGGATCTTCCTTTGGTGGCGGTGTTGTACCCAAATCTTCCACCGGTAAATCATGCTTGAGAATAGGTTGACGAAGAAAAATTTCCTCAAGCTCATCTCTTTCTTTCCTAAAAGCTTCACTTTCACTATTCTCCAAATGTTGCTGCAAAGGATTATTAGGAACAAGAACAATAGATGCACATTGCTCCATTTTAAAATCATTACTAGGCAAGTCAACTTTATAAGGAGTTTTGGTAAATTTAGAAAAGTTAAATTCATAAGGTTCACCAGCAAATCTAGTCAAAATTTTCTCTTTCTTACAATCTATAATAGCTCCACAAGTATTTAGAAAAGGTCTACCAAAAATGATAGGACAATGATCACTAGCAGCAGAACCAAGTACCAAAAAGTCAGCAGGATATTTAATCTTACCACATAGAACTTCCACATCTCGAACAATACCAATTGGAGAAATAGTTTCTCTATTAGCCAGATGAATAACCACATCAATATCTTCAAGTTCACAAGAACCAATTTCGTGCATAATCTCCGTGTAAAGCTCATAAGGAATAGCACTAACACTTGCACCAATATCACATAAACCATAATAACAATGATCACCAATTCTAACAGATAGCATAGGAACACTAACTTGTTTGGATTTATTAGGATGTGAAACAATATTAGAAGCATCTTCACAGAAAATAATATGACCATCCTCCACATTTTCAGTCACAAGATCTTTAACTATTGCAACAGCAGGTTCAATTTTAATTTGTTCTTCAGGTTCTTTAGGTTTCTTTTCACTTTTATTAACTGCACTAGATATGACAGAGTACTCCTTCATTTTAGCAGGGAAAGGAGTTTTTTCAATATAAGCTTCAGGAATAACATTATCAACAGTTTCAATCACTACACATTTGTTTACAGATGAATCAACTTTATCTTTATACGGTTCATGATACTTATCAAAATTCTTCTTAGGCAATTCATAATGAGAGGCAAAAGCTTTATAAAGATTTGCAACAACTTGGGAATCAAGACCATATGTAGCACTCATATTACGAAATTTATCAGTATCCATAAAAGCTTCAATGCATTTATAATCATAAATTATACCCGATTCTCTATCTTTGTCGTTCTCCCATCCTTCAGTATTTTCTTGGATCCGATCAAGAAGGTCCCTTTTAAACTCTTCTTTGTTGCGTGTAAATGATCCAGAACAAGAAGTATCCAGCAAGGTCTTGTCTTGAAAAGAAAGTCTTGCATAGAAATTATCAATAATAACATTACCAGGAAGCTCATGAATGGGGCATTTGAGCATTAAAGACTTCAATCTCCCCCAAGCTTGGGCAATACTCTCTCCATCATGAGGCCAGAAATTATATATGCGGTTCCGATCTTTGTGAATTTCACTTGGAGGATAAAATTTGGAATAAAATAAAGGCACAATGTCCTCCCAATCAATAGAATCACCATTCTTCAGCAATTTATACCAGTGCGCCGCTTTACCAGACAGCGATATAGTGAATAGTTTCTTTCTAACTTCATTCATAGAAATACCTGCACATTTGAATAACCCGCATAATTCATGCAAAAACAATAAATGATCACCAGGATGGACAGTTCCATCCCCTTCATAGCGGTTATCCATAACACGTTCAATAATTTTCATAGGTATTTTATATGGTACTACTTCCTCACCTGGCGCTTCATCCACTACCGTTGCAGTAGTAGTAGATTTCCCAAATAGAAATTGAAGAGAAGATCTCTCCATAATGATTTATAGCAGCAGGCAGAAATAAAATCAGCACAAACAGTAAAGGTTTTCCTTACCAATTCCGCTTACCAATAGCGCTTCACTCCCCGGCAACGGCGCCAGAAAATAGTCTTGATGACCCACAAGTATAGGGGGTGTATCGTAGTATCTTCGATAAGTAAGAATGTCGATCCCAACGAGGAGCAGAAGGTGTTGGCAGCAGTTTCGATGAAGGATTCACTGTAAATGCTCACAGACAAGTATTCAGGGGGTTTTGATATTGCAGATAAATAAAGTACAAGTAAATAAAATGCGAGAGAAATAATTGCAGCGAGTGGCCCAATCCTTTTTAGCACAAAGGACAAGCCGGTTTGTTTACTTATAATGACCAAACGTTCCTGAGGACACATGGGGATTTTAGTCTAGTGCTTTTTCATGTGGCTAAATAATCTTCATTGTTTTGATAAGTGTTGTGTGGGTGAACCTATGCTAATGCACCGCCCTTCCTAGGACTAATACATACTTGTGATTATACCCCTTGCAAGCATCCGCAACTACAAGAAAGTAATTAAGATAAATCTAACCACAGCCTTAAACTCTGAGATCCTGCGATCCCTCCTGCATCGATATACTAACGGGGGCTTAGGTTTCTGTCACTCCGGCAACCTTAGCAACCGAATACAAGATGCACTCCCCTAGGCCCATAAATGGTGAAGTATCGTGTAGTCGACGTTCACACGACACCACTAGAAGAATGACACCACAACTTAAATATCATAACATTGAATATTACTCAACCATAATTCACTACTAGCGTTTAGACTTCACCCATGTCCTCAAGAACTAAACGAACTACTCACGAGACATCATATGGAATACAATCAGAGGTGATATGATGATGAATAACAATCTGAACATAAACCTTGGTTCAATGGTTTCACTCAATAGCATCTACAACAAGTATAGAATAACACCGGGAGAGTTTCCCCTATCAAACAATCAAGATTTAACCCGAATTGCTACAGCGATGACGAGGTGCAGCGGTGGTGATGGCGGTGTAGATGGTGGAGATGATGATGATGATGATGATGGAGATGATGTCCCGCTCGATGACGATGGCGATGGCGTCGATTTCCCCCTCCGGGAGGGAATTTCCCCGGCGGTTCCTGCCCGCCGGAGAGCTCTTTTCTCTCTGGTGTTCTCCGCCCCGCAGAGGCGGCTGTAACCCCTTGTGAGGTCCTCTCTGTGGCTTAGGTTTTGGGACGAAGTACGCGAAGAAAAGGAGGCGAAAGAGGCTGTGGGGCCCCCAGGCACAGGGTGGCGCGG
Source organism: Lolium multiflorum (assembly GCA_030979885.1). NCBI lineage: Eukaryota > Viridiplantae > Streptophyta > Magnoliopsida > Poales > Poaceae > Lolium > Lolium multiflorum. Next base: position 62,102,894 of record CM061747.1, on the reverse strand, counting down.
CCAGGCCATGGGCCGCGCCGCCCTATGGTCTGGGCCCACAGTGGCTCCCCTCTTCTTCCCCTTCTGGCTCCCTCCGTCATCTGGAAAAATAGGAATTTACGTGAAATTCCCTTCCACAGTTGATCTTCCGAAATATTGCGTTCTGACGGTGCTTTTTCCAGCAGAATCCTGGCTCCGGTGCTTGATCCTCCAATGATGATGAAACATGCAAAATAGATGAAATAACATAAGTATTGTGTCCCAATATGAAATATATCAATGAATAACAGCAAATTATGATACAAAATAGTGATGCAAATTGGACGTATCAGCTACTTCTCGAGAAAATTTCATGCTTGAATTGTTGAATGATGCAAGCTTAGAAACGGCAGGTAAACTTCTCAATCCTCGACTTCTTCGATTGTTTGCTTGTTTTCTTACTCGACAAATGTCTTTTCATCAAATAGGTCCCTTCTTAGACGCCGTTGCAGAAGACGTGTTGACGTAGATCGAATTTTCTTGTTAATCGCGGCTGGACCATGGATCTCTCTTTGGGCCACGAACGTACTCGACAAATCGTCGGGTTTCAAGGCCGGGCGTGCCAAATTCGTGAGTTCTGGAATGCACCAAAACCTTGTCCATGGTTTACAACTCCATGTTCCCACGGAACGTTCGACCAAAAACTTCTGCTGAGCTGATGATCAAATTTAAAGACTCTCATCAAATCCATGGTTTCGTAAGAGCTCAACTAGTAGCAGGTGCTAGATTTGCTCTTATTATGCTTCAGATCTGCCACTCAAAATTGGATATGACCAAAGTGGTTGAAAAAGTCCATGACAAAGGGGAGGCATCGACGAGAGGGGTGTCGACGAATTGACGCGATAGTTACGCCGTGGCTGAAGAAATAATGGTGACCTTCTTCGGATGGATGCCGACTTTTTTGCAGATGGTCATTATGCTGATTTCCTGGGTGCCTCGAAGAAGTAGAATAACGAGACGACTTTACCGTATTAATTATTGTGTGTAAATCTTGTCAAAGAAACTTGTAACTTTGTATTATATTGAAAATAAAATATCTCCGGCCCCAGTATTTTGGTGGCATGTGTCTTTATTTTTACTTTTCTTGCGAGGTGTTTTAAACCAATGCAAAAAATCGTTGTAAATTTATATATTGTATGGATGTCTCTAGCAAGACAGAGACTTTGTCGGGTCAAAAACACCGAGTTTGTCGAGGAAAAAGATGTATATCACCAATATCTTTATTATATTGCAGCACCGCGAGCCGCCTCATTAAAACCTTCCAGCCCCACTCGGTGCCCTGAAAGAAAAGAGTGCGTACGAAAACTTCGCGGGCGTTTCGGTACATTGTATGTTTACATATATATTTTGACTTAAGCATAAAAATGCCTAAGTTGCGCCACGTTCCAGGGATTTGGCTCGCAATCCCTGTCTTCTTGTCCTTTATCATGTACGCTCCTCCTTCGATTACTTCGGTGACGATGTAAGGTCCTAGCCATGGTGACTCGAGTTTCTCGTGGCTATCTTGTGTGAGTCGAAGAACTAAACGCCAACTTGGAAAGACCTTGGTCGCAATCGTCGATGTGATAGTTTTTCATATCTTGCTGTACTTGGCGACTCTTGACAATACTTCGTCGCGAGCCTCGTCAAGTGCATCCATATCGTCTTCCAGCGCTTTCTCGAAGTTTCTTCATCAAACTCCGCCACTCTTGGGGAATTGTGTTCTATTTCTATCGGCAACACTGCTTCTGCTCCATGAACCAGGAAAAACGGGGTTTCCTTTGTTGCTGTATTGGGTGTCGTTCGTATGCTCCATAGCACACTTTGTAACTCCTCTGGCCAAGTATTTGAGCTTTTTCCAGTGTGGTCCTAACGAGCGCTTCTTGATACCATTGCAGATGATGCCATTGGCTTTCTCGACTTGACCATTGGTTTGCGGGTGCGCAACCGACGCAAAGTGTAGTTTGATGCCTACCTCTGCACAATAAGCCTTGAATTCCTTGGATGTGAAATTGCTGCCATTGTCTGTGACGATGCTATGAGGAACTCCAAACCGAAAACAATGCTTTTGATGAACTTGACCGCCGATGATGCATCTGGCGAATTTATCGGTTTCGCTTCAACCCACTTGGTAAACTTGTCGACAGCTACAAGCATATACTCGTATCCTCCTGGCCACGCTTTGTGCAATTTGCCCACCATATCAAGACCCCATTGAGCAAAGGGCCACGACAGGTATTGGCATCAATTCCGCTGCCGGAGAGTGGGGTTTGGCGGCAAACCTTTGACACGCATCACAAGTACGCACTATGTCCTTTGCATCCTCGATGGCTGTTAGCCAATAAAATCCTGCTCTGAGCCTTGGCCGCAATAACTCGTGCTGGCATGGTGCCCGCAAACTCCTCGTGCACGTCCTTTAAAAGTACTCGACCTTCTTCAGCTGTGACGCAGCGCTGTAAGACTCCCGATATACTTTTCTTGTATAGCTCGCCTTTAACCACAGTAAAAGCTTTAGATCTCCGAATAATTCGCCTTGCCTCTACTCGATCGTCGGGTATCTGCTGCCTTGAAATATATGCAATATAAGCCTGCATCCATGGTACTTGTACTACCATAACTTCATGTGATTCTTTGTCATCTCCAGGTGCTGCCTCGAGGGCTATCGAAGCCCCAGCCTTTCTCGACCTTTTCTTTCTTCTTTGGTTGTTTTTGCCTTGGTTGATCTTTCACTTATCTCCTCCCAAAATACTCCAGGTGGTATTGCTAGGCATTGTGACCCGATGTTTGCCAAAACATCGGCTTCGTCATTGCTGAGCCTGCTAACATGATTCACTTCACACCCGTCGAAAAGCTTCTCGAGTTCATTATATAACTCCTTGTATGCTATCATGCTATCATTGACTGCGTCACATTGATTCATGACTTGTTGAGCCACCAGCTGGGAGTCGCCGTATATTTTTAATCGGGTCGCACCACAAGCCTTTGCCATCTTCATCCCATGTATCAGTGCTTCATACTCTGCCTCGTTGTTAGATGCGTTGGGAAACGTCATCCGTAGTACATATTTTAACTTGTCTCCTTGAGGTGAAACCAATATCACGCCTGCTCCTGCTCCTTCTAACCTCTTGGACCCGTCGAAGTTCATGGTCCAGGTTCTCGATAAATCAGGCGGTCCCGTGTTTTGCAGCTCCATCCACTCTGCGATGAAATCTGGTAAGATCTGCGACTTGATCGCTTTTCTTTTTTCGTATGTGATGTCCCGAGGGGAAAGTTATATTCCCCAAAGGGAGACACGACCCATAGCTTCCGGGTTATTCAGTATATTTGATAGAGGAGCCTCATTGACCACTATTATCGGGTGTGCCGAAAAATGTGTAACTTTCTTGCTGTTGTAAATACTCCATAAGCTAGCCGATGTCACCTCTGTTTTTAGCGATAGAACTTCACGATGAAGTATACGGCCTTTGTACTCCATGTAATTTCCCTTCTTCCTCTCGCTCAACCACGGTGCTGACCACCTGAGGTGTGGCCGCAATGTATAGCAGGAGAGGTTCCTTTTCCTTGGGCGCCACCAGTATTGGAGGTGTCGAGATTGTGCGCTTGAGATCCTCAAAAGCTCTTTCTGCTTCCTCGTTCCACTCAAACTTTTCTCCTTGTTTGATCAAAGCGTAAAATGGCAATGCCCTCTTGCCTAACCTGGCGACGAATCTGCTCAAAGCTGCGACTCGTCTGTTGCGTTGTATCTCTTTTAGCTTTGTTGGCTTCCTCATCGTCACGATAGCCTGAATTTTCTCCGGATTAGCCTCGATTCCTCTTGCTGATACCAGGAACCCGAGAAGTTCTCCTGCAGGAACTCCAAAAGAGCACTTTGTCGGGTTCAGCTTAAGACAAAATTTGTCGAGGTTGTCGAAGGTTTCTCTAAGATCATCGATCAATGTTGATCCTTTTTTGTTGTTATGACGACATCATCAATGTATACTTGGACGTTCTTGCCAATCTGCGTGGCCAAGCACTTCTGCATCATCCGCTGGTATGTTGCACCCGCGTTTTTCAACCCGAAAGGCATCGTTTTGTAACAAAACACGCCATAAGGGGTGATAAAAGCTGTTTTGACTTCATCTTCCTCCTTCAGTCGGATCTGGTTATAACCAGAATATGCGTCCAAGAAAGAAAGACGTTCTCAGCCTGCCGTGGAATCGATAATTTGATCGATCCTTGGGAGGGGAAAGTGATCTTTTGGACAATGTTTATTTAGACACGTGAAGTTGACGCACATGCGAAGGACCTCCGTGTTTTCTTCGGGACCAACACTGGGTTTGCTACCCACGTGGCTTCTGTGTGTATCTCTTTGATGAACCCAGCTTCTCTGAGTCGATTGATTTCTGATAGCATAGCTTTGCGGTTTGGTTCCGAAAAACGCCGCAAAGGTTGTCTGATTGGCCTAGCCAATGGATCCAAGTTTAAGGGTGCTCGGCAAGTTCCCTGGTACTCCTAGCATGTCAGCTGGACACCATGCGAAGATTTCCCAGCGCTCACGGAGGAACTCGACGAGCGCGCTTTCCTATGCGAGGTCCATGTTTGTGGCGATAGCTGTCGTCTTCTTGGGATCCGTCGGATGTATCTGCACTTCCTTCGAGTTCTTGGTAGTGTCGAAAGTTGGCTCTTTGAGCGGCCTCCCGCCGGCAGCACGTCATAGTCTCATACTCCTTGACGCCATATACTCAGCTTGCATCCCGAAAGTTTTTGATAGGCGATGAAACACTACAAGAAAAGTTCTGATAGACAACGTCCCAAAATCGTCCACTAAGGGGTATTTTTCGTCGCCTATGGGCCTAACCCGACGATATGGGTTCTGTTGTCCAAACTGCGTCAGGCAAAGTCCTACGACATTTTTTTCGGTCCGTCGCGTTTGGGCGCCCTTCCGCCACGGAAAATCGAACCGTTGTACAAGTGTTTTCGGGAGCCCGTTGATGGACGTCATGCAAACTGACATCAGATGCCGTTAACTGGCAGTGGGCGTTAACTGGGAATGGTAGATGGTAGGCCCACATCACAACTGCATTCTGATAATAATGCAAAAAGAGTTAAACGATGAACTATGCAAACATTTATTATGCAATGTAGATATAAGATAATAACAAGTTGCATAAATAAGACAATGTATGGAACTTGTACTAAGCACAAACTTACATCATAATGTTGCACAGGGTCGCTACAGATCCTTTTTTGGCGACTATCTTCTAATGATGACTGCTTCATTAAAACTGCATTCTGGTAACATTGCAAACATAGTTACAACAATTAACTATTCAAACATGTATTACGCAATGTAGAGATCAGATAACAACATGTAGCAGAAATAAGCACAAGATAAGATAAGATGCATGTACTAAGCACATACTGGCTCGCTGCAGGTCCTTCTCTTGCGTGCACTAGTCGTGGTCAACATGCCTGTCATTTTAGGTTCAGCCATCAAGTGAAATGCTAATCCTCCTGCTCCATTGTCCTTAATCTGTGTTTAGATATCACATTTAAGACCAAGTCAGCTGGTTTCAAATAACAAAAAACTTGAGCTGCCAAATGAATAAGCCAATATTTACCAGATATCAGATTAAAACCAACTAGATGTTGCTTTGCATGAGATACGAATTTCAGACATTCAGATTTAGAGTAGGGTAATGCCAAGGTTTTCCACATAAAGTAAACTGGCATTAAGAATGACCAAATGTCAGGTTCAAATCACCTTCGCAGTTTCTCCAAGACAAGCATATCAAATAGGCAGAAACATAGTAAAGCATGAATGGCATTGCTATGGCAGGGTTCCAAGTGTTAATCTCTTGCATAAGGAACAATGCATATAGGTTATAGATAATAACGGAAGTAAACTGCCAAAATTACCAACCAAGAACTCAGATTCCAACCTTCCCTAGCGTCCCCGCTGTTAATGTTGGATGTTCTAATAAGTGGTTCGCATGATCAATCCCTAGGAAAAATAACATTGACAAGTCAGTCTACGATAATACAAAGACCAGACATGCACGCAACAATAACTATATAAGCTAAAGACGAGGTATAAGAGCAAGCAGATTGGAAATGCACATAGCATGATTATAAAAGCAGTGTGAGAATAGCAGACACGAGAAAACAGCTAGCGGCTAGCGGTGAGCTAATGACGTGGTATAAGAACAAGCAGATTGGAAATGCCCATAGCATGACTATAAAAGCAGTGCGACAATAGCATGCAGTACAAAAACAGTTGGCAACAAATGAATGGGTATAAGGCTATAAATATGTGGATGCACACAGGTGTCAGTAGAATGAACAGGATGGTAGCGACCGGATAATGCTTTTGCACTGACAAAATTTAAAAAACCAAGGTTATCGAACCAGTGGAGCCAAGAAGCACGTGAAGGTTGTTGGTGGAGGAATGTAGTGCGGCGCAACACCGGTGAAACCGGCGCCAACGTGGAACCTGCACAACACAATCAAAGTACTTTGCCCCAACGTAACAGTGAGGTTGTCAATCTCACCGGCTTGCTGAAAACAAAGGATTAAACGTATCGAGTGGAAGATGGTGTTTGTTTGCAAAGAACAGTAAAAGCAGTAGAATGTATTCAGATGTAAAAGAATGGACCAGGGTCCACAGTTCACTAGAGGTGTCTCTCCAATAAGATAACTAACATGCTGGGTGAAAAAATTACAGGCGAGCAATTGACAAATAAAGATTCAATACATATCAACGATGATTACTATGTGATTTAATCAGGGCATTACGACAAAGTACATAGACCGCTATCCAGCATGCATCTATGCCTAAATAATCCACCTTCAGGTTATCATCCGAACCCCTTCCGGTATTAAGTTGTAAACAACAGATAATTGCATTAAGTATGGCGCGTAATGTAATCAACACAAATATCCTTAGACAAAACATCAATGTTTTATCCCTAGTAGCAACAACACATCCACAACCTTAGAACTTTCTGTCACTGTCCCAGATTAAATGGAGGCATGAACCCACTATCGAGCATAATTACTCCCTCTTGGAGTTACAAGTATCAACTTGGCCAGAGCCTCTACTAGCAACGGAGAGCATGCAAGAACATAAACAACACATATATGATAGATTGATAATCAACTTAACATAATATTCTATATTCATCGGATCTCGCCAAACACAACATGTAGTATTACAAATAGATGATCTTGATCATGTTAGGCAGCTCACAAGATCTATAACAATGATAGCACAAGCGGAGAAGACAACCATCTAGCTACTGCTATGGACCCATAGTCCAAGGATGAACTACTCACGCATCAATCCGGAGGCGGGCATGATGATGTAGAGCCCCTCCGGTGATGATTCCCCTCTCCGGCGGGCGGGCGATCTCCCGAATCCCCGAGAGATGGGATTCGCGATGGCGGCGTCTCTGGAAGGTTTTCCGTATCGTGGCTCTCGGTACGGGGGGTTTCGCGACGGAGGCTTTAAGTAGGCGGAAGGGTAGGTCAAGGGCGTCACGAGGGCCCACAACAGGGCCGCGCGGCCAAGGGCCAGCCGCGCCGCCTGGTGTGTCGCCACCTCGTGGCCCCACTTAGTTTCCTCTTCGGACTTCTGGAAGCTTCGTGTAAAAATAGGCCCCTGGGCGTTGATTTCGTCCAATTCCGAGAATATTTCCTTACTAGGATTTCTGAAACCAAAAACAGCAGAAAACATCAACTGACACTTCGGCATCTTGTTAATAGGTTAGTGCCGGAAAATGTATAATAATGCTGTAAAGTATGTATAAAACATTCAAGTATTGTAATAAAAGTAGCATGGAACATAAGAAATTATAGATACGTTTGAGACGTATCAAGCATCCCCAAGCTTAGTTCCTACTCGTCCTCGAGTAGGTAAACGATAACACAAATAATTTCTGAAGTGACATGCTACCAACATAATCTTGATCAACATTATTGTAAAGCATATGAGATGAATGGAGTGATCTGAACAAAAGATTGCTAACAAAGATAATGACTAAGCAAATGAATCATATAGCAAAACTTTTCATGAATAGTACTTTCAAGACAAGTATCAATAAGAGTTGCATAAGAGCTAACTCATAAGCAATAAATTCTAAGTAGAATGCATTGAAGCAACACAAAGGATGATTAAGTTTCAGCAATTGCTTTCAACTTGTAACATGTATATCTCATGGATATTTGTCAACATAGAGTAATATAACAGGTGCAATAAGTAAACATGTAAGAATCAATGCACACAGTTAACACAAGTGTTTGCTTCTAAGATAGAAAGAAGTGGGTAAACTGACTCAACAATAAAGTAAAAGAATGACCCTTCGCAGAGGGAAGCATGGATTACTATTTTTGTGCTAGAGCTTTTGTTTTGAAAACATAGAAACAATTTTGTCAACGGTAGTAATAATCCATATGTGCTATGCATAATACTTCCTACAAGTTGCATGTCTCATGCATAGAGTACTAATAGTGCTCGCACCTTGTCCTACTTAGCTCGGAAACACGGATTCTCATCGCATAACATATGCTTCAACCAAGTGTCACAAAGGGGTACCTCTATGCCGCCTGTACAAGTGTCTAAGGAGAAAGCACGCATTGGATTTCTCGCTTTTGATTATTCTCAACTTAGACATCCATACCGGGACAACATAGACAACAGATAATGGACTCCTCTTTTAATGCTTAAGCATTCAGCAACATTAATATTCTCATAAGAGATTGAGGTTGTATGTCCAAACTGAAACTTCCACCATGATACATGGCTTTAGTTAGCGGCCCAATGTTCTTCTCTAACATATGCATACTCAAACCATTTGATCATGAAGTCCACTTACTTCAGACAAGACGAACATGCATAGCATCTCACATGATATCCAACAAAGATAAAGTTGATGGCGTCCCCAGAAAACATGGTTACCGCTCAACAAGCAACTTATAAGAATTAAGACACATAACTACATATTCATTACCACAATAGTTTTTAAGCTATTTGTCCCATGAGCTATATATTGTAAAGGTAGAGGAATGAAATTTTAAAGGTAGCACTCAAGTAATTTACTTTGGAATGGCAGAAAAATACCACATAGTAGGTAGATATGGTGGACACAAATGGCATGGAGTTTGGCTCAAGGTGTTTGGATGCACGAGAAGCATTTCCTCTCAGTACAAGGTTTGGGCTAGCAAGGTTGTTTGAAGCAAACACAAGTATGAACAGGTACAGCAAAACTCACACAAGAACATATTGCAAGCATTATAAGGCTCTACACTGTCTTCCTTGTTGTTCAAACACTTTACCCGAAAATATCTAGACTTAGAGAGAACAATCATGCAAACCAAATTAAACAAGCTCTACGGTAGTTCTTCATTAATAGATTAAACTACATGATGCAAGAGCTTAAACATGATCTATGAGAGCTCAAACAATTGCCAAATTATCAAACCATATGCAGCACTTTCCAATTCCAACCAAATAGCAATCTAACGAAGCAATTAGACTTCGCCATGAACATTAAAGCACAATTAAGAACACAAGTGTTCCATATGAAAAAACGGAGCGTAATATCTCCAATATAAGAATGGCGGGATCCAACTTTATTCAAAACAAAACAAAAATAAAAACAAATCGACGCTCCAAGTAAAGAACATAGGAATGTGATGGAATAAAAATATAGTTTCACTAGAAGTGACCTGATAATGTTGTCGATGAAGAAGGGGATGCCTTGGGCATCCCCAAGCTTAGATGCTTGAGTCTTCTTAAAATATGCAGGGATGAACCACCGGGGCATCCCCAAGCTTAGACCTTTCACTCTTCTTGATCATAGTATATCATCCTCTTCTCTTGACCCTTGAAAACTTCCTTCACACAAACTTCAAGCAAACTCATTAGAGGGTTAGTGCATAACCACAAATTCACATATTCAGAGGTGACACAATCATTCTTAACACTTCTGGACATTGCACAAAGCTTCTGAAAGTTAATGGAACAAAGAAACTCATTCAACATAGCAAAAGCGGCAATGCGAAATAAAAGGCAGAATCTGTCAAAAACAGAACAGTCCGTAAAGATGCATCTGGAAGGGGCACTTAACTTGCTCAAATGGAAAAACTCAAAACTAATGAAAGTTGCGTACATATCTGAGGATCACGCTCGTAAATTTGCAGATTTTTTCGAATTTTTTACAGAGACTTATGCCAGAATTCGTGACAGACAGCAATGCTGTTTCTGCGCAGCGATCCCAAATATAGCATCAACTTTAACATAGAAACTTTACTTGGCACAAAAACATGATAAGGAGAGGTTGCTACAGTAGTAAACAACTTCCAAGACTCAACAATACAGTAAATAAAATAAAACATGGGTTATCTCCCAAGAAGTGCTTTTCTTTAACGCCTTTCAGCTAGGCGCAGAAAGTGCAAATCAAGTAACATCAAGAGAAGAAACATCAACATCATAGCTTGTTCTAATAATAGAATCAAAAGGCAACTTCATTATCTTTCTAGGGAAGTGTTCCATACCTTTCTTGAGAGGAAATTGATATTTAATATTACCTTCTCTCATATCAATAACAGCACCAACGGTTCGAAGAAAAGGTCTTCCCAACACAATAGGACAAGATGCATTGCATTCGATATCCAAGACAACAAAGTCAACGGGGACAAGGTTATTGTTAACCGTAATACGCACATTATCAATCCTCCCCAAAGGTTTCTTTTTAACATTATCGGCAAGATTAACATCCAAATAACAATTCTTCAATGGTGGCAAGTCAAGCATATCATACATCTTTTTAGGCATAACAGAAATACTTGCACCAAGATCACATAAAGTATTACATTCAAAGTCATTGAATTTCATTTTAATGATGGGCTCCCAACCATCTTCTAACTTCCTAGGAATAGAAGCTTCAAGTTTTAATTTCTCTTCCCTAGCTTTAATGAGAGCATTTGTAATATGTTTTGTAAAGGCTAAATTTATAGCACTAGCGTTGGGACTTCTAGCAAGTTTTTGTAAGAATTTTATAACTTCAGTAATATGACAATCATCAAAATCTAAACCATTATGTTCTACAGCAATGGAATCATTGTCACCAATATTTTGAAAAATTTCAGCAGTTTTATCACAAACAGCAGTTTCAGCAGTTTTGTACGCTTTGCACTAGGAGTAGAAACATTGCCAACACCAATTATTTTACCATTGATAGTAGGAGGTGCAGCAACATGTGAAGAATCAACATTACTAGTGGTGGTAATAGTCCATACTTTAGCTACATTATTTTCTTTAGCAAGTTTTTCTTTTTCTTCTCTATCCCACCTAGCATGCAATTCAGCCAACAATCTAATATTATCATTAATTCTAACTTGGATGGCATTTGCTGTAGCAGAAAATTTTGTATCATTATCCTCAGGTTTAGCAGCCATTTTATTAATTAAAGAAGATTGTGATTCAGACATATATGAGATTCGCTTTTCAGCATTTGTAAGTTTAGTTTGCAAACCAGAAATTTTCACATTCAAATTTTCAAGTTGATTTCCTATATTTTTCAACAAGGCAGATTGTTCATTCATAGTTTTAGTAAACAATTGATTTTGCTCATATTGAGATTGCATAAAGCTCTTAGTAGTTCTTTCAATTTCCAATATCTTTTCCTCATTAGGCAAAACAGATCTACCATAAGAATTACCATAACCACTACTATTATTAAAAGGATATGGCCTATAGTTGTTGTTGAAATTATTATTTTTAATGAAATTCACATCAACATTTTCTTCTTGAGCAACTAATGAAGCTAAAGGAACATTATTAGGATCAATATGAGATCTACCATTTGCAAGCATAGACATAATAGCATCAATCTTATCACCCAAAGAAGAGGTTTCTTCAACAAAATTTACCTTCTTACCTTGAGGAGTTCTTTCAGTGTGCCATTCAGAGTAATTGATCATCATATCATCAAGTAATTTAGTTGCGGCGCCCAGGGTGATGGACATAAAAGTACCTCCAGCAGCTGAATCCAATAGGTTCCTCGAGGAAAAATTCAATCCTGCATAAAAGGTTTGGATGATCATCCAAGTAGTCAGTCCATGGGTTGGGCAATTCTTTACCAAAGATTTCATTCTCTCCCATGCTTGAGCAACATGTTCATTATCAAATTGTTTAAAATTCATTATGCTACTTCTCAAAGATATAATCTTAGCAGGAGGATAATATTTACTAATAAAAGCATCTTTACACTTAGTCCATGAATCAATACTATTCTTAGGCAAAGATAGCAACCAATCTTTAGCTCTTCCTCTTAATGAGAAAGGAAACAATTTCAGTTTTATAATATCACCATGTATATCCTTATACTTTTGCATTTCACAAAGTTCAACAAAATTATTAAGATGGGCAGCAACATCATCAGTACTAACACCAGAAAATTGCTCTCTCATAACAAGATTCAGTAAAGCAGGTTTAATTTCATAGAATTATGCTGTAGTAGCAGGTGGAGCAATAGGAGTACATATAAAATCATTATTATTTGTGCTAGTGAAATCACACAACTTAGTATTTTCAGGAGTACCCATTATAGCAGTAGTAAAAGTAACTAAGCAAATAAAGTAAAGACAAGTAACTAATTTTTTTGTGTTTTTGATATAGAGAACAAGACAGTAAATAAAGTAAAGCTAGCAACTAATTTTTTGTGTTTTGTTTAAGTGCAGCAAACAAAGTAGTAAATAAAATAAAGCAAGACAAAAACAAAGTAAAGAGATTGGAAGTGGAGACTCCCCTTGCAGCGTGTCTTGATCTCCCCGGCAACGCGCCAGAAAAAAGCTTGATGCGCGTAGATGTACACGTCCGTTGGGAACCCCAAGAGGAAGGTGTGATGCGCACAGCATCAAGTTTTCCCTCAGAAAGAAACCAAGGTTCTCGAACCAGTAGGAGCCAAGAAGCACGTGAAGGTTGTTGGTGGAGGAATGTAGTGCGGCGCAACACCGGTGAAACCGGCGCCAACGTGGAACCTGCACAACACAATCAAAGTACTTTGCCCCAACGTAACAGTGAGGTTGTCAATCTCACCGGCTTGCTGAAACAAAGGATTAAACGTATCGAGTGGAAGATGGTGTTTGTTTGCAAAGAACAGTAAAAACAGTAGAATGTATTCAGATGTAAAAGAATGGACCGGGGTCCACAATTCACTAGAGGTGTCTCTCCAATAAGATAACTAACATGCTGGGTGAACAAATTACAAGCGAGCAATTGACAAATAAAGATTCAATACATATCAACGATGATTACTATGTGATTTAATCAGGGCATTACGACAAAGTACATAGACCGCTATCCAGCATGCATCTATGCCTAAATAATCCACCTTCAGTTATCATCCGAACCCCTTCCGGTATTAAGTTGTAAACAACAGATAATTGCATTAAGTATGGCGCGTAATGTAATCAACACAAATATCCTTAGACAAAGCATCAATGTTTTATCCCTAGTAGCAACAGCATATCCACAACCTTAGAACTTTCTGTCACTGTCCCAGATTAAATGGAGGCATGAACCCACTATCGAGCATAATTACTCCCTCTTGGAGTTACAAGTATCAACTTGGCCAGAGCCTCTACTAGCAACGGAGAGCATGCAAGAACATAAACAACACATATATGATAGATTGATAATCAACTTAACATAATATTCTATATTCATCAGATCTCGCCAAACACAACATGTAGCATTACAAATAGATGATCTTGATCATGTTAGGCAGCTCACAAGATCTATAACAATGATAGCACAAGCGGAGAAGACAACCATCTAGCTACTGCTATGGACCCATAGTCCAAGGATGAACTACTCACGCATCAATCCGGAGGCGGGCATGATGATGTAGAGCCCCTCCGGTGATGATTCCTCTCTCGGCAGGGTGCGGAGCGATCTCTGAATCCCGAGATGGGATTCGCGACGGCGGCGTCTCTGGAAGGTTTTCCGTATCGTGGCTCTCGGTACGGGGGTTTCGCGACGGAGGCTTTAAGTAGGCGGAAGGGTAGGTCAGGGGGCGTCACGAGGGGCCCACACAACAGGGCCGCGCGGCCAAGGGCCAGGCCACGCCGCCCTGGTGTGTCGCCACCTCGTGGCCCCACTTCGTTTCCTCTTCGGACTTCTGGAAGCTTCGTGTAAAAATAGGCCCCTGGGCGTTGATTTCGTCCAATTCCGAGAATATTTCGTTACTAGGATTTCTGAAACCAAAAACAGCATAAAAGCAGCACTTCGGCATCTTGTTAATAGGTTAGTGCCGGAAAATGTATAATAATGCTGTAAAGTATGTATAAAACATTCAAGTATTGTAATAAAAGTAGCATGGAACATAAGAAATTATAGATACGTTTGCGACGTATCAATGCACCAGGTGTCAGTAGAATGAACAGGATGGTAGCGACCGGATAATGCTTTTGTACTGTACAATATTTAAACGAACTTCATGCGAAGCAACACATCAAGAAAGTTAACGGCATATGAGATCTGCAAATAACTACACAAAACATGGCTAAAGAAACACCGCGATCTAACGGGCCAGCGTACTAACCAAGCTGCGGCGGGGTGGACGGGGGCGGCAACTTGCATTCCAGCGGCGGCGAACGCGGGAGACGATGAATCGACCCTGTTTCAGTAGAAGCGGGCGTTAGTGAAGCAGATCTGGTTGGCTGGCAAGGGATTCGGTGAAGTTGATACAGCCGCTGCGCCGAGGTAGTCGGTGACATAGGCATCCCCAATGGGCCTGCCAAAGATGGTACCCGGAGTTTAATCAAAGCCCAAGACTCGAAGAATAAGAAGATTTGGAAGCCCATTTAGCGTTAAGGAAAGATAGTTTGTATTAGGAAAGATAGAGATTTGTAATCTTACGGGTTGGGTACGAAACCCTCCCGAACTCTGTAACTTGTGTACTACGAAACCCTCGGCTCCGCCTCCTATATAAGGGGGAGTCGAGGGACAAAGAAAGGATCGAATCTATTGTCAACATAACCCTAGTTTTCATAATAGTCGAGTACTTTTCGCCTGAACCTTCGAGATCTACTTGCCCTCTACTTCTAGCAAAACCCTAGTCTACAATCTGTAGGCATTGACAAGTTAATCCTTTGTCAATTGGCGCCGTCTGTGGGGATTAGAGGTTGCAAGGAGCTGATCTCGATGGCACGTTCAAGATCGTCGACTTCGTCGGTGGCAAGCAATGCGATGGATCGAGGTAACCAGGAAAAAACTGATCTAGTCGATTTTATTCCTCACCCGCCCTCCCGTATGGATGCATGTGCCTATCTGGAGGAGCCTATCGTCATGACGTTCGGAGAATTCCGATTTGGCGTCAACAAGGAAGGATCCTACCGTCTCGAAGTTCCGATCTCGTCGGAATTTTCAGCGGTCGATTCTAACTTTTCGTCGAGTGACGAGGAGTTTTCGTCGCCACGCTTCGTCGACAACAAGGCAAGCGGAAAGCTCGCCAAGATCTTCAGCAACACATCCTTCGAGTCGTCTGCGGACTCCTGACAGCGTCGACAGCTTCAACTTCATCGACAAATCTGCGCCATCGGAAAGGTCTTCACCACTCTATATGATGGTGTCACCAATCCTGACAAAAATCAATACACAAAATATCATCAGATCTATGCGATAGAAGAGGCAGGCCGATCAGAACCAGAAACGTCAGAGGCTTTCGATGATTTGGGAAATCCTTACATCGATCCCGCTGATCTCAGAAAAGGCTTAGGCACTAAATATGCTGGGACTTCAACTCGAGCACAAGTCCAACTCCCGCAAGCAGCATGGGATAGGGCTGCAAGAGCCATGGATGGTTCAGAACCAATGACCACCACTGCTACTGTACAAGAACTACAAGCATATCAATATAGACTCGCTCGGGTAAGCAGAGAATTGGAAAAACAGACAGCATCCTTGAATAGAAGAAAGAGGCAGCTTCCGCATCAAGCAGACGCCGAGCAGATTTAAGTCGACAATCAGGAACTTCGGGAGACAGTCACAGAGAAGCTCGGAGGAGAGCAATGTCGCGGCTGCAAAACATACCCGAAGCAGAGAGAGGAAACATAATTCAAAATCTCGACATGTCCTTTATGTCGATTGATACAAGGGGAAATATCATCCCGAAAACGCCAGAAGCAGGATACATGGCAACGCAAGCGTACATCCTCGCGTCCAGACCACCCCCTGGAGACCCGAGAGAAGCATTGTTTAATATGGCAATGGCGGGAGTTGGAGTTATGGGAACAGCGTTCGCAGCAACGCCTCCCGAAGAAAATCCTAGGCAAAATAGTCCACGACCCACCGCAGCAGTTCAAGACCCACCAAGAACAAGTGGAGCAAGAGACACAGCAGTCCAAGTAAGGGTGGACAGAGCGCGACAAGAAAGAAGGGAGCGTCAGCACTCACCAGAAGTTGCCGACGAAGATATGTGTGGGCTCCCGTGCTTTACGAGAAGGGTTCGAAAAACTCGAGTCCCAAAAGGATTCAAGTTACCCGAAAATTTCAAGAAATTCGACGGTTTGCAGGATCCCGAGGATTGGCTCGTTGATTATCTAGAGATGGTAAAGCTGGTAGGAGGAACCAGAGCAACAGCCATGCAAAGTATCCAAGTTCACTTGAGCGGTGCCGCGAGATCTTGGATAAAGAAACTCCCCCCGAGTTCCATCGACAGCTGGGATAACTTTGAGGATATCTTTGTGAAAAACTTCCGATCCACCTGCAAGAAACCTGCGTCATTGGAAGAGTTGAGGGCGTGTCGACAGAAACATGACGAGTCGATGAGAAAATATATACAGCGGTGGAACATCATAAAAAACTCGGCAGAAGATATATCTGACGAGAGAGCAATAGATGCGTTTGTGGCAGGAATTCGGCGAGGAGACTTCGTCGAGGACTTAGGGAGAACTAACCCTAAGACCATATCAGCACTCATGGAGATAGCCAATAAATGGGCGGATGGAGAAGACGCAATATACAACAAGCGACACAGGTCGCCAGAAGAGGATCGTGGTCGAAATTATCAAAATAGAAGGTGATTTTCTCGCCAGTTCTACAACAACGATGCTCCTGGCCATATATCGGCTGGCTTTCGAGGAAATCCTGGAGGAAACAGTCGAGACGACTATCAAAGGAGTAACGAGCATCAAGGCGACAATAGAGGCGATTCTCGCGGCAACAGACAAAACAGTGGACCAAGGTTTCAAAGACCTTATGTGTCCCCCGAAGAGATGATGAACGGTCCGTGTCAAATGCACTTTTATCTTGACAATAATGGAAAGAGGCAGTCAGGGCATCTCCAGAAAGACTGCCGAAATTTTCAGGCAATGTTGCGAGCCGCAGGAATCGCAAATGCCCAAGCCGTGAATAGAAACCCCCAGGGGCCAAGGAGCGAGATCCACCTTCCACCTCCTCCCGCAATTACGGACGAAAATCGGCACCAGCTCAGAATAGCGGCAGCACCACACCCACCTCCATATGTTGATCCTAATTCTAACGGTGCGGTCTCGATGATTCAGAAAGCTAGGCCGTCCAACAGGGCGCAGAAGGTAATCTCACGACAAGTGTTCATGGCAGAGAAGATGCCTCCACCAACAGTCGAGTACTTAAATTGGTCGGGGCAAGACATCGGCTTCACAATCGCGGACCATCCGCAGCAAGTTCCTCGACCAGGACAATCAGCACTCATCTTACCCGCAGTAATCGCTGGTTTTGACGTGTCGAGAGTTTTCATAGATGGCGGCAGCAGCTTAAACCTTATGTATGCAGACACATTAAGGAAGATGAACATATCCCTGGCAAACTTGAAACCAACTGACACACGTTTCACGGGATTACACCAGAGAAGCCAAGTTACCCATTGGGCAAGATCAACCTCGACGTTCAGTTTGGAACCCGAGAAAACTACAGGATAGAGAATTTAGAGTTTGAAGTTGTGGATTTCCCGTCGCAATATCACGCTCTGTTGGGACGACCAGCGTATGCCAGGTTCATGGCAGTACCGCATTATACATATCTGTTGTGGAGGTTGCCTGGGCCCAAGGGACCTATCACAATCAAAGGAAGTTTTGCGTTATCCGATAAATGCGACAAGGATTTTCATCGACTGTCAGAAACTTTCGGGATGCAAGCAGAGTATGCGGCGCCAAGGTTCACTGATTATGATGTGCTACCAGAGGTAGGGAGATCTTCTAAGGAGCCAACTTTCAACACAACCAAGGATTCAAAAGAGGTACAGATCCACCCGAGACCCAAAGAAAACGACATCCATTGCAGCAAACATGGATGTTGCATAGGAAAGCGCGCTCGTCGAGTTCCTCCGTGAGCACTGGAAAATCTTTGCATGGTGTCCAGCTGACATGCCAGGAGTACCCAGGGAACTTGCCAAGCACCACCTCAATTTGGATCCTCTCGCAAGACCAGTAAAGCAACCTTTGCGGCGTTTTTCGGAACCTAGCCGCAAAGCCATGTTATCGGAAATAGATCGACTCAAAGATGCTGGTTTCATCAGGGAAATATCTACAGAAGCCACATGGGTAGCTAACCCAGTGATGGTGCCGAAAAAACATACAATAGTCCTTCGCATGTGCGTCGACTTCACGTGTCTCAATAAACATTGTCCCAAGGATCACTTTCCCCTCCCAAGGATCGATCAAATCATCGACTCCACGGCAGGATGCGAACGTCTTTCCTTTTTGGACGCATACTCTGGTTATAACCAGATCAGATTAAAAGAAGAAGATGAAGCCAAGACAGCGTTCATCACACCTTACGGTGTGTTTTGCTACAAAACAATGCCTTTTGGTTTGAAAAACGCGGGAGCAACATATCAGCGGATGATGCAGAAGTGCCTAGCAACACAGATTGGAAAAAATGTGCAAGTCTACATTGACGATGTCGTAATAACATCAAAAAAAGGGTCGACTCTGATCGAAGATTTGAAGGAAACCTTCGACAACCTCGACAAGTTCTGCCTCAAGCTGAACCCGACAAAGTGTTCTTTTGGAGTTCCTGCAGGAGAACTTCTCGGGTTCTTAGTATCAGCAAGAGGGATTGAAGCCAACCCTGAAAAAATCCAGGCCATAGTGACTATGAGAAAGCCAACAAAGTTGAAAGAAATACAACAGCTAACGGGGCGAGTCGCAGCTTTAAGCAGATTCGTCGCCAGGCTAGGAGAAAAGGCGTTGCCGTTCTATGCATTGATCAAACAGGGGGAAAAATTTCAATGGAACGAGGAAGCAGATAGAGCCTTCGAGAACCTCAAGCGGGCAATTTCGACACCACCGATATTGGTGGCGCCTAAAGAGAAAGAACCTCTCCTCTTATACATTGCAGCCACACCTCAGGTGGTCAGCACAGCCCTAGTAGTCGAGAGAGAAGAAGAAGGCAAGCTTCATGGAGTTCAGAGGCCGTATATTTCATCAGCGAATCTGTCACCCTCAAAACAGCGGTACCCGCAGTATCAGAAACTGGCGTATGGAGTATTCACGACAGCAAGAAAATTGCGACATTATTTTTCGGCGCACCCGATAATAGTGGTCAATGAGGCTCCCTTGTCAAATATACTGAACAACCCAGAAGCTACGGGTCGTGTCTCCCTTTGGGGAATAGAACTTTCCCCTCGGGACATCACGTATGAAAAAAGAAAGGCAATAAAATCGCAGATTTTACCAGATTTCATTGCAGAGTGGATGGAGCTACAAAACACGGGGCCTCCAGATTTATCGAGAACTTGGACCATGAATTTCGACGGGTCCAAAAGGTTAGAAGGTGCTGGAGCAGGCGTGATATTGGTATCACCTGAAGGCGACAAGTTGAAATATGTCTTAAGGATGACGTTTCCAAACGCGTCTAACAACGAAGCAGAATATGAAGCTCTCATACATGGGATGAAGATGGCGAAAGCTTGTGGTGCAACCCGATTGAAAATCTTCGGCGATTCACAATTGGTGGCACAGCAAGTTATGAATCAATGTGATGCAGTCAACGAAAGCATGATAGCATACAAAGAGGTGTACAATGAGCTGGAGAAATTATTTGATGGATGCGAGGTAAACCACATCAGCAGGCTGAGTAACGATGAAGCCGATGTTCTTGCAAACATCGGGTCACAGTGTCTCGCGATCCCTCCAGGCGTGTTTTGGGAAGAGATAAGTGAGAGATCAACAAAGCCAGCGAAAATAAAGAAGGAGAAAAAAGAGAAATCCTCGAGTACCACCAACGATACAGTAGAAGAAGAAGAGGAGCAAGAGCTAGTCATGATGGTGCAAACTCCATGGATGCAGGCTTACATATCATACATCCTAAGGAAAACAATACCCGACGATCCAGTTGAAGCAAGGCGAATAATTAGGAGATCAAAAGCTTTTACTGTGATAAAAGGGGAGTTGTACAAACGAAGCATTTCGGGCGTGCTACAGAGATGTGTTACACCCGAAGAAGGAAGAATCATCCTGAAAGATGTGCACGAAGGAATATGCGGCCACCACGCGAGTAGCCGAGCTATCGCGGCTAAAGTTTTCAGAGCAGGATTTTATTGGTTAACAGCAATAGAGGACGCGAAGGAAATAGTGAGAACTTGCGACGCGTGCCAAAGATTTGCCGCCAAACCTCACTCTCCGCAGCAGAACTTATGCCAATCCCACTATCTTGGCCCATCGCTCAATGGGGTCTCGACATGGTGGGAAAACTACACAAAGCTTCGCCAGGAGGTTATGAGTATATGCTTGTCGCTGTCGACAAATTTACAAAGTGGATAGAAGCAAAGCCGATAAATTCACCGGACGGTGCGTCAGCGATTAAGTTCGTGAAAAGCATCGTCTTTAGATTTGGAGTCCCTCATAGCATTGTCACAGACAACGGCAGTAATTTTACGTCCAAGGAGTTCAAAGCATACTGCGCAGAAGTAGGCATCAAATTGAGTTTTGCGTCTGTTGCACATCCACAGACCAATGGTCAAGTCGAGAAGGCCAATGGTATCATCTGCAATGGTATCAAGAAACGCCTGCTAGGACCATTGGAAAAAGCTCGGCATACTTGGCCAGATGAGCTGCCAAGTGTGTTGTGGAGTATCCGAACAACACCAAATACGGCGACGCAGGAAACGCCGTTTTTTCTGGTCCATGGAGCCGAAGCAGTCCTGCCGATAGAAATAGAGCATGATTCTCCAAGAGTCACAGAATATGATGAAGAAACCTCGAGAAAAGCTTTGGAGGATGACGTCGATGCACTTGACGAAGCTCGAGACGAAGTCCTGTCACGAGTCGCTAAATATCAACAGGACCTGAAGAATTACCACAGTCGACGATTGCGGCCAAGATCTTTTCAAGTTGGTGATTTAGTTTTGCGACTCAACCAAAAAAGTCATGAAAAACTCGAGTCACCATGGCTTGGACCTTACATCGTCACAGAAGTAATCGAAGGAGGAGCATACAGAATCAAGGACAAGAAGACGGGGAACGTTGAGCCAAATCCTTGGAACGTGGCGCAGCTCAGGCGTTTTTACGCTTAGATACCGAAATATAGTCTCCTCTGTAAACATACAATGTACTGAAACGCCCGCGAGTTTTCAGACGCACTCTTTTCCTTTTTCGGGGCACCGAGTGGGGCCGGGAAAGGTTTTTAATGAGGCGGGCTCGCGGTGCTGCAATATAATAAAAATAGTAAAGATATACTTCTTATTCGTCGACACACTCGGGGGCTCTACACCTTCAAGCATCAAAATACGTACAAAACAGACAAACTCGATTTACTGAAAATATTTCGCCTTGGTACAATAATACCTCGCCAAATACATAAATCGGAAGCTGGTAATGTTAAATATAGTATACACGACAGAAAATCTCATTGCTTTGGTCCAAAAACCCGGCAAACAGAAATATAGAACTTCGACACTAAGATACTCGAGGGCCTGCAGTCCATCAAGATGTCTTATTACAACAAAAGGAGAAATCTTTGAAAGAGAAAAATAGTACAAATTCTAGCCAAAAGGCTCGGGGGCTCCAACAATATAGAGCACTTTGTGATATACAACAAATTTCTTCGACAAGGTTTTGCAATATGGAACAAATCAGTCAGAACCTAAAATAGTATCTATTGACAAGCCTCTGGTTGTTTTATGCTCAGCATAAGATCCCTTGACGAAGAATTCTGAGTCCATCCGAAGAAGCTCATCTATCATCGACTCGGCCACAGGAGTCACCATTTCGTTGATTGCATCAATATTATTCTTCCGCCGCGATTTTTTCGCCAGGCAATCAACGACAATCTTCGTCAGGTCTAATTTTGGATGGCAAATATGTATCATAATCATGGCAAATCTTGCTCCAGCAGTCAATTGAGCTCGCACAAAATTATGAATACGAGGAGCATCTCTGAAGGTCTCCAGCAAGTCAGGAAGAGTTGTCGGAACTTCATTTCGAGGAAACAAAGTCTTGAAAACAAGGGTTAATGTCGTCGTGCAAAAATTGAGAAATTCGCGCACTTGGCAAGCACGATCTTGGAACCTGACAATCTGCTGGGTTCGTTCAGGGGTGGCCCAAAATAAACAGCCATGATTAAGGGAAAGATTGACAAGAAGATTCGTCCTCTCATTCACTCTTTGATCTTCGGCGGCAGCATCAAGAACCGAGCCTATTAGGCAACAAGGCAAGAAACTTGGAAGAAAGCACAGCAAAATAAAGAGGAGGCATCATGAGGTTGGAGATACATACCTAACATATCCGTGCTAGCTTCCAACATTAGCTCGAGCATGCTATTTTCTCGGGTAGTAGCTCCTTTTGCTTCCAATACAGCAGCATCCTTGGCAACCATAGCCTCTTTGGCTTGTTGAAGAGCAAGTTCTTCTTGTTCAGACGCTTTCCGAGATTGTTCCATCATTGCCAAAGTTTGTTTCTTCATGGATTGAAGTTGTTGTCGAAGTTCTTGCAAATCTTCCGACAAAGGTTTGCTTGAAGAACCTTCAAGGAGATTATCATCGGCTTTTACTTTCTTCGAGAAGGAAGACGCAGGCACAGCATCGGGAGAGCAAGGGTTGGTTGAATAATTATCAAATATTAACTGGAAAAGAAAATCCCAGGATCAATGATAGTACCAAGAGGAATTTCATTGCTTTCTAGAAAGTTTACACGGTCATTACAAAAGAAGTTCTCCAAAGGGACTAACAGAGTAATTGTCGCCAAGGCTAGAATGGCGACAACAGCAAAAGAAATAAAGAAAGCAAAAAATAGAAAAGGCAAAGGCATTCAATTAGACCTCCGGCCTTGACGAGCTAGGAGTCGAAGATGGTTTGATCCCGAGATAGGCCAGGATTTTCTTCGTATTCAGCTTCGCCGCCTTGATCAATGATCGCCATTTTGCTTGTTCTATCTGCTCCGTGTTGCCCACTTTCGCCCAGTCAATGGTTTGTTGACTATCAGCAACCAAGGCAACAGTGCTTTCAACGGCAACCTTCATATTTTCATGGCGCATCTTCAGCCCAAGATCTTCGGGAGGATTGAAGCACTTGGCAAGAGCAAGGAAAGTTGCGGGCTCCTCTTTCTTCGGGAAGAAGTAGGGGAAGAGCCGCGACAGCCCTGTCCTGGCTTCATCAATGCCCTCACGCGCTTCTGTCCCATGAAATTCAAGGAACGAAACGGCGTCAAGAAGAGGATCATTGTCGGGATCTTCAAGTTCAAATTCTTGAGAGGTCTTATCTGTCAAAATAAAAAGAAAATCCGATCAACAAATAAGTGCAGAAAAGAAAAATCCAAAGGATATGAAGTGGTGCAGATACTTACTGACAAAGCGGCGATTTTGTGTCCTTAGACGTTTGGTGATCGCTTCTTCGCGAGCGGATTGTGCAGTTATGTGCTCGCTTAACGAAGTCTCGGCAGCGTGCAGACGTTTCCGAAGATCTTCGACACTAGCAGCATCAGCCTTGGCTTTGTCAGCTTCTCGCCTAGCTTGAACGGCATCTGACTCGGCCTTCTTACGAGCCTCTTCACATTGCTCTAATTTTTGAGCAAGTGTATCAGCACGCTCGTTGGCTTCTGCCAGTTTTTCTGCAAAGAAAGTTAAGATTAAATAAAAACGTCGACAACAAAGAAGTAAGGAAGCAAAAAAAAGAAGCAGCCAGGCACTACCTTCAGTTTTACTGGCGTAATCACGGTACCCAACGAATTGGGCACCGATGCGAAGAAGCTCTTTGATCATAGGCTATCAAGGAAGGACAAAGAAAGAAAATGTCGGTATGGAAAAATGATGGCATGCAGAAGCAAATAAAGGAAATATAGATAATGACAAGTAAATTAGGAACTTACATCATCCAAGAGAGAACTAGAGGAGCTACTCAATTGGAGAGTAGGCTCCGGGATTGTGTCAATCCTTGCCCTTTTTGGTGAAGGGACAAGGGGGCTTGAAGGAGGAGTAGCAGCGCCGACGTTTTGTTGAGGAGGCGAAGTTTCTTCTCCTTCAACTGGCGTCTCTGAGGCGACTAGAGTATGTGACGTGCTCGTTCGAGCCGCCACATTGGAAGCTGGTACTACTTCCTCATCATCACTACGATTAAAATGTCGGCAATATAAAAAGCAAGATAGACAAAGATCTTCAAGTAAAATAAAAAAAAGAGGGGAACTTACGAACTGATGAGGGTCTCGAGATATGGATCATAAGCTGCCTTCTGGCGTGAAGGAACAGCTTCTTCGGGCTTGGAGGTGCCGGAATCTTCGGCATCATTCCTTTTCCTTTTGTTCTTTGGAGAAACAGCAGGAGGAGGAGATTGTGCCGACGCAGTGGCTTCAGAGGCACCCTCCTTTTCATCAGATCCCGCAGATTTTCGAGAATCTGCGGGTTCAGTCACAAAAGAGGGGGCATCTTGGTTATCATCGGAAATAACCGCCCTTTCTTCGACTTCTCCACCTTCAGGAAGGGGAGGAAGCGAAACAAGATTTGGATGGTCCTGTATAAAAATAAGGAAGGATGTCAAAAAAGGAGTAACAACAAAAATAGCAAGGCAATAACAAATTAAGCGACAATGTTTACCTTAGGAAGCGCATTGGTGGCGCTGTATGGTTTTACACGACAAGTGGAAGGGATGGGATCTTTCTTGTTGAGAGATGAGATTTTTCGGACAAGCCTATCCAAATCCTTGACTTCCAGATTCGTCGACAAACGATCTGTGTCTTCATCGCCAGCATAATTCCAGAGAGGGTTTTTGCGAGCCTGAAGAGGCTGCACTCTAGTCCTAAGGAAATACGCCGTAATTTGGATGCCTGATAATTCTTTTCCACGAGTATTCTGCAACTCATGGATGCGAGTCATCAGGGCCTCCGTCGAAGTTCTTTCTTCCTCGGTAGCTTCTGCGTCCCAAGAACGGCGGCGAAGGATTTTCTCGGCACCGTCGAAAGGAGGGATATTGTCTTCAGCGCATCCATGGTTTTCTTCCCGAATATACAACCACTTCTTGCGCCACCCTTGAACGGAGTCAGGGAGTTTGACGTCGAAGTAATTGACTGAGGAGCGAACAGAAATAACAACGCCGCCTATATTATAGGCGACATTGGAAGAGCCATTACGGCGACAGAAGAAAATGCGCTTCCATAATGCCCAGTTAGGCTGGACACCAAGGAAGGCTTCGCAGAGGGTGATGAAGATGGAAATATGAAGGATAGAGTTGGGCGTGAGGTGGTGAAGTTGGAGACCGTAAACAAAAAGCAATCCCCGAAGAAAAGGATGAATGGGGGCGGAAAGACCGCGGATGAGATGATCGACGAAACTTACCCGATACCCCATTGGAGGGGATGGGTAGCTCTCTTCACTAGGGAAGCACACCGCTTTGGGTTTCTTGCTAATCCCCAGCTTCTTCAAGAGATTCATGTCCTGGTTCGTGATCTTGGACCTTTCCCACTCCGCGGTTCCTAGATCCGCGGCAGCCATTGACGATTCTGGCGTGCTGTGCCTGGTCAAGCGACGCGGTGGCATCAACAATGGCGGAGGAATGCAGCTGCGAAGGGATGAGCTCTGAGAGTTGTGGGGCGCAGGAGGAAGTTTTGCAGGTAGAAGCAGGGGAACGGCGCGAGCGGAAGTGCTCGAGGTAGAAGAAGGAGATCTTATATAGAGGTGCGGTGAAGCGGCGGACCGTTGGATGGAAAAAGTATGCGGGAGATGATAACCACGTGGAGACGAGGGTAAAAAAGTATTTTAACATTGACGAGGTTACAGAACGTGTGCCAGAAAAAGGGGAGAACATGTGTCCCCCACTTGCACGACGTGTCCATCAGATGAGGAATTTGGACCCACAAGGCAGTGAGAGGAGCGGTAATCGCATGTTTCCAAAACAGAAATCGTGGCTATCATCAGCAACGACGTCATCAAGGTGAAAGAAAAGCTCGACTATGAAGCTTCGAAAGTTTATCGACAACGCAAGATTATTTCGGGAGCCTTTGATCAAATACAAGTTTTTGCCCAAACGCTCGGGGGCTACTCTGGAAAAGAGAAAATTTCGAGTATGACAAGATGGAAATGGCAAGAGCCTATGATCAAATACAAGTATTTGTTCATAGCCTCGGGGGCTACTCCCATCGGGAGCGCTGGTCGCGCACCCGATAAATATAAAAATATCGAGAAGGATTATAAATATAGCGGCAATGGATACTAATCTGTGGAGCCTACACCCAAGCACAAGTCCTTGGCTGTAGCCTCGGGGGCTACTCCCATCGGGAACGCTGTTCGCGTGCCCGATGAATTTTCATTAAAAGAAAGAAGTATGAGTGAGTATATTTCGAGTTACACAGATAACTCTACATATACTCCCATCGGGAGGACAAAATAAGTCATCAAATATGACTCGATAAAATGTGCTATTCCAGCAGCCGAAAAGCACTCGACAAAATATTCTCAGAGCGCTAAAAGTCGCGAATAAAATCTCTGAATGCCGCAAAACTTTGCGAAGGTAAGACCCCAGATCCGTTCGAGCGGCGTGGCACCGTCTCTGACGGCGGATTGCTACTTTTTTCCGTATCAACAGATACGAAGAAAAATCCTAACGGACGCGTTAGGTACCCGATAAAATATGACTGGGACTCGACAGAATGGTAAGACCTTAAGCGGCACCTGTCGAAGTTTACACCAGTATCCGAGATCATGTCCAGGGACGTGATTTTGAAGTAGGTTTTTGCGGATTGCCACTAGAGCAGTTAACTAGTACCTAATCCGTCAGATGAACTAGCCCCAATTACCGTTATCCCTGTACAAAATAGTGATTGCATATCGAAAGATTATGTAATGAGTAAAATTGGAGATTTTCCTTGATTCTTCGATTCAAGAAAAATCTCGGGGGCTACTGACATAGGCATCCCCAATGGGCCTGCCAAAGATGGTACCCGGAGTTTAATCAAAGCCCAAGACTCGAAGAATAAGAAGACTTGGAAGCCCATTTAGCGTTAAGGAAAGATAGTTTGTATTAGGAAAGATAGAGATTTGTAATCTTACGGGTTGGGTACGAAACCCTCCCGAACTCTGTAACTTGTGTACTACGAAACCCTCGGCTCCGCCTCCTATATAAGGGGGAGTCGAGGGACAAAGAAAGGATCGAATCTATTGTCAACATAACCCTAGTTTTCATAATAGTCGAGTACTTTTCGCCTGAACCTTCGAGATCTACTTGCCCTCTACTTCTAGCAAAACCCTAGTCTACAATCTGTAGGCATTGACAAGTTAATCCTTTGTCAGTCGGTGGCAAGGTCGGCGGTGAAGCAGATCCGTCGGTGGCGAGGTCGGCGGTGAAGCAGATCCGTCGGTGGCGAGGTCGGCGGTGAAGCAGATCCGTCGGTGACGAGGGCGGCGGGGGAGCGGATCAGGTGGGTGGACAGCCAACACGATCAAGGCTACGCTGTGGAGGAGTATGCCGGCGGCGAAGCAGATCTAGTACTGTAGAGAGTCAGAGCTTTGGCGTGTGAGAGTATTTTTGAGCTAATGGGGCGAATGGTTGGTGGGTGGGTGTGGGCCTGTGGGGAGGGTTCGGGATCTAGGCAAGATATTTCATTGTTACCGAATGAGCCCTCCATGGTCGGTGGGTTGTAGCTTCCGGACCAGGGTTAAAAGGGTAAAACTGGTCACGGGATTTTCGAATGGATGCGGCGGGATGATTTGGCGCGCGGCCGAAATTTTCAGTTTCAAGCTACGAGCAGAACGACAAAAATAATGTTCTTCCCCAGGGAGCTCTCATTTCTTCCTCTTCTCTTTCTCTCTCGAGTCTCTCCCACTCCCCCGGCTCCTCTCCCCCTTCTCTCCGGCGGCCTCGCCGGCCGGAGACGAGGCCGACTTCTCTCTGTATATTGTACACCCTCCGAACTAAATTAATTGATTCAACTTTCCTTAGACGTGTATGTATCTAGAGTAAAAACATGTGTGGATACATCCATATTTAGATAAGCAAAGTTGAGTCAGCTAATTTGGATCCGAGGGAGTTAGTGTTGTTGTAAGCTTAGATCCAGTGTTTCCCATGAGCAGAATGGCGCAATGGAGTCGGGGATCTCGTCATCGGCTTCAGATCTGGCCTATGGTGAATCTGGCGGATCTTGCCGGCCAAACCCCGATCTGGTGCCATCAATGTGATGGCGCTAACGGTGAGGCTTGCTTTGGTCAGTGCTTCAGATCTGGCCAATGGGGAAGTCAAGCTGCTAAAGTTCACAAGCTCGGGGCATACGACGGCGTCATCCGTCTTGCCCGTGCACATCTTGGCCTTTCAGCGGCCCTTCTCAGAGCCAATATGCCGTTGCTGAGGCCCTTCTTCTCCTTCGTCCTGGCGACTACCGGCGACACCGTCCCAAGTGGTGCGTCCCCGGCGACGGAGTTGCTGGAAAGGATGCGGAGCAGAGATCTGATGTGCGGTCGAGAAGGACTCGATTGATTTTCTTCTATATGTTTTGGGGTCCTTTTTGTAAAGTTGCAGGTTCTATTAGTTATTGTCTAGTACTTTTGGTCCTCTATGTAATTTTTTGGACTAGTTTCCATTGGCACTGATAAACTTGAATTTTGACAAGTTCACGGGAAAAAAATTCCTTTGCACATATGGCCTATCATGTATAAACATTCTTGAGATTTAAACTATATGTAATGTGCCATGCATTAACCCTAAACCATATATATGTAACTAACCCTAGCTGATCAAACCCTACTTAATTAAAACAAATAACCCTAAACTATACGCATGCACTTTATGCGCAAAGGCGCGGGTGCCTCTAATAATGTGTGTGCGCACTCGATCGATGATCCCTAAACCTTATACAACCCTGAAACCCTAATCCCTAAACCCTAAACACCCTAAACACTAAACCCTAGACCCTAAACCCTAAACCTAACCCTAAACCCTAATTAAACCCTATATATAGGCCAACGACACTTAATTGTGCATCAAGCAGGCCAGGGGTGCCTCGCGGTCCTCTAATTAAATTAAATGTGCCATGCATTAAACCTAAACCATATATATGTAACTAACCCTAGCTAATCAACCCTACTTAATGAAAACACATAACCCTAAACTATACTAGCTATAACCCGATCTAATAAAAACATGCTCTATATATAGCAGCTAGCTAGCAAACCGTAGATTAACACCAATTAATATATACATGGCCTATATCGATCATGTTGTATAACATATCCCTGATATTCATTAATTAATTATATAATTATCGTGATAAATTAATTAACTTTAATTTTGACAAGTTCTCTCGAATGAAAACACATTTGATTAAGTTGCCTCATAATATATATATAATTAGTGTGCATGCATGGCCTACCATGCATTCGTGCATATATTTTAATGTATATTTGAACATATTCTTGGGGATTTCAATCTCTCTCTCGATCATCTATATATCGTTGGTGGCCAAAAAACACACATATATACGCATGCAATTTATGCGTAAAGGCGCGGGTGCCTCTAATAATGTGTGTGCGCACTCGATCAATGATCCCTAAACCTTAAACAACCCTAAAACCCTAAATCCCTAATCCCTAATCCCTAATCCCTAAACCCTAAACACCCTAAACACTAAACCCTAAACCCTAGACCCTAAACCCTAACCCTAACCCTAACCCTAAACCCTAGCTAACCCTAAACCCTAATTAAACCCTATGTATAGGCCAACGACACTTAATTGTGCATCGAGCAGGCCAGGGGTGCCTCGCGGTCCTCTAATTAAATTAAATGTGCCATGCATTAACCCTAAACCATATATATGTAACTAACCCTAGCTAATCAACCCTACTTAATTAAAACACATAACCCTAAACTATACTAGCTAGCTATAACCCGATCTAATAAAAACATGCTCTATATATAGCAGCTAGCTAGCAAACCGTAGATTAACACCAATTAAAATATACATGGCCTATATCGATCATGTTGTATAACATATCCCTGAGATTCATTAATTAATTATATAATTATCGTGATAAATTAATTAACTTGAATTTTGACAAGTTCTCTCGAATGAAAACACATTTGATTAAGTTGCCTCATAATATATATATAATTAGTGTGCATGCATGGCCTACAATGCATTCGTGCATATATTTTAATGTATATTTGAACATATTCTTGGGGATTTCAATCTCTCTCTCTCGATCATCTATATATCGTTGGTGGCCCAAAAACACACATATATACGCATGCACTTTATGCGTAAAGGCGCGGGTGCCTCTAATAATGTGTGTGCGCACTCGATCGATGATCCCTAAACCTTAAACAACCCTAAAACCATAAATCCATAATCCCTAATCCCTAAACCCTAAACACCCTAAACACTAAACCCTAAACCCTAGACCCTAAATCCTAACCCTAACCCTCTACCCTAGCTAACCCTAAACCCTAATTAAACCCTATGTATAGGCCAACGACACTTAATTGTGCATCGAGCAGGCCAGGGGTGCCTCACGGTCCTCTAATTAAATTAAATGTGCCATGCATTAACCCTAAACCATATATATGTAACTAACCCTAGCTAATCAACCCTACTTAATTAAAACACATAACCCTAAACTATACTAGATATAACCCGATATAATAAAAACATGCTCTATATATAGCAGCTAGCTAGCAAACCGTAGATTAACACCAATTAAAATATACATGGCCTATATCAATCATGTTGTATAACATATCCCTCAGATTCATTAATTAATTATATAATTATCGTGATAAATTAATTAACTTGAATTTTGACAAGTTCTCTCGAATGAAAACACATTTGATTAAGTTGCCTCATAATATATATATAATTTTAGTGTGCATGCATGGCCTACCATGCATTCGTGCATATATTTTAATGTATATTTGAACATATTCTTGGGGATTTCAATCTCTCTCTCTCTCGATCATCTATATATATCGTTGGTGGCCAAAAAAACACACATATATACGCATGCACTTTATGCGTAAAGGCGCGGGTGCCTCTAATAATGTGTGTGCGCACTCGATCGATGATCCCTAAACCTTAAACAACCCTAAAACCCTAAATCCCTAATCCCTAATCCCTAAACACTAAACACCCTAAACATAAACCCTAAACCCTAGACCCTAATTAAACCCTAACCCTAACCCTAACCCTCTACCCTAGCTAACCCTAAACCCTAATTAAACCCTATGTATAGGCCAACGACACTTAATTGTGCATCGAGCAGGCCAGGGGTGCCTCGCGGTCCTCTAATTAAATTAAATGTGCCATGCATTAACCCTAAACCATATATATGTAACTAACCCTAGCTAATCAACCCTACTTAATTAAAACACATAACCCTAAACTATACTAGATATAACCCGATCTAATAAAAACATGCTCTATATATAGCAGCTAGCTAGCAAACCGTAGATTAACACCAATTAAAATATACATGGCCTATATCGATCATGTTGTATAACATATCCCTCAGATTCATTAATTAATTATATAATTATCGTGATAAATTAATTAACTTGAATTTTGACAAGTTCTCTCGAATGAAAACACATTTGATTAAGTTGCCTCATAATATATATATATAATTAGTGTGCATGCATGGCCTACCATGCATGCATTTGTGCATATATTTTAATGTATATTTGAACATATTCTTGGGGATTTCAATCTCTCTCTCTCTCGATCATCTATATATATCGTTGGTGGCCAAAAAAACACACATATATACGCATGCACTTTATGCGTAAAGGCGCGGGTGCCTCTAATAATGTGTGTGCGCACTCGATCGATGATCCCTAAACCTTAAACAACCCTAAAACCCTAAATTAATTATCGATCTCCCTGTGATTCATTAATTAATTATATAATTATCGATGATAAATTAATTAACTTGAATTTTGACAAGTTCTCTCGTATGAAAACACATTTGATCAAGTTGCCTCATAATATATATATATAATTAGTGTGCATGATGGCGTGTAACTCACACGTTCGTTGGGAACCCCAAGAGGAAGGTATGATGCGCACAGTAGCAAGTTTTCCCTCAGAAAGAAACCAAGGTTTAATCGAACCAGGAGGAGCCAAGAAGCACGTTGAAGGTTGATGGTCGCGAAATGTGATGCGGCGCAACACCAGGGATTCCGGCGCCAACTAGGAACCTGCACAACACAACCCAAGTACTTTGTCCCAACGAAACAGTGAGGTTGTCAATCTCACCGGCTTGCTGTAACAAAGGATTAAACGTATCGAGTGGAAGATGTTTGCAAACAAAACAGTAAAACAAATAGATTGTATGCTATGTAAAGAATAGGACCGGGGTCCACAGTTCACTAGAGGTGTCTCTCCCATAAGATAAAGCATGTTGGGTGAACAAATTACAGTCGGGCAATTGACAAATAGAGAAAGGCATAACAATGCATATACATGACATGGTAAATATAGTGAGATTTAATCCGGGCATTACGACAAAGAACATAGACCGCCATCCAACTGCATCTATGCCTAAAAAGTCCACCTTCAGGTTATCGTCCGAACCCCCTCCAGTATTAAGTTGCAAAGCAACAGACAATTGCATTAAGTATGGTGCGTAATGTAATCAACAACTACATCCTTAGACATAGCATCAATGTTTTATCCCTAGTGGCAACAGCACATCACAACCTTAGAACCTACTGTCACGATCCCAGATTCAATGAAGGCATGAACCCACTATCGAGCATAAATACCCCCTCTTGGAGTTAAGAGCAAAAACTTGGCCAGAGCCTCTACTAATAACGGAGAGCATGCAAGATCATAAACAACACATAAACAATAGATTGATAATCACCATAATCATAGTACTCTCTATCCATCGGATCCCGACAAACACAACATATAGTATTACAGATAGATGATCTTGATCATGTTAGGCAGCTCACAAGATCCAACAATGAAGCACAACAAGGAGAAGACGACCATCTAGCTACTGCTATGGACCCATGGTCCAGGGGTGAACTACTCACTCATCACTCCGGAGGCGACCATGGCGGTGTAGAGTCCTCCGGGAGATGAATCCCCTCTCCGGCAGGGTGCCGGAGGCGATCTCCTGAATCCCCGAGATGGGATTCGCGGCGGCGCGTCTGTAAGGTTTTCCGTATCGTGGCTCTCGTCTGGGGGTTTCGCGACGGAAGCTTTAAGTAGGCGGAGGGTCAACGAGGGGCCACACGAGGGGCCCGGGGGGGGCCGCGCGGCCAAGGCCGGCCGCGCCGGCCACCCCCTGCCTCCTCGTGGCCCCACTTCGTTAGGTCTTCGGTCTTCTGGAAGCTTCGTGCAAAAATAGGACCCTGGGCGAAAGTTTCAATTCCGAGAATATTTCTTTACTAGGATTTCTGAAACCAAAAACAGCAGAAAACAGCAACTGGCTCTTCGGCATCTTGTTAATAGGTTAGTTCCAGAAAATGCATAAATATGACATATAATGTGCATAAAACATGTAGGTATCATCAATAAAGTGGCATGGAACATAAGAAATTATCGATACGTTGGAGACGTATCAGCATCCCCAAGCTTAGTTCTGCTCGTCCCGAGCAGGTAAAACGATAACAAAGATAATTTCTGAAGTGACATGCCATCATAATCTTGATCATACTATTTGTAAACATATGTAATGAATGCAGCGATCAAAACAAAAGTAATGACATGAGTAAACAAGTGAATCATATAGCAAAGACTTTTCATGAATAGTACTTCAAGACAAGCATCAATAAGTCTTGCATAAGAGTTAACTCATAAAGCAATAAATCAAAGTAAAGGTGTTGAAGCAACACATAGGAAGATTAAGTTTCAGCGGTTGCTTTCAACTTGTAACATGTATATCTCATGGATATTGTCAACATAAAGTAATATAATAAGTGCAATATGCAAGTATGTAGGAATCAATGCACAGTTCACACAAGTGTTTGCTTCTTAAGGTGGAAGGAGATAGGTAAACTGACTCAACAATAAAAGTAAAAGAAAGGTCCTTCAAAGAGGAAAGCATCGATTGCTGTATTTGTGCTAGAGCTTTTATTTTGAAAACATGAAACAATTTTGTCAACGGTAGTAATAAAGCATATGAGTTATGTAAATTATATCTTACAAGTTGCAAGCCTCACGCATAGTGTACTAATAGTGCCCGCACCTCGTCCTACTTAACTTGGACTACCGGGTCTTCGCATGCCATGTTTCAACCAAGTGTCACAAAGGGGTACCTCCATGCCGCCTGTACAAAGGTCTAAGGAGAATGCTCGCATTTCGGATTTCTCGCTTTTGATTATTCTCAACTTAGACATCCATACCGGGACAACATGGACAACAGATAATGGACTCCTCTTAAATGCATAAGCATGTAGCAAAGATTATTATTCTCATATGAGATTGAGGATATATGTCCAAAACTGAAACTTCCACCATGGTTCATGGCTTTAGTTAGCGGCCCAATGTTCTTCTCTAACAATTTTGCATGCTCCAACCACTAAAATGATAGACCTTCAGACAAGACGGACATGCATAGCAACTCACATGATATTCAACAATAGTTGATGGCGTTCCCCAGAAGCATGGTTATCGCACAACAAGCAACTTAATAAAATATAAAGTGCATAAGTACATATTCAATACTACGATAGTTTTTAAGGCTATTTTGTCCCATGAGCTATATATTGCAAAGGTGAATGATGGAATTTTAAAGGTAGCACTCAAGCAATTTACTTTGGAATGGCGGAGAAATACCATGTAGTAGGTAGGTATGGTGGACACAAATGGCATAGTAGTTGGCTCAAGGATTTTGGATGCATGAGAAGTATTCCCTCTCGATACAAGGTTTAGGCTAGCAAGGTTATTTGAAGCAAACTCAAGGATGAACAAGTGCAGCAAAACTCACATAAAAGACATATTGTAAACATTATAAGACTCTACACTGTCTTCCTTGTTGTTCAAAACTCAATACTAGATATTATCTAGACCTTAGAGAAACCAAATATGCAAATCAAATTTTAGCAAGCTCTATGTATTTCTTCATTAATGGGTGCAAAGCATATGATGCAAGAGCTTAAACATGAGCACAACAATTGCAAAGTATCACATTATCCAAGACATTTTAGAATTACTACATGTAGCATTTTCCAATTCCAACCATATAACAAATTAACGAAGAAGAAACTTCGCCTTGAACATTATGAGTAAAGCCTAAGGACACATGTGTCCATATGCAACAGCGGAGCGTGTCTCTCTCCCACAAAGTGAATGCTAGGATCCATCTTATTCAAACAAAAACAAAAACGAAAACAAACCGACGCTCCAAGCAAAGAACACAAGATGTGACTGAATAAAAATATAGTTTCAGGGGAGGAACCTGATGATTTTGTCGATGAAGAAGGGGATGCCTTGGGCATCCCCAAGCTTAGACGCTTGAGTCTTCTTAAAATATGCAGGGGTGAACCACGGGGCATCCCCAAGCTTAGAGCTTTCACTCCTCTTGATCATAGTATATCATTCTCCTCTCTTGACCCTTGAAAACTTCCTTCACACCAAACTTCAAGCAAACTCATTAGAGGGTTAGTGCACAATTAATAATTCACTCATTCAGAGGTGACACAATCATTATTTTCACTTCTGGACATTGCATAATGCTACTGGACATTAATGGATCAAAGAAATAAATCCAACATAGCAAAAGAGGCAATGCGAAATAAAAGGCAGAATCTGTCAAAAACAGAACAGTCCGTAAAGACGAATTTAGAAATGGCACCAGACTTGCTCAAATGGAAAAACTCAAAACTAATGAAAGTTGCGTACATATCTGAGGATCACGCTCGTAAATTGGCAGATTTTTTCGAATTTTCTACAGAGAATTGTGCCCAGATTCGTGACAGACAGCAATGCTGTTTCTGCACAGCGATCCCAAATATAACATCAACTTTGACATAGAAACTTTACTTGGCACAAAAACTTGATAAGGAGAGGTTGCTACAGTAGTAAACAACTTCCAAGACTCAACAAAACAAAAAATTGCTGTAGGTAAAAACATGGGTTGTCTCCCATAAGCGCTTTTCTTTAACGCCTTTCAGCTAGGCGCAGAAAGTGCAAATCAAGTAACATCGAGAGTAGAAGCATCAACATCATAGCTTGTTCTAATAATAGAATCAAAAGGCAACTTCATTCTCTTTCTAGGGAAGTGTTCCATACCTTTCTTGAGAGGAAATTGATATTTAATATTACCTTCCCTCATATCAATAACAGCACCAACAGTTCGAAGAAAAGGTCTTCCCAACACAATAGGACAAGATGCATTGCATTCGATATCCAAAACAACAAAATCAACGGGGACAAGGTTATTGTTAACCGTAATATGCACATTATCAATCCTCCCCAAAGGTTTCTTTTTAACATTATCGGCAAGATTAACATCCAAATAACAATTCTTCAATGGTGGCAAGTCAAGCATATCATAAATCTTTTTAGGCATAACAGAAATACTTGCACCAAGATCACATAAAGCATTACATTCAAAGTCATTGAATTTCATTTTAATGATGGGCTCCCAACCATCTTCTAACTTTCTAGGAATAGAAGTTTCAAGTTTTAATTTCTCTTCTCTAGCTTTTATGAGAGCATTTGTAATATGTTTTGTAAAGGCTAAATTTATAGCACTAGCATTAGGACTTTTAGCAAGTTTTTGTAAGAACTTTATAACTTCAGAGATGTGGCAATCATCAAAATCTAAATCATTATGAGCTACAGCAATGGGATCATTGTTCCCAAGATTGGAAAAAATTTCAGCAGTTTTATCACAAGCAGTTTCAGCAGTTTTAGCAATTTCAGGCAGTTTTGTACGCTTTGCACTAGGAGTAGAAACATTGCCAACACCAATTATTTTACCATTGATAGTAGGAGGTGCAGCAACATGTGAAGAATTAGCATTACTAGTGGTGGTAATAGTCCAAACTTTAGCTACATTATTCTCTTTAGCTAGTTTTTCATTTTCTTCTCTATCCCACCTAGCACGCAATTCAGCCATTAATCTTATATTCTCATTAATTCTAACTTGGATGGCATTTGCTGTAGTAGTAATCTTATTATCAATATCATTATTAGGCATAACTTTCAACTTTAAAAGATTTACATCAGAGGCAAGTCTATCAACTCTAGAAGCAATAGTATCAATTTTATCAAGCTTTTCCTCAACAGATTTGTTAAAAGCAGTTTGTGTACTAATAAATTCTTTAAGCATGGCTTCAAGACCAGAGGGTACATTCCTATTATTGTTGTAAGAATTCCCATAAGAATTACCATAACCATTACCATTAGCAGAAGGATATGGCCTATAGTTATTACCAGAGTTGTTCCTATAAGCATTGTTGTTGAAATTATTATTTTTAATGAAATTCACATCAACATTTTCTTCTTGAGCAACCAATGAAGCTAAAGGAACATTATTTGGATCAACATTAGATCTACCATTCACAAGCATAGACATAATCACATCAATCTTATCACTCAAGGAAGAGGTTTCCTCAACAGAATTTACCTTCTTACCTTGTGGAGCTCTTTCCGTGTGCCATTCAGAGTAATTTATCATCATATCATCAAGAAGTTTTGTAGCCGCCCCCAATGTGATGGACATAAAGGTACCTCCAGCAGCTGAATCCAATAAATTCCGCGAAGAAAAATTTAGTCCTGCATAGAAGGTTTGGATGATCATCCAAGTAGTTAGTCCATGGGTTGGGCAATTCTTTACCAAAGTTTTCATTCTCTCCCATGCTTGAGCAACATGTTCAGTATCTAATTGTTTAAAATTCATTATGCTACTTCTCAAAGATATAATTTTAGCGGGAGGATAATATCTACCAATAAAAGCATCCTTGCATTTAGTCCATGAATCAATACTATTCTTAGGCAAAGATAGCAACCAATCTTTAGCTCTTCCTCTTAATGAGAAAGGAAACACTTTCAATTTAATAATATCACCATCTACATCTTTATACTTTTGCATTTCACAAAGTTCAACAAAATTATTGAGATGGGCAGCAGCATCATCAGAACTAGCACCAGAAAATTGTTCTCTCATGACAAGGTTTAGTAAAGCAGGTTTAATTTCAAAGAATTCTGCTGTAGTAGCAGGTGGAGCAATAGGTGTGCATAGGAAATCATTATTATTTGCATTTGTGAAGTCACACAATTTAGTATTTTCAGGGTTGGCCATTTTAGCAACGGTAAATAAAACAAACTAGATAAAATAAATGCAAGTAACTAATTTTTGTGTGTTTTTGATATAGAGAGCAAGACAGTAAATAAAGTAAAACTAGCAACTAATTTTTTTGTATTTTGATTTAGTGCAGCAAACAAAGTAGTAAATAAAATAAAGCAAGACAAAAACAAAGTAAAGAGATTGAGAAGTGGAGACTCCCCTTGCAGCGTGTCTTGATCTCCCCGGCAACGGCGCCAGAAAAAGAGCTTGATGGCGTGTAACTCACACGTTCGTTGGGAACCCCAAGAGGAAGGTATGATGCGCACAGTAGCAAGTTTTCCCTCAGAAAGAAACCAAGGTTTAATCGAACCAGGAGGAGCCAAGAAGCACGTTGAAGGTTGATGGTCGCGAAATGTGATGCGGCGCAACACCAGGGATTCCGGCGCCAACTAGGAACCTGCACAACACAACCCAAGTACTTTGTCCCAACGAAACAGTGAGGTTGTCAATCTCACCGGCTTGCTGTAACAAAGGATTAAACGTATCGAGTGGAAGATGTTTGCAAAGAAAACAGTAAAACAAATAGATTGTATGCTATGTAAAGAATAGGACCGGGGTCCACAGTTCACTAGAGGTGTCTCTCCCATAAGATAAAGCATGTTGGGTGAACAAATTACAGTCGGGCAATTGACAAATAGAGAAAGGCATAACAATGCATATACATGACATGGTAAATATAGTGAGATTTAATCCGGGCATTACGACAAAGAACATAGACCGCCATCCAACTGCATCTATGCCTAAAAAGTCCACCTTCAGGTTATCATCCGAACCCCCTCCAGTATTAAGTTGCAAAGCAACAGACAATTGCATTAAGTATGGTGCGTAATGTAATCAACAACTACATCCTTAGACATAGCATCAATGTTTTATCCCTAGTGGCAACAGCACATCACAACCTTAGAACCTACTGTCACGATCCCAGATTCAATGAAGGCATGAACCCACTATCGAGCATAAATACCCCCTCTTGGAGTTAAGAGCAAAAACTTGGCCAGAGCCTCTACTAATAACGGAGAGCATGCAAGATCATAAACAACACATAAACAATAGATTGATAATCACCATAATCATAGTACTCTCTATCCATCGGATCCCGACAAACACAACATATAGTATTACAGATAGATGATCTTGATCATGTTAGGCAGCTCACAAGATCCAACAATGAAGCACAACAAGGAGAAGACGACCATCTAGCTACTGCTATGGACCCATGGTCCAGGGGTGAACTACTCACTCATCACTCCGGAGGCGACCATGGCGGTGTAGAGTCCTCCGGGAGATGAATCCCCTCTCCGGCAGGGTGCCGATCTCCTGAATCCCCGAGATGGGATTCGCGGCGGCGCGTCTCTGTAAGGTTTTCCGTATCGTGGCTCTCGGTCTGGGGGTTTCGCGACGGAAGCTTTAAGTAGGCGGAGGGTCAACGCGAGGGCCACACGAGGGCCCGGGGGCAGGGCCGCGCGGCCAAGGCCTGGCCGCGCCACCCCGGCCTCGTGGCCCCACTTCGTTAGGTCTTCGGTCTTGGAAGCTTCGTGCAAAATAGGACCCTGCGAAAGTTTCGTCCAATTCCGAGAATATTTCTTTACTAGGATTTCTGAAACCAAAAACAGAAAACAGCAACTGGCTCTTCGGCATCTTGTTAATAGGTTAGTTCCAGAAAATGCATAAATATGACATATAATGTGCATAAAACATGTAGGTATCATCAATAAAGTGGCATGGAACATAAGAAATTATCGATACGTTGGAGACGTATCATGGCCTACCATGCATTTGTTCATATCTTTTAATATATATTTGAACATATTCTTGGGGATTTCAATCTCTCTCTCTCGATCATCTATATATCGTTGTTGGTGGCCAAAAAACACACATATATACGCATGCACTTTATGCGCAAAGGCGCGGGTGCCTCTAATAATGTGTGTGTGCACTCGATCGATGATCCCTAAACCTTAAACAACCCTAAAACCCTAATCCCTAATCCCCTAAACCCTAGACCCTAAACACCCTAAACACTAAACCCTAAACCCTAGACCCTAAACACCCTAAACACTAAACCCTAAACCCTAAACACCCTAAACATTAAACCCTAAACCCTAGACCCTAAATACCCTAAACACTAGACCCTAAACCCTAGACCCTAAACACCCTAAACACTAAACCCTAGACCCTAAACACCCTAAACACTAAACCCTAAACCCTAGACCCTAAACACCCTAAACACTAAACCCTAAACCCTAGATAACCCTAAACCCTAATTAAACCCTATATATAGGCCAACGACACTTAATTGTGCATCAAGCAGGCCAGGGGTGCCTCGCGGTCCTCTAGTTAAATTAAATGTGCCATGCATTAACCCTAAACCATATATATATAACTAACCCCTAGCTAATCAAACCCTAGTTAATTAAAACACATAACCCTAAACTATACTAGCTATAACCCGATCTAATAAAAACATGCTCTATATATAGCAGCTAGCTAGCAAATTAAACGGTAGATTAACACCAATTAATATATACATGGCCTATATCGATCATATGTTGTATAACATCTCCCTGAGATTCATTAATTAATTATATAATTATCCATGATAAATTAATTAACTTGAATTTTGACAAGTTCTCTCGAATGAAAACACATTTGATTAAGTTTCCTCATAATATATATATATAATTAGTGTGCATGCATGGCCTACCATGCATGCATTCGTGCATATATTTTAATATATATTTGAACATATTCTTGGGGATTTCAATCTCTCTCTCTCTCGATCATCTATATATCGTTGGTGGCCAAAAAACACACACATATACGCATGCACTTTATGCGCAAAGGCGCGTGTGCCTCTAATAATGTGTGTGTGCGCACTCGATCGATGATCCCTAAACCTTAAACCCTAAATAAACCCTAATCCCTAATCCCTAAACCCTAAACACCATAAACATTAAACCCTAAACCCTAGACCCTAAACCCTAACCTCCTAACCCTAAACCCTAAACCCTAATTAAACCCTATATATAGGCCAATGACACTTAATTGTGCATCAAGCAGGCCAGGGGTGCCTCGCGGTCCTCTAATTAAATTAAATGTGCCATGCATATATATGTGTTTAATTTGGGGATTTCAATCGCTCTCTCGTATGTAGCTCTCTCTCTCTCTCTCTCTCTCGTTGGTGGCCAACAACACACACATGCACTTTGTGCGCAAAGGCATGCGCCTCTAATAATGTGTGCGCAGTCGATCGATCTAGTTTTGATTAATCATAGCACACAAATAAAGAAGTTGTATTTGAATCCACACAACCTAATCTAAAACACATAACCCCTAACATGGCCTAATTAATTAACCCCTTCTCTCTACCTAATTAGTGGAAATTGCACAAAATCAAAAGGGGTCCCTCACTAATTATACATATCTGCTAGATTGTGATAAACTTTTGCCCCATATATATTTGGTGGATGGGTGCATCTTGGCATGTAAAACAATTAGTGTTTGCAAATGGCGTTGTCAAAATTTATGTACAAATGATTTCTTTCCATCCAAAGTGCATAAAATGGGAGTTTTAATGAAGAAAGTACAAATAAAACAGCTCAACATGCTTCCACACCCCGATTTTCACACGAAGTAGAGCATATTTAAAGGATAATTCCAGAGTTTTACTATTTTTCAAGCAACTTTGCTAATTTTCCCCCACTCACATGACTTTATGTCGATTTAACGAAAATATGGCGAATTTAAACTACATGGGCGGGATAGTTTGAATTGTGCGCGCGGCAAAGGGAACCGCCTATTCCTCAACCTTGTGCACGGCAAATTACACACGCAACTCCATTAAACGCCACCTACCGACCTTAATTATCACCCCGGCGGCCCGGCCGCATGACCCCCCACCCACCCCTACACAACTTATCCCCGTCCGTGCGAAGAGCTTCCCCTCCCCGTCCCGTCCGTGCGAAGAAGAAGCTTCCCCTCCCCGTCGTTCTTCTCGAGACGCACCGGCGGTCAAGTTGATCCACGGTAGGGCTGCTATCTCTAGCTCAATCATGTATCGGGCAAGACGGCCTAACGATTTATATTTTCTTGATGCTGCTAAAAAAATTCGTCAGTATGCTCGAACTAATTGGCACTTTATAGTTTTCCGCTCGATTTGTCATCGATCAATTTGTTCATTTGCGTGGGCATATAGAGTCAGTTCTGCACTCGATCCGTTAATTTGCTGAAATGCCATGGCAGAGTTTTGTACACGATCTGTTTGCTAAAATGTCGATGGGCATTTTTTGTTTTGTACTCGACATGATTGCTGAAATGCATAATCATGTAGTATAGTTTTGTACTCGATGGATATACATTTCCTACTTCGCCTTAAATTAATCACCAACCACTGTATCTCATAATTAAACAGATGGACAGAACTTGGATACTGCATGGACACTTATGTTCCCCTTCATATATAAATGGTGTTCAACCCTTTATGGGGTTTATTAGAGCTCATGAAGGTCACAACCTGGACGTGTATTGCCCGCGCTGCACATGTATGAATGGTGAGAAGAGGCCTCACCCTGTAGTGGCAGATCATTTACACATTTTTGGGATGGACCACACATATGTTAGGCGGGTTTAGCATGGTGAACCATATAATGATCCTTTAGCAGGAGAAGCAGATCTTGCTCACACTGTATGTGTGCTGGCATATGTAGTTAATTATTTATATTGATGATGCCGCTGTTTCAATCAATAGTTTGCATTGCTGTGCAAGGTTCTGTACTCAAATTTAACTTGTTGCAGATGGATGGACGGGAAGGAGAGAAAAAGCGCTTGCTTCAGGAAACGGGTTTCAGCTCTGGGACATGTGCTGTGCCAGATGAGAAGGTAAATATGTAAAACGGCATTTGTTCAGGTTGCATCCCTTAGATGTTTGTCTAATCGGTTGATGTACTAATTGCAGAAGCATAGAGTTGAAGAGGTCTCTCAGTTTGATGGGAGATTTGAAGATGAATCTCAGTTTGATGCACCTGTGGATGGTACTGATGACGAGCCTTTCATAGACGAAGGTCCTGCACCTGAGATTATCCAGCCTACAGAAGGAGGCCGTGGACCGAGTACACAGCTTTGCGTTGAAGTGGATGCACGCCCGGAGATCATCAGGGGCGTCCGGGTAGTCTCAAGACCACCCAGCCCTGATGCACCTGTGGATGGTACTGATGACGAGCCTCTCATAGACGAAGGTCCTGCACCTGAGATTATCCAGCCTACAGAAGGAGGCCGTGGACCGAGTACACAGCTTTGCGTTGAAGAGGATGCACACCCGGAGATCATCAGGGGCGTCCCGGTAGTCTCAGGACCACCCAGCCCTGATGCAAAATGTTGAGCTACTTTATGATTCGTACTCTTATGTTCTGGTGCTGTAGTATGTTATGATTTGTACGCCTTTGGCGCTAGATTAAGCATTCAGTGGATGATCGCGTTGCAAAATTTGACACCCACACAATCAGTTCATCGTATGAGTAGTAGCACAATTACTTCTACATCGATTCCTGCCAGCGCATTAGTTGGTAGCATGAAACACTTTCAGGTACTCCCCTCTGATTCATATTAATTGACTCAATTCTGTCTAGATATGGATGTATCTAGATGCATTTGTTAACTAGACTAACAAACTTGAGTCAGTTAATATGAATCCGTGTAAACCGCCCAAGTCCTCGAGCAGCTAGTTTATTGACTCTGGACTCCAAGCCTCTCGCGGCAAGCCATCGACGAAGCTTTGACCAGATCTTGGCCCGCAATTTTTTTTTGTGGCGAATAGCAAAGCTTTGACCAGTTCCTCTCGGGATACAGCACGCCGGTGAGCTTGCACGGTTGCCATGAGCACTTTCCGGCGGAACTTCCTCTGCAGCG
The DNA here is from genome assembly GCA_030979885.1 of Lolium multiflorum. Lineage (NCBI taxonomy): Eukaryota > Viridiplantae > Streptophyta > Magnoliopsida > Poales > Poaceae > Lolium > Lolium multiflorum. The sequence continues at coordinate 62,058,259 of CM061747.1, read as the reverse complement.
CCCTCAAGCCGCTGCTGCGAGACAGCACGCAGTGCCTCGAGGTGGACGGAATTCTGGATCTCAGGGCGGGGGGTCCGCATCGTCCGGGAACGATCTCCAGCGGGTTAACGAGGACATGCATGGCGGCCAGGGGATTTGTTTTTTGTTTGAGCTTGGGATTTGGGGTTTTTCGGATAGGGGAGGAGGAACCGAGGAAGAGGAAGGAACAGCCGCGTGCTTGGCGCGTGGCGGTGTGCTTGAATTTCAAATTTTTGTGAAATGTTTCATTTCCCCGCTACAATTCGGGGGTTTCTTGACGCGCCAATGCGTCCCGCCGGGCAGCTTCAAGTGAATTTGGGGTGCCACACTATGGGCCCTAGTTTCAGTGAGACATGTAATGACTAGTCACATCAGTAAGTTCACTGTGTAATAAAATATGTTACCCCTCCCCTTTATGTAGCACCCCTTCTCTCCCGATCGAGTGCCGATTGCCGACGGATGCAAGCCGCTAGCTCGATCCCCTCCTTTCGCCTCCACCGTCCAGGCATCCAGCTTGGAGGGGCAAGCTGCATCTAGACCAAGCGGATTAGGTAGGACTAGTAATGTTCTTTCCTTTCTCGAGATCGGTTCTTTTTTCCTCACCTCGATATCTTGCGCATCTCTTTCCTATTCTGGGCGAAGGGGTGTCTTTCTGGTCACCCTCGAGCTGGGAGTGATTGATGGGGGTGGGGGTGGGGGCTACCTTTGCTTGGATTGGGGTGTTCTTCCTTTATTTGTCGACATTTGCAACCTTTGTAGTTTCTGCTGATCCTCACTGTATCTTTTGTCAGCTTGTACAGGAAAGGAAAGACCTCGGCGGTGGGGGCAATGGAGCGTAAGGCCACCACGCATGTGGGCAGTTGGCTGAGCCTGAGCTGCGTCCCCAGCCCCGCGAAGCAGGTACTCCGTTTGCTTATCCACTCTTTACCTTTTAAGTGTCTCTCTGCATCCTCAATCTGTTCCTGTTCTGGAATATGCTTAAAGTAGCACATGTCTTCAGTTGTTTGTGCGTAAAGCCTCTGTGACACCATGCTCTATATTCTCTGTATCAGGTTGGTACCTCCAGGTTCCGTGCTGAGGCTATGGGGAACGAGAATAGCGCCCCACCTGCTGCAGGAGCATGGCCCGATCTGCAGCACAAGAAGCGAAATGCCACTGCCGAGCTGGGCAGGGACCGCCCAGGGGTAATTTTTTTAACCAACTTACCATGATGTAGTCTGAATCTGATACTCCCTCAGATCCAAATTAATTGACTCAACTATCTGTAGATATGGATGTATCTAGATGTGTTTTAGCTCTAGATACTACTGCCTCCATCCCAAAGCTTTGGGCTTATATTATTTTTAGAAAGTCAAACTATACCATGTTTGACTAAGCTTTTACCAAAAATCAGTAACATGCAAAATACAAAATTAATATCATTAAATAGATAATAAAATATATTTTCCTACGGTATCTACACAATATTATATTTGTTGATAGAATGTTCTAAAATTTTGGTCAAACTTTGCTTGTTTTGATTTCTCAAAAATAAATAAGCCTTAAGCTTTTGGATGGTGGTAGTACATTCATATCTAGACAAAGCTGAGTCAACTAGTTTTTTTGTCTGTCCATAGCTAGTGTTCACGCTGCAAAAGGCTAAGAGCATCCACTATATGCATCAGTCTATCTCATACAGTAATTCAATATCACTGCTGAGGTCTGCCTTTTGTTTTGCTATTCATATGCAGACTGAAACTTTAGGGCCTTTACTCAAAAGGAAGATCAAAACTGCGGCTGATCAGGCTGCCAGTATGTTGATGCCGCCCCCATCTTCTAAATGCCTCTACAAGCACAAGGCCACGCACCAGCTGGGTGGTGATCTTTTAATGAATATGGTATATTTTCTTAATCCATAAAACATGCCTTGATTTTTCTCTGTTTATTGTCGGTTTTTTCTATGCTTGCCAAAAGTTTACAACAACAACAACAACAACAACAACAACAACAACCAAGCCTTTCAGTCCCAAACAAGTTGGGGTAGGCTAGAGTTGAAACCCATAAGATCTCGAAGCCAAAAGTTTAGAAACACCAAATTCGTTTGCTTACAATCATCATACAGTAATGTTCATCTACTCCAGTTCCCCTAACCCAACAAAAAATGATGTTAATTATGATTTTTAGATTAAAAGAGCACCATTAGGCGCTGTTAATTACGACTTTGAGATTAAAATGTCATTTGCAATTGTTAATTACAATTTTGAGACAAATGGTTAGTTTAACCTCGATCTCTTCTGCTCTCCATTTTTCCCAACCGAACAAAAATGTAACCATTCCATTCCTCTGAAATGGAACCATTCCATTCCATTCCACGCTGTTTCAGAACCGAACACACCCTTGCATTGTTGTGAACTGTTGTCCATACACGGCCATACCCTTCCACTTACATCCAGCACTATATGCATCAGTCTGTCTCAGAGTCATTCAATATCACTGCTGAGATCTGTTCCCATTCTTATGCAGGCTGAAACTGCTGCGCCTTTACTCAAGTGGATGCAAAATGAGGCTAATGAGGCTGCTGTGAGGACGATGGTGCCGGCACCATCTTCCGAAAACCTCTACAAGCACGAGGCCATGGGCCAGCTGGGTGGTGACCTTTTAATGAATCTGGTATATTTTCTTAATCCACATACATGATTTCATTATTATCTGTTTAATTACTGTTGGCTTTGTCTAATGCTTACCAAAAGTTCAGAAACACTGCGTTTGCTTACAATCATCATACACTAATTTTTCACTTTTCAGTCTGTCTCATCCAGTATATAAACTGTTGATTTCCATTGGCTTCTTTTGTAATCATTTGCATTGTTGTCAACTGTTCTCTATGCACAACCCTATTCTTCCACTTACACCCCGCACTATTTGCATCAGTCTATCTCATAGATTTATTAAATATCAATGATGAGTTCTGTTTCTATTCATATGCAGGATGAAACTTCTGTGCCTCTACTCAAATGGATAAAAAATGATCCTGATGAGGCTGCTGTGAAGACGATGGTGCCGCCACCATCTTCTGAAAACCTCCTCAAGCACAAGGCCACGGGCCAGCTGGGTGGTACCCTTTTCAGTAAGCAGGTATATTTTCTTAATCCTCATACATGATTTGATTTTTGTCTGTTTATTGCCGGCTTTGTCTAATGCTTACCAATAGTTCAGAAACACACACACCTATTCTTCCACTTACATCCAGCACTATATGCATCAGTGTCTCATAGATTCATTTTATATATCACTGCTGATGTCTGTTGCTCTTCAATTTTCATATGCAGACTGAAACTGCTAAGCCTTCATTGGTCAAAAGGATTGCAACTGCTGCTGATGAGGCATCTGCAGAGGCTGCCACCAAGTTACTGTCAGCCCCACCTTCTGGATGCTTATATAAGCTCAAGTCCAAGGACCAGCCGGGCCGTAACCATCCAAGGGTTCGGGTATATTTTCTTAAGCCACATATACATGCCATGATTTATGTCTGATATTATCACCGGCTCTGTCTAATGCTTTTTGGAATTCGGAAACACCAAATTAGCATGCTTATATTCATCATACACTAATTTTTCACTGTTCAGTTTGTAACATAGTGTTATGCACTCGCTTGTCAACATTTGCATTGCTCTGAACTATGCACTTTACACAACCTAATTCTTCCACTTACATTCAGCGCTACGCACCAGTAGTACCTCCCATGTTTCCTTCACCATCCCGATGCCGAGCTTGCGGGAATATGGCGGGCCCATGTACATACCCCGCATATAACACCTCCTATGGCTCTATCTACCTTTCTAGTAACTCCTTCACAGAGTTACAGGTATGTATTCTCAGTGGTTTAGCATGAATTGGCATATAGTAAAGTCTTGTTTTTAGTCTTCCTGCTTCTTACATTTGTATCAATTTTCACATGCAGACTGTACCTTGTGAACTTCGTCCAATGATTAACCAGATGTGTCCGCATGAAGGGTCTTTCACTATGCATGGAAATGGCAAATTGATGAACACCTACACGGTCTATGAGGTGTATGTCTACAAGACGCATGCCATCACATATTTGTATGGACATGATTGGAGAAAGTTTGCTTTTGACTACGGTCTAAAGAAGGGCGACGAGCTGAGGATCAGAAACTCAAACGGGCAGATATACGTAACTGCTTACAGAGTTGGAGACACTTCCAAATATATAATATGTAACTTTTTTCTACTCATATCTTTTGATAACTGCATTCTGAGCAGTTGTTCTAAACCATTCCCTCTGTTCTAGCTTGCTGGGTTTAACATGATCAAAGCTGCAGATCCCCTGATGGAACAGGAGCGGATGTCACAAAGGGCAACCACACCAGCACCGGCACCGGCTTCCCACTCTCTGCATCAGCACCGGTTCCTGTACCAGCTCACATTCTGCATCTACCCAGCAGTCCCCTACATCAGCATTGGTTCTGTAGAGGCCCCATATACTACACGCCCAGCAGCTCCTGCATCAGCGGTTCCTCTAGCTGCACCGTTTACTGCACTGTCCAACAGTCTCCTGCATCAGCACCGGTTCCTCTAGAGGCACCGTTACGCACTTGCCAGTCTCCTGCACACCAACTCGTGTACCAGCCCAGGCTCCGCACCTGCCCCAGCCAGATCACCGAGGTCTCGGGTCATTGCTGTGGCCACCCGTGTGGTGACCAGGACGCATCTGAAGGCTATGTTCGTGAGTATATGACAACATAACTGCTCTTATCTTGATGTCTTCTCTGCTCAAAGTCTCACATGGTTCAGTGCATTGGTGCCATTGACTAATTTTTGGTGGTATCTCTTGCTTTGAATCAGAAATTGCCTAAAAGTATCTCCAAGGATCTCAATGCTGGCCGAAGGGGCAAGATATCCCTCATCATGGAGAGTGAAGGTCTCACCGTGGAGGGACGGTACTCTGTCAGTCCCACAGATGGCCGCTTGGCTGTTACTTCCAGGTGGAAAAAGTTTATTGACGGTGCCAAACTTTTCTTTTTTGACTATGAAACCGTAGGGGAGACCCCCACGGTAATTTTATATATAAATAAATGAATAAAAAGAGTCTTACAAAGTCTCACATTTCCATAATTACATGTGTCGGGTTGAGAGAATCAACCCAAACCAAAGCACAACCACAAAGAAAATTAAACTAAGGAAGCTATCCACGCTTTTAGACTCTCAACTTTAGTCTTCTTAATACGGTGGCAGGTAATCTGCAAGTCCCCCAAAAACTTAATCTTCCATGAAGCGAAAGTTGGCCTCTTATCTTCGAAAATAAGCCCATTTCTTTCCTTCCAGATGTTCCATGCTGCACATATGGTTATTTCAAAGAAATTAGGCCCTCGGAAATCACGTTTTGCATTCATGAAAATATCACTCATTGAACTTCCAGACTGCCATGTAATCTTGCAGAAATTCCAACAACGTCTGGCAAAGGGGCACTCAATAAAGAGATGATCTCTCGTTTCTAGACTGCCGTGGTTGCACATAACACAATGTGCACCGGATTGAAGATGCCAATGCCTCCTGAGCATCATGTCACGTGTGTTTAAGCGATCCATTAGAAGGAGCCAGGTGAAAACTTTCATCTTTGGAACACACTTACATTTCCAAAGCTTGGGGAAGACTGGTTCGACTGGGAGACTATCAAACATCAGTTTGTAGAAGCTGGCTGAGGAATATACACCCGAGTTGAAATTGAATATCCATGCATCTGCTAGCGCCAATTGATTTTCATTTTGCCTGATATCAAGTAACATGTTTGATACAACGTGTAACTCTTGAAAGGCCAGGTGAGACAAAGGCAAATAAAATAAACTATGAAGCTCTGTATTTGGGTTGATTACTTTCTGCAGGGATATATCAGGGTCTTGGGCAAAGGAAAACAGCATTGGAAAACGTTCAGCAAGAAGACCATTATCTGACCATCTGTCTTTCCAAAATAGGATTGTCAGATCTTTCGATGCCGCTGTGACATGCTGGTCATAAAGTTCGCGGTTGTCTAGTTCTGTTGTCCCATGAGCCCTTAGCAAATGCATTTGTAGTTATACTTATATAAGGTTATCTTATCTGAACTTCTAATTAATTGTATGGGTGGTAAAACTCTGGCAAGCTTTTGCTCTTAGCAAGTATGTATGTATGATCAGCTATTATGATAACTAATGTTTGTGTTCATCTTAATTTGCATTTCCGTTTTAGAAAAAAACTTAATTTCTATTTTGGCTGACCTGTTAGAGAACTATCAGATTGAACCCACAACATGATTCAAATAGATTCATTACACCGAGCCACATGTCTTGACCTTGCTATACACTACTTCCATTAATCAGTGCAAGAAGGCTTACCTGAGCTGCCTGAACCATGGCAGATTCGAATCCACCTTATCTATCTAGAAATACAACCTTTGTAGAAAGAGGATTTGCAGTATGGGGAGGCTGACATTGGGGACCCATGAGCCAGCAGCGTCGTTTAAAGGTGGCAGGAGATCGAAAGAAAAAATAAGCAAAAAATCAGTTGGTAAACAAATTCAAGAAAAGAAACATTTACCTTTCTGAGAGGATGACATGCGGGACTCATGAGGCAGCAGCATCCTCAACTATTTCAAGGCGGCAGGGGATCAAAAGAAAAAAGGAAATAGCCAGAAATTAATTAGGGTAAAAAATAAATCCATCAAAGGAAACTTTTATTGTTCATAGAGGATGACATGTGGGACCGACTTGCCAGCTGCGTCGTCATCGTTTCAAAGGGGGGGGATCAAAAGAAAAAGGCAAATAGCCAGAAATTAGGGGAAAAATAAATCCAACAAAGGAAACTTTTATTGTTCATAGAGGATGACATGGACCCATGAGCCAGCACTTCCTCAACGTTTCAAAGTCGGCATGAGATTGAAAGAAAAAGGCAAGTGACATAATATCAGGAGCCAAAAATAATCCAAGAAAAGAAACTTTATTGTACATAGAGGATGACATGCGGGTCCCATTTTGTAGCGGTCTCAACGCTTCAAGGCGGCACAGACCGAAAGAAAAATGAAGTAGCCAGAAATCAGGGTGTGAAAAGAATCCAAAAAAAAAGATTTCAATTGGGCGTATCGGACATCTGGGCCTTCGAACTATCCTGCTGGGCCTTTTGACTCGTACAATTTCAGCCCACTACAAAACAGGAAAGGTCGGATTTTTCTCAAAAAAAAAAGAAAGTCCTATGCTTCGCAAAAACAAAAAACAAGGAGATTCAACATATAAGTTTGTTTATGTAGATATAAAGATTTAATTTATCCGTTTGCAATAGCTCAGAGCGAAATACAATGTTTATTGTCGCAAAATAAGATATCACAGGTTTCTTGTACGGGGAGGCTGACATCGGGGACCCATGAGCCAGCGTCGTCAACGTTTCAAAGGCGGCAGGGATCGAAAATAAAAAAAGGCAAAAATCAGTTGGTAAAAAATACAAGAAAAGAAAACATTTATCGTTCTGAGAGGATGACATGCGGGACCCATGAGGCAGCAGCCTCAACGTTTCAAAGTCGGCATGAGATCGAAAGAAAAAGGCAAGTGACATAATATCGAGCCAAAAATAATCCAAGAAAAGAAACTTTATTGTACATAGAGGATGACATGCGGGTCCCATTTTGTAGCAGCGGTCTCAACGTTTCCAAGGCGGCACAGACCAAAAGAAAACGAGACAAGCATTCTCAACAATTCCAAGGCGGCAGGGGATCAAAAGAAAAAAAAGGAAATAGCCAGAAATTAATTAGGGGTCAAAAATAAATCCACCAAAGGAAACTTTTATTGTTCATAGAGGATGACATGTGGGACCGACCTGCCAACAGCATCCTCATCGTTTCAAAGGGGGCAGGGGATCAAAAGAAAAAAATAGCCAGAAATTAGGGGTAAAAAATAACTCCAAGAAAGGAAACTTTTATTGTTCGTAGAGGATGACATGCGGGACCCATGAGCCAGCAGCTTACTCAATGTTTCAAAGGCGGCATGAGATCGAAAGAAAAAGGCAAGTGACCAAATATCAGAGCCAAATATAATCCAAGATTTATTGTACATAGAGGATGACATGTGGGTCCCGTTTTGCAGCAGCGGTCTCAATGTTTGAAATGCGGCTTGAGATCAAAAGAAAAAGAAAGTAGCTAGTAATTAGGGGTGAAAAAATCCAAGAAAAGAAAGTTGATGGACATAGAGGATGACATGCGGGTCCCTTGAGCCAACAGCTTACTCAACGTTTCAAAGGGGGGGGATCAAAAGAAAAAGGCAAATAGCCAGAAATTAGGGGTGAAAAATAACTCCAAGAAAGGAAACTTTTATTGTTCGTAGAGGATGACATGCGGGACCCATGAGCCAGCAGCTTACTCAACGTTTCAAAGGCGGCATGAGATCGAAAGAAAAAGGCAAGTGACCAAATATAAGGAGCCAAAAATAATCCAAGATTTATTGTACATAGAGGATGACATGTGGGTCCCATTTTGCAGCAGCGGTCTCAATGTTTGAAATGCGGCTTGAGATCAAAAGAAAAAGAAAGTAGCTAGTAATTAGGGGGTCAAAAATCCAAGAAAAGAAAGTTGATGGACATAGAGGATGACATGCGGGTCCCTTGAGCCAGCAGCTTACTCAACGTTTCAAAGGGGGCAGGGGATCAAAAGAAAAAGGCAAGCCAAAAATCAGAGGGTGAAAAAAATCCAACAAAGGAAACTTTTATAGCACATAGAGGATGACATGCGGGTCCCATGAGCCAGCAGGTTCCTCAACGTTTCAAACATGGCATGAGATCGAAAGAAAAGGCAAGTGACCAAATATCGGAGCCAAAAATAATTCAAGAAAAGAAACATGATTTACATAGAGGATGACATGCGGGTCCCATTTAGCAGCAGCGGTATCACCGTTTGAGAGGCGGCAGGGATCGAAAGAAAAAGGAAAGTGACCGAATATGAGGTGCCAAAAATAATTCAAGAAAAGAAAGTTTTATAGTACATAGAGGATGACATGCGGGTCTCATTTAGCAGCAGCGGTATCACCGTTTGAGAGGCGGGATCGAAAGAAAAAGGCAAGTGAACAAATATGAGGTGCAAAAAAATCCAAGAAAAGAAAGTTTTATAGTACATAGAGGATGACATGCGGGTCCCATTTAGCAGCAGCGGTATCACCGTTTGAGAGGCGGATCGAAAGAAAAAGGCAAGTGACCGAAATAGGTGCCAAAAAATCCAAGAAAAGAAAGTTTTATAGTACATAGAGGATGACATGCGGGTCCCATTTAGCATCAGCGGTATCACCGTTTGAGAGGCGGCAGGGGATCGAAAGAAAAAGGCAAGTGACCAAATATGAGGTGCCAAAAATAACTCCAAGAAAAGAAAGTTGATAGCTCATAGAGGATGATATGCGGGTCCCATTTAGCTGCAGGTCTCAATGTTTCCAAGGCGGCACGGGATCAAAAGAAAAAGGAAGTAGCCAAATCGGGGGTCAAAACAAATCCAAGAAAAGAAAGAATTTTGGTTCATAGAGGATGACATGCGGGACCCATGATCCTGCATCGTAAACGGCTCGATCGGAGAGCGTTGAACGAGATGGCGCGATCGAGAAAAAAACAATGCTAGAGAGGCTGCCATCTGGGCCCTACATCCCTGGGCGGTGCGGATTTGCGTTGACTTGGCCGGCGAACCCGAGAATTCGCGATGCACCATGTCCCGGGCCACCATACGCGACGTTTTGGCCGCTTTCGTCGGGCTAGGTGGCCTCAAAAACGAGAAAATAAAAGTTTTGACATGAACCACGGAGGGACCAAAAATCGTCGGCCATGGTGCACCAGCAACCACGGCGCGACTTCAACTTCGTCGGCCATGGCAACTTTTCTTGTAGTGAAAATCCTTGTCACACTTATCCGCTAGCGCAAAACTGCCTTTCACTGTGATTGGTCCCTTGGGTCCAGGTAGCCTCCACAATAAATATGTATAGTGTGGTACTGCCATGAACCTGGCATACGCAGGTCGTCCCAATAAAGCGTGATACTGTGATGGGAAATCCACGACTTCAAACTCAAACCTCTCGATCCTGTAGTTCTCTCGGGTTCCAAACTGAATGTCGAGATTAATCTTCCCCAGCGGATAACTTGGTTTATCAGGTGTGATACCATGGAAACGTGTATCCGTTGGTTTTAAGTTTGCCAGAGATATGTTCATCTTCCTCAATGTATCTGCGTACATAAGGTTTAGACTGCTGCCTCCATCTATAAAAACTTGCGACACATCAAATCCTGCAATCACCGCTGGTAGTATCAAGGCTGATTGCCCTGGTCGAGGAACTTGCTGCGGGTGATCCTCTATAGTGAAGCCTATGTCCTGTCCCGACCAATTTAGATACTCTATTGTTGGTGGAGGCATCTTCTCTGCCATGAAAACTTGCCGAGAAATCACTTTCTGGCTCTGTTGGATGGTCTGGCCTTCTGAGTCATCGAGACCGCACCGTTGGTGTCGATATAAGGCGGCGGTGGTGGCGCTGCCGCTATTCTAAGCTGGTGTCGATTTTCGTCCGTAATTGTGGGAGGAGGCGGAAGATGAACCTCGCTCCTTGGCCCCTGAGGGTATCTGTTTGCTGCCTGTGCGTTGGCATGCCCCGCAAATCTATTTAACACCTGAAAAGTTCGGCAGTCTTTCTGCAAGTGTCCTGACTGCCTCTTTCCGTTGTTGTCGAGATAAAAGTTCATTTGGCATGGTCCGTTCATCATATCTTCGGGAGATACATACGGCCTCTGGAACCTTGGACCGTTATTCTGCCTATTTTGACGAGGACCATCCCTGTAGTCACCACGCTGCTCTCCACTCTTTTGATAATCATCTCGATTATTTCCTTCATTATTTCCTCGGAAGCCAGCTGATATTTGGCCGGGACCGTCGTGATCTGAATACTGGCGAGAGAAACGTCGTCTATTTTGAAAATTTCTGTTCCGATCTTCCTCGGGTGACCTCAGTAATTTGTTGTTGACGGCATCTTCTCCGTCTGCCCAGCGATTTGCTATCTCCATGAGTGTTGCGATTGTCTTTGGACGAGTTCTCCCTAAATCCTCAATGAAGTCCTTCATTCGGATCCCTTCGACAAAAGCATCTATCGCTCTCTCGTCAGATATATTTTCTGCCGAGTTTTTGATGATATTCCACCTCTGTATATATGCCCTCATCGACTCGTCATACTTCTGTCGACAAGCTCTCAACTCTTCTATCGACGCAGGCTTCTTGCATGTAGACAAGAAATTCTTTACGAACAGGTCCTCGAAGGTTTCCCAACTGTCGATAGATCCAGGTGGTAACTTCTTGATCCATGATCGAGCTGCACCACTTAGGTATACCTGGATGCTTTGCATAGCCGTTGCCTTAGTTCCACCTGTTAACTTTACTGTCTCCAGATAATCCACCAACCAATCCTCAGGGTCTTACAATCCATCGAACTTTTTGTAACTGTCATGCAACTTGAAATCTGATGGTACTCGTGTTTTGCGCACTCGTCGAGTAAAACAGGGGAGTCCACACAGATCTTCATCATCTACTTCAGGTGTCTGCCGACGTTCTCTTCTCTCGTGTCGCGCTCTGTCGACCCGAGTTTGTGCCGCTGTGTCTCTTGCCGACGTTCTTGCGGGCTCTTGCACTGCCACTGTAGGTCGTGGACTATTTTGCTTTGCAGCACCTTCAGGTGTGCTTGTTCCTACGAACGCTGTCCCCATAACTCCAACTCCTGCCAAAGCCATGTTATACAATGCCTCTCGTGGATCTCCTGCAGGTGGCCTGTTCGCCAGTATAAAGGCCTGTGTCGCCATATATCCTGCTTCCGGGGTTTTTGGTATAATGTTTCCTCTTTCATCGATCGACATAAAGGACATGTCGAGGTTTTGGATCAAGTGCTCCCTCTCTGCCTCCGGTATATTTTGTAGTCGAGACCTTGCTCTGTTACGGCCATCTCTGTGGTTGTCTCCCGAAGTTGTTGATTGTCGGCTCAGCTCAGCCCTTCGCCTGCTTGACGCCGAAGCGGCGGCTTTTCTCTTGTCAAGTTCAGCTGCTTGTTTTTCGAGCTCTCTTCCTTTGTGAGCTAGCCTATATTGAAACGCCTGCAACTCCGCGACTGTTGCAGTGGTGTTCATTGGCTCCGCGCCATTCAAGGCTCTTGTCGCTCTATCCCAAGCTTCTTGCGGGAGTTGAACTCTGTCTCTTGGCTCAGGACCAATGTACTTGGTGCCTAAACCCCTTGTGAGATCAGCGGGATCGACGTATGGATTTCCCAAATTGTCGAAAGCCTCTGAAGTCTCAGGTTCCGCTTGGCTTGCTTCCTCAATGGCGTACACTTGGTTATGCGTTGGATCTTGAGTGTTATCGGCATTGGTGACACCGTCATATAGATCGGCGAAGACCTCACGAATAGAAGTAGATCTGTCAATGAAATCGAAAGCGTCGATGCCGTCGGAATCGCTGCTTATATTTGAGTCCGCAAACGACCCGACGGATATGTTGCCGAAGATCTAGATGAGCTTGTTGCTTGATGCCAGCTTGGAAGAGATTGCCGACGAAACTTCCTCATCGCCAGATTCGAACGATGAAACCGATCCCGATGAATCGGAACCAGCTGCAACCGATCTCGTCGACTCCGATCTTGCGAGTTGATAAGATCCTTCCTTCCCGACGCGGAAGTGGAACCTCCCGAACGCCATATCCATGGGCTCCTCCAGATGTGTATATGCATCCATACGGGAGGGTGGGTGAGGAACAAAATCGACTAGAGCGGTTTCGATCTGTTTACCTCGATCCGTCGTGTTGCTTGCTACCGAAGACGCCGAAGATGTTGAGCGTGCCATCGAGATCAGAACCTTGTCGCCTCTAATTCCCACAGACGGCGCCAATTGATAAGGGATTAACTTATCAATGCCTACAAGTTGTAGACTAGGGTTTAGTTGGAAGTAGAGGGCAAGTAGATCTTGAAGGTTTCAGCCGGAAAGTACTCGACTGCTATGAAAACTAGAGTTGTCTGGAAAACAATGAATCGATCCTCTCTTTGTCCCTCGACTCCCCCTTATATAGGAGGTGGAGCCGAGGGTTTCGTGATACACAAGTTACAGAGTTCGAGAGGGTTTCTGACCCGTCCCGTAATAGTTACAAGTTAATATTCCTAATACAATTCTATATTTCCAAACTATCTCTCAATTGGGTTTCTAAGCTTTGTAAATCTTCGGGTCGTGGGCCTTCAGTAAACCCCGGGTACATTCTTCGGCAGGCCCATTGGGGATGCCTATGTCATTATGCTTGTTGGTAGTACGTAAAGGAAATTGAGTAACGTGCCCAACTTTACTCGATAAATCGATGTTGGTTAACTGCCGATGGCAAAACAACATTACCCTACTCAGAATCAAGTCCCCGGGCATGATCCTGAGTCGTCTGAAATCTTTGAGTCCACAGTTTTTATCGGGTGCGCGTTCAGCGCTCCTAATGGAAGTAGCCCCTGAGTCTAGGCACGGATGCTTGTAACCGTGTGTAGACTCAGGTCAAGCAACTCGATTGTTTTAATTTCCCTCGGACGCTTTATGTTAAGTTGATATTTCTTATGACATCATTGATGACATAGCCACTGCGGTGGTTTGATTGACAGGACATGACCTGACGGGCCCACCATACTTCTGCGCGGTCAGTTAGGAAATGACTAGTGCTTGTGCATTGACCGAGGTGCATCCTCGATTTCCGCGCGTAGTGAGAGTAATGGGCCGCCGGTTTTTACTCTCTTCCCAGACACGAGTATGGCTGGATCCTCGCCCATTTTCCCACGATCACCAGAGTAACGGCCACGATCTCTAAGCATTCCCTGTTATAAATAGGGAACCTTTTCCTGTTTTCACTTTTTACGCTTCCATACTTCTCATCTTCTTCCTTACCTCCTCCTTGCCATTGCTTCTGCCTTCAAGAGCTCAGCCGTCATGGGCAAGAAGAAGGGAACCGCTGGCTCGAGCGCTACTGCAGGCGTGGCCAAGGTCGGTCTTGATTGGTCTGCCTCCACCATCTCCAAGCGCGAGGAGAACAAGTTGAGGTTGCTCGGCCTCATCTCATCCGCCGAATCTGACTTCCTTCATCCAGGTTCTTCCTCCCGCCCAAGGTCTCCAAAAGGCTTTACTGTTATGTTTGCCGCTTTTCTGTTTCGCGGGCTTTCTCTTCCTGCCCACGAATTTCTTCTCTCTCTCTCCTTTTCTTCTACGGGATTCAGCTCTGGCAGCTGACTCCCAATTCCATTCTCCACCTTTCCATCTTCACTACTCTGTGTGAGGCCTTCCTCGGCATTGACCCCCACTGGGGCTTTTGGAAGAAGATTTTCTACATCAAACGCCACAATGGTAATGACGGTCCTCCTGTCGTTGGTGGCGTCGGCTTCGTCGTCAGGAAGGAGGTCAACTACTTCGACTACCCAATGAAAGAGTCAGTTCAAGGATGGCGACAGAAGTGGTTTTACTCCGAGACATCCCAGCACCAGGACGGCGCTCCAATTTGCCTCCATTCGAGGATGTCCTTTCTGCAGTGCCGAAGAAATCCTGGCGAAACACTTTGATTGCCGAAGAAAGCGCCCTAGCTAATCAATTGTACGAAAAGGTCCTGGACTTGAAGAATGCAGAAGGTCTGACGATGTGCGGCACTGAGGTGGTTTCAGTGTCTCTAAAGTGTCGGGTGCAACCGCTGATGTCTAGGCCTCATCGATTATGGATGTACACTAGCGCGACGGATAAATCAAGGATCAGTTCAACTGATGTATCCGAAGAGAATCTTCGAGATGAGGTGCGGCGCCTAACTCGCCTCAGCCAGAAGGACAATATTGTTATGACTTCGGCTCGCCCTCCTCTCGACCATAAGCATCTTCCTGCCAAGGTAATTTTACTTGCATTTGCATCGGATGTTATTTTTATTTCTGAATACGAATTCTATAACTTTTTCTGTCGACAGGCTTCCATCGTTGCTCAATGTTATCCTTCTACTCCCGAAAGTGGGGTAGGTCCAGAGGATGACGATGCTTCGGAAGAGACTAGAGATGAGCAGCACATTTTCGAGGACAGCGACGTCTAGGGTGACGAAGCCCCCGAGGATGATGCCTTCACTAAGTCGATGCGGCGCATGAAGATCAAAGAAGATTTGATGACGACAGCAGAATCGAGTCCTAGCGGACAAGATGATGATGCTAACCCGACTGCTTCCGCTGCTCCTTCTCGAGAAATGTCGGCTCCCCAAGTCGCAATGGGATCAACAAATCTCTTTGCCGAAGAATATGACTTGGAGTTAACTTTGTAAGTTTTCCCCTTTATTTGTACTTAAATTCCTTCAATTTGTCTGAAATTTGTATCTATTTTTGTCCAGCTCCGAGGATGATGACGACGTCCCTCTCTCAAAGAGGGTTAAACTATTATCTGAAAAGGCTGAATCGGCAAAGGAGTCAAATCCTTCGACTGCTGAGCTTACTCTGCCGCCAAGAACAAGGGTGGCCAAGGTTCCTCTGTCGACGATTAATCCTTCTGCAAGCGCCTCAGTCCCTCTAGTTTCTCGTGATCAAGTAAGTATAATATCTAGTGCAATATCCATTTAGCCCCCGAGCCGATGTTTGACTCTTTGAAAAAGATCAAGTATAGTCTAAAATTCATCTGCTATGTTGCCTGACATAATCTTTTCAATTTTCTTGTTGTAGCCAATTTTTGCCACAGTTGACGCTGTGGCAGATTTTGCTGATCAGTTTACTCGCCTAGAATCAGAAACGTCCAACTTCGCAAAGCCATTAAGACTTCGGCTGATCAAGTGCTAGAAGCCAACAGGCTTACAACCGAAGCTCAAAATGAAAACATAATCCTGAAGGACGAGCTGAAGAGGTTGAAGAAGAAGATGAAGGATGAGCAGGAGGCTAGGCGCGCAACTTTCATTGTAACCGATGAAAAGGAAGGTGCCCTTCGAGAGTCTATCACGAGCTTGCTAAGTAAGTTTTCCTCCATACTTACATGGTACTTTTCCAATAATATCTTTTTGATTGCTTACCCATAATTTTTCCAGGTACGATATGCCTATCGACCGTACGAGTAAGCTTCGAGTAGATTCGATGTCGAATGCTCACTCGTTTGCTACTAAATCAAGCAACCAAGTCCAAGATCTTTTGAAGAAGACCAAGGGAGCTTTGTCGAAACTATTTTCAATGATGTTCTTGAAGTTGGACCAAAACAAGACCCTTGGGGAAATGGCAGATACCTTCTTCATCGACTCTTCAGAAGCCATAGAGGTATTGAAGCGGCACTCTCGTTTTTATGGAGCGGTTCTTACTTTCCAGCTTTTGATGGGGCATGGACTTTATTCTGACCTGGAGAAGCTATCCAAGGCGCTGCCAGTAGATGCCAATAACTGTCTAGTCAACCTCGAACGTTTCAAGCAATCTTCAGTGTTGTGTGCCAATCGACTCCTCAAACTACTTGACGAGGACAAAAACAAGACTGCATCTGAAGTTGCTCCTGGTTCATCGTCTTTATTGAGAATCGCTTATTAATTAGGTTCATCATCTTTATTGAGAATCGCGATCGTTCATCAGTATTACCTCTATTTCGTTATATAAGCATTTTTTTTAGAAAATGATTAGCTTTCTAAAAAAGACTTACATTTTGAAATGGAGGTAGCATATCGATCGCCTCTACATCTTATTCTCTCCGGTTGTGTGTTTTGTACAACGGGTTTTCTCTATGTTTTGGTGTGCATGTTGGGAGGGACAGAGCTAGTGGGGTGCTAGCTAGGACCATGGCTCCCCTAGGGTTTAGGGTAATATTATCGGATCATCTTGGGGAGTGCTGGTAGATACCTCTCTCTGGTTGGTGTTTTGTATAGCGGGTTTACTTAGAGTGAAGATTTGGTGCACATGGGTATTAGTGATCTCGTTTAGAAAAACAAAAATCATATGTTTGAGTTTCAAAAAGATCTAAAATCAAATCTGCATATAGTCGATGATGTATCCCACAAACGTGCAAAATATCAATTGCAAATACTTTATATTCTTAGGTACAAAAATATGATAAAAGTGTAGATCTGAGTAGTACATTTTTAAATCTGCAAAACATATCAGATTTTATCATTTTTTCTAGCACGAAATAAATATTTTTTTTTTGGGTTGAGGTTTATGATTGTGAGATGTATCACTAACAATCTCCAAAATTATTTTCAGGTTTTCTGATAAATATATAAATGCTTTTAAAAAATAAAATAAAATGGCAAGAGCACGGGCTGGAGCTCGGAAGCGAAACCACTTTCCGGTTTACTCTACGTTTTGGCTTGTGTGTACTGTGTAGGGAGAGCTAAGAGCATCTCCAGCTGCCTCCCCCAAAGCAGCCACTAAAGGAATTGGGACGCGCCGGATAAATTTTTTTTCTCAGTCGCGCGCTCTAAAGCCTCCTTCCGTCCGACGAGGCCCAATACATAAGGGACGTTCCGGACACGTTGGACACAACAAAAAGCGAGGCGAGGAGACGCAGGCCTGACGCGTCAGCGACACATTCAAGTTTAACCTAACCGTCGTCTACCTCGCGACGGAAGTTATTGGCGCCCAGCGGCGGTGCGGTTTCCGCATAGGCGCAACGAAGCGCCTCGTCGCGCCTAGCTCTCCGTGCCGGTGTTAATGAGCGCCACCCCTCCCCCGCCTCCCTCCGGCCTATAAAAAAGGGCGCTCTCGCATCGTCCCTCACACACAAACCCTAGCGCCTATCTCTCCAACCCTAGCCGCCACCATCTCAAGAGTTGTAAGGGTATATTGCCCCTATGCGTGGTTTTGGTAATTAATGACAACCCCTATGGACTACTTGTATTCCATATGTTGGATTCAAGTATGGATGCCATGAAGATAAAGATACACCTTGTGTATTGGCATCAAGATCATCGATTTGAAGATATATATGTGATATGATCAAGAAGAAGAAATGAAGATGGAGTTCTTATATGGAACTCAATATTAGCCATGCTCTATCTTATGTGATAAGCAATGAATGATCAAGATCTTGAGAGATTAATTCCAAGTGAAGAATTCTTTATACACCTCAATATATTATGATAGAGTATGAGAAGATACAAGGTTGAGTTGGGCAAGTTCAAGATGAGCATCTCAAGTGGATCACATGCTTGAAGCTTGCCGTCCATTTGGTGATATTGGACATGTGAAGATGTGTATCAATGGAGCTTTCCCATCATAGTGTATGGGGGAGCATTTGTGAGTCTTCACGAAGCAACAATGATCAAATGAGGCATTCCGGCTTGAGTGGAGCTTGAAGAGTTATCATCAAGATCAAGCGGGATGCGATAGGCAAAGGTATGGCCTTGATAGGTTTTCCTTTTACAGGTCTCAAGGTGGTTGATGGGAGACCGGATTATAGGATAAATAGCCGCACTATTAAGAGGGGCTTTCGGTTGGGTAACTTGATCACATCGTCTTAGGGAGCTCAATCCTTTGCATATTTTGCATATCCCTATTGCTTCTTGGTGTTTCTCTGTGTGAGGTTCTTGATCTTGTCGCTATATTTACAACAAGCCCAAGTTCATCAAAAACGGAGTTCGTATGACTCTTCTATGGCATTTTCTAGGTTGGGTGATTTTACCGCTTATTCATGATATAAGGTTCTACCTTTTATATTATGATAAAATCCCCTCCTAAGGATTCTTGTGTTTTCACTTTCTATAGGATAGCATTTGTTGTTATCTTTCAAACAAAATTGGTTTCATTCAAATCGGAGTTCGGGAGCATTTGTTATTAAAGAAAAGGAAATGCGAAACAAGAAAAAGGGAGGAAGTGGACAGCCGGCCACTGCCCACCCGCCGGCCCGCCCGGTCTGGACCGGCTCCAGCGCGTGCTAGCCGGGCCTCTTATGTCCGGCCCGGGGCCAGGCGTGCGCGGCCTGCCGCGTATGGCTCGGCCGACCGGGCTCGCCCTGCTGGGCCGCCTCTTCCCCCAGCGCAGCCCACCTACCTCATCCGGCCTGGGCCGCTCTCCTCACCGACCGGCCTGCTCCTCCGTCCGGCCAGGGATCCGGCTCAGCCGGGCCATTGACCGGCCTGTCTAGCCTTTGCCCCGGTCGGCCGGTTGGGCCACCGGCTAGGCTGTTTTCTGCGCGTTTTTTATTGTCTTTTTCTCCCCAACGGTTATTTCTTCATCCTACCTATAAATACCCTTCTTCCACCTTGAGTTGAGTTAGTTCTTCCCCTTTCTTCACGTCCATTTTTGCTATTTGAAGAACTATCTTCCCCTCTTGATTCCTCCCATGATTCTTGCCCATTCTTGAGGATTTGAGAGAGGAGATCTAGATCTACAATCCCCACCAATAAATTTCTCCTCTAAGTGAGGGGAACCCATTGGATCTAGATCTTGGTGTCTTTTGTTGACTTTCCCCATTGTTCTTCCTCTCCAATCTCATCCTAGCATTTGTTGCTTGGGTGGGATTTGGGTGTGAAGGACTTGAACACCTCTAGTGTTCTTGCTTTGCATCATTGCATAGTGTTGAGCTCTCCACCACGATTAGTTCGAGTGAGAGACCGTGAGCTTGTTACTCTTGGAGGGAGACCTCCTAGTTGGCTTGGCGGTTGGTGCTTCGGTGATCTCTTCAAGGAAGATTGTGAAGAGGCCCGGGCTTCTCCTTCGTGGAGCTTGTGAAGTGGTTGTGGAGCTTGCCATCTCTGGAGCGGAGGGAAAGCTAACCATAAGGAAAGGGCCGTTATCCTTCGTGGGTGTGGCTCGGAGAATATGGTGAGCCTTCGTGGCACGGGGAATCCTTCGTGGACCTCCACTCCTCCAAACGCGACGTACCTTCTTGCAAAGGAAGGGAACACGGGAATACATCCTCGTCTCCGCGTGCCTCGGTTATCTCTATACCCGAGCTCTCTTTCCTTGTGATAGCCATCGTGCTTGAAATACATATATCTTGTTATCACTTGTGCTACATATATCTTGTGCCTATCTTACTTAGCTCTAGTTGTTAGTGTTACACTTAGTTGAGCCTAGCATATTTAGGGTTTGTGCTTGTAAACTAAACGTTAGTTTGATTCCGCATTCTTACAAGACAAATCCGCAAGAGTTTTTAAACGCCTATTCACCCCCTCTAGGCGACATCTCGTCATTTTCAATTGGTATCTGATATGTTTTGAGTTTCAAAAAGATCTGAAAACAAATCTGCATATAGTCGATGATGTATTCCACAAAGGTGCAAAATATTAAATTCAAATACATTTTCAAAATCCAAACATATCAGATTTTATTATTTTGTCTAGAGCAAAATAAAAAAGAATATTTTGGGTTGAGATTTATGATTGTAAGATGTGTCACTAACAATCTCCAAAATTATTTTCAGGTTTTCTGATAAAAATATATAAATAATTTTAAAAAATAAAATAAAATGGCAAGAGTGCGGAGTGGAGCTCGGAAGCAAAACCACGTTTTGGCGTGTGTGTAGGGAGAGCTAACTTTGGTGACTCTTCGTCGGGTTTTTATTGCAAAAATTGTCAGATCACCGAATATGAGCTGCGTCTACAAATGAAATTCGTGCTGTACAAAGGACAGTTTTCAACAAATAAATCAGTGTATTGAACGAAGTGAAGTGCTACAGTTAGAACACGACAAAAAGCTTGCAGCTGCAAGTTCATCTTTCCAAGTCATGAGTCATGATGATGTTATTAGCTTGATGACTTCATCATCAACTTGCAGCTGGTGCTCCGGTCTACTCCAGCTACGTGACGCCACCTCCTACCCCGCCCCGCCCACCCCGTCACCTTCCGTCCCACGTCACGCTCCCATGTGAACCTCCCCCTATATACACACACGCACGACTCCCTCCCTGTGTCCTCCCGCCGGATCTTGACGGCGACCGCACACTCAGGGGAAGGCAGCTACTTCATGCCGTTACCCACACGCTACTTCCTCATCGCAGGCCCCCCACCCAAGAACACCCAACCAGCGAGAAGCAACCTCTGCACATGCAGGAGGGAGGGGGCGTGAGCTGCGCGGTGGCCGGAGAGGCGCCGACGCCGACGCCGGCGAGCCGCTGCGCCGGTGCGGGGCTTCTGGGCCTCACCATCAACCCGCCGGGCGGTGAGCCTCCGGCGGAGCGCATCGGGCGGCTGGTCCGCGAGAGCCCCGTGGTCATCTTCGCGCGGCGCGGCTGCTGCATGTGCCACGTCATGCGCCGCCTCCTGGCCGCCGTGGGCGCGCACGCCACCGTCATCGAGCTCGACGAGGCCGCCGAGGAGGCCGCCGCGTCCGCCGCCGCCGCTGCCACCGTGCCGGCGCTCTTCGTCGGCGGCTTGCCGGTGGGCGGGCTCGACGGCCTCATGGGGCTCCACCTCAGCGGCCACCTGGTGCCGCGACTCAGGGAGGTGGGCGCCCTCTGTGGCTAGCCTGCCTTGCCGTCCGGCAGCGGCAGGTCACGTGTGCGCCCCGTCGTCCCGTTCTGTCCTCATCTTATTTGCTGTAGAATGTAGATACAGTATAGTTTCCGTAATTTGGATCAAAGTGAGTGAGTCTGATGCGAAAGTGCACGGTAAATAAGTTGTTGCGAACTTGCGATGTCTCGCGTGCGACGGATATCCGGGACAGCGGAGCTGGGTTGTGATAGTAAGATAAAGTTGAGGGTCTGTGCGATATAAGCCTGGGTCGAAATGTAATTCGGTTTTGCTATGTCTCAGTCAACTGAGATTTTCTTAAGTCTAAGTCACTTACAAAAATGTGCTTTGAGTTGCACTTTTCTGTTAAAAAAGTGCAATTTTTTCTTGAAATATCAACTTCTTAAACTGTAGTTGCACTTTTCTGAGTTGACTGAGACTTAAGAAAATCTCAGTCAACTGAGACATAGGCACACCCAATGTAATTAATATACTTGGAGTTTTAGAACCAATATCTCTCTCCTTCTTGGTTAGT
Source organism: Lolium multiflorum (assembly GCA_030979885.1). Classification (NCBI taxonomy): domain Eukaryota; kingdom Viridiplantae; phylum Streptophyta; class Magnoliopsida; order Poales; family Poaceae; genus Lolium; species Lolium multiflorum. The sequence continues at coordinate 62,036,297 of CM061747.1, read as the reverse complement.
CTGCAGCAGCGCATTTTTTTTGAGCAAATATGTCATCTTTTGCGTTCCCTCTTCTTTGTCCAATCTTGTAAACACTTTGTATAGTTTATTTAGTTGCAATATGTACAAATTCAGTGTGCAATATGAACGGACTACACGTATACGGTATATACACATGTGTTATGACCGAGATAAGGTATTGAAACAGGGGAGATGGTCATGTTGTTGACGTCACTCAAAAGAAGGCCGTCCTAATCAAGATAGTTTAGCTTCTAACCTCCTGTGAGAAGTACGACAAAAGTTTCATCGATGGTAAAGATCGATTTCGAGCTGAGCATATTGCAAACCACATTTAAAATTAAATACCCAGCAGAAAAGGAAAGTAATATCTACATAAAGTGCAGTGGTACGCTCATATATACATACACTCACCCTATAGATATACACATGCATATCCTGCCGAAAAACTCTTCTTACCACCAACGGTATCTGATAGAGTGATGTCAGCAGTGATATCATCCATGTGTTGATCAATTTTTTTACAATTATGAAACATAATTAAAATATAACTGAAACACAATGTTCTGTCCCCCTTATTATCTTCCGTAGATACAATACTGTAACATAATTTAGATCAAACCAAGTGAGTCGGTCGAAAGAGCATAGTTAATAAGTTGTTGTGGTGTCTGGTGTGCGATGAATATCCAGGACAACGGGGCTAGGTTGTGATAGTAAGATAAAATGAAGGGCATGTGCGGTATATGTCTGGGTTGAAATGTAATTAAATACTTGGAGTTTTACAGCCGTTAAAATCTCTCTCACTCCCTTGCATTCTTTTTATTTTGGCGAATCAAGGAGCTTTTTATTTTTGAGAAACACAACACAAACTAGACGCTCACATACACGGACATACACAACGAGCTTTATTAATTACTCAAGACTATTACAATCTTTCTCAAAAATAGTACTCCGTACTCCTAGCTAAAAATTGCGGTATATAGTTTAACCACATACATCTTCTTCTCACACTAGAAACCCTATTATAGGGCATATGTGGAGATGCTCTAGTCAAGATAGTTTTGCTTCGGCCTTCGGCGACAATATGACAAAAGTTTCATCAAATGGTAAAATCGATTTCGAGCTGTGCATATTCCAGCAGAAAACGAAAGTATATCCACGTAAAGTGCAGCGGTACACATGTCATCGCCTAACTAAAATAATTAGCCTCCACTGCCGATCTGTTCAGAAGTGAATTTCTAAGATTACATTAATGCTTAAAGGTCTATGCATGGTGTGTTGTCGTGAGCTTTAAGATGTTTTGCCCCACCACAATGCTTGAGTGCTTTGGCACTTCTCGCTATGAACGTACTCACATACGTCAGCGAAAAGAAGTCAAGTTTGAGTGGGGTTAAAAGATTGACTTCTCGAGAAAGCAAACAGTGGATCAAATCTCTCAATTTGTTTCATTTGGCTTTCGCAAAAAAAAAAAAAATGTTTCCCTTTGGACAAGGATTGCAGATTTCACGTTTTTTTTCGTTAGGATCATGACATCTCGTGATTTTCTCTTGGATTGACGTTAACTATATAACCACAACCGTTTCGAAAATCTTCGTGATGTTAAATCATGATGGTCAGCTTTCGTCATGCACCCTAACCTTCCTCAGAAGGTTGTTGCCTCCATCACTTCTCTAGTCACTTAGAAGATCTAGAACGAGATGAATGCTGGAACTTTTAGGCACGCTACAAATGCCCTCTCCCATCATTCTGGTTACCAAGGAGTTGGCGAAGCTCTGGGTCATTGCAGAAGTCAAGTGTTTGGTGTATTTTATTGCGGAAGAGCAGTCTCTCATGGGATCTCTGCTAGCCATCATGTCTTGGTGAGTTGGCTACCTTTGTTGGATTTTCATTTTTTTGTCCCTGGCCTTGTACTAAAACTATGCTTGCTTCCCGTGTTAATCAATGAAACGGCAAATCTTTTATCATGTTATAAGCAAAAAAAAAAAAATCTCCTGTCATCCTCTGGTTCCAAGCGAGTGCTGAATGTGGCAAGGTCGTCCAACACTTGGAAAAAGGAGCGGCCCGGTGTGCGGCATGTGCATCACGCACTAGGCCCCAATATCTAGGAAGCCCGAAATTTCCGAACTCTGTTCGGCCTTCGTGTAGGTTCTGGCCGGTAGCCTCCCATCGTGCGGAAATGCCCATCAGGAATAGCGTTGGACTGGACATCCTTAGGTCGGAATTCCTATACGCCGACCAGGTCAGCCGTTACCGCGCGCCGCACACCCCCGCGCGCGCGGTATGGGCCCGCCTGGTCAGCCTAGTACGCCGTGTATTTCGTTTTCTCTTTCTTTTTCGTTTTTTCGTTTTCTGTTTCTTTTTTTCGTTTTCTGTTTCTTTTTTCTCTTTTGTTTCTTTTTATTTTTTCAGATTCGAAAATATTATTATTTTTTAGATTTTTGAAAAGTATTCATATGCAAAAAATTGTTGATATTAAAAAAATGTTCAAATATCAAAAAATGTTCAATCCCAAAAAATGTTCACAGTTCAAAAATGTTCAAATTTAAAAAATGTTCAATCTAAAAAATGTTCAAATTTCAAAAAAAAAATCAATCTTAAAAAATGTTCAAATCCAAAAATGTTCAAACATAAAAATTGTTCAAATTTAGAAAAAAGAAAATAATTTTTGAAAAATGTTCAAAATATAAAATTGTTCAAAATTTTCATATTTTGAAAAAATATGAAAAGATAGTTTCATAAATAATGTTAGATTTTGAAAAAGAAAAATATTAGTAACAGAAAAGAAACAGAAAAAGGAGAAAAAATGTTACCTGAGTTAATGGGCCGCGGCCTAGCCTAGCCGACCTGGTCGCTGGGGGTGTGCGGCACCCGAACAAGCCGAGGGGGGTGCTGTAAGCCGACCTGGTCGGTGCGGACCAGACGCCGCACAACCCCCAGGCGGGTTGTTGGGCCGGCCCAACAATCCCACTCTTTTATTTTTTGTTTCTTTTGTTTTTTATGTTCTATTTTTCTTTTTATGTTTTTTAAAAGCTGATTCTTTTTAGAACCGATTTTTAAAATTATTTTCCTTTTTCTGAAATTTAAATATTTTTAAAGTTTGAACATTTTTTAGATTGGAACAATTTTCAAATTGGATTTTTTTTAAATTGGAACAGAAAATTCAAAATTTATTATTTTTTATATATGAACAATTTTAGAATTTGAACAATTTTTTTATTGAACAATTTTCGTATGTGGACAATTTTTCGATAGACAATTTTCGAATTTGAATTTTCTCAGTTAAATTTTAAAAATTAAATCTTAAAAAAAAGAAACAGAAAATAAAGAGAAATGAAAAATAAAACAGAAATGAAAAAGAAAAAACAGAAAAAGCAAAGAACAGAAAAAATATCTCAAAAAAAAGAAAACGGCCAAGTGGCTCAAGATCCGAACTGGGCCGGCCCGTATCGCGCGCGGAGGTGTGCGACGCGAATTACGCGCCAACCTGATCGGTGTATAGAAAATCCGACGAGCCAACCAGGTCGGCCTATAGCAACTCCCTCCTTAGGTTGCCGTCTAGACGACTCCCTAAATCCCAAACCGAGTGGCCCAGCTAGAGAAGGCCCTCTCAACCGATTAACAGTTCTGAACATTAATGTTAAAAAAAACTAACAGTTCTGACAATTATACTGATTATTACATGGTCAACGGCAGCATTACCGTCAACCAGCCCCCGAGCGCCAGTTCATCCTCGTCCGCGCGCCCCGCGATTGCCGACCCGAATTCCCAATTTATCCTGCCGAATCCCGTGGCTTGTTTGGTACTACTCCTCGTCCGCGCGCCCCGTGATTGCCGACCCTGAAGTAGAGTTTTTGTGGGAACTAGCGGGATAATCCGCTCCAAACTTTAAATCCCCACTTATCTATAATACATGTTTGGTGCTAAAGTATGAGCGAGTTTAATCTCTACTTTTCCCACTATTCCTCAAATTTTACTGTAATTTTTTAAATCCCAATACTCTACCCCTACCTAGTGGATTGGGGATGGGGTTTTGTGGGGATTGGATGACAGCAGTGATTCACATAATACTTTAGAGTATTATCCCCACTAATCCCACTAAAACAGTGGTACCAAACAAGGCTTGAGGAGCACCGCAGCCATCTGTCAGGCTGATCTAATCGCAAAGTAAAGGGTATCAGTTCCAGTTCCATTTCCAGGATAATAACATGGCTAGTAATATAACATTACTATAACCAATATCTAAGAGCATCTCCATCGGCGATCTCAATAGCGGCCCCGATAATGTTTTGGGGGCTAGCATCGAAAATAGGTTCGCACCGGCGTGCCCCAAATTGCGCCGGCACTTTTTCGAGCCCAATAGAATCACCGACAACCCCGTGCCGGCCCCTTCGCGAAGGGCGTGAATTAGGCGCGCCGGCGCCTCGTGGCACGACGGTTTTCGAGGGTGGGGCGCGTTGTCAGCGAGAGGTCGCGACGGTTCGCATCGGAAGCGACGCGGGAAGGTTGGTCGGCGGCAACTGGCCACGCTGCATCCACCCGCCTCCCCCACGCGCCTACGCCGCCGTAAATGCGGGTAGTTAGCACCCCTATTAGTACGTACGCTGTCCATCACTGCGGCGCTATCCTCTCATCTCCTCTCTCCTCTCCACCACCGCGCCATCCTCTCCTCTCCACCTCAAAATGTCGCGCCATCTCCGCACGACGTACTCCATGCTCGGCCTCAACGGTCGCGCGCTGCCTGCGGCGCCTCAACCACCACCGCAGCCCGACGCCGAATACAGCTCCGACGATGCAATTGACCCACGGTTCACGGTGTGCGACAAGGGCTACTTCGCATACGCAGAAGCTGAGGCGGCGGAGGAGGCGACGCAGTGGGGCGAGCAGCCGCAGGCCCCCGCCTACCCGGAGCAGGCGGCAATCCTGGCGTCGTTGAACGCGCAGCGCTTCCGGAGGTTGAAGGAGCAGGAGCGGGAGTTCATCAACGACGCGATTCGAGCATGCCCTCGAGATCTCGTGCCAGCGAGCGACCATGGATGAGGCGGGACGCCTCCTCATGGCGGCGGAGTGACAGAAGCTCATCGAGCTGAACACCCATCGCCATGCCGAGGCGTTTTCCCGCGAGCAAGCGAGGCTCGCCCAGAACGAGGTTTCTCGGCAAAGGCTGGCAGCGCGGGGATAGCACCGCCGGCAAGCTCTGATACGTCCATTTTGCATCACTATTTTATATCATAATTTACTGTTATTCGCTGATATATTTCATATTTAGAGATTATACTTATGTTATTTCACCTATTTTGCATGTTTCACGATTATTGGAGAATTATTCACCAGAGCGATTCTGCTGGAAAAAGCACCGTCAGGATACAATATTTCTGAAGATCAACAATTGGCGGAAAATATACCGAAGCTCCTATTTGTCCAGATGACGGAGCCAGCCAAAAGGGGAGGCCGAGGAGGGCCGCCATGGGCCCTCCCCATAGGCTGGCAGGCCACCAGGCCAGGCGCGCCGCCATGTGGGGAGGGGGCCCACGACCCCCTCGGCCATCGCCCTTTCGCGTATTTCATCTCTCAAGAACCCTAAGGTGCAGGGAGGCATCGAGGATAGACACGCCGCCTGCGCGAGGCGGAAAAACACCGAGAGAAAAGAGCTCTCCGGGCAGAAGGGGGAAATTCCCTCCGGAGGAAAATCGTCACCGTCATCGAGCTGGACTTCATTGGGATCATCATCATCTCCACCACCGACACCGTCATCTCCACCGCTGCACCTCGTCTCCGCTGTAACATCTTGGGTTGAATCTTGAGTATTTCATAGGGGAAACTCTCCCGGTATTGATTACTACTTGTTATTGATGCTATTGAGTGAAACCGTTGAATCAAGGTTTATGTTCAGATTGTTATCCATCATCATATCACCTCTGATCATGTTGCATATGATGTCTTGTGAGTAGTTCGTTTAGTTCTTGAGAACATGGGTGAAGTCTAAATGTTAGTAGTGAACTATGTTGAGTAATATTTAATGGTTTGATATTTAAGTTGTGGTGTTATTCTTCTAGTGGTGACATGTGAACGTCGACTACATGATACTTCACCTTTATGGGCCTAGGGAATGCATCTTGTATTCGTTTGCCAATTGTGGGGTTGCCGGAGTGACAGCAACCTGAACCCCCGTTGGTATATCGATGCATGAGGGATAGCAGGATCTCAGAGTTTAAGGCTGTGGTTAGATTTATCTTAATTACTTTCTTGTATTTGCGGATGCTTGCAAGGGGTTTAATCACAAGTATGTATTAGTCCTAGGAAGGGCGGTGCATTAGCATAGGTTCACCCACATAACACTTATCAAAACAATGAAGATTAATCAACTATATGAAGCGAAAGCACTAGACTAAATTCCCGTGTGTCCTCAAGAACGTTTGGTCATTATAAGTAAACAAACCAGCTTGTACTTTGTGCTAAAAAGGATTGGGCCACTCGCTGCAATTATTACTCCCGCATTTTACTTACTTGTACTTTATTTATCTGCTATATCCAAACCTCCTGAAAACTTGTCTGTGAGCATTTACAGTAAATCCTTCATCGAAACTGCTTGTCAACACCTTCTGCTCCTCGTTGGGTTCGACACTCTTATTTATCGAAAGTACTACGATACACCCCCTATACTTGTGGGTCATCAAGACTATTTTCTGGCGCCGTTGCCGGGGAGTGAAACGCTATTGGTAAGTGGAATTGGTAAGGAAAACTTTTACTGTACGTGATGTTTTTATTTCTGCCTGCTGCTATAATTCATTATGGAGAGATCTTCTCTTGAATTCCTATTTGGTAAATCTACTACTACTGCAAAGGTAGTGGATGAGGCGCCAGGTGAGGAAGTGATTCCATATAAAATACCTATGCAAATTATTGAACGTGTTGTGGATAACCGCTATGAAGGGGATGGAACTGTCCATCCTGGAGATCATTTATTGTTTTTACATGAATTATGCGGGTTATTCAAGTGTGCAGGTATTTCAATGGATGAAGTTAGGAAGAAATTATTCTCTATGTCGCTGTCTGGTAAAGCGGCGCATTGGTATAAACTGCTGAAGGATGGGCATTCTCTTGATTGGAAGGATATTGTGCCTCTATTTTATTCTAAATTCTATCCTCCAAGTGAAATTGACAAAGACCGAAACCGCATATATAATTTCTGGCCTCATGATGGAGAGAGTATTTCCCAAGCATGGGGGAGATTGAAGTATTTCATGCTCAAATGCCCCATTCATGAGCTTCCTGGTAATATCATCATTGATAATTTCTATGCAAGACTTTCTTTTCAAGATAAAACCTTGCTGGATACTACTTGTTCTGGATCATTCACGCGCAACAAAGAAGAGTTTAAATGGGAGCTTCTTGATCGGATTCAGGAGAATACTAAAGGATGGGAGAACGACAAAGGTAGAGAGTCAGGTATAAATTATGATTATGAATGCATTGAAACTTTTATAGATACTGATAAATTTCGAAATATGAGTGCTACTTATGGTCTTGACTCTCAAGTTGTTGCAATTTTTATATAGCTTTTGCCTCTCATTTTGAATTGCCTAGGAAGAATTTTAATAAGTATCATGAACCGTACAAAGATAAAACTGATTCACATATAGGTAAATGTATTGAAGTTAAAACTGTTGATCACATTCTTCCTGAAGCTTATATCAAAAAATTCCTTTTCCTGCTAAAATGAAGGAGTATTCTGTTATAACTAGTGTGGTTAACAAAAGTGCAAAGAAACCTATAGAACCCGAGGAGCAAATAAATGTTGAACCTGCTGTTGCAATAGTTAAAGACCTTGTGACTGAAAATGTAGAAGATGGTCACATCATTTTCTGTGAAGATGCTTCTAATATTGTTTCACATCCTAGTAAGTCTAGGAAAGCCAGCATTCCTATGCTCTCTGTTAAAATTGGTGATCATTGTTATTATGGTTTATGTGATATTGGTGCCAGTTCTAGTGCCATTCCTTATGAGCTTTACGTGGAAATCATGCATGAAATTGGTTCTTGTGAACTTGAAGATATTGATGTGGTTATTCGGCTAGCTAATAGAGAAACTATCTCTCCTATTGGTATTGTTCGAGATGTAGAAGTTCTATGTGGTAAGATTAAATATCCTGCTGACTTTTTGGTACTTGGTTCTGCTGCTAGTAAGACTTGTCCTATCATTTTTGGTAGACCTTTTCTAAATACTTGTGGAGCTATTATAGATTGCAAGAAAGAAAAAATTGTGACTAAATTTGCTGGTGAATCTTATGAGTTTAATTTCTCTAAATTTGCCAAAACTCCTTATGAAGCTGAATTGCCTAATGATGACTTTAGAGTTGAACAACTTGCATCTATTGCTCTTGCTCCTACTAATCCTTTGCAGCAATATTTGGAGGATCACGAGAGTGAAGTCTTTAGGGAAGAAAGGAATGAGCTTGATGAAATTTTCCTTCGTCAACCCATTCTTAAACATGACTTACCTGTCGAAGATCTAGGTACAACACCACCACCAAAGGAAGATCCTGTTTTTGATTTGAAACCATTACCTGATAATCTTAAGTATGCTTATATTGATGATAAGAAAACATATCATGTTATTATTAGTGCTAAGCTTTCAGATTTTGAGGAAGAAAGGTTATTGGAGATATTGAAGAAACACCGAGGAGCTATTGGCTACACTCTTGATGACTTGAAGGGGATTTCTCCCTCTATTTGCCAACATGCCATCAACATGGAAGATGATGCAAAACCTGTTGTTGAACATCAGCGTCGTCTAATTCCTAAGATGAAGGATGTGGTAAGGAATGAGGTATTGAAACTTCTTGAAGCTGGTATTATATATCCTATTGCTGATAGTAGATGGGTTAGTCATGTACATTGTGTTCCTAAGAAAGGAGGAATAACTGTTGTACCTAATGATAATGATGAGCTCATCCCTCAAAGAGTAGTTGTAGGGTATAGAATGTGCATTGATTTTCGTAAGGTTAATAAAGTTAGTAAGAAAGATCATTACCCTTTACCATTTATTGATCAAATGCTAGAAAGGTTATCTAAAAATACTCATTTGTGCTTTCTTGATGGTTATTCTGGGTTTTCACAAATTGCTGTTAGAGCTAAAGATCAAGAGAAAACCACTTTCACTTGTCCCTATGGAACTTATGCTTATAGGCGTATGCCTTTTGGTTTATGTAATGCTCCTGCTACTTTCCAAAGATGCATGTCTGCTATTTTTCATGGCTTTTTTGAAAAGATTGTAGAGGTTTTCATGGATGATTTTTCTGTCTATGGGAATTCTTTTGATAATTGTTTGCGAAACCTTGATAAAGTTTTGCAGAGATGTGAGGAAACTAATCTTGTTCTAAATTGGGAGAAATGCCACTTTATGGTTGATGAAGGAATTGTATTGGGACATAAAATTTCTGAGAAAGGTATTGAAGTTGATAGAGCTAAAGTGGAAGCAATTGAGAAGATGCCCTATCCTAGGGATGTTAAAGGTATTCGTAGTATTCTTGGTCATGCTGGTTTTTATAGGAGATTTATCAAAGATTTCTCTAAAATTTCAAAGCCTCTTACTAATCTTCTTCAAAAAGATGTACCTTTTGTTTTTTATGATGATTGTAAGGAAGCTTTTGAAACTCTAAAGAAAGCCTTAACAACTGCTCATGTAGTTGAACCTCCTGATTGGAATTTACCTTTTGAAATTATGTGTGATGCTAGTGATTTTGCTGTAGGTGTTGTTCTTGGACATCGAGTAGATAAAAAAATGAATGTTATTCATTATGCTAGTAAGACTCTAGATGCTGCTCAAAGAAATTATGCTACAACTGAAAAAGAGTTATTAGCCGTAGTTTTTGCTTGTGACAAGTTTAGACCTTATATTGTTGATTCAAAAGTCACATTCATACTGATCATGCTGCAATTAGGTACCTTATGGAAAAGAAAGATGCCAAGCCAAGGCTTATTAGATGGGTGCTTCTTTTGCAAGAATTTGATTTACATATTGTAGATAGGAAATGTGCTGATAATCCTGTTGCTGATAATTTGTCTAGATTGGAAAATATTGCTTATGATCCTGTTCCTGTTAATGATAGTTTTCCAAATGAACAATTGGCTGTAATAAAGGTGATCTCGCGAGATAGTCCTTGGTATGTTGATTATGCTAACTTTATTGTTTCCAAGTATTTTCCTCCAACCTTTTCAGCTCAGCAAAGGAGGAAATTCTTTTATGCTTTGAGACATTATTTTTGGGATGACCCACACTTATATAAAGAAGGAGTGGATGGTATTATGCGAAGATGTGTCCCCGAATATGAACAACAAGAGATATTGAGTAAGTGTCATGGTAGTGTTTATGGAGGACATCACGCCGGAGATAGAACCGCACAAAAGGTTCTACAATCAGGTTTTTATTGGCCAACTCTCTTTAAAGATGCAAGAAAGTTTATTTTATCTTGTGATGAATGTCAAAGAGTTGGTAATATCTCTAGACGCAATGAAATGCCTATGAATTATACTCTTGTTATTGAACCATTTGATTGTTGGGGATTTGACTTCATGGGTCCTTTCCCTTCTTCAAAAGGTCCACTCATATACTTGTTGTTGTTGATTATGTTACTAAATGGGTGGAAACCATACCCACAAAAAGTGCTGCTGGTGAGACCTCTCTAAAAATGCTTTTAGATGTTATTTTTCCTAGGTTTGGAGTACCTAGATATCTTATGACCGATGGAGGTTCTCATTTTATTCATGGTGGTTTTAGAAAAACTCTTGCTAAATATGGTATTAATCATAGAATCGCTTCAGCTTATCATCCTCAAACTAGTGGGCAAGTAGAATTATCAAATAGAGAAATTAAATCTATCTTGGGAAAGACTGTTAATAAATCTAGGAAAAATTGGGCTAGTAAGTTAAAGGAAGCATTGTGGGCTTATAGAACTGCTTATAAAAATCATATGGGAATGTCTCCTTATAAAATGGTTTATGGAAAAGCTTGTCATTTACCTTTAGAATTAGAACACAAAGCTTATTGGGCTGTAAGAGAACTTAATAAAGATTTTAAACTTGCCGGTAAGAAAAGGTTGCTACAATTGAGTTCTTTAGATGAGTGGAGAAGTGAAGCTTATGAAAATGCTAGACTTTTTAAGGAGAAAGTTAAGAAATGGCATGATAGAAGAATTATTAAAAGAGAATTTAATGTTGGAGATAAAGTCTTATTGTATCGGTCTCGTCTCAGATTTTTTGCAGGAAAATTTCTCTCAAAATGGGAAGGACCATATGTCATTGTGGAGGTGTATCGTTCAGGGGCAATAAAAATTGCTTCGTTGAAAGATGATGCCACACAAGTGGTGAATGGACAAAGACTCAAGCATTATATTTCTGGAGATTCTTATAATGAAGATGTTGATGTTATTCAAGTGGTGACTCCGGAAACTTTTATCAAAGATCAAATTGATAGTTCTGCAGAGTTCGACTTTGAATAGGTAACAGTTTTGGTAATAAAAAGTCCGTGTTTAACTTTCCGAACTATATTTTTGCTATTTTTGGAAAATATGAAAAATTACGAGATCGAACCGGAGTGGAGGAGGCGCACGAGGGCACGTCCCCACGTGGGGGCGGGCCCCACCCTAGCCGCGCCGCCCTATGGGGACGGCCCCTCGGAGTCCCACTTCCACTCGTTTTCGATCTGGTACTTTCCTTTTATCGTGAAAATTTCTGCTATATAATCCCCTAGACCCTCCGAGATCCGTATATCGTCTTCTCGTCGTGTTTTGTTTCGACCTATTTTTGTTCAGATGTCGTCGCAAGGTTCATCCTCAGAAGATTATGCAACGCGTCGCAAACGTGAGCTCCTCCAGGATCTAGATCAAGGAACTTTCGTTGGATGGGCGGAAGAGGAAAGGGTCGTGACAAGACGGAAAGAGATGGATGAAGGTGTCAAGGAGGAAGCGAAGAAGATGTCATCAGTAAAAAGAGAGCGGGTAGCTGTGGGGAGTGAGACAATCTTGGTGGGATCGGTTAACACTCGACGTTCTTTTTCTCATAACTTGCAGGGACCTTTACCACCTGCTCCTGGCCTTAACTCTTTCCCTGCTGTGGAGGAAGCTCTTCGGGTTACCGATGAGTTTTGTGATCAATACCGTGTTCTGAGAAGGGAAGTGGAGATTCTTCAGGAGGAGAACAACCGACTTCGCAGAATGCTAGAGCGGTTCCTCACTCCCATCAGGGTTGTTCCACCATCACCACCGAAGGAGTAATTCATCATTGGTATTGGCATCCCCTTGGCTTGTTCCAAGCTTGGGGGAGTGCCGCGGTATCACATCATCACTATCTTTTACCTTTTTACTATCAAGTAGTGTCATATCATGAGTAGGGAAGTTATCATATAAGATGGTTTGTAGTGTGGAAGTATCTCTCTTTTAGTTGGTTATCTATGTATCCCTTGGTGTGAGTTATCGTTATGAAATATTAATGAGAAGTTTTATCATTTACTTTTTGCACACCTTATTTTAGTTTGCAATTTCTGTTATATGATTGATCTTGTTGTTAGTATTGATATCACTTTGGGAGCATCAAGTAAATCTATTTGGTTTTGGTAAACTTAGCATTGGTCAATAGCAACAATACTTTGAGGCCTAAGTAGAAAAGAGGGAAGTACATGTAGATATATTATTTCATTATCTTTCTTTCTTGTTAGCTAATGAGCTTTGTATTTTGAAGTTAAAATTGTTTGTGCTTACAAGGAAGATGCATGATTTTTTCTATCACATGTATATTTGTTTGTTTCCCTCAACTCTTATGCTTGATAACCAACCTTGCTAGCCAAAGACCTGTACTGAGAGGGAATGCTTCTCGTGCATCCAAAACCTTTAACCAAACCCATGCCAATTGTATCCACCATAACTACCTATTATGTGGTATTTTGCGCCACTCCAAGTAAATATTTCATGTGCTACCTTTCAACAATTCAAACTCGATTACTTCTTGATACGTCTCAAACGTATCTATAATTTCTTATGTTCCATGCTACTTTTATGACAATACTTGAATGTTTTATACATACTTTACAGCATTATTATACATTTTCCGGCACTAACCTATTAACAAGATGCCGAAGCGCCAGTTGCTGTTTTCTGCTGTTTTTGGTTTCAGAAATCCTAGTCAGGAAATATTCTCGGAATTGGACGAAATCAATGCCCAGGGTCCTATTTTTACATGAAGCTTCCAGAAGATCGAGGGGGAAAGGAAGTGGGGCCACGAGGCGCCGACACACTAGGGCGGCGCGGCCTGGCCCCTGGCCGCGCGGCCCTGTTGTGTGGGGCCCTCGTGTGGCCCCCTGCGTTGCCCTTCCGCCTACTTAAAGCCTTCGTCGCGAATACCCCTTACCGAGAGCCACGATACGGAAAACCTTCCGAGACGCCGCCGCCGCCAATCCCATCTCGGGGATTCAGGAGATCGCCTCCGCACCCTGCCGGAGAGGGGAATCATCACCGGAGGGGCTCTACATCATCATGCCCGCCTCCGGATTGATGCGTGAGAGTTCATCCTTGGACTATGGGTCCATAGCAGTAGCTAGATGGTTGTCTTCTCCGCTTGTGCTATCATTGTTTAGATCTTGTGAGCTGCCTAACATGATCAAGATCATCTATTTGTAATGCTACATGTTGTGTTTGGTGGGATCCGATGAATCTAGAATACTATGTCAAGTTGATTATCAATCTATCATATATGTGTTGTTTATGTTCTTGCATGCTCTCCGTTGCTAGTAGAGGCTCTGGCCAAGTTGATACTTGTAACTCCAAGAGGGAGTATTTATGCTCGATAGTGGGTTCATGCCTCAATTGAATCTGGGATCGTGATAGAGGGTTCTAAGGTTGTGGATGTGCTGTTGCTACTAGGGATAAAACATCGATGCTTTGTCTAAGGATATTTGTGTTGATTACATTACGCACCATACTTAATGAAATTATCTGTTGTTTACAACTTAATACTGGAGGGGGTGCGGATGCTAACCCGAAGGTGTATTATTTAGGCATAGATGCATGCTGGATAGCGGTCTATGTACTTTGTCGTAATGCCCTGATTAAATCACATAGTAATCATCGTTGATATGTATTGAATCTTGATTTGTCAATTGCCCACCTGTAATTTGTTCACCCAACATGTTAGTTATCTTATTGGAGAGACACCACTAGTGAACTGTGGACCCCGGTCCATTCTTTTACATCTGAATACATTCTACTGCAATCATTGTTCTTACTGTTCTTTGCAAACAAACACCATCTTCCACTCGATACGTTTAATCCTTTGTTTTCAGCAAGCCGGTGAGATTGACAACCTCACTGTTACGTTGGGGCAAAGTATCTTGATTGTGTGTGCAGTTCCACGTTGGCGCCGGTTTCCCTGGTGTTGCGCCGCACTACACTCCTCCACCAACAACCTTCACGTGCTTCTTGGCTCCTACTGGTTCGATAACCTTGGTTTCATACTGAGGGAAACTTGCTTCTATACGCATCATACCTTCCACTTGGGGTTCCCAACGGACGTGTGCATCTACGCGTATCACTTCTTATTTTTGTCATTGTTTTATAGCTCATGAGGAAGTATGTGGTGTTTTATCTTTCAATCTTGTTGGGCAGACTTTCACAAATGGACTAGTGGCATATACATCCGCTTATCCAATAATTTTGCAAAAAGAGCTGGCAACGGGGTTCCCAGCCCCAATTAATAACTTTCATTAATAATTCTCTTCACATGTTTTGCCCTGATTTATCAGTAAGCAACTTAATTTTGCAATAGACACTCCTCCATGGTATGTGAAATGTTGGAAGGCACCCGAGGATTCGGTTAGCCATGGCTTGTGAAAGCAAAGGTTGGGGGGAGTGTCATCCATAAATAAAACTAAAGTACATGTGTAAACAAAAGAGAAGAGGGATGATCTACCTTGCTGGTAGAGATAACGTCCTTCATGGGAGCCGCTCTTAGAAAGTCTGTTTGACAAGGGGGTTAGAGTGCCCACTACCATTCGTTGACAACAACAAACACCTCTCAAAACTTTATTTTTATGCTCTCTCTATGATTTCAAAACTTAAAAAGCTCTAGCACATGATTTAATCCCTGCTTCCCTCTGCGAAGGGCCTTTCTTTTACTTTTATGTTGAGTCAGTAAACCTATTTCCCTCCATCTCAAGCAAGAAATTGAGTTGTTGTGATCCAACCATTTATATTATGATCTATTTAATCATGTCTTTTATTCTTCCTTGTTTAGTACAAATTTTATCTGAATGAATATGACTTTGAAGGCTATCAATGATTATGAGGAGATTGTTATGATTGAGCATGTAAGTTCTGCCATATAAGCTCTAATATAAAGGCTTTGCTCGAAAGATAAGTACAATCTGTTAATCGTTCTTTGACCAAGAACAAAGTTTGCCATCACCAATTATGATTTCCTATGCACCTTTATTTGTGATTTCTCTTTACTTATTTCAAGATGAGTTATATGAGGAAGTTGTTTACTAGAATGTCTTGTGTGAATTAATAAATGTGATGCTTCTTGTCCGTATTTTATTTATCGACTCTTCACTCCATAAATATGTGGTCTTGTTTATCGAGCTCAGTTTCGCTTGGGGACAAGCGAGGTCTAAGCTTGGGGGAGTTGATACGTCCATTTTGCATCACTATTTTATATCATAATTTACTGTTATTCATTGATATATTTCATATTTAGAGATGATACTTATTTTATTTCACCTATTTTGCATGTTTCATGATTATTGGAGAATTATTCACCGGAGCGATTCTGCTGGAAAAAGCACCGTCAGGATACAATATTTCTGAAGATCAACAATTGGCGGAAAATATACCGAAGCTCCTATTTGTCCAGATGACGGAGCCAGCCAAAAGGGGAGGCCGAGGAGGGCCGCCATGGGCCCTCCCCATAGGCTGGCGCGGCCACCAGGCCAGGCGCGCCGCCATGTGGGGAGGGGGCCCACGACCCCCTCGGCCATCGCCCTTTCGCGTACTTCATCTCCCGAGAACCCTAAGGTGTAGGGAGGCATCGAGGATAGACACCGCCGCCTCTGCGAGGCGGAAAAACACCAGAGAGAAAAGAGCTCTCCGGCAGGCAGAAATCTGCCGGGGAAATTCCCTCCCGGAGGGGGAAATCGTCGCCATCGTCACCGTCATCGAGCTGGACTTCATTGGGATCATCATCATCTCCACCACAACACCGTCATCTCCACCGCTGCACCTCGTCTCCGCTGTAACATCTTGGGTTGAATCTTGAGTATTTCATAGGGGAAACTCTCCCGGTATTGATTACTACTTGTTATTGATGCTATTGAGTGAAACCGTTGAATCAAGGTTTATGTTCAGATTGTTATCCATCATCATATCACCTCTGATCATGTTCCATATGATGTCTTGTGAGTAGTTCGTTTAGTTCTTGAGGACATGGGTGAAGTCTAAATGTTAGTAGTGAACTATGTTGAGTAATATTTAATGGTTTGATATTTAAGTTGTGGTGTTATTCTTCTAGTGGTGTCATGTGAACGTCGACTACATGATACTTCACCTTTATGGGCCTAGGGGAATGCATCTTGTATTCGTTTGCCAATTGTGGGGTTGCCGGAGTGACAGCAACCTGAACCCCCGTTGGTATATCGATGCATGAGGGATAGCAGGATCTCAGAGTTTAAGGCTGTGGTTAGATTTATCTTAATTACTTTCTTGTATTTGCGGATTCTTGCAAGGGGTTTATGTTAGAGATATGCCCAAGAGGCAATAATAAAATGGTTATTATATATCTTTGTGTTCATGATAAATGTTTACATACCATGCTATAATTGTATTAACCGAAACATTGATACATGTGTGTTATGTAAACAACAAGGAGTCCCTAGTAAGCCTCTTGTATAACTAGCTTGTTGATTAATAGATGATCAAGGTTTCATGATCATGAACATTGGATGTTATTAATGACAAGGTTATGTCATTTATGAATGATGTAATGGACATACACCCAAATAAGCGTAGCATAAGATCACGTCATTAAGTTCAAGTTGCTATAAGCTTTCCGATACATAGTTACCTAATCCTTCGACCATGAGATCATGTAAATCACTTATATCGGAAGGGTACTTTGATTACATCAAATTCCACTGCGTAAATGGGTGGATCAAGAGTGGGATATTGTCCATCCCGATGACGGATAGATATACTCTGGGCCCTCTCGGTGGAATGTCATCCGATTAGCTTGCAAGCATATGAATGGTTCATAAGAGATCACATACCACGGTACGAGTAAAGAGTACTTGTCGGAGACGAGGTTGAACAAGGTATAGAGATACCGATGATCAAACCTCGGACAAGTAAAATATCGCGTGACAAAGGGAATCGGTATCGTATGTAAATGGTTCAATCGATCACTAAGTCATCGTTGAATATGTAGGAGCCATTATGGATCTCCAGATCCCGCTATTGGTTATTGGTCGGAGAGAAGTCTCAACCATGTCTGCATAGTTCACGAACCGTAGGGTGACACACTTAAGGTTTGATGTCATTTAAGTAGATATGGAATATGGAATGGAGTTCGAAGTTTTGTTCGGAGTCTCGGATGGGATCCAGGACATCACGAGGAGGTCCGGAATGGTCCGGAGAATAAGATTCATATATAGGAAGTCATATTCCAAGTTTGGAAATGATCCGGTGCATTTATGGAAAGTTCTAGAAGGTTCTAGAAAAGTCCGGAAGAAAGGCACTATGGAAGGTGGAGTCCCGGAGGGACTCCACAAGCTTGGCCGGCCAAACCCTAAGGGGAGGAGTCCCAGGTGGACTCCACCTAAGGTGGCCGGCCACCCCACCTCAAGGAAAGGTGGGAGTCCCACCTTGAGTAGGACTCCCCCCTTTAGTAGGTTTCCCACTTTTGGGAGGTTTTGTTGTTGGGGTCTTATTCGAAGACTTGGACTACAACTCTTGGGGACTTCCACCTATATAATGAGGAGCCTAGGGGAGGGGCCGGCCACACCTTGCCACCCTTGGCCGCAGCCCCTAGTTGGCCGGCGCCCAAGCCCCCCTCTCCCCAAACCCTAGCCTCTCCTCCTCCACCACTTCTCCCGCATACGCTTAGGCGAAGCCCTGCCGGAGTTCTCCACCACCACCGCCACCACGCTGTCGTGCTGCCGGGATTCCGAGGAGGATCTACTACTTCCGCTGCCCGCTGGAACGGGAGGACGTCGTCTTCATCAACACCGTACGTGTGACCGAGTACGGAGGTGCTGCCCGATTGTGGCACCGTCAAGTTCTTCTACGCGCTTTTGCAAGCGGTCAAGATCTTCTACGCGCTTTTGCAAGCGGCAAGTGATCGACTACATCCACCACGAGATCTAATCTCGTTAGGCTTTGGAAATCTTCGAGGGTTAGTCTCATGATCTTCTCGTTGCTACCATCTACTAGATTAGATCTTGGCTTGTGTTTCGTTCTTGCGGTAGGAAAATTTTTGTTTTCTATGCTACGAATCCCAACAGTGGTATCAGAGCCGTGTCTATGCATAGATTGGTTGCACGAGTAGAACACAATTGTTTTGTGGGCGTTGATGTTTTTGTTGTCTTTAGTTCGTGTACTTTGCATCTTGCGGCATAGTGGGATGAAGCGGCCCGGGCTAACTTTACATGACCGCGTTCATGAGACTTGCTCCACGTTCGACATGCAACTTGTATTGCATAAGTGGCTTTGCGGGTGTCTGTCTCTCCCACTATAGTGAAGATCCAATTTACTCTTTCTATTGACAACACTAGTATCACCGTTGTGGTTCATGTTTGTAGGTAGATTAGATCTTACTCGAAAACCCTAAACCACGTAAAATATGCAAACCAAATTAGAGGCGTCTAACTTGTTTTTGCAGGGTTTGGTGATGTGATATGGCCATGATGTGATGATGAATATGTATGAGATGATCATTATTGTATTGTGGCAACCGGCAGGAGCCTTATGGTTGTCTTTATATTTCATGTTGTAGTATTGTTTCAAAGTAGTTGTAATAGTTGCTACACACGGTGAACAACCATGAAGACGACGCCATGGACCTTGACGCTACGCCGACAATGATGGAGATCATGCCCGTTGATGATGGAGATCATGTCCGTTCTTTGGAGATGAAGATCAAAAGACAAAAGGGCCATATCATATCACATATGAATTGCATGTGATGTTAATCCTTTATGCACCTTATTTTGCTTCCGAGGAGGATCACATTATAAGATGATCCCTCACATTAATATCAAGATAATAAAGTGTTCTCCCCTCGTATGCACCGTTGCTACAGTTCGTCGTTTCGAAGCATCTCGTGATGATCGGATGTGATAGATTCTACGTTCACATACAACAGGTGTAAGCCATGTTTGCACACGCGAAATACTTGGGTTTGCTTGACGAGCCTAGCATGTACAGACATGGCCTCGGGACAACGGAAACCGAAAGGTTGAACATGAGTCATATGGATGATATGATCAACATGTTGATGTTCACCATTGAAGCTACATCATCTCACGTGATGATCGGTTTTGGTGTAGTGGATGTGGATCGTGTGCCACTTAACAACTATGAGGGATGTTGTATTAAGTGGGAGTTCATTAGTAATTAGATTAAAACTTGAACTAATTATCATGAACATAGTCTGAATAGTATTTTGAATTAAATTTGTAGAATTGGCATCCGTTTTCTACCATGTGTTAGTCTTGTAATTGAGATTGAAATACTGTTAAATCTGACAAGTAACTTTACGGACTGGTACCGTATTGTTAAAGAATCAAGAAATGATTAAGTCCTATTGCAAACTTTTAGTAAACCTCACATTATTGATTCAAAGAACAATGGTTTCAATTAGTACCTAAAATGATCTTGTCTCCATGAAAGTTGAAGTTCAAATCTGTTTGAAATTAAAGTAAGGAGCTGGAAATTTTGTTTTCAGAAATAAGCGAGGTATGAGATATATGTGATATCTAAGACCTTATTGCAAGATGATAGAATATAATCTAGTGAGACTACATAAACTCATAAGTTTTATGGGAATGTACGAAGGTTGAAGATGCCAGGCGTCTCAATCCTCCAACTATTTGGGCACTAACGATATTCGCATATCCATGAAGTGATCGTCCTTAGTATGCACCGTTGCTAAGACTCGTCGTTTCAAAGCATCTCGTGATGATCGGGTGTTATAGATTCCACGAGTGCATACAACGGGTGCAAGCCAGATTTGCACATGCGAATACTAAGGTTAAACTTTACGAGCCTAGCATGTACAGACATGGTCTCAAAAAGTCATCATGATATGATGGATAAAATTATGAGTGAAATTGTTCATCATATTACATAGTTACTAATAGTGAAATCTGGAACACTTGTCATATGATGATCAACTTCAAAGTAAGAACCTCAAGGTTATTGGTATTTGACCAATGGACCTAGAAGTTATTTAAGGTGAAGTGTTTTCTGAGAATGAGGAAAGCTAAAAGAGAAACTACAAAAGATATTTTGGCAAAAGAAAGAAAAGACTAGAAAGTCTAGCTCATGTGTATATAAATGATATACATGTTATGGATGTATTCCTTGTTTGGTCACATAATGAAATTCTTGGGTATTTGTACCAGATTGGTTGGTATGAGATGTCATACAATACAACGCAATACAAGAATACGATGGCCTAAGTGACTGATAAGGAATATGGTAATAATGCACGTCTGGAACATAATAAAGTGTTATTATGTTTGTCGTTGGCATTCTACCTAGCCCTTAGAATTTATAATAAAGAACTTAATAATTGTTATTTTGCTCTGGTCAAATGAAAACAATGAGTTGTTCAAATTATGACATTACTCCATGTACGATGGATAAGTTATTATAAATCTTAATGGTGAAACACACATACATAAAGATGGCGCGTGAAGCACACGTCCGTTGGGAACCCCAAGAGGAAGGTGTGATGCGCACAGCAGCAAGTTTTTCCTCAGAAAGAAACCAAGGTTATCGAACCAGTAGGAGTCAAGGACCACGTGAAGGTTGTTGGTGGAGGAGTGTAGTGCGGCGCAACACCAGGGATTCCGGCGCCAACGTGGAACCTGCACAACACAATCAAAATACTTTGCCCCAACGTAACAGTGAGGTTGTCAATCTCACCGGCTTGCTGAAAACAAAGGATTAAACGTATGGTGTGGAGAATGATGTTTGTTTGCGAAGAACAACAAAGAACAGAGATTGCAGTAGATTGTATTTCAGATGTAAAAGAATGGACCGGGGTCCATAGTTCACTAGTGGTGTCTCTCCAATAAGATAAATAGCATGTTGGGTGAACAAATTACAGGTGGGCAATTGACAAATAAAGATTCAATACATATCATGATGATCACTATGAGATTTAATCAGGGCATTACGACAAAGAACATAGACCGCCATTGATGCGCGTAGATGTACACGTCCGTTGGGAACCCCAAGAGGAAGGTGTGATGCGCACAGCAGCAAGTTTTCCCTCAGAAAGAAACAAAGGTTATCGAACCAGTAGGAGCCAAGAAGCACGTGAAGGTTGTTGGTGGAGGAATGTAGTGCGGCGCAACACTAGTGAAACCGGCGCCAACGTGGAACCTGCACAACACAATCAAAGTACTTTGCCCCAACGTAACAGTGAGGTTGTCAATCTCACCGGCTTGCTGAAAACAAAGGATTAAGCGTATCGAGTGGAAGATGGTGTTTGTTTGCAAAGAACAGTAAAAACAGTAGAATGTATTCAGATGTAAAAGAATGGACCGGGGTCCATAGTTCACTAGTGGTGTCTCTCCAATAAGATAACTAGCATGCTGGGTGAACAAATTACAGGTGAGCAATTGACAAATAAAGATTCAATACATATCAACGATGATTACTATGTGATTTAATCAGGGCATTACGACAAAGTACATAGACCGCTATCCAGCATGCATCTATGCCTAAATAATCCACCTTCAGGTTATCATCCGAACCCCTTCCAGTATTAAGTTGCGAACAACAGATAATTGCATTAAGTATGGTGCGTAATGTAATCAACACAAATATCCTTAGACAAAGCATCAATGTTTTATCCCTAGTAGCAACAGCACATCCACAACCTTAGAAC
Organism: Lolium multiflorum; assembly: GCA_030979885.1. Taxonomy (NCBI): domain Eukaryota; kingdom Viridiplantae; phylum Streptophyta; class Magnoliopsida; order Poales; family Poaceae; genus Lolium; species Lolium multiflorum. The sequence goes on along the minus strand of CM061747.1, from coordinate 62,014,143 downwards.
CTACTGTCACTGTCCCAGATTCAATGGAGGCATGAACCCACTATCGAGCATAATTACTCCCTCTTGGAGTTACAAGTATCAACTTGGCCAGAGCCTCTACTAGCAACGGAGAGCATGCAAGAACATAAACAACACATATATGATAGATTGATAATCAACTTAACATAGTATTCTCTATTCATCGGATCTCACCAAACACAACATGTAGCATTACAAATAGATGATCTTGATCATGTTAGGCAGCTCACAAGATCTATAACAATGAAAGCACAAGCGGAGAAGACAACCATCTAGCTACTGCTATGGACCCATAGTCCAAGGATGAACTACTCACGCATCAATCCGGAGGCGGGCATGATGATGTAGAGCCCCTCCGGTGATGATTCCCCTCTCCGGCAGGTGCCGGAGGCGATCTCCTGAATCCCCGAGATGGGATTCGCGGCGCCTCTCGGTAATGTTTTCCGTATCGTGGCTCTCGGTACAGGGGGTTTCACGACGGAGGCTTTAAGTAGGCGGAAGTGTAGGTAAAGGGCGACACGAGGGCCCACACACTAGGCCGTGCGGCCGGGGCCGGCCGCCCGGGTGTGTGGCCACCTCGTGGCCCCACTCTCCTCTTCTGGAAGCTTCGTGCAAAAATAGGACCCTGGGCGTTGATTTCGTCCAATTCCGAGAATATTTCCTTACTAGGATTTCTAAAACCAAAAACAGCAGAAAAACAACTGGCACTTCGGCATCTTGTTAATAGGTTAGTGCCGGAAAATGTAAAATAATGCTGTAAAGTATGTGTAAAACACTCAAGTATTGTAATAAAAGTAGCATGGAACATAAGAAATTATAGATACGTTTGAGACGTATCAAGCATCCCCAAGCTTAGTTCCTACTCGTCCTCGAGTAGGTAAACGATAACACAAATAATTTCTGAAGTGACATGCTACCAACATAATCTTGATCAACATTATTGTAAAGCATATGAGATGAATGGAGTGATCTGAACAAAAGATTGCTAACAAAGATAATGACTAAGCAAATGAATCATATAGCAAAACTTTTCATGAATAATACTTTCAAACAAGTATCAATAAGACTTGCATAAGAGATAACTCATAAGCAATAAATTCATAGTAGAATGCATTGAAGCAACACAAAGGATGATTAAGTTTCAGCAATTGCTTTCAACTTGTAACATGTATATCTCATGGATATTTGTCAACATAGAGTAATATAACAGGTGCAATAAGTAAACATGTAAGAATCAATGCACACAGTTAACACAAGTGTTTGCTTCTAAGATAGAAAGGGAATGGGTAAACTGACTCAACAATAAAGTAAAAGATTGGCCCTTCGCAGAGGGAAGCATTGATTACTATTTTTGTGCTAGAGCTTTTGTTTTGAAAACATAGAAACAATTTTGTCAACGGTAGTAATAATTCATATGTGCTATGCATAATACTTCCTACAAGTTGCATGCCTCATGCATAGAGTACCAATAGTGCTCGCACCTTGTCCTACTATCTCGGAAACACGGATTCTCATCGCATAACATATGCTTCAACCAAGTGTCACAAAGGGGTACCTCTATGCCGCCTGTACAAAGGTCTAAGGAGAAAGCACGCATTGGATTTCTCGCTTTTGATTATTCTCAACTTAGACATCCATACCGGGACAACATAGACAACAGATAATGGACTCCTCTTTTAATGCTTAAGCATTCAACAATAGTTAATATTCTCATAAGAGATTGAGGTTGTATATCCAAACTGAAACTTCCACCATGATACATGGCTTTAGTTAGCGGCCCAATGTTCTTCTCTAACATATGCATACTCAAACCATTTGATCATGAAATCCACTACTTCAGACAAGACGAACATGCATAGCATCTCACATGATATCCAACAAAGATAAAGTTGATGGCGTCCCCAGAAAACATGGTTACCGCTCAACAAGCAACTTATAAAAATTAAGACACATAACTACATATTCATCACCACAATAGTTTTTAAGCTATTTGTCCCATGAGCTATATATTGTAAAGGTAGAGGAATGAAATTTAAAGGTAGCACTCAAGTAATTTACTTTGGAATGGCAGAAAAATACCACATAATAGGTAGATATGGTGGACACAAATGGCATGGAGTTTGGCTCAAGGTGTTTGGATGCACGAGAAGCATTTCCTCTCAGTACAAGGTTTGGGCTAGCAAGGTTGTTTGAAGCAAACACAAGTATGAACAGGTACAGCAAAACTCACACAAGAACATATTGCAAGCATTATAAGGCTCTACACTATCTTCCTTGTTGTTCAAACACTTTACCCGAAAATATCTAGACTTAGAGAGATCAATCATGCAAACCAAATTAAACAAGCTCTACAGTAGTTCTTCATTAATAGATTAAACTACATGATGCAAGAGCTTAAACATGATCTAAGAGAGCTCAAACAATTGCCAAATTGTCAAACCATATGCATCATTTTCCAATTCCAACCAAATAGCAATCTAACGAAGCAATAAGCTTTCGCCATGAACATTAAAGCACAATTAAGAACACAAGTGTTCAATAAGAAAAAGCGGAGCGTAATATCTCAAATATAAGGATGGCGAGATCCAACTTTATTCAAAACAAAACAAAAATAAAAACAAACCGACGCTCCAAGTAAAGAACATAAGAATGTGACGGAATAAAAATATAGTTTCACTAGAAGTGACCTGATAATGTTGTCGATGAAGAAGGGGATGCCTTGGGCATCCCCAAGCTTAGATGCTTGAGTCTTCTTAAAATATGCAGGGATGAACCACCGGGGCATCCCCAAGCTTAGACCTTTCGCTCTTCTTGATCATAGTATATCATCCTCTTCTCTTGACCCTTGAAAACTTCCTTCACACAAACTTCAAGCAAACTCATGAGAGGGTTAGTGCATAACCAAAAATTCATATATTCAGAGGTGACACAATCATTCTTAACACTTCTGGACATTGCACATAGCTTCTGAAAGTTAATGGAACAAAGAAACTCATTCAACATAGCAAAAACGGCAATGCGAAATAAAAGACAGAATCTGTCAAAACAGAACAGTCCGTAAAGATGCATCTGGAATGGGCACTTAACTTGCTCAAATGGAAAAACTCAAAACTAATGAAAGTTGCGTACATATCTGAGGATCACGCTCGTAATTTTGCAGATTTTTTCGAATTTTTTACAGAGACTTATGCCAGAATTCGTGACAGACAGCAATGCTGTTTCTGCGCGATCCCAAATATAACATCAACTTTAGCATAGAAACTTTACTTGGCACAAAAACATGATAAGGAGAGGTTGCTACAGTAGTAAACAACTTCCAAGACTCAACAAAACAAAAATTGCTGTAGTAAAATAAACACATGGGTTATCTCCCAAGAAGTGCTTTAACGCCTTTCAGCTAGGCGCAGAAAGTGCAAATCAAGTAACATCAAGAGTAGAAGCATCAACATCATAGCTTGTTCTAATAATAGAATCAAAAGGCAACTTCATTCTCTTTCTAGGGAAGTGTTCCATACCTTTCTTGAGAGGAAATTGATATTTAATATTACCTTCCCTCATATCAATAACAGCACCAACAGTTCGAAGAAAAGGTCTTCCCAACACAATAGGACAAGATGCATTGCATTCGATATCCAAGACAACAAAATAAACGGGGACAAGGTTATTGTTAACCATAATGCGCACATTATCAATCCTCCCCAAAGGTTTCTTTTTAACATTATCAGCAAGATTAACATCCAAATAACAATTCTTCAATGGTGGCAAGTCAAGCATATCATAAATCTTTTTAGGCATAACAGAAATACTTGCACCAAGATCACATAAAGCATTACACTCAAAGTCATTGAATTTTATTTTAATGATGGGCTCCCAACCATCTTCTAACTTCCTAGGAATAGAAGCTTCAAGTTTTAATTTCTCTTCCCGAGCTTTAATGAGAGCATTTGTAATGTGTTTTGTAAAGGCTAAATTTATAGCACTAGCATTGGGACTTCTAGCAAGTTTTTGTAAGAACTTTATAAATTCAGTAATATGACAATCATCAAAATCTAAACCATTATGTTCTACAGCAATGGAATCATTGTCACCAATATTTTGAAAAATTTCAGCAGTTTTATCACAAACAGCAGTTTCAGCAGTTTCAGGCAGTTTTGTGCGCTTTGCACTAGGAGTAGGAACATTGCCATCACCAATTATTTTACCATTGATAGTAGGAGGTGCAGCAACATGTGAAGAATTAACATTACTAGTGGTGGTAATAGTCCATACTTTAGCTACATTATTTTCTTTAGCAAGTTTTTCTTTTTCTTCTCTATCCCACCTAGCATGCAATTCAGCCAACAATCTAATATTATCATTAATTCTAACTTGGATGGCATTTGTTTTAGCAAACCTAGCATCTTCAACTTTCTCAGGCATGACTTTCAATTTTAAAAGATCAACATCGAGAGCAAGACTATCAACCTTAGAAGCAAGAATATCAATTTTACCAAGCTTTTCTTCAACAGTTTTATTGAAAGCAGTTTGTGTACTAATAAATTCTTTAAGCATCACTTCAAGACCAGAGGGTACACTCTTATTATTGTTGTAAGAATTACCATAAGAATTACCATAACCATTACCATTATTAGAAGGATATGGCCTATAGTTGTTGTTACCATAATTATTCCTATAAGCATTGTTGTTGAAATTATTGTTCTTAATGAAATTCACATCAACATTTTCTTCTTGAGCAACCAATGAAGCTAAAGGAACATTATTAGGATCAATATGAGATCTACCATTTGCAAGCATAGACATAATAGCATCAATCTTATCACCCAAAGAAGAGGTTTCTTCAACAGAATTTACCTTCTTACCTTGAGGAGTTCTTTCAGTGTGCCATTCAGAGTAATTGATCATCATATCATCAAGTAATTTAGTTGCGGCGCCCAGAGTGATGGACATAAAAGTACCTCCAGCAGCTGAATCCAATAGGTTCCTTGAGGAAAAATTCAATCCTGCATAAAAGGTTTGGATGATCATCCAAGTAGTCAGTCCATGGGTTGGGCAATTCTTTACCAAAGATTTCATTCTCTCCCATGCTTGAGCAACATGTTCATTATCAAATTGTTTAAAATTCATTATGCTACTTCTCAAAGATATAATCTTAGCAGGAGGATAATATTTACTAATAAAAGCATCTTTGCATTTAGTCCATGAATCAATACTATTTTTAGGCAAAGAAAGCAACCAATCTTTAGCTCTTCCTCTTAATGAGAAAGGAAACAATTTCAGTTTTATAATATCACCATGTATATCCTTATACTTTTGCATTTCACAAAGTTCAACAAAATTATTAAGATGGGCAGCAGCATCATCAGTACTAACACCAGAAAATTGCTCTCTCATAACAAGATTCAGTAAAGCAGGTTTAATTTCATAGAATTCTGCTGTAGTAGCAGGTGGAGCAATAGGAGTACATATAAAATCATTATTATTTGTGCTAGTGAAGTCACACAACTTAGTATTCTCAGGAGTACCCATTATAACAGTAGTAAAGTAAACTAGGCAAATAAAGTAAAGACAAGTAACTAATTTTTTTGTGTTTTTGATATAGAGAACAAGACAGTAAATAAAGTAAAACTAGAAACTAATTTTTTGTGTGTTTTGTTTAAGTGCAGCAAACAAAGTAGAAAATAAAATAAAGCAAGACAAAAACAAAGTAAAGAGATTGGAAGTGGAGACTCCCCTTGCAGCGTGTCTTGATCTCCCCGGCAACGGCGCCAGAAAAAGAGCTTGATGCGTAGATGTACACGTCCGTTGGGAACCCCAAGAGGAAGGTGTGATGCGCACAGCAGCAAGTTTTCCCTCAGAAAGAAACCAAGGTTATCGAACCAGTAGGAGCCAAGAAGCACGTGAAGGTTGTTGGTGGAGGAATGTAGTGCGGCGCAACACCAGTGAAACCGGCGCCAACGTGGAACCTGCACAACACAATCAAAGTACTTTGCCCCAACGTAACAGTGAGGTTGTCAATCTCACCGGCTTGCTGAAAACAAAGGATTAAGCGTATCGAGTGGAAGATGGTGTTTGTTTGCAAAGAACAGTAAAAAGAATGTATTCAGATGTAAAAGAATGGACCGGGGTCCACAGTTCACTAGTGGTGTCTCTCCAATAAGATAACTAGCATGCTGGGTGAACAAATTACAGGTGAGCAATTGACAAATAAAGATTCAATACATATCAACGATGATTACTATGTGATTTAATCAGGGCATTACGACAAAGTACATAGACCGCTATCCAGCATGCATCTATGCCTAAATAATCCACCTTCAGGTTATCATCCGAACCCCTTCCAGTATTAAGTTGCGAACAACAGATAATTTCATTAAGTATGGTGCGTAATGTAATCAACACAAATATCCTTAGACAAAGCATCAATGTTTTATCCCTAGTAGCAACAGCACATCCACAACCTTAGAACCTACTGTCACGATCCCAGATTCAATGGAGGCATGAACCCACTATCGAGCATAATTACTCCCTCTTGGAGTTACAAGTATCAACTTGGCCAGAGCCTCTACTAGAAACGGAGAGCATGCAAGAACATAAACAACACATATATGATAGATTGATAATCAACTTAACATAGTATTCTCTATTCATCGGATCTCACCAAACACAACATGTAGCATTACAAATAGATGATCTTGATCATGTTAGGCAGCTCACAAGATCTATAACAATGAAAGCACAAGCGGAGAAGACAACCATCTAGCTACTGCTATGGACCCATAGTCCAAGGATGAACTACTCACGCATCAATCCGGAGGCGGGCATGATGATGTAGAGCCCTCCGGTGATGATTCCCCTCTCCGGCAGGGTGCCGGAGGCGATCTCCTGAATCCCCCGAGATGGGATTGGCGGCGGCCTCTCAGTAATGTTTTCTGTATCGTGGCTCTCGGTACGGGGGTTTCGCGACGGAGGCTTTAAGTAGGCGGAAGGGTAGGTCAAAGGCGACACGAGGGCCCACACACTAGGCCGGCGCGGCCAGGCCTGGCCGCCGCCTGGTGTGTGGCCACCTCGTGGCCCCACTTCGTCTCCTCTTCGGTCTGGAAGCTTCGTGCAAAAATAGGACCCTGGCGTTGATTTCGTCCAATTCCGAGAATATTTCCTTACTAGGATTTCTGAAACCAAAAACAGCAGAAAACAGAACTGGCACTTCGGCATCTTGTTAATAGGTTAGTGCCGGAAAATGTAAAATAATGATGTAAAGTATGTGTAAAACACTCAAGTATTGTAATAAAAGTAGCATGGAACATAAGAAATTATAGATACGTTTGCGACGTATCAGCCATCCAGCATGCATCTATGCCTAAATAGTCCACCTTCAAGTTAGCATCCGCACCCCTTCCAGTATTAAGTTGCAAACAACAGACAATTGCATTAAGTATGGTGCATAATGTAATCAACACAAATATCCTTAGACAAAGCATTGATGTTTTATCCCTAGTAGCAACAGCACATCCACAACCTTAGAACTTTATGTCACTGTCCCAGATTCAATGGAGGCATGAACCCACTATCGAGCATAAATACTCCCTCTTGGAGTTACAAGTATCAACTTGGCCAGAGCCTCTACTAGCAACGGAGAGCATGCAAAAACATAAACAACACATATATGATAGATTGATAATCAACTTGACATAGTATTCTATATTCATCGGATCCCACCAAACACAACATGTAGCATTACAAATAGATGATCTTGATCATGTTAGGCAGCTCACAAGATCTAAACATGATAGCACAAGAGGAGAAGACAACCATCTAGCTACTGCTATGGACCCATAGTCCAAGGATGAACTACTCACGCATCAATCCGGAGGCGGGCATGGTGATGTAGAGCCCTCCGGTGATGATTCCCCTCCCCGCGGGTGCCGCGATCTCCTGAATCCCCCGAGATGGGATTGGCGGCGACGGCGTCTCTGGAAGTATTTTCGTATCGTGGCTCTCGGTAATAGGGATTTCGCGATGGAGGGTATAAGTAGGCGGAAGGGCAACGCATGGGGGCGCCCGAGGGGCCCACACCATAGGGCGGCGCGGGCCCCTCCTTGGTCGCGCCGCCTTGTGCTGTGGCCACCTCGTGGCCCCACGTATCCCCTCCGGTCTTCTGGAAACTCCGTGGAAAAATAAGACCCGGCGTTGATTTCGTCCAATTCCGAAATATTTCCTTTGTAGGATTTCTGAAACCAAAAACAACAGCAACTGGCGCTTCGGCATCTTGTTAATAGGTTAGTGCCGGAAAATGCATAAAAATGATGTAAAGTATGTATAAAACATGTGAGTATTGTCATAAAAGTAGCATGGAACATAAGAAATTATAGATACGTTGGAGACGTATCAAGCATCCCCAAGCTTAGTTCCTACTCGCCCTCGAGTAGGTAAACGATAACAACAATAATTTCTGAAGTGACATGCTACCAACATAATCTTGATCAACATTATTGTAAAGCATATGAGATGAATGGTGTGATTCAAAGCAATAGATTGCTAACAAAGAGATAATGACTAAACAACTGAATCATATAGCAAAACTTTTCATGAATAGTACTTTCAAGACAAGTATCAAAAAGACTTGCATAAGAGCTAACTCATAAAGCAATAGATTCAAAGTAGAAAGCATTGAAGCAACACAAAGGATGATTAAGTATCAGCAATTGCTTTCAACTTGTAACATGTATATCTCATGGATAGTTGTCAACATAGAGTAATATAACAAGTGCAATAAGTAAACATGTAAGAATCAATGCACACAGTTGACACAAGTGTTTGCTTCTAAGATAGAAAGAAGTAGGTAGACTGACTCAACATAAAGTAAAAGAATGGCCCTTCGCAGAGGGAAGCATGGATTACTATTTTTGTGCTAGAGCTTTTGTTTTGAAAACATAGAAACAATTTTGTCAACGGTAGTAATAATTCATATGTGTTATGCATAATACTTCCTACAAGTTGCAAGCCTCATGCATCGAATACCAATAGTGCTCGCACCTTGTCCTAATTAGCTTGGATTTACATGGATTATCATTGCATAACATATGTTTCAACCAAGTGTCACAAAGGGGTACCTCTATGCCGCATGTACAAAGGTCCAAGGAGATAAATCGCATTTGATTTCTCGTTTTTGAATAATCTCAACTTAGGACATCCATACCGGGACAACATAGAAAACAGATAATGGACTCCTCTTTAATGCATAAGCATTCAACAACAGATAATATTCTCATAAGAGATTGAGGATGAATGTCCAAACTGAAAACTTCCACCATGATACATGGCTTTGGTTAGCGGCCCAATGTTCTTCTCTAACATATGCATACTCAAACCATTTGATCATGATAAATCACCCTTACTTCAGACAAGACGAACATGCATAGCAACTCACATGATATTCAACAAAGGTGTAAAAAGTTGATGGCGTCCCCAGAAACATGGTTACCGCTCAACAAGCAACTTATAAGAACTAAAACACATAGCTACATATTCATCACCACAATAGTTTTTAAGCTATTTTACCATGAGCTATATATTGCAAAGACAAAGGAATGAAATTTTAAAGGTAGCACTCAAGTAATTTACTTTGGAATGGCAGAAAAATACCACATAGTAGGTAGATATGGTGGACACAAATGGCATGGGTTTTGGCTCAAGGTGTTTGGATGCACGAGAAGCATTTCCTCTCAGTACAAGGCTTTGGGCTAGCAAAGTTGTTTGAAGCAAACACAAGTATGAACAGGTACATCAAAACTCACACAAGAACATATTGCAAGCATTATAAGACTCTACACTGTCTTCCTTGTTGTTCAAACACTTTTACCAGAAAATATTTAGACCTTAGAGAGACCAATCATGCAAACCAAATTTCACAAGCTCTACAGTAGTTCTCCACTAATAGATTAAACTACATGATGCAAGAGATTAAACATGATCTATGAGAGCTCAAAACAATTGCCAAGTATCAAGTTATTCAAAACCATATGAAGCATTTTCTGATTCCAACCAAATAGCAATCAACGAAGCAATTTTCAGCCTTCGCCATGAATATTAAAGCATAACTAAGAACACAAGTGTTCAAATGAAAAAGCGGAGCGTAATATCTCCAATACAAGGATGGTGGGATCCAACTTTATTCAAACCAAAACAAAAACAAAAACAAACAGACGCTCCAAGTAAAGAACATAAGATGTGATGGAATAAAAATATAGTTTCACTAGAAGTGACCTGATAAGTTGTCGATGAAGAAGGGGATGCCTTGGGCATCCCCAAGCTTAGATGCTTGAGTCTTCTTAAAATATGCAGGGATGAACCACCGGGCATCCCCAAGCTTAGACTTTTCACTCTTCTTGATCATATTGTATCATCCTCTTCTCTTGACCCTTGAAAACTTCCTCCACACCAAACTTAAAGCAAACTCATTAGACGGTTAGTGCATAATCAAAAATTCACATATTCAGAGATGACATAATCATTCTTAACATTTCTGGACATTGCACAAAGCTACTGAAAGTTAATGGAACAAAGAAATCCATTCAACATAGCAAAAGAGGCAATGCGAAATAAAAGGCAGAATCTGAACAGTCCGTAAAGACGAATTTTCCAGAGGCACTTAACTTGCTCAAACGGAAAAACTCAAAACTAATGAAAGTTGCGTACATATCTGGGGATCAGGCACGTAAATTGGCAGATATTTTTGATTTTTCTACAGAGAGATATACGCAAATTCGTGACAGATAGAAATTCTGTTTCTGCGCAGTAATCCAAATCTATTATCAACTTTACCATAGAGACTTTACTTGGCACAAAAAACATGATAAGGAGATGTTGCTACAGTAGTAACAACTTCCAAGACTCAACAATACAGTAGTAAAATAAACCATGGGTTATCTCCCAAGAAGTGCTTTTCTTTAACGCCTTTCAGCAAGGCGCAGAAAGTGCAAATCAAGTAACATTCCTATATTATCATTAATTCGAACTTGGATGACATTTGTTTTAGCAAACTTAGCATCTTTAACTTCCTCATGCATAACTTTCAGTTTTAAAAGATCAACATCAAGAGCAAGACTATCAACCTTAGAAGCAAGAACAACAATTTACCAAGCTTTTCTTCAACAGTTTTATTAAAAGCAGTTTGTCTACTAATAAATTCTTTAAGCATGCCTTCAAGACCAGAGGGTACACTCTTATTATTGTTGTAAGAATTACCATAACCACTACCATTATTAGAAGGATATGGCCTATAGTTGTTGTTACCATAATTATTTCTATAGGCATTGTTGTTGAAATTATTATTCTTAATGAAATTCACATCAACATGCTCTTGTTGAGCAACCAATGAAGCTAAAGGAACATTATTAGAATCAATATGAGATCTACCATTTGCAAGCATAGACATAATAGCATCAATCTTATCACCCAAAGAAGAGGTTTCTTCAACAGAATTTACCTTCTTACCTTGAGGAGTTCTTTCAGTGTGCCATTCAGAGTAATTGATCATCATATCATCAAGAAGCTTTGTTGCGGCGCCTAAGGTGATGGACATAAAAGTACCTCCAGCAGCTGAATCCAATAGGTTCCTCGAGGAAAAATTCAATCCTGCATAAAAGGTTTGGATGATCATCCAAGTAGTTAGTCCATGGGTAGGGCAATTCTTTACCAAAGATTTCATTCTCTCCCATGCTTGAGCAACATGTTCATTATCAAATTGCTTAAAATTCATAATGCTACTTCTCAAAGATATAATCTTAGCAGGGGGATAATATTTACCAATAAAAGCATCTTTACATTTAGTCCATGAATCAATACTATTTTTAGGCAAAGAAAGCAACCAATCTTTAGCTCTTCCTCTTAATGAGAAAGGAAACAATTTTAGTTTTATAATATCACCATCTATATCCTTATACTTTTGCATTTCACAAAGTTCAACAAAATTATTAAGATGGGCAGCAGCATCATCAGTACTAACACCAGAAAATTGCTCTCTCATAACAAGATTCAGTAAAGCAGGTTTAATTTCATAGAATTCTGCTGTAGTAGCAGGTGGAGCAATAGGAGTACTTATAAAATCATTATTATTTGTGCTAGTGAAATCACACAACTTAGTATTTTCAGGAGTACCCATTGTAGCAATAATAAAAGTAAACTAAGCAAACAGAATAAAGAAAAAAAAGTAACTAATTTTTTTGTGTTTTGATATAGAGCAAATAAACAAGACAAATGAAATAAAGTAAGCAACTAATTTTTTTGTATTTTTAATATAAAGCAAACAAAACAGTAAATAAAATAAAGTAAAGCAGGACAAAAACAAAGTAAAGAGATTGGATGTGGGAGACTCCCCTTGCAGCGTGTCTTGATCTCCCCGACAACGGCGCCAGAAAACAGTCTTGATGGCGCGTGAAGCACACATCCGTTGGGAACCCCAAGAGGAAGGTGTGATGCGCACAGCAGCAAGGTTTCCCTCAGAAAGAAACCAAGGTTATCGAACCAGTAGGAGTCAAGGACCACTTGAAGTTGTTGGTGGAGGAGTGTAGTGCGATGCAACACCAGGGATTCCGGCGCCAACGTGGAACCTGCACAACACAATCAAAATACTTTGCTCCAACGTAACAGTGAGGTTGTCAATCTCACCGGCTTGCTGAAAACAAAGGATTAAACGTATGGTGTGGAGAATGATGTTTGTTTGCGAAGAACAACAAAGAACAGAGATTGCAGTAGATTGTATTTCAGATGTAAAAGAATGGACCGGGGTCCACAGTTCACTAGTGGTGTCTCTCCAATAAGATAAATAGCATGCTGGGTGAACAAATTACAGGTGGGCAATTGACAAATAAAGATTCAATACATATCATGATGATCACTATGAGATTTAATCAGGGCATTACGACAAAGAACATAGACCGCCATCCAGCATGCATCTATGCCTAAATAGTCCACCTTCGGGTTAGCATCCGCACCCCTTCCAGTATTAAGTTGCAAACAACAGACAATTGCATTAAGTATGGTGCGTAATGTAATCAACACAAATATCCTTAGACAAAGCATTGATGTTTTATCCCTAGTAGCAACAACACATCCACAACCTTAGAACTTTCTGTCACTGTCCCAGATTCAATGGAGGCATGAACCCACTATCGAGCATAAATACTCCCTCTTGGAGTTACAAGTATCAACTTGGCCAGAGCCTCTACTAGCAACGGAGAGCATGCAAGAACATAAACAACACATATATGATAGATTGATAATAAACTTGACATAGTATTCTATATTCATCGGATCCCACCAAACACAACATGTAGCATTACAAATAGATGATCTTGATCATGTTAGGCAGCTCACAAGATCTAAACATGATAGCACAAGAGGAGAAGAAAACCATCTAGCTACTGCTATGGACCCATAGTCCAAGGATGAACTACTCACGCATCAATCCGGAGGCGGGCATGGTGATGTAGAGCCCTCCGGTGATGATTCCCCTCTCCGCAGGGTGCCGGAGGCGATCTCCGAATCCCCGAGATGGGATTGGCGGCGGCGGCGTCTGGTAAGTATCGCGGCTCTCGGTAATAGGGTTTCGCGACGGAGGGTATAAGTAGGCGGAAGGGCAACGCAGGGCGCCCGAGGGGCCCACACCATAGGGCGGCACGGGCCCCTCCTTGGCCGCGCCGCCCTTGTGGTGTGGCCACCTCGTGGCCCCACTTCGTATCCCCTTCGGTCTTCTGGAAACTCCGTGAAAAAAATAAGACCCTAGGCGTTGATTTCGTCCAATTCCGAGAATATTTCCTTTGTAGGATTTCTGAAACCAAAAACAGCAGAAAACAGCAACTGGCGCTTCGGCATCTTGTTAATAGGTTAGTGCCGGAAAATGCATAATAATGATGTAAAGTATGTATAAAACATGTGAGTATTGTCATAAAAGTAGCATGGAACATAAGAAATTATAGATACGTTGGAGACGTATCACATAACACTGACGCTAAAATGCCATAAGGCAAATGATTTGAATTCCACTTATTTGTGGAACCGCCATTTAGGTCATGTTAGAGAGGAACGCATGAAGAAACTCCATACAGATGGATTTTTGGAGTCATTTGATTTTTGAATCGTTTGGCGTTTGCAAATCTTTTCTAAAGAGAATGATTTAAATACCGTTCATAGGCCAAGAGTTGAACGGAAAACTAACTTAGTGGAAACATACATGATGATGTATATGGTTCACTGGGCATAGTTGTGTGCGGGAGATTCTTCTACTTCATGAAAACTTCAAACAATGAATTGAGTATATATATGTGGATATATTCAATAAGGAAGAAGTTTGAAACATTTGAATGGATTCAAATAAATTTCAGCATGAAGTGGAAATCATCGTAATAGAAAAGTCAAATATCTATGATAGGATCATGGTGGAAATATTAGAATTACGAGTTTTAGCGAACATCTAAGAGAATTATGAAATTGTTCTACAACTCACGTTTCTTGGAGTATCATAATGATGATGGAGTATCCGAGAGATGTATCCAAACCTTGTTGGATTAATGATGAAATAAAGCCATTATATTTTTTATGGATTACGCTTTAGAGACTACCGCTTTTACACTAAATAGAGCATCATCATGATCCGTTGAAATGACACCATACGAGTTATGGCATGGTATGAACCCTAATAGTCCTTTCTTAAATTTTGATATGCATAGCATATGTAAATAAGTTTACAACCAAAATCGGATGAATGTCTTTGTTGGTTATCCCAGAGAATTGATTGGGAATTCTTTCCACTATGAAGTAAAAGACAAAAGTGTTTGTTAATGTTACTTGCTTATTTCCAAGAAATTGTTTTCTAGCGAAGTATTTGAGTGGGAGGACAATAGAACTTGATAAGGTTTATGAACCTGAGCATAATGATCAGAGTAGCGCAGCATCGGAAATGGTTCCGGAAGCGGCCACGACGATCATGGCTCCCATGACTACAAAGTGTTTTAGTCACGGAGATCGAAGTACCTATTGAACCTTGTAGGTTTGGTTTACTTTGTGATCAAATAAATGATTTGTGGATAAAGGATTGTTTTTGAACAATGATAAACCAACTACATACAAAAAAGTTATGATGGGCCCTGACTCCGTTAAAATGGCTATGCGCCATGAAATCCAAGATAGGTGAATGCTTTTTGAAAGTAAATAAATCTATGAAAATGATGGACTTAGATGAAATATCATTGAAGAAGCTAGACTTGTTGAAAATTTGTTTACGACAAAGTTCAAAGAGTTGACTACGATAAGATTAGATCTTCCGTAGCAATGCTTATAGTCTATGTGGATTATTCTAGTAATCGCTACATATTTCTTTTATGAGATATGTTAGTAGGATGGCAAAATATATTACTTAATAGAAGTGTGTATTAAAGGTGTATACAAGATACAACCAAGAGTTTTGCCAGTCCGTAGAATACTAGAAAGGAATACGAACTTCAATTGGATGAAGTGAGTATTGCGGAGTTGGAATATTCACCGGATGAAATAGTCAAAGAATTTTTGATTTCATCAGAAACGATGAAGATGCTTGCATTTGCAAGAAATTAAGAGGGAGCGCGGAGACATATTTGTAATACTTTATGTAACTGATATATCGTTGATTATAAATGTTGTAATTATATAATTGATTAAAAGGTTTTATTGAGAATTAGCTTCAATGAAAAGATATGGAATGAAATATATTTAGTGTCAAGATCTATAAAGATAGATTGAAACACATAATAAGTTTAAGTCAAAGTACATAGAATGAATATTGAAGTAGTTCAATATAAAATTATAAAGAAGGTGTTCTTTTCATGTGAAGTTTTAACAAGACTTGAGTGTATATGACACTCAATGAGTAAAAACACATGAGTGATTATAGATCACAAATAATATGTACACAATCAGATGTCCTGTGCTCTAAAGTGTTATGAGCATATACCAGAATGATTCATGTGATGATCATTGGACGACAGTAAGAATATCCTTGAGTACTTTAGAAGAACCAAGGATATATATATCATTTTGTATGGGGTAATGACAAACAAATCGTTGTAAGTGTTGCACCGATATTAGTTTGGTCACATATAAAAATGAATTTCAAATCTCAATTAGGCTAAGTGTTGTTTAAAAGGTAGCACAATGCTAGATTTAGAAGAGTTCTAAATATTATGACGGATTCTACAAACGAAGGCAGAGTATGTCATTGTTTTGACAATGACTAAAGATGTTAAGTCAAAAAGTTCTTTGAGAACTTGGTGTAGTTCTGATAGTGTCAGAACTTTGAAGCTATATTGTGTATGACAATATTAGTGACTTATTTCAGACCGCGGAATTAAGGTTCCACCAGAGGACTAAACATATATGGCAACTCATTTGGAAAATGAGTGATGCGTTGAGACGCAAATGAATTGCAAAATACATACGTTTCTGAGCGTGTCAGATCCGTTGACTAAAACCTCTCCCGTGAGCATAACATGATAAAGCACCAGAAGGCCAAGGTGTTATATCTTTACAAATGTAAACTAGATTATTGACTCTAGTGCAAGTGGGAGACTATTGGAGATATGCCCAAGAGGCAATAATAAAATGGTTATTATATATCTTTGTGTTCATGATAAATGTTTACATACCATGCTATAATTGTATTAACCGAAACATTGATACATGCGTGTTATGTAAACAACAAGGAGTCCCTAGTAAGCCTCTTGTATAACTAGCTTGTTGATTAATAGATGATCAAGGTTTCATGATCATGAACATTGGATGTTATTAATGACAAGGTTATGTCATTTATGAATGATGTAATGGACATACACCCAAATAAGCGTAGCATAAGATCACGTCATTAAGTTCAAGTTGCTATAAGCTTTCCGATACATAGTTACCTAATCCTTCGACCATGAGATCATGTAAATCACTTATACCGGAAGGGTACTTTGATTACATCAAACGCCACTGCATAAATGGGTGGTTATAAAGGTGGGATTAAGTATTCGGAAAGTAAAGTTGAGGCATATGGATCAAGAGTGGGATATTATCCATCCCGATGACGGATAGATATACTCTGGGCCCTCTCGGTGGAATGTCATCTGATTAGCTTGCAAGCATATGAATGGTTCATAAGAGATCACATACCACGGTACGAGTAAAGAGTACTTGTCGGACGAGGTTGAACAAGGTATAGATATACCGATGATCAAACCTCGGACAAGTAAAATATCGTGTGACAAAGGGAATCGGTATCGTATGTAAATGGTTCAATCGATCACTAAGTCATCGTTGAATATGTAGGAGCCATTATGGATCTCCAGATCCCGCTATTGGTTATTGGTCGGAGAGAAGTCTCAACCATGTCGCATAGTTCACGAACCGTAGGGTGACACACTTAAGGTTTGATGTCGTTTAAGTAGATATGGAATATGGAATGGAGTTTGAAGTTTTGTTCGGAGTCTCGGATGGGATCCAGACATCACGAGGAGGTCCGGAATGGTCCGGAGAATAAGATTCATATATAGGAAGTCATATTCCAAGTTTGGAAATGATCCGGTGCATTTATGGAAAGTTCTAGAAGGTTCTAGAAAAGTCCGGAAGAAAGGCACTATGGAAGGTGGAGTCCCGGAGGGACTCCACAAGCTTGGCCGGCCAAACCCTAAGGGGAGGAGTCCCAGGTGGGCTCCACCTAGGGTGGCCGGCCACCCCACCTCAAGGAAAGGTGGGAGTCCCACCTTGAGTAGGACTCCCCCCTTTAGTAGGTTTCCCACTTTTGGGAGGTTTTGTTGTTGGGGTCTTATTCGAAGACTTGGACTACAACTCTTGGGGACTTCCACCTATATAATGAGGAGCCTAGGGGAGGGGCCGGCCACACCTTGCCACCCTTGGCCGCAGCCCCTTGGGCCGGCGCCCAAGCCCCCTCTCCCCAAACCCTAGCCTCTCCTCCTCCACCACTTCTCCCGCATACGCTTAGGCGAAGCCCTGCCGGAGTTCTCCACCACCACCGCCACCACGCCGTCGTGCTGGGATTCCGAGGAGGATCTACTACTTCCGCTGCCCGCTGGAACGGGGAGGAGGACGTCGTCTTCATCAACACCGTACGTGTGACCGAGTACGGAGGTGCTGCCCGATTGTGGCACCGTCAAGTTCTTCTACGCGCTTTTGCAAGCGGTCAAGATCTTCTACGCGCTTTTGCAAGCGGCAAGTGATCGACTACATCCACCACGAGATCTAATCTCGTTAGGCTTTGGAAATCTTCGAGGGTTAGTCTCATGATCTTCTCATTGCTACCATCTACTAGATTAGATCTTGGCTTGTGTTTTCGTTCTTGCGGTAGGAATATTTTTGTTTTCTATGCTACGAATCCCAACAGTTTAATCACAAGTATGTATTAGTCCTAGGAAGGGTGGTGCATTAGCATAGGTTCACCCACACAACACTTATCAAAACAATGAAGATTAATCAACTATATGAAGCGAAAGCACTAGACTAAATTCCCGTGTGTCCTCAAGAACGTTTGGTCATTATAAGTAAACAAACCGGCTTGTCCTTTGTGCTAAAAAGGATTGGGCCACTCACTGCAATTATTACTCCCGCATTTTACTTACTTGTACTTTATTTATCTGCTATATCCAAACCTCCTGAAAACTTGTCTGTGAGCATTTACAGTGAATCCTACATCGAAACTGCTTGTCAACAACTTCTGCTCCTCGTTGGGTTCGACACTCTTATTTATCGAAAGTACTACGATACACCCCCTATACTTGTGGGTCATCAAGCTCCTACGACACCGGCGGCCATGCTCCACCGCCATATGCACGAAGCAAAGGCGGAGAGGTGGGAACGGACGCAGGCGGCAAAGGGGAAGAACGACAACGAGGCAGGCCCGTCGCACGCCCCAACGAACGACTAGTAGATTAGGGTTTAGTTTAACTTTTATTTAGGTTTAAATTTGAGTAACTTTTGTATAAATTTTGTATGATTTTTGGTTTTTAATGTTATTCAAAATTTAAATTTCTATTGGGGATGCCATATGGGGGCACCGGTGTGGGAACATCATCCCCAAACAGAGGATGCTCTACCGACGTCCCCCATACGGCAGTACAGGTGCCCTTGCCGGCGACTATTTGGGGGCTGCCAGTGGAGATGCTTGAAAGTGCATAGAGCCCCATGCGTGGTTTTGGTAATTAATGACAATCCGTATAGACTAATGGTTGCATTGAGTTATATGTGTAGGAGTGGTCCATAGGCAATGCTTGAACGATTAGTTTGCGTCAAGGTTGCAATACGAAGAAATGAGATGCACCGAAGAAGAAGCTATCCCATAGTGAATTATGGGGGAACAATCCGCAAGACATCAAGCAATCAAGAACGACGTTCCTTCCTTGTTGCGGTCAAGATCATCATCATCGAGCTCAAGTGAAATGCGCAAGGTTAAGGTTTGCTCTCGATAGGGTTTCTTTCTCACCGGTCTCGTGGTTTAGTTGAGAGACCGGTTTATAGGCTAAGTGGCGTACTATCACGGGGCTCTCGAGTAAGTAACTCGATCGTATCGCTCGGAGTGCGGTCAAACCTTTGCATCCTTGCATCATATCTCTTAGTTGTTATTTGGACCTTATCCATGTGGTGTTTTAGAGCTTGTGGTTATTTTCATGACAAGCTCTAGTTCATTGAAAATGGTTTTCGCGTATATCACTTATTGCTTTTTCGAGTTGGGTGGTTTTGTCGGTTTCTTGTATTGAGGGATTTTTACTCTAAATATCATATAAAATCACCCCCACTAGTTTCCATATTTTGTGGGGGTAACTCTTGTCGTCCTCTTTCCAACAAAATTGGTTTCGTCTCATTTGATTTTTCCAATCTCAAGTTATTTGCATTTTAAGTTTAAGTTTAAAAGAAAAAAAGGGGGAATGGCCGGTACTACCGCCCGCGCTACCGGGCTCTCTACCGCCCACCTAGCCCAGCTCCCATTAATCCCTGGCCTCCAAAATTCGTTTTCCGGTACCTAGACCGGTACCAGGCCCGGAGGTACCTGATGACCCACAAGTATAGGGGATCGCAACAGTCTTCGAGGGAAGTATTACCCAATTTATTGATTCGACACAAGGGGAGACAAAGAATACTTGTAAGCCTTAACCGGAGTTGTCAATTCAGCTGCACTGGAAACAGACTTGCTCGCAAGAGTTTATCAGTAGTAACAGTTTATAGCAGTAGGAATAGTAAAATAACAGCAGCGGTGAAATAAAGACAGCAGTAGTGATTATAGTAAACAGCAGGATTAAAATACTGTAGGCACAGGGACGGATTAACGGGCGTTGCATGGATGAGAGAAACTCATGTAACAATCAAAGCAGGGGCATTTGCAGATAATAATAAAACGGTATCCAAGTATTAATCAATCAATAGGCATGTGTTCCATATATAGTCGTACGTGCTCGCAATGAGAAACTTGCACAACATCTTTTGTCCTACCAGCCGGTGGCAGCCGGGCCTCTAGGGAAACTACTGGAAATTAAGGTACTCCTTTTAATAGAGTACCGGAGCAAAGCATTAACACTCCGTGAACACATGTGATCCTCACATCACTACCATTCCCTCCGGTTGTCCCGATTTCTGTCACTTCGGGGCCATTGGTTCCGGACAGCGACATGTGTATACAACTTGCAGGTAAGATCATAAACAACGAATATCTTCATGAATCAATAACATGTTCAGATCTGAGATCATGGCACTCGGGCCCTAGTGACAAGCATTAAGCATAACAAGTTGCAACAATATCATAAAAGTGACATCTACGGATACTAGGCACTATGCCCTAACAATCTTATGACTATTACATGACCAATCTCATCCAATCCCTACCATCCCCTTCAGCCTACAGCGGGGGAATTACTCACACATGGATGGGGGAAACATGGCTGGTCGATGGAGAGGCGTTGGCGGTGATGGCGGTGAAGATCTCCTCCAATTCCCCGTCCGGGCGGAGTGCCAGAACGGAGACTTCTGGCTCCCGAGACGGAGTTTCGCGATGTGGCGGCTCTCTGGAGGGTTTCTGCGACTTCGACTTCTCCCGTGTGTTTTTAGGTCGAGGCCGATAAGTAGTCCGAAGGGGGGCGTCGGAGGCCGCCGAGGGGGCCACACCATAGGGCCACGCGGGCCCCCCTAGGCCGCGCCGCCTTATGGTGTGGGGCCCTCGGGCCTCCACCTTACTTGTCCTTCTGGCTCCGTCAGTATTCTGGGAAAATAGGGCCTTCATAAATTCCGAGGATTTTCCCGAAAGTTGGATTTCTGCACAAAAACGAGACACCAGAGCAATGCTGAAAACAACGTTAGTCCGTGTTAGTTGTATCCAAAATACACAAATTAGAGGCAAAACAATAGTAAAAGTGTTCGGGAAAGTAGATACGTTTTGGACGTATCAACTCCCCCAAGCTTAGCTTATTGCTTGTCCTCAAGCAATTCAGTTAACAACTGAGCGATAAAAGAACTTTCACGAACACATTTGCTCATATGATGTATATATTCTCATGCTATGGCTAATACTCAAGCAGTTCATAATGAGATACATGCAAATAAGATCATCCAACAGCTATATCAATCATGGAGAGGTACCAACAATTAATAATAAGCACCATGAATCATGTATATAAGCAGGATTGCAATGTTCATAAGAGAATATGATAAAGTGGTATCTCGCTTGCCCGTATTTGATCGGCAAAACATAAATGCCGAGGCACCTCTGGAGTTCATAGAAAGACTAGAAGTAGTGATTGTCAAAGATAAAAGCATCAAAGTTATACCACAATCAATCATATTTTGAGACAAGCATATTGTACTAAGAATGACAGTTGTGCTCTCAAGATAGTGCTCAAAGAAAGAATGGAGACACAACATAAAAGTAAAAGATTGACCCTTCGCAGAGGGAAGCAGGGATTAACATGCGCTAGAGCTTTTCATTTGTAAAGCAGGAGTAAAATTATTTTGAGAGGTGTTTGTTGTTGTCAACGAATGGTAATGGGTACACTAACTACCTCATCAACCGGACTCCCAAGAGCGGCTCCCATGAATTATTTGCATGTTTATGTGGCACTCCTTCCAACCTTTCTTACACAAACCATGGCTAACCGAATCCTCGGGTGCCTGCCAACAATCACATACCATGAAGGAGTGCCTTTTTATTTAAGTTTTATTATGATGATGACACTCCCCCAACCTTTGCTTACACAAGCCATGGCTAACCGAATCCTTCGGGTGCCGTCCAACAATCACAAACCATGGAGGAGTGTCTATTTAAGTTAATTAATTTGGGACTGGGAATCCCATTGCCAGCTCTTTTTGCAAAATTATTGGATAAGCGGATGTGCCACTAGTCCATATGAGAATCCGTCAAAAGTAAATGACAAGGTTTAAAGCTAAACACCACATACTTCCTCATGAGCTATGAAACATTAACACAAATTGAGAAGCATTTTGAAAGTTTTAAAGGTAGCGCATGAGAATTTACTTGGAATGGTTTGAAATGCCATGCATAGGTATTTATGGTGGACACTTTGGAACAACTTGGTTTTCAGGTGTTTGGAAGCACGAGCGGCGTTCCCGCTCAGTACAAGTGAAGGCTAGCAAAAGACTAGGGAGCGACAAATCAAGAGAGCAGTAACTGTCATAATCATGCTTGCGGCAAAATAAATTAACGGAGGCATAAAAGTGATACAAGAACTCTGAAGCAATATAAATCATCGAGGCTTAATTGACTTTTTGTTCAGTCATATGCATGCGTGAGCATGTGCCAAG
This sequence comes from Lolium multiflorum, assembly GCA_030979885.1. NCBI lineage: Eukaryota > Viridiplantae > Streptophyta > Magnoliopsida > Poales > Poaceae > Lolium > Lolium multiflorum. Next base: position 61,991,298 of record CM061747.1, on the reverse strand, counting down.
TCGATATAAATGAATTATTCAGAGGAGGATACCACAATGTCATACTTACTTATGAATAAAACAATGCAAGCGAACATCCATGACATGCTACTCATATTAATAAATTGGAGCTAAACATGAGAGATCATGAACTACTAGACTTTCTCAAATAACATATACCTCACATGAACCAACTAAGCATGCTCACATGGATGAGTATATGTACAAAAATGAAAACAAATAGAGTTCATACCAGCCTCTCACCACAATCAGATTGTCGTAGATCGTCATTATTGCCTTTCACTTGTGTAGCTTGGATAATATGAAATGAAAACCACGCTCCAGCCACCGAAGACCATTGAACTCATGATGAACTTTACAAACCAAAGAAAAACAGCAAATATTTTTGGTGTTTTCGAATTGGAAACAAGAACAAAAGAAACAAGCAAACAAAGCAAAATCTTTTTGGGTTTTCTCATAACAAACCAACGATAGCAAATAAAGTAAACTAAGAGCAAGGAACCAAATAAACAAATGGTGAAGAGAAACAACAGAAATATTTTTGTTCTTTTTGTGTTTTAGGAAAGAAACAAAGCGAAAACAAAATAATGCAAACTAACAGAAACACAGAAAAGCAGGATGGCAGAAATCTGCCAAATCCTGACAGCAGTACAGAAATCGAAATTAACAAAAATCTTCCATTGCTCAGACCAAAAAGTGTTCAACTAATGAAAGTTAGATAACAACCTGGGGCACATGCTCAAAAATTGGCAACTCAAAATAACGTTCTGGCTGTGCGTACGAATTTTTTTGGTAACAGCCCAGAATCTGTTTTTGGACAGCATTTCCCCAAATATCATCTCCTTCTCATTAGAAAACCACTCTAAGAAACTAAACAAGTATGTACAAGTATCTAGCAACCATAATATGCAAAGAATGAGTGATGCCGGTATACCTCCCCCCAAGCTTAGGCTTTTGGCCTAAGTGGAGTTCATTCCCATCGAGGGTCGGAGTTCCACGCCGGTGGATCATACATGGAGTGATAATAAGGCCCCTGCGCAGAAGAATGTCGTGGAGGTTCCACATGACCATGATGTTGATATGAGGAGCTCGCTGCATCGGATGAAGAGTCGGGGTGCTCCTCGGCCTCCTCCACACCTTCCCTTGCACGATGGCTTTCCCTTTCTATGTATGCGTTTAGCTCATTTTCTGTGATCGACCACCCTTTCCTGGCATCAAGGTTAAACAGAGCAGGTGCAGGCAATCGTACTAGTTTTTCAATTTTCTTAGTTATGCTCCAATTTTTCTTATACAAAGTTATCCTATAATGCAGGTTGTTCAAATTAGATGCATCTGAAATAAACTCATGTTTAATCATGGAAACAACATCAAGCTTCTCTATAGAAAGCGGAATATCTAAATGGTGAGGTCCCACACCATGCATAGCTAATAAGCGAGAGGCGATAAGACCTCCACAAATTCCTCCTTTCTCACGGTTAGTAGCAAGTCTACAAGCTATTAAAGCACCCAAATTATAAGTCCTATCCTGTTGCAAAGCGGCAGCTAAGAAAGCCAAATCTTGGACAGATAATTTACCTCCATTCTTTCTAGCAAGAACGCACTTTGTAACAAAATAAGCAAAGTAGCGGATAGCTGGCTGTTGAATGCTACTAATATTACCACCATCATTGGAGAAGCCCCTCCCATTACAAATCATTGTATAAAGATTCGAGAGCTCCCGCGGCGTTCCCCTGATCTTCTCGCAGGATCCCCACCGCGGCACTCTAATTGCTGTACAAAAATCACTGAAAGGCAAGTTGATAGTTTTGTTATAAATCTTGTACCGGACCATGGGGTTAGTTTGAGACCGATGAAATTCGAAATCCTGCACAACCGACACCGTTAGTTTAGCATATTGGTGAGGTTCACCAACAGTAAAACCTTCCAACCCTGCATTGGAAATCAGTGTTTGAACATCTTGCAGGATTCCTGCATTCCGCATAAAATCCGTGCATGGGTAATAAGAGGGGTATACTCCCTCTTCACGATGAACTCTCATGACTTGTTGTACCTCCAACTCTTGTTGGTTAAGTTGGTGCATACTCCCCTCCATTTTCTGAAATTTTCAACAACCATTATAAAATTTGATTTCGAGGTATATAATTGAAGGGAACTACTATAGGAACTTGCTAGAGTACTAAACATGCATCAAAACTAGTTTCTTCCACTTAGAACAAGCATGCAAGCTCACTAAACATGTTATCTACAGCAGCAAAATATTCAAGATATACTCAACCAAACAAAATTCTAATTGGACAATCAAAGGAGTCACATACCAAGGAGTAAATGTGCCAAATTTCAGACAGAAATCTGGGCTGAGCAAGGAGATCGAGAAATCGTGAGTTCTTGAGCAGAAACGCGAGTGAGAGGAACTTGGTGCGAGTTTTTTCGGGAGAGAGAAGATGCTGGGAGGAAGAGATGAAGTAGTGGGGCAAGGAGGGGCCCACACCACAGGGTGGCGCGCCCACCTCCTTGGCCGCGCCGGCCTGTGGTGTGGCGCCCTCTGGTGCCCCACAGGTCATCCTCTGGTACTCCCAGGTGCCTCGTCGAAAAATAGGACCAACGGTGTAATTTTTTTAATTTTTAGAGAACTTCGAAAAATGCACATTTCTGGGTGTTAAATTAATTATTACTGCGCAGGAAAATGATTTCCAAAATCTTAAACAACTAAAGCATATTGCAAAACAAAAGGTGCTACAGCAAGTAAAATAAGTGGAGGGAGAAAGAAAGAAATGTTGTTTAGCTCTCTTATGCATTAAAATATACTTGTTAACAAGGTTGATCAAGTCTTGCTACCAAATAAATTTTATATGACATAAGAAGAAATAAACCTCAAATCAATCATGTTACCTTATATTGAATTGATATGGATCCAATCACAAGAGTTTGATATTCTTCTTTAGGCTCATATATAGGACAATCAATGGATCCCACTTTGATAGTTTTTACATTAAAAATTGTATTAACTCCGCATACTTTATCAATCCTCTTGGGAAAATAGACAGTATGTTCCTTATCATCAACATTGAAAGTAACCATGCCTTTATTGCAATCAATAACAGCCCCTGCAGTATTAAGAAAGGGTCTTCCAAGAATAATGGACATATTATCATCTTCAGGCATTTCCAACACAACAAAATCAGTTAATATCAAGCAATGCTGAGTAACTTGAACAGGAACATTTTCACATAAACCAACAGGAATAGCAGTAGATTTATCAGCCATTTGCAAAGATATATCAGTTGGTATCAACTTATCTAAATCAAGTCTCTTATAAAGAGAAAAAGGCATTACACTAACACCTGCTCCCAAATCACATAGAGCAGTTCTAACATAATTATTCTTGATGGAACAAGGAATAGTCGGTATACCTGGGTCTCCAAGCTTCTTTGGAATCTTACCATTGAAGGAGTAATTAGCGAGCATAGTGGAAATTTCCTCATTCGGGATTTTCCTTTTGTTAGAGACAATATCTTTCATATACTTTGAATAAGGAGGCAATTTAATAGCATCAGTCAACGGGATTTGCAAAAATAAAGGTTTCATCCAATCACAAAATTTATTATAATGTTCCTCCTCCTTTGATTTTAGTTTCTTAGCAGGAAAAGGCATTTGCTTTTGAACCCAAGGTTCTCTTTCATTACCATGTTTCTCAGTAATAAAATCTTCTTTAGTGTACTTTTTATTTTTAGCAGGCTTTTCAGGTTCTTTTTCAATTTCTTCTTTATCAGGAGTATCATCCTTATCATTATCTTTATCATGTTCATTACCACTTTCAGTTTCAGCATCAGAAATAGAAATACTATTAGGATCATTAACAGGTTCAGAGGATTCTACAACATTCTTATGTTTCTTTTTCTTTTTCTTAGATGGAGCACTAGTTTTAGTCAGTTGAGAATCTTGTTCAACTCTTTTGGGATGCCCTTCAGGATATAGAGGATCCTGGGTAGAAACACCACCTCTAGTTGTTACTTCATAAGCATGTTTTTCTTTAGAATTATTTCCCAACAAGTCATTTTGCACTTTAGTAAGTTGATCAATTTGAGTTTGAACCATTTGAAAATGTTTAACAAGTATCTTAACATCATTGGAGGTTCTCTCCACAATACCATGCAATTCACTAATAGCTCGAGAATTTTCCATTAAATGATTCTCTACTCTCATATTAAAGTTTTCTTGCTTAACAATATAATTATCAAACTCATCTAAGCATTGAGCAGGAGGTTTTGAATACGGAATATCTTCCCTAGTAAAGCGTTGAAGAGAGTGTACCTCAATCATGGATGAAGGGGGAATTATCTCACATAAATCTTCTATAGGAGGTAAATTCTTCACATCTTCAGGTTTAATACCCTTCTCTTTAAGAGACTTCTTGGCTTCCCTCATATCTTCATCATTTAATTTAATCATACCCCTCTTCTTCAATATCGGTGTCGGGGTTGGTTCAGGTGTAGACCAATCATCATGATTCCGGCCTATTTTAGCCAATAATTCTTCAGCGTCGTCTGGAGTTCTTTTCCTGAAAACACAACCAGCACAACTATCCAGGTATGCCCTAGACTCAATGGTTAGTCCACTATAAAATATATCAAGTAAATCATGCTTTTCCAAATCATGGTCAGGCTGAGCTCTAATAAGAGAGCAAAATCTCGCCCAAGCCTCAGGCAATTTCTCTCCATCTTCCTGGTCAAAATTATAAATTCTCTGCAAAGCAGCATGTTGAGCACTAGCAGGAAAGTATTTCCGGAAGAAAACATCAAGCAATTCTTTTGGACTTTTAATAGAACCAGGAGGCAAATTATTATACCAAGTTTTAGCATCATCCTTTAATGAGAAAGGAAAAATTTTAGCGACAAAATAAGTACGCATCTTAATATCATCAGAAAACAAGCCACTAAGAGTAGATAACTCAGTCATGTGTTCAACAGCACTTTCTTTTTCAGTACCACAAAAGGGTGTTTTCTCAACAATAGCTATATGAGATAGATCAAGAGAAAAATCATAATCTTTATCCCTAATGTTTATAGGAGATGTGGCAAATTTAGGATCAGGAGATAGTTTATATCTAACAGCATGTTCTGCAAGCAACTTTTTAATTTTTCTTGCATCAGTAGTAGCATTGCATTTTTCAATAAAATCATCATCAAGCTCTACATAATCTTCATCAAGATCATCACTAGAATATTCAACAGACTCAGGTGAATTAACAGGTGTAGCAGCATTTTCATTAGGAGTTTCAGTATTTTCAATTTGTCTAGACTTAGCAATTGTAGCATCTAGAAAAGATCCTAACGAACCATCATTATCAAGCACAGCAGAAGCATCATCACAATTATGAGAGGAATTTTCAGATTCAGCAGAAGTACCAGCATTTGAAGCTTGTGGTGGTGAAACAAGTTTACTTATCACAGATGGTGAATCAAGAGCAGCAGAGGTACTAAGAGTTGTACCTTTTCTTGTAGTGGATGGTAATATGGCGATCTTAGTATCGCGAGGTTTACCCATGATGGAGAATTGCAGCGAACAATATCAATCCAAGTGAACTTCCAAATAAAGCTATGCTCCCCGGCAACGGCGCCAGAAAATAGTCTTGATGACCCACAAGTATAGGGGATCGCAGTCTTCGAGGGAAGTATTACCCAATTTATTGATTCGACACAAGGGAGACAAAGAATACTTGTAAGCCTTAACAGCGGAGTTGTCAATTCAGCTGCACCTGGAAACAGACTTGCTCGCAAGAGTTTATCAGTAGTAACAGTTTTATAGCAGTAGGAATAGTAAAATAACAGCAGCGGTGAAATAAAGACAGCAGTAGTGATTATAGTAAACAGCAGGATTAAAATACTGTAGGCACAGGGACGGATTAACGGGCGTTGCATGGATGAGAGAAACTCATGTAACAATCAAAGCAGGGCATTTGCAGATAATAATAAAACGGTATCCAAGTACTAATCAATCAATAGGCATGTGTTCCATATATAGTCGTACGTGCTCGCAATGAGAAACTTGCACAACATCTTTTGTCCTACCAGCCGGTGGCAGCCGGGCCTCTAGGGAAACTGGAAATTAAGGTACTCCTTTTAATAGAGTACCGGAGCAAAGCATTAACACTCCGTGAACACATGTGATCCTCACATCACTACCATTCCCTCCGGTTGTCCCGATTTCTGTCACTTCGGGGCCATTGGTTCCGGACACGACATGTGTATACAACTTGCAGGTAAGATCATAAACAACGAATATCTTCATGAATCAATAACATGTTCAGATCTGAGATCATGGCACTCGGGCCCTAGTGACAAGCATTAAGCATAACAAGTTGCAACAATATCATAAAAGTGACATCTACGGATACTAGGCACTATGCCCTAACAATCTTATGACTATTACATGACCAATCTCATCCAATCCCTACCATCCCCTTCAGCCTACAGCGGGGGAATTACTCACACATGGATGGGGGAAACATGGCTGGTCGATGGAGAGGCGTTGGCGGTGATGGCGGTGAAGATCTCCTCCAATTCCCCGTCCCGGCGGAGAACGGAGACTTCTGCTCCCGAGACGGAGTTTCGCGATGTGGCGGCTCTCGGAGGGTTTCGCGACTTCGACTTCTCCCGTGCGTTTTTAGGTCGAGGCCGATAAGTAGTCCGAAGGGGGCGTCGGAGGCCGACCGAGGGGGCCACACCATAGGGCCGCGCGGGCCCCCCTAGGACGCGCCGCCTTATGGTGTGGGCCCCTCGGGCCTCCACCTTACTTGTCCTTCTGGCTCCGTCAGTATTCTGGGAAAATAGGGCCCTCTGCATAAATTCCGAGGATTTTCCCGAAAGTTGGATTTCTGCACAAAAAGAGACACCAGAGCAATTCTGCTGAAAACAGCGTTAGTCCGTGTTAGTTGTATCCAAAATACACAAATTAGAGGCAAAACAATAGCAAAAGTGTTCGGGAAAGTAGATACGTTTTGAACGTATCAGTACCGGCCAGCCCAGGCCAGAGTTAACGGCCTCTCCCGCGCGTGTCTTGCTCCCAGCCATGAGGCCGCCCCGCACGTCTGGCCCACCCGCTCGCCTCCACGTCGCACAATCGCTCGGCCGCCACTCCTCGCGCGCCACGCCTCGCCCGCCCTGACATGCGCTCATGCGCCCGCCTGCTGCGCCCGCGTCAATCCCCCGCGCGGGTCCTGCTTGCTGCCTAGTTGCTTCGCTAATCAGGAGCGACTCCGACGCTCTGGCTCGTTCGCTCCAACACACCACCGGCCCAAACATTTTCTTTCTGCAGCCCAACGGGCAGGAAAAAATGAGCCCCCTATTTAAGCCTTTCTCTCTCTATCTCTTGGCTCTACTTCTTCTACCTCTAGCTCTCCTCCATTGTTGAATATATGAGAGCTTTCCGTCACTCAATCCCTCCATGATTCTTGCTCACTTTTGAGGAAAAGAGAGAGGAGATCTAGATCTACATTTGCACCAATCATTTTCCCCTCTTTGTGAGGGAATCACTAGATCTAGATCTTGGAGAGAAATTTGGTGTTCCTCTTCTTTTGTTCTTCCTCTCTTATTCCCCCAATAGCTTTAGTAGCTTTGTTGGAATTTGAGAGTGAAGGATTGGATCATCTTTGTGGTGTTCTTGCCATTGCATTTGGTGCATCGGTTTGACTTCTCCGCGGTGATACGTGGAGGTGAAAGTTCGTGAGATATTCACTTCGGGAGCTTGTTCCCGGAGCTTGTTCCTCTTGGGTCTTTGGACCCTAGACGGCTTAGTGGTCTTTGTGGTCTTTGTGGTGTTCTTGGGGACTCCAATTAAGTTGTGGAGATTCTTCAAGGGCAAGGCCTTTGTGGCGATTTATTGGGAGCCTCCAATTAAGTTGTGGAGATAGCCCCAAGCTTTGTGCGGGTTCGGTGACCACCCTAAGGTTCCATAGTGGATCGAGGACATCCCTTTTGGTGGGAATTCTCGAGGAGAATACGGTGGCCTTCGAGCATTTGGAGTGACTTGTCCTCCACACCGCTCCAACGGAGAGTAGCACTCGCAAGAGTGTGAACTTCGGGATACATCGTTGTCTCGGTTATTCCTATACCCGAGCTCTTTACTTATGCACTTTACTTTGTGATAGCCTTCGTACTTGAAGTTATATATCTTGCTATCACATAGTTGCTTGTATTGCTTAGCATAAGTTGTTGGTGCACATAGGTGAACCCTAGTTATATATGTTTTGTGCTTGACAAATTAAACGCTAGTTTATTCCGCATTTCTTAAGCCATATTCATAAAAGTTTTAAACCGCCTATTCACCCCCCCCTCTAGGCGGCATCCATGTCCTTTCAATGCTCTAATGAAACTTATCAACCATTGAGTGCCTTATACAATGCTTATTCGTTTTGTTGAAGGGGATATGTGTATTTTGTTGGGTAATGTTTGAGTAGTATTTAGCTGCTACCTTATGCGCTTTCTTATCTTCTCTGTTAGACGGATGTTGTAGCGTGTCTCTATTGATTTTAGTTTTGTTTCCGCTAAACCCACCATATAGTCGGGCAATATATAGCCCACCGGCGAGCACATCCGTTTCTAGTCTCGCTTGCTACATGCCATGGTACTTACGCTCCTCTTTCTTCCTCTTTTGTCTTCTCCCCTTTTTCGGCAACCATTCGCCCTACTTTTGACAGGTATGAGATGACGATGTTAGCAAGGTTACCCTTTCGGCTTGGTCTGAGCAGTGTTATGAATGATACTGGTTACATTCAGAACTCTTAGTCCCATTTGTATCTTGTTTGTAAACGGACGCATTTGACTTTTTGTATGATTTGGATCTTTGTGTTGTATATTTGTATTCTTGAATCCCTGGAGTCGTTGTTCTAATATAAGTTTGTTTGTGGGTTCCATCGTGAACCTATTGTAATGTAACTACTTGTGGTAATTTCTCTTGCATCATGTGTGTGCTTTGTTGCGCATGTCGTGTAGGAAGTCGTCTCAAAAGTCGATATCGTGAAGATTTTAACGAGATTGCTGAAATCCTAATGGTACCGATTTTGGGGTGTCACATGGATGCATATATTATCTGGTTAATATACTCATTTCTACATACGTATGCTTCCAGTGCCAGTAGCAGCCTGCAGGGACGCACCTATGCGGCTGCTATATTTTCAGCATGATGACAGTCAGAATGGTTGAACCTAAATGCACATCTATGGTATGTAAGCATCGTCTTTTTCTTTTATTGAAATATTTTTCTTAGTTGTACTGGTTTTTTTATCATGATTTAATTTACCTAGCAGGAACTCAGCACAACCAAACTACCGATAAACGAGGTAAAAATAATCTACTTGGAGCTTTTAGAGTTTTTGGCTGAACAAGTGATGAAAGCTGATGGAGAGTTCCACTATCACGCGTGAGAGAAAGTATGGCAATATGAATATTGTTCAATGTGTATTCTTTCAAACTATAATGTTCTTCAAACTGTACATGCGATGCATGCTACCTTCAAATAATCTTGTGGTTAATGTTCTTCAAACTGTACTTGGGATGCATGCTACCTTCAAACAATCTTGTGGTTGCTGTGCATATTGTGCAATATGTGACTTTTTGCTTATCGTATGTAATGCTTTTTGAGGAATAATACGTGCAGTAGTTGTATTCCGGATTATTTTGGACCCTTCGAAAATAATGTCAGTTGTACCAATTTCAATGGGTTACAGCTAGGTATTACTCGAGGCGCTAGCATAACCAATGTGTCTCAAAAAATTTTTTAGCCTGAAGCGGTTATTATGCCAACCCGTCTCTAAAAGACAAAATCTTAGAGTCGGTCTCTTTACGAACCCGCCTCAACATTTAGAGACGGCACTTTGAACCAGCTGACTCAAACATGGATCTTTTTTTTGAAACGAGCTGTAAAAAAACCGTCTCAGGATTTTAGAAATTTAGAGACGGCTAGTAATAACTTTGGCTTGAGACTGGCATCCTTCTAGAGATGCCCACTCATAGAAACCGTCTGAGGGTTTGCCGACTTTAGAGACGGTCGGTAATTATAACCGCCTCAGACTATCCTAATATTAGAAGTGGTTACTATTATTGACCATTTGAGGTGATTTTCTTTGAGCTAGATCCAAAACCGTCTCAAGATGGCACGCTAGTAGAGACCGAGGCTTTGAGCTAGATAGCGAAACCGTCTAAGTACGAAGGACCGAAACCGGCTCTAAGTAGCAGGTCGGTACTGGTGGTGGCATCCACCAATTCACTTGCCACCACCAATTCCACTGATTTACGGTGGCGTAGTTGTAATATTCGTGAGAACTAAGGACAGTCATAAGAAAAAACCCTTAAGTTAATTAAGAGTTTCCCCAAGATAGAAATAATTAACGGTCACGAGAGTTGGAAGTACAAAGGATTATTTTTTCTGTGGCCGGGAATGGGAAGGTCCCAGCGATTGCGAGCGTTGACGGGGTGCTTGACTTGTAGTCAACCATAGAAGTCATCAAAGGCTAGGAGTACTGTACATAGACGCGGCACCTCTATCAATGACTTGAAGTCAACCGCAACAGGATTTCCTATCAATCGTAGTGTACATACACGCGGCGCCTCTATCACTTTCCTACGTGCATTTCAATGTTCACATGCCAGCATATATACCCATACAAAAAACCTATTTTTAGTTACTTGCAATTATCGTTTTAAGCTGAAGTTAAATGAGTAGTAAATTTATAAATCTGAATTTTATCCCCTAAGTAGAATATTGTTATGTCACGACTTGTAATTGCTACTATTCCCGTGAATGACCACTGAAGAAGAACCCCCTTCGGCCCTGCGCCACTACCCTGGGGCGACACATGTAGCGCCAAAACCCTAGATTTCCAACAACACCTTCCAAGCTCCTGCCCTCCCGTCGTCGCTGGAGGTGCCGCCGGAAAAATCCGTGCGGTGGGCTGCGACGGCGGGACAATCTTGTTTTGGCTGATTGTGAACCCCGTCGTCCGGACACTCCATCTACGCATCAAGAGTTCTGGTGGCTTCGACATCGTGCTGGTGGATGGTGCCTTGCGCTGCGCATGCTCGCCTGCGGGCGGTAGAAGACAACCTCATGGCAAGGTCCAGTGGTGCCCCTACGCCTCCGGAAGGTGGTCGACACTCCCGCTGATTTTCTAGCTGCCCCCGGCCCTGTGGTGCCGGTGGTGGAGCATGGGCTCCCCAGGCTCAGCCTTGTGCGTGGTCTAGGGCGAAAGCACTTTGGCTCAGAGCTTCGTCCCATGGCGTGGTAACCTTATTTGGTGTTGGTAGTGGTCTAGATTTTGATGCTACCAGGTATGTGGCCGAGGGATAACGTGCGACCGGCAGGCCAGTGGTGCTTGTGCATCCTACAGTGTTTGAGGTTGGCGGGTGCTATGATATTTGTGGATGGCATGCAGGTCGAGTGAGTTCTGCTTATTGCAGGTAAGCTGATCACTAGGCAGGAGTCGCCGACTTCTTGTTCATATGGTGAAGGAGAATAGGGAACATGAGCTCTCTTGGGAAACTTTCATTATCGTTGGGGTAGGAGCAAAGGTCTCGTGTACCCCCCCCCCTCCCACACACACACACACCCCTCCACCCCCACCCCAGGTGCTCTCGATGGTTCCTTCGTCGGTGAGGAACAACTCCTGGCCAGAAGTATCACGAGGACCTGAGTAAAGAAAGTTCTGCCCGTCTCTTATTTCTTGCCGGCTCCATGGTGGTGCTCTAGTGTTTGGGCTTCATATTTGGAATGACCACGGTAGGAATGGTAGATATATCCAGATGAAAGGCTAGCTTTGCTTCTTCCGGTGCGATGATGATGATTCACTCGCACGCCATTCCCCTCCATGGAGGCATTGTCGTGGAGTCTTATCTCCTATATGCATCATGGTCTTGGATCTCTCGATGAAAATCTAGGTTCTCTCATATCAAGCAACAAAGACATTCAAATGTTGTCACCTTCTTGGAGGCATTCTTCTTGAGCCCTCGTCCACATTGGTTCCCTTGGTGTCTCTTGGTGGTAGTGTGCTCATAAAGATGGTTCGACGCATTTTCGGTGGTGACAGGGTTTGGATCCGGCAACACCTTATCGATAAAGATTTGAAGAAGGATGATGATCTTAATGCGCTGGCAAAATTTATTTCATGCTTAGCTTTCTTGGTCATTCTTTTACTGTCTAGGTGTTGTTTTTCTCTCTTTCATGAGGTTTTGTTGTAAGCCGAAATCCCCATTGTGGCTGTTTAGGGTTTTATTAATTTAATATTGGGTTCTACGAGGCTTCAAATATTGTTACTATCAAGGCCCTCTCTTTATTATACTCGTGCAACACACTCATTGAATGTTCACATTATAAAATTAATAAATCCTTTAAAAATTCCACAATACTAAGCATACTGACGCAACTGTCTCATTTTTATCCTCATATCTATAACCCATTTCCTCATTTCAGCATTCATTCTCGTTCTTGTGTATCTCATAGTCAGGACCAAAGTTAGGATCAACCAAATATTTCCTACTTCCCATCCTATCAGGATCATCACCTACATCTCGGTATGCTCTCTCATCATTATCATATCCGAGCATAAAATCATCTTCTTCCGACCCCCATTTATACGTCTTCCTTCTTGCTTGGCATTACACACTCAAGGAGAGAAGATGCTCGGTTATGCTCGGTTGAGTAAGGAGAAGCTGCTCGGCTTCACTCAGTTGACACTACAACATGACACCCAGGCCATGGTGGCCTAGAGCATCTCCAGTCGCGTCCCCAAAGCGTCCCCCAAAGGGATTTGGGGCGCGCCGGACAAAAAAACGTTTCAGCCGCGTCCCCCAAAGTCCATTTTTGTCCGGCGCGGCCCGATACGTTGTCCGGCGTCCCGGGCCCGTCCCCGTCCCACAGGACGCACCGGGCACGCCGGACGAAATGAGAGGCGAGGAGGCGCGGGCCCGACCCGTCGTGGCTCGGACGCTCAACCGCCACATACGTAGCGACGGTGCAGTTGACAGGAAGCGGAACCGTCGCATTGGCAACCGCGTCGACGACGCGCCAACCCCGCCGGAATGGAGCGCCGACTCCTCGGAAGAGCAACCGCTGCTCTCTTCGACTTCTGCGCCGCCGTTCATCCGCGCTCAATAAGACCCGTACGTACGCCGTCATTCATCCAAGCCTCCATCCGACACCTCCAGCGACGATGAGCTACATCTCCCAGCTCCCGTCCGACACCTCCAGCGAGGGAAAGCCTGCTGGCTGGCGCCATTGGTGGGACAAAGTCAGGACGCCGAGCAGCGGCGACGATTCCCCGCCGCCAGTTGACAGCGAGGAGGAATGGCTGGGCTGGGAGGAGGAGGAAGAAGAGAGCGAGGCCGCGGCGGCGGCGGTGGCCCGTGCGAAGGCGAAGGCGGCCAAGGCGAAGGCTGCCAAGGACAGGGCCGCCAAGGCCAAGGCCGCCAAGGCCAAGGCCAAGGCCAAGGCGCAGCCGACGAGCACCGGCGACGACGACGCGTCGAGCGCCGACACCGCCTCTTCGGAAGAGGTGACGAGCAGGAAGCGCCACCGCGATGACGACGGCGAGGCGGGGCCATCAGCGAAGAAGAAGAAGTAGATAGTTTATATGTATTTAATTATATTTTTTCGAAGTTTTATATATAATTTGTTTATGTTCAACCGATTTGAATATTATTAAATAGTTTCTTTCTAGCAAAAAAAATACTTTTAATGTTTGGGGCGTGTTTGGGGGGCGGCTGGGAGCGACGTCCCCGCGTGAACAAAACACGTCCCCCAAACGCTTAATCCGGCGCGGTTTGGGGGACGGTTTGGGGGACGCGACTGGAGATGCTCTTAAAACACATAGTCCCACCCGTAATCACCGCGTTCGCGCTAGCACAACAAAAAAGTCGTGAGAGATAACTACGTCGGGAAAACTAAAGAGCTGATGCTTTTTTCGTTTGGCACATTGAGATACGCCACACATTCTCATGTGTGACGCTAAAATTGAAACGCATTGGTCCATTAACAGATGACGGAAGTGTCGTGCACAAATAAGTGGCAGCGCATTATTTTGACCATGTTTCGTGCATAAGTCGAGCGGAAGAGAAGATAATCTCCTAATTAGCACTAATTAAATCTCATTCCAGATAGAGGTTTCACTTCACTAAGATCAAATAATTTCATTAAATTACATCAAATTACACTGCAACCACTAAAACATATGACAGACGAAAAGAAACCCTAGCGCTCTCGCGCCGCTCCCGCGAGCGGCCGGGAGCCTGTGGCGGCGCTCCTCCCCGACCCCTCTTCCCCTCCCCCTCCGTCTCGTCGCCGCCGGGCGTCGCGGCGAACCCGCGCGCGCCGGCGGCGGCCCCTCTCCCTCGCACGGTGGTGGCGGCGCGGGCCGTCCGTTGCCGGTGAGGGCGCCGCGCTGGGCGTCGGGCGTGGCGGCGCGGAGCTCCGGCGTCGGCGTGGAGACGGCGCACCCCTTGGCGTGCTCGCGGCGGTGGTTCCTCCCCGGAGCGACCTCGACGGCGGGCGGCGCGGCCTCGCCCTGGCGGTCTTGTGGAGGCGACGGCGGCGCGGATGACGACCTGCGCGGCGGGATGTACGGCAGGCTGCGGCGGAGCGCCTGCTCGGGCTCGACGTGGAGGCCGCCTGGTGCGGTGGTGGCGGCTCCTTGGGCCTCCGCGGGTGCGGACCAAGGCAGGGGCCTGATCCCCTTCGAGCCGTCTTCGTCCCAGATCTGCTGGCGCCGACAGCCATGGGGGCTGAAGGTGGCCGCTTTCGCAGGTTTCGGCTCGAATCTCCTCGCGTCTTGCTTCGGTGGTGCTGGTTGCGGCGGCTGGCCTGCGCCTTGGTTGGCGGTCGGTGGCCACTCGACGTTGCCCTTTGCTCTCCCCTAGGATGTCAGTTTGCAGAGGTGGGACGCCGGGGCGGCGGCCCCGGACGGTGCGAGTTCTGCTGGTTGACGGGCGAACCAGAGACTCGGGTGCTGGTCGGGAGCCTCGGCCGTGTGGACGGCGTGGTTCCGGCGAGCCACATGCTGTGTCAGCGGGGTGGATGTTGCTACGGCGGCGACCGCTCCCTGTGGGATGGGCAGAGTGCTATTGCCGGGGGAAACCCTTGCCCGTTTGGGCCACGACGGCGACGTCCGTGGACGTCGTTCCCTTGTTGAAGGCGTCGGTGTGGCGGCGCTCGGTTCAGCCACGACCTCCGGGTGAAAACCCAAGATCTTTGGATCGGGCGGTAGCGACGCTTTGGCGCGTGCTCTTCTTGAAGATGCCGCCTTGGAGTTCATGGCGTGTGGCTCTCCGTTGGTTGTGCGGCGGAGGTGCGGTGCCTCTTGGTGTTGGCTCTTCGTCTGGCGATCCTCGGCAAAGCTTGCTTCGTGCCCTTCCCTTATCGAGCTTCCTTGGTGCTGCTGTTCGGTTTGTGAGCAACGAGGGTTGGCACCCGGTGGTGGTCGGCTTCCGGTGGTGTTTCTGCGTCGGAGAAGTGTTGTTGAGGCGCGCGTGAAAATGGCTCGCTCTCGGGTGAGCTCCGGCCCGACACTGTAGACTCCTGCTCTTCTCCGAGTCTCGTAGGCGCTTTGGCTAAGTTCGTTGATCACGCTTCCGGCTGTAGCTTCTTCGGTAGTTCGTGTGGGTGTGTGGTGTCGTTTTGTAAGCTGGGTTCAGCACTATGTATCTTTCTCGCCGTTGGTGGCTTTGTTAATTCAAAGTTGGGCACTTGAGTGCCTTTTATCTAAAAAAAAAAAACCACTAAAACATATTGAAAGGGCAGATGTAAATTCTGCTGATAAAAAGGGAAAAGAGATAGCCTCTTGAGCCCCTCTCTTTTCAGCGGAGATCTAACAAACTAACTAGAAAGCAAATTATACGTTTATTCCTATATCTATTGTAGTTCTCTCTATTATACACAAGTTATGGATCGCGTCGGCTTGAACTAATCTACAACTATCATCCAAAACCTAGATGAAGATATCATCATCACCGCGCATCCGCACACCATCTTAGGCACGCCTAAGCTGACGACCTCGGCGCGGTTCTGAAAGAGGGACATCAATGATTAACTAATAAGGAGGCAGAAGAAAAATCATCCGGATCCAAATGAACAAGATGCAACGGGATGTATGATAGGATGGAGATCGAACATGTAGATAAGGAGACAAAAGATGAAGCATACGGATACGGATTATGCGCAGTTAGAGACCCGTGCAAGATGCGGTGCAGCTTCACCCCATGGTCCGGTGAAGAAAATGCAGCGGTGCGGGGATAGGATGTGAAAGTGGGAGGTGTGGCTAGGGTTCCATCTCTCTTATATAGAGAGTGGGAGTGTGGCACATACGGGTTAGTTCTTTACTTTTTTGGGCTCTTTGAGCAAGTGCGGTCTAGCTCCATGAGCCATACTTGGTAAAATGTCCTATAATAGGTAGTCGGGGAAGGTTGGTAGAATTCCACCTTTATAAAGTCAAAATATCAAAGTGATTTGGATCGACGTGAATTTGGTGCACATTGCTGCTAGTAAAGTTTTAGAAAATTAGAAAATATAAGTTATTTTTTTCGATCAAGGAGCATAGCCCCAGCCTCTGCATCCAAAGGATGCATACAGCTTTCATTTTTATTAAATTATTCGCAATGCCTTACAAGGGGAATACAAAGATCAACTCGAAGTCTCTCCTTCCTAGCGACAACTCGCTATACCTACGATGAAGGGGGAACCAAGAACAAGGCCATACTCCCTGACGGTACACCAACACACATCATCCAAAAAGCAAAACCCTGAGGGTGTGCCATTGCACACGTCGCAGAGTTTGCAACCGCCATCTATCTCGAACCCATCTCCAAGCGAGATCAACGCATTGACCGTGCCAGGCCTGCCGTCGATGTCACCATAACACCAAACAGCTCCACCATCCTGCCCGCGTCCAGCAGTCCTCGCCCGTCTTCGATACCCCGCAGCTCCATGCCGCTAAGAATCAAAGACGACAACGAGGTAGATGAACACCACTCCACCAAAATCCACCTCCATCCAGCCGCTGCTCCAAAAACGATGCCCCAAGAGGTAGCACGACGCAAGGAGCGCCGTCATCGTCCGATCCTGGCTGGATCTAGAGTTTCCCCCGGAGCAGCACGAGTGAGTTCCCGCCGACTGCGACGACGATGCCTTCAAGAAAGAAGCGACGCACAACGCCGCCATCCCCCGCCATTCTTGACACGGTTTTCACCGACAGCCACGAGTCCCCGACTCGGCGAGAGCAAACGGAGAGGCCAACAAAGATGATGCCTTCGCAGGGGAACGACGCCAGTAGCCGCCGCCATCATCCGCCAAGAACGAAGTCAAGGCTCGGTGTTCACCGGTGGCCCCTTCGCCGCTAGCTCGTCGTTGACTAGATCTTCATCGCCGGGTTAGAGGGATCTCATGATCCGCCACCCCAGCAACCAGCCGACCTCCTCCGGCGAAGAAGAAGGCCGCCTCCACCGTCGAACCCAAGGCTGCTGCCCCGGGCGACCTCGTACCGCGGGAGAAGCCCAAGATCATCACCCCGCACCAGCGCGAGGCGGAGGGGATGGCGCTGTCCGCCACCACCAGCCACCAACGGTGTGCCGCCGATGGGATGCGGGGAGGCCGCAGCCCCGTCCCCGTCCACCCGGGAGGCGGGAGAGCCGTCGCCCCTCCATCCCCGTCGGATCGCCTCCGCCCATCCATCCGGGAGGCAGGAGGGCCGCCGCCGCCGCGTCGTGTGAGGCTCCCTGGCCGCCGTCCCCGCCGCGTCACGAGGGAAGGCCGCCGCCGCCGCCACGCCCCGTGGGCTTTGCCCGGCGGTGCCGCCGGCGGCGGCGGCTAGGGTTTGGGGGTCACGAGGGAGAGGGGGTCGTGAGGGAGAGGGGGTCACGAGGGAGAGGGGGTCATTAATGTATAACATCAAACATTATTAGTTCCGGGATGCAACTAAAATTACTAGTTATTTTTAGCTTTTAATATGCGTCACACATAAAAAATATTGTAAATATTCCAGACCTACAACATCAAAGTGGTGGATCGTGACAAGGTTGACCAGTCAACACTTTGCGCACAATCCATGACGCGCTACTATGTCCCTCCCTTAATTTACAGCGACATTATGTGGGGCCAGTCTTGCCTGCCGACGACCATGGTGTAATTATCCGCCGGCATGATCTAGCACCGCGAAATTCTGTGTGTCGGCCTTGCTCGGCGTCGGAAATGCCCATCCTTCGGCCAAATATTTTTGCATACGACTGTGGCTTGTGCCGTTCAAAAAATCTGCCAGGTAAGGGGGCTTTTCTTTTGTACCGTGAGTAAGGAGAGGCTACTCGGTTTGGCTCGATTGAGCTGTTCGCGTAGTAGATGGTCTGAAATTATTGGTAGCATACTCTTTTCAAGTCTCTTTGTTAACAATATGGACTACCCATCAGCATATTCCTCATGCCCCACGTGTCTACCCCATATCAAGGCCGGATATTGTTTTGGGGAGCGGCGGTGAAAATAGGCTCACACGGTGCGCCCCAAAAGCGCCGGCGCTTTTTCGAGCCTAATAGAACTGCCGGCAACCCCATGCCGGCCCTACGCGAATGACGCGAATCGGACGTGCCGGCGTCTCGCGAAACGAAAAATTTTAGGTGTCGGAGCCGTCTGTCTGCCACACATCCCAAAAATATATATCTTTTCCACCAAAACCTCGCCCCCTCTGCCGCTCGCTTCTCCCTCCCGCCGCTCCATCTCCCATCCAGCCTCCAACCCGGAAAACCCTCGTCGCTGTCATGCCACCGAATAGAAAGGCTCCGGCGAAGGCAGCGAAGGCGCCGCCAAAGCCGCGCACCGTCGCACCGAAGGAGAAGCCGCGAACATGTCGCAGGAGGCGTGGGAGGATGAGAAACGCCGCTGCTCCTTTGCGACGGCTGACTGCAGAAGGGGCCGCCTCGTCGCTCTTGAAGCCGCGAAAGCGGCGTCTGCTGCCGAAGTGTGCCTCAACTTGGGTGGCGGCCAGCCCGAAAGGAGCCAGCAGCCCGCCAGCCGCAACTTCTCGAGCTCACCCTCGTCGTCGGGGTAATAAACAGAGGGTTCATCGCTCTCGCAGATGCTGCTGTCGTAGATGGACGGCTGCGCCCGCTACTCCCCCGAGTGCGCCGACATCGTGTTACCACCCGATTTTGGCCAAATCAGGAGATGGGCCGTAAGTGAAGATGGGCTTGAAGACTATACGTGGAGCATCTTTGAAGCGGCCTTGCGCAAGGAGTTCGGGCTTAACTGCCCATGTATTTGTAACATATTAGATCGCATTGTAATTTAGAATTAAGAGATAGAGTCTGGCCCGTGCACGGTTAGGTGCACGCCTCAATTAGAAAGTCCCTTGGACTATAAATATGTATCTAGGGTTATCGGAAAAGGAGGACAATCATCGTTCAACCAACACAAAATCAGGCGCATCGCCACCCCTTTCTTCGAGGGTTTCTCCCGGATAAGCACCATGCTGCCTAGATCGCATCTAGCGATCTAGGCAGTACACGTTTATTCGTCAACCTTGTACTGCTCGTGCTGAAGCCTTGTTGATGGCGAGCAGTACTATTTATCCTTAGGTGTTTAGGGGCTTGCATTGATGCTTTCACGTGCATATCTGCGTGGCAATGCCGTCCCTCGACACCTAGCTGCCCTTACGTCTATCCAGACGTAAGGGCAGCATCTTGCTTGTTCCTTACTTAGTAGATCCGATCCGTTATAGTTGCTCCTTGCTCCGCAAGGATTAGTTTAATATCTGCATAGTTAGGCCTTACGCTGGGGTCGGAGGATCCGGTAGTGCGCTAGATGTTGTTCACCGTCCCTGCGAGGGATGTTCCGGGAATCGACGTTATGTTGGTTTTTAGGCCTCTCGTAGGGGTGGTTTGCATCATCTTTCGTAGCTGCTAGGCCCGATCACACGTAGGACGTTCCGGTTATGCGGTGAAAACCTTCAACTGTCGTGGATCGTTTTAGCTTTGTCCTGATCAAGCAGGATCCCCATGCCATTGTAAATCCAACGTGAAACATGGGGCGATCGGCTCCTTGAGCCGATCCACAGGGAAACCTGAGAGCTCGTATTTAGTGTTTACGTGTCTGCCATGCAGGAACAATCGAAGCACTAACACCTTCCTGATCGGGTCTAGGTCAGGTGGCACGCCCTAGCAACCGCCGGGACGTTGGCCGAAGATTTGCGGGACGACGCGAGGTGCCAGGATCCACTAAGCGGCCCTGGGAGCTTCCCGGCTCTTCGTGTTGCTCAGCCAACGCCCGTCGGTGGGTTTTGGAGGGTAACACATTCTGGCACGCCCGGTGGGACCATCTTCTGCAACATCCACGTCAACATCGGCATCCGAGATGGTAGAGGAACGGATCACTTACAAGGATCTCCCTGCGGAGCACAAGAAGAAATACGATGAGCTGAAGGCCATCTGTGAAGCCGAGCTCATCGGCTCCTCTGAGACAACCCGTTCTCGCAACATCAAGCTCAAAGGAAACACGTGTCTGTCGCATGGCGTCAATACAGTAGATCTCAGCCACTCTATAAGGGAGCCAGGGTTCTCCTTTAGTGTCAATATGGCTAGGCTGGTGAACTGCCATAGCGCGGACAAAGCAGAGAGCAGCCACTCTCGTGGCAAAGATAAAGAGGAGGCCGTTCCACGCGACCGGCCCCAAGACGACGATAGACGGTACCTAACCGAGGAGGAGGTGAGAAGCATACGGTATCAACGCCCATTATCCGTGCATCTCCTCAACAAATATGAGCAGCAGTATGACCGACGTCGCCGCTACGACGACGACGATGGAGGATATCGTCGGTCTGATGCAAACAGGAGGTATCATCAGCATGACGGGAACAACGACGGGTACGAACGTCACGCCAGAGGGAGGTCAAAGGAGCAAGATGACATGGATAGGCACTGGGACTGTCCTTTCTTCAAACATTGCTGGGACTCAGGAATGAGCCGATTGCCAACAATCGAGAACTGCCCAGAATGCAAACAGCAAAGAAAAAGGACAAGTGAAGTTTCAGTGTTCGAGCGCCTAGGACCTCTCCCACCTCATAACAAGCGAGCTGAGTCATCTCAAGAAGAAGACTTCGAGGAGTCAGATGGAGAAGAAGATAGGTATCACCGACCAAGGTGGTGCCCTGATGGACTCAGCCATTCTCAGAAGCGTAGAGTGCAGCGGCTGCGAAACCTGGAAGAAGCCGAGGCACAGTACCTGTACACGTTGAGAAGAGCACGGCCCGATCTGGCCGTAAAAATTCAGCAAACAGTGGAGACGAAGGCGCGCCCGCCAAAGAAAGTATGGCGCCCAAAACAGGCGAAAGCCGATGCACAGGCATCGGCTGGTGCCGATGCAGAGACATCGGCTGATACAAACATGGTATCCGTGACCCGGACGGAGTAGCAAGTCCAAGACATTGGACATACGTGGCAAGGCCGATCCCTGAGATCGGCCCTCAAAAAATGAAAAGCAAAGGATCTCATCTCCAACATGTCACGTAGCTACAATGGGAAACCAAGAAGTGCTAAACCTTCACGAAGCATTGCAATGGAAAGGTAGGCCGATTCCCACAATCGGCCAAAATTATCCTCAACATACCTTGTCGGTGTTCAGCATTGATCCAACAGATGCCGGAAGAGCCGATGCCATCAAGTACTTGACAGAATCGGCTCGGGGGGCACATAGATGGATGAGATACGAGGATACGGAGCTGGGAACGGATGTCAAATTTCCAGCAGAGCAGCTCAAGTACGGGGACCGATACGTAAACAAATCGGCCGCAAAAAATCGAAAATACAGAAATTTTTGAGCACAGCCGATGCATAGACATCGACTTAAGAATTCAAAGCCGATGCACGGCCATCGACTCAAGGGATACGACTGTTACAAGCAGAAGCCTAATGGAGCAGTCACCAAGGTACGTAGCGAGGTCCTACTGAAGGAGTCCCTCAGTGGAATGGTTGGTGGCTCCGTTGGCAAATCCTCGAGGTCAGCAGCGCCTGCGTAAGCATGCAGATCAGATTCAGCCAATGAACATTCAATTGGCTGTGGCATCTCCTCCTAGGGCTTGACCAAGGTGACAACTTCATCAGACATCGTCACCAGAAACTGCATGGAGCTAGGAAGAGTTCAAGGGCCACTGCGTGTGAGGCTTCTTAGTTCAAGGGAGCTGCTGATCCTTCCAGAGCCGTCCTAGTGCACTGTCTCTTTGGGCGTAAGCTTTCCTGCCAAGTTTTGATGAAGAGCTGGAATGGCTCGGGGGGCAGCTCACCTTGGAGGTTCTCTGCTATTGACAGCCGATTTGGTCAGAATCGGCTGACGCTACACTACAATTGGGAAGCCGATGGTGGCCCATTCGGTGGATGCACTTCTTGTCCTCGCCTTGACTGAGGCTTGGGGGGCAGCTGGCCTTGAAAATTCCTCATTCTGAAGAGCCGATGGTGTTGAAATCGGCTGTCTCTGCATCGTAACCATGTTGAAAGGTGGCGAGCTCTTGCAGAGGAAAACCACCAGGTTGACAGGAGGAGTTTGAAGAAGGAGCCATCATTGTTGATCAGGCTCTAGACCAGTTTGTCGCTGCAAGGAAACAGGGCACACAGGGGAAAACTGAACACAAGAGTGTCAGCTTCAACATCAAGGTTGGCAGCAACGAGCCAAGAAGCTTTCCTGGGAGCATTAACCCAGGAGTTTTGCTATCAGGACGAACATCATGGATTGCAAGTTAACATCTGAGAAGGCAATTAGATCGATCTGTTTTGCAATCTATTGGAAAAGCTGATGCTTGGCCATCGGCTCATTGAGCATCTACCGAATCGACAATCGGCAGAAGGGCAATCGGCTAAATCATCACCAAGGAAATCAGTAAGATCAAATTGGGGAATTCTTCATTGATAAACAAGGATTTCTTACATAAAGAGCTGATTGCTTTCAAAAGGAATTGCTAGGGGGAACATTGCCCCGTCTACTACTCCTAGCTCTATCCTATCTAGGGGCCGCTGCTGCCCTCGTCGTCGTCTTCATCACTGTCGTCGGCGCTGCTCCCGGCCGGCTCATCATCGCTGCTGTGGCGGCCGCCGGCGGGACCTTCATTGTCCTCATCCACCTCGTCAGCGTCGTCATCGCTGTCGAAATCGCTGAGATTGCCGGGCCAGGGGCAGTGGCGCTTGGCCGGCGGCTCGTCAGAGGAGCTATCGTCCTCCTCCTCCTCCACCTCCTCGGAGGAGGTTACTCCCTCCCAGGGAAGGTCGTCTTCATCGCTCTCCGCTGCCCCATTGGCGAGGCTGCGGAGGACGCTTTCCCCATCGGTCAGAGATTGGTCGTCCTCTGACCAGATGGAGAAGTCGTGGCTTGGTTCGTCCCCGGCCTCGATGGCGCGGCGGATGTTGGCCGCATGAGCTTCCTCCGGGTTCCACTCCGGCGTCGGCTCGCGGAAGGGGGAGGACTGCGCGGAAAGACCCGATGAGGAGGAAGAAGACGACATGCTGGCCGAGGGGGGTTTTTGGGAGTGCTGATGCAGAGGGAGGAAGAGGAGAACTGTTCGATGTGGCCAAATAAAAGGGGGAATATATGGTTTGATGCCTAAGCAGTTCCCGAGGACGTGGTGCCAGAACCGTCAAGTCGTGCAGAGAAGTTGAAAAGGCGAGACGTCATCATGAAGAAAACCGCGACGGTTCTGCCATGGCATGACCCTTCGAAGGAAACAGATGGTTTTGCAATTATCATTATCAAAACCAGGGGGGCATGTGTTACCACCCGATTTTGGCCAAATCAGGAGATGGGCCGTAAGTGAAGATGGGCTTGAAGACTATACGTGGAGCATCTTTGAAGCGGCCTTGCGCAAGGAGTTCGGGCTTAACTGCCCATGTATTTGTAACATATTAGATCGCATTGTAATTTAGAATTAAGAGATAGAGTCTGACCCGTGCACGGTGATGACCCACAAGTATAGGGGATCGCAACAGTCTTCGAGGGAAGTATTACCCAATTTATTGATTCGACACAAGGGGAGACAAAGAATACTTGTAAGCCTTAACAGCGGAGTTGTCAATTCAGCTGCACCTGGAAACAGACTTGCTCGCAAGAGTTTATCAGTAGTAACAGTTTTATGGCAGTGGAAATAGTGAAATAACAGCAGTGGTGAAATAAAGACAGCAGTAGTGATTATAGTAAACAGCAGGATTAAAATACTGTAGGCACAGGGACGGATTTAACGGGCGTTGCATGGATGAGAGAAACTCATGTAACAATCAAAGCATGGGCATTTGCAGATAATAATAAAACGGTATCCAAGTACTAATCAATCAATAGGCATGTATTCCATATTTAGTCGTACGTGCTCGCAATGAGAAACTTGCACAACATCTTCTGTCCTACCAGCCGGTGGCAGCCGGGCCTCTAGGGAAACTACTGGATATTAAGGTACTCCTTTTAATAAAGTACCGGAGCAAAGCATTAACACTCCGTGAACACATGTGATCCTCACATCACTACCATCCCCTCCGGTTGTCCCGATTTCTGTCACTTCGGGGCCATTGGTTCCGGACAGCGACATGTGTATACAACTTGCAGGTAAGATCATAAACAACGAATATCTTCATGAATCAATAACATGTTCAGATCTGAGATCATGGCACTCGGGCCCTAGTGACAAGCATTAAGCATAACAAGTTGCAACAATATCATAAAAGTGACATCTACGGATACTAGGCACTATGCCCTAACAATCTTATGACTATTACATGACCAATCTCATCCAATCCCTACCATCCCCTTCAGCCTACAGCGGGGGAATTACTCACACATGGATGGGGGAAACATTGCTGGTTGATGGAGAGGCGTTGGCGGTGATGGCGGTGAAGATCTCCTCCAATTCCCCGTCCCGGCGGAGTGCCAGAACGGCGCCCGCGACGGAGTTTCGCGATGTGGCGGCTCTCGGAGGGTTTCGGCGACTTCGACTTCTCCGTGCGTTTCAGGTCGAAACCAATAAGTAGTCCGAAGGGGGCGTCGGAGGCCGGCCGAGGGGCCACACCATAGGGCCGCGCGGCCCCCTGGGCCGCGCCGCCATATGGTGTGGGGCCCTCGGGCCTCCACCTCCTTTGCCCTTCTGGCTCCCGTCAATATTTTGGTAAAATAGGGCCATCTGAAGAAATTCCGAGGATTTTCCCGAAAGTTGGATTTCTGCACAAAAACGAGGCACCAGAGCAATTCTGCTGAAAACAGCGTTAGTCCGTGTTAGTTGTATCCAAAATACACAAATTAGAGGCAAAACAATAGCAAAAGTGTTCGGGAAAGTAGATACGTTTTGGACGTATCAACTCCCCCCAAGCTTAGCTTATTGCTTGTCCTCAAGCAATCTATTATATACTAAAAGCAAAATAAGATTGTTTTTCGAGGCATCAGGTTAATCCACATATGCTAAAAAAAAATAAACCGATGATATAAATATTAACGTCTGAGATTAAAGGATAAGAAGTGTTACGTAGAACAGTAACAGTATATGTGTTCAAAAGTATACAATAACACGTTAAATATCATACATTTTATTGTACATGATCAGAAAAAAAACACAACTTCTAGAGATACACGTGAAAACGTATATAAGACGAGATTGGGCAGAATAAAAACGGAAAGCAAAGAGTCTGCATGGATTACGTTGCACAAATGAAAGGAAAGATATAATATCTGGTTATGATACAAGGCCTGGAAAGAACCGTGTGGCTTTCCTCCTCTATTTGTGCTCCACGTAACATGGGTAGTCTACCTACACCGCCTGCTTTTATTTCAGAAAAAAAATCCATCTCCTTCTTGCATCTAGAGAAAGCGATCCATCTTTCAGCCAATAAAAATAAATTTAGCTGTAGTTAACGCAGGAAAGCTCATCATTGCTCTTGAGCACTGTTTTCTAAAATTTGAGAATTTCACTTTGCAGTCTCTGAAAATTCTACGAAAAAAATACGTAGCTACATATGTACACAGAGATTGTATGCCAGAATTGTTTGATAAATATGTTGTATATTTGAAATTACAAAAAAAGACGAATGTCTGACAGAAATAATAGTATATATAATCGCTATATAGTATATACTGTCAGAAATTTGTTCTTTTCCATAGACAAAACATTAGGAGTTTTCTCCCGAAATTTTACACGGGTCACGAACCATCTATATGTATTTTCAAAATAAAATAAAATAACTTAAAAATACATATTTTAAATTTATAGAAAGTACACACTGGTGCGAGGTGCACCAAATTTGCGTCCGAGATCAAAGCACTACTTAGACACACGACCAAGCAATCATGGTCTAATAGTACTTGAACATGGCAGCAGACCTAGGCTGTGATTATTTCACAAGGTGCTATCTAGATAACCGTGATGGGAGAATTTTTAGGCACAGGCTGACATATGGAGTTAGCCCGATGACTTCAAAGTTTCAAGCAACAAGAAAATTTATTTTTTCATGACGCGGACAAGACATCATATTAATATCAAGTGTAAAGACCTTTTAAAATAGAGCAAATTAAGTTGTAATTGGGGATAAAATGTAGGTAAGCATATGAGGAATTAGAATTTATACATTGGTTGATGTATCTTTTGTATGAGCTGATCTGATTCAATTTGTAACAATCCATGGCGAGTGAGAGTATAGGGTGTCTAAACACAAGACTGAGGGAAGAAATAGCAAAATTATTGCAACCTTCAATCCCAAATACAATGTGCCATTGAAAGCTTCCGGTCCAAATTTTCCTGAATTTAACAATGGCTAGAAGAAATGCAAATAATTGAATTCAAATTATTTTTTAATTATAAATTCATATTTTTTTATTCTAAGAAAAATATTCATATAAAAATGCACCAAATTGTGGTTGGAGTACGTGTCCATATTAGGAATAAGATATATATAGAACAAGGCCATGCATTTTAACCGACCAAGAAAATAAAAGGAAGAAATTCTAGACAAAGTTACACAAAACTTCTCATTGTTTAGCCGGTCCAGCATCAAGAAATTAAAATATTTTCTATTTGCATCATAAAAAACACATTTTTCGTTTTCTTCAGAAAATCATAACTTTTTTCCCAAAAAAATTATACATGATAAATATGATGTTCTGAAATACTAATGTCGTTTTCATACAAATTCCACATTTCGATGATGCCCTCGCATATGCGAGGGCCACTGTGCTAGTTCAGTTAACAACTGAGCGATAAAAGAACTTTCACGAACACATTTGCTCATATGATGTATATATTCTCATGCTATGGCTAATACTTAAGCAGTTCATAATAAGATACATGCAAATAAGATCATCCAACAGCTATGTCAATCATGGAGAGGTACCAACAATTAATAATAAGCACCATGAATCATGTATATAAGCAGGATTGCAATGTTCATAAGAGAATATGATAAAGTGGCATCTCGCTTGCCCGTATTTGATCGGCAAAACATAAATGCCGAGGCACCTCTTGAGTTCATAGAAAGACTAGAAGTAGTGATTGTCAAAGATAAAAGCATCAAAGTTATACCACAATCAATCATATTTGAGACAAGCATATTATACTAAGAATGACAGTTGTGCTCTCAAGATAGTGCTCAAAGAAAGAATGGAGACACAACATAAAAGTAAAAGATTGACCCTTCGCAGAGGGAAGCAGGGATTAACATGCGCTAGAGCTTTTCATTTGTAAAGCAGGAGTAAAATTATTTCGAGAGGTGTTTGTTGTTGTCAACGAATGGTAATGGGTACACTAACTACCTCATCAACCGGACTCACAAGAGCGGCTCCCATGAATTATTTTTTTGGTGGCACTCCTTCCAACCTTTCTTTCACAAACCATGGCTAACCGAATCCTCGGGTGCCTGCCAACAATCACATACCATGAAGGAGTGCCTTTTTATTTAAGTTTTATTATGATGATGACACTCCCCCAACCTTTGCTCACACAAGCCATGGCTAACCGAATCCTTCGGGTGCCGTCCAACAATCACAAACCATGGAGGAGTGTCTATTTAAGTTAATTAATTTGGGACTGGGAATCCCATTGCCAGCTCTTTTTGCAAAATTATTGGATAAGCGGATGTGCCACTAGTCCATATGAGAGTCCGTCAAAAGTAAATGACAAGGTTGAAAGCTAAACACCACATACTTCCTCATGAGCTATGAAACATTAACACAAATTGAGAAGCATTTTGAAAGTTTTAAAGGTAGCGCATGAGAATTTACTTGGAATGGTTTGAAATGCCATGCATAGGTATTTATGGTGGACACTTTTGGAACAACTTGGTTTTCAGGTGTTTGGAAGCACGAGCGGCGTCACCGCTCAGTACAAGTGAAGGCTAGCAAAAGACTAGGGAGCGACAAATCAAGAGAGCAGTAACTGTCATAATCATGCTTGCGGCAAAATAAATTAACGGAGGCATAAAAGTGATACAATAACTCTGAAGCAATATAAATCATCGAGGCCTAATTGACTTTTGTTCAGTCATATGCATGCGTGAGCATGTGCCAAGTCGATATAAATGAATTATTCAGAGGAGGATACCACAATGTCATACTTACTTATGAATAAAACAATGCAAGCAAACATACATGACATGCTACTCATATTAATAAATTGGAACTAAACATGAGAGATCATGAACTACTAGACTTTCTCAAATAACATATACCTCACATGAACCAACTAAGCATGCTCATATGGATGAGTATATGTACAAAGATGAAAACAAATAGAGTTCATACCAGCCTCTCACCACAATCAGATTGTCGTAGATCGTCATTATTGCCTTTTCACTTGTGTAGCTTGGATAATATGAAATGAAAACCACGCTCCAGCCACCGAAGACCATTGAACTCATGATGAACTTTACAAACCAAAGAAGAACAGCAAATATTTTTGGTGTTTTCGAATTAGAAACAAGAACAAAAGAAAACAAGCAAACAAAGCAAAATCTTTTTGGGTTTTCTCATAGCAAACTAACGATAGCAAATAAAGCAAACTAAGAGCAAGATACCAAATAAACAAATGGTGAAGAGAAACAACAGAAATATTTTTGGTCTTTTTGTGTTTTAGGAAAGAAACAAAGCGAAAACAAAAGAATGCAAACTAACAGAAACACAGAAAAGCAGGATGACAGAAATCTGCCAAATCCTGACAGCAGTACAGAAATCGAATTTAACAAAAATCTTCCATTGCTCAGACCAAAAAGTGTTCAACTAATGAAAGTTAGATAACAACCTGGGGAACATGCTCAAAAATTGGCAACTCAAAATAACGTTCTGGCTGTGCGTACGAATTTTTTTGGTAACAGCACAGAATCTGTTTTTGGACAGCACTTCCCCAAATATCATCTCCCTCTCATTAGAAAACCACTCTAGAGACTAAACAAGTATGTACAAGTATCCAGCAACCATAATATGCAAAGAATGAGTGATGCCGGTATACCTCCCCCCAAGCTTAGGCTTTTGGCCTAAGTGGAGTTCATTCCCACGGTCCCCATGAAATGGTGTCTTCGTAATATGACGAAGAACGACCCGGTTCCATGTATGTGCTGGAGGAAACGTCGGGGTACGTGACGGTGTAGTCGTAGGAGGGCTCGGCGTTCTCGGAGTCATGTTGCTGGTGGAATTCTTGTATCTTCATATGTTCCTCCACCACCTCCTTTGTTAGCGACCATGATTGCCTGTCAATATTAAACAAACCTGCTGGGGAAGAGGGATTTCTTCCTCATTCCCATCAGCGAACAACATTCTATAGACCATATTATCTATAGTGGAGTCAGTAGTAACAAAACGATGGCTCTTCATAGCAGCAATATCTAGCTTCCTAGGGGTTAATGGTACATCATTAGAATCAAGAGGAATATCTAGATGTGTTAAAATGCGTAGTGCAATAATTCCTCCAAAAATAGGCCCCCTGCTAGACAGGCGGCGAGCAATGAGAGAACCAAGATGGTAAGGTGTCTCTCCAGTAAGTGCAACATTCAAAAAAGCAAGATGGTAGCTAGAGATGTTACTAGTATTTTCTCTACCCAAAATGCTAGTACCAATGTAATATGCGAAATACTTAATAGCGGGGAGTTGAATGTTTCTTATCTTCCCTCGCTGGATGGTGCGGCAATCATCCCCGGTGATCCCTCGGTAGAGCTCCAACAAGTCCCGGGGGTTGTCATCAATCCTCCTTGCTGTACCTACAGGGGCAATACCCAATGCACAACAAAATTCTTCCAATTTCATGGTAACAGGAATATCATAAATCTTGAATGCGACTGTCGGCTCATATTCCGTGTTGTGGAACTTGAAGCTCTCAACGAAAACTTTGGTGAGCCTGTAATATTGTCCCCTCTCGTCTCCCACGTAGGTGGCTAGGCCTGCCCTGTTGACAAGGGTGAAGAAGTCATCCAATATCCCTGCATTGGTCAGAAACTCATAACAGGGGAAGGATGAAGCATTAGGAGCCCCATGGTCCTCCTCGGGCGCGAAGCTAGGCGCGATGACATCCTCATTGTAGGATCGCCTAATTTGAGTAGACGCCCTTGAGGGCCTACCGGTGCTGGTTGTTGCTTTCTTGAACAACTCTCCAAACTTGAATTTCTTCATCTTCCCCTTCTGAAATTTTCAACAATCATTATAAAATTTGATTTCAAGGTGTGTAATTGAAGGGAACTACTATAGGAACTTGCTAGAGTACTACACATGCATCAAAACTAATTTCTACCACTTAGAACAAGCATGCAAGCTCACTAAACATGTTATCTACAGCAGCAAAATATTCAAGATATACTCAACCAAATGAAATTCTAATTGGACAATCAAAGGAGTCACATACCAAGGAGTAAATGTGCCAAATTTCAGACAGAAATCTGGGCTGAGCAAGGAGATCGAAAAATCGCGAGTTCTTGAGCAGAAACACGAGTGAGAGGAACTTGGTGCGAGTTTTTTCGGGAGAGAGAAGGTGCTGGGAGGAAGAGATGATGAAGTGGGGCAAGGGGTGGCCCACACCACATGGTGGCGCGGCCCCCTTGCTGGCCGCGCCGGCCTATGGTGTGGCACCCCCTGGTGCCCCACAGGTCATCCTCTGGTGCTCCCAGGTGCCTCGTCGAAAAATAGGACCAACGGTGTAATTTTTGTAATTTTTAGAGAACTTCGAAAAATGCACATTTCTGAGTATTAAATTAATGATTACTGCGCAGGAAAATGATTTCTAAAATCTTAAATGACTAAAGCATATTGCAAAACAAAAGTGCTACATCAAGTAAAATAGGGGAAGGGAGAAAGAAAGAAAGAAGTGTTGTTTAGCTCTTTTATGCAATAAAATATACTTGTTAACAAGGTTGATCAAGTCTTGCTACCAAATAAATTTTATATGACATAAGAAGAAATAAACCTCAAATCAATCATGTTACCTTATATTGAATTGATATGGATCCAATCACAAGAGTTTGATATTCTTCTTTAGGCTCATATATAGGACAATCAATGGATCCCACTTTGATAGTTTTCACATTAAAAATGGTATTGACTCCACATACTTTGTCAATCCTTTTGGGAAAATAAACAGTGTGTTCCTTTTCATCAACATTGAAAGTAACCATGCCTTTATTGCAATCAATAACAGCCCCTGAAGTATTAAGAAAGGGTCTTCCAAGAATAATGGACATATTATCATCTTCAGGCATTTCCAACACAACAAAATCAGTTAATATCAAGCAATGCTTGTAACTTGAACAGGAACATTTTCACATAAACCAACAGGAATAGCAGTAGATTTATCAGCCATTTGCAAAGATATATCAGTTGGTATCAATTTATCTAAATCAAGTCTCTTATAAAGAGAAAAAGGCATCACACTCACACCTGCTCCCAAATCACATAGAGCAGTTCTAACATAATTATTCTTAATAGAACAAGGAATAGTAGGTATACCTGGGTCTCCAAGCTTCTTTGGAATCTTACCATTGAAGGAGTAATTAGCGAGCATAGTGGAAATTTCCTCATTGGGGATTTTCCTTTTGTTAGTAACAATATCTTTCATATACTTTGAATAAGGAGGCAATTTAATAGCATCAGTCAAAGGGATTTGCAAAAATAAAGGTTTCATCCAATCACAAAATTTATTATAATGTTCCTCTTCCTTTGATTTAAGTTTCTTAGCAGGAAAAGGCATTTGCTTTTGAACCCAAGGTTCTCTTTCATTACCATGCTTCTCAGTAATAAAGTCTTCTTTAGTGTACTTTTTATTTTTAGCATGCTTTTCAGGTTCTTTTTCAATTTCTTCTTTATCAGGAGTATCATTCTTATCATTATCTTCCTCATGTTCATTACCACTTTCAGTTTCAGCATCAGAAATAGAAATACTATTAGGATCATTAACAGGTTCAGAGGATTCTACAACATTCTTATGTTTCTTTTTCTTTTTCTTAGATGGAGCACTAGTTTTAATTAGTTGAGAATCTTGTTCAACTCTTTTGGGATGCCCTTCAGGATATAGAGGATCCTGGGTAGAAGCACCACCTCTAGTTGTTACTTCACAAGCATGTTTTTCTTTAGAATTATTTCCCAACAAGTCATTTTGCACTTTAGTAAGTTGATGAATTTGAGTTTGAACCATTTGAAAATGCTTAACAAGTATCTTAACATCATTGGAGGTTCTCTCCACAATACCATGCAATTCACTAATAGCTCGAGAATTTTCCATTAAATGATTCTCTACTCTCATATTAAAGTTTTCTTGCTTAACAATATAATTATCAAATTCATCTAAGCATTGAGCAGGAGATTTTGAATACGGAATATCTTCCCTAGTAAAGTGTTGAAGCGAGTGTACCTCAATCATGGATGAAGGGGGAATTGTCTCACATATATCTTCTATAGGAGGTAAATTCTTCACGTCTTCAGGTTTAATACCCTTCTCCTTAAGAGACTTCTTGGCTTCCCTCATATCTTCATCATTTAATTTAATCATACCCCTCTTCTTCACTATCGGTGTCGGGGTTGGTTCAGGTGTAGACCAATCATCATGATTCCGGCCTATTTTAGCCAATAATTCTTCAGCGTCGTCTGGAGTTCTTTTCCTGAAAACACAACCAGCACAACTATCCAGGTATGCCCTAGACTCAATAGTTAGTCCACTATAAAATATATCAAGTAAATCATGCTTTTCTAAATCATGGTCAGGCTGAGCTCTAATAAGAGAACAAAATCTAGCCCAAGCCTCGGGCAATTTCTCTCCATCTTCCTGGTCAAAATTATAAATTCTCTGCAAAGCAGCATGTTGAGCACTAGCAGGAAAGTATTTCCGAAAGAAAACATCACGCAAGTCGTTGGACTTTTAATAGAACCAGGAGGCAAATTATTATACCAAGTTTTAGCATCATCCTTTAATGAGAATGGAAAAAATTTAGCGACAAAATAAGTACGCATCTTGACATCATCAGAAAACACGCCACTAAGAGTAGATAACTCAGTCAAGTGTTCAACACACTTTCAGTACCACAAAAGGGTGTTTTCTCAACAATAGCTATATGAGATAGATCAAGAGAAAAATCATAATCTTTATCCCTAATGTTTATAGGAGATGTGGCAAATTGAGGATCAGGAGATGGTTTATATCTAACAGCATGTTCTGCAAGCAACTTTTTAATTTTTCTTGCATCAGTAGTAGCATTGCATTTTTCAATAAAATCATCATCTAGCTCTACATAATCTTCATCAGGATCATCACTAGAATATTCAAGTTCAGGTGATTTAACAGGTGTAGTAGCATTAGGAGTTTCAGTATTTTCAATTTGTCTAGACTTAGCAATTGTAGCATCTAGAAAAGATCCCAATGAACCACTATCATCAAGCACAGCAGAAACATTATCAATATTATGAGAATTTTCAGATTCAGCAGAAGTACCAGCACGTGAAGCATGTGGCGGTGAAACAAGTTTATCAATCACAGATGGTGAATCAAGAGCAGCAGAGGTACTCAGAGTTGTACCTTTTCTTGTAGTGGATGGTAATATGGCGATCTTAGTATCGCGAGGTTTACCCATAATGGAGAATTTGCAGCGAACAATATCAATCCAAGTGAACTTCCAAATAAAGCTATGCTCCCCGGCAACGGCGCCAGAAAATAGTCTTGATGACCCACAAGTATAGGGGATCGCAACAGGGAAGTATTACCCAATTTATTGATTCGACACAAGGGAGACAAAGAATACTTGTAAGCCTTAACAGCGGAGTTGTCAATTCAGCTGCACCTGGAAAAGACTTGCTCGCAAGAGTTTATCGAGTAGTAACAGTTTTATGGCAGTGGAAATAGTGAAATAACAGCAGCGGTGAAATAAAGACAGCAGTAGTGATTATAGTAAACAGCAGGATTAAAATACTGTAGGCACGGGACGGATTTAACGGGCGTTGCATGGATGAGAGAAACTCATGTAACAATCAAAGCATGGGCATTTGCAGATAATAATAAAACGGTATCCAAGTACTAATCAATCAATAGGCATGTATTCCATATTTAGTCGTACGTGCTCGCAATGAGAAACTTGCACAACATCTTCTGTCCTACAAGCCGGTGGCAGGCCGGGCCTCTAGGGAAACTACTGGATATTAAGGTACTCCTTTTAAAGTACCGGAGCAAAGCATTAACACTCCGTGAACACATGTGATCCTCACATCACTACCATCCCCTCCGGTTGTCCCGATTTCTGTCACTTCGGGGCCATTGGTTCCGGACAGCGACATGTGTATACAACTTGCAGGTAAGATCATAAACAACGAATATCTTCATGAATCAATAACATGTTCAGATCTGAGATCATGGCACTCGGGCCCTAGTGACAAGCATTAAGCATAACAAGTTGCAACAATATCATAAAAGTGACATCTATGGATACTAGGCACTATGCCCTAACAATCTTATGACTATTACATGACCAATCTCATCCAATCCCTACCATCCCCTTCAGCCTACAGCGGGGAATTACTCACACATGGATGGGGGAAACATTGCTGGTTGATGGAGAGCGTTGGCGGTGATGGCGGTGAAGATCTCCTCCAATTCCCCGTCCGGCGGTGCCGGAACGGAGACTTCTGGCTCCCGCGACGGAGTTTCGCGATGTGGCGGCTCTCGGAGGGTTTCTGGCGACTTCGACTTCTCCCCGTGCGTTTTCAGGTCGAAACCAATAAGTAGTCCGAAGGGGGGCGTCGGAGGCCGGCCGAGGGGGCCACACCATAGGGCCGCGCCGCCATATGGTGTGGGGCCCTCGGGCCTCCACCTCCTTTGCCCTTCTGGCTCCGTCAATATTTTGGTAAAATAGGGCCATCTGAAGAAATTCCGAGGATTTTCCCGAAAGTTGGATTTCTGCACAAAAACGAGACACCAGAGCAATTCTGCTGAAAACAGCGTTAGTCCGTGTTAGTTGTATCCAAAATACACAAATTAGAGGCAAAACAATAGCAAAAGTGTTCGGGAAAGTAGATACGTTTTGGACGTATCACGGTTAGGTGCACGCCTCAATTAGAAAGTCCCTTGGACTATAAATATGTATCTAGGGTTATCGGAAAAGGAGGACAATCATCGTTCAACCAACACAAAATCAGGCGCCACCCCTTTCTTCGAGGGTTTCTCCCGGATAAGCACCATGCTGCCTAGATCGCATCTAGCGATCTAGGCACACGTTTATTCGTCAACCTTGTACTGCTCGTGCTGAAGCCTTGTTGATGGCGAGCAGTACTATTTATCCTTAGGTGTTTAGGGGCTTGCATTGATGCTTTCACGTGCATATCTGCGTGGCAATGCCGTCCCTCGACACCTAGCTGCCCTTACGTCTATCCAGACGTAAGGGCATCATCTTGCTTGTTCCTTACTTAGTAGATCCGATCCGTTATAGTTGCTCCTTGCTCCGCAAGGATTAGTTTAATATCTGCATAGTTAGGCCTTACGCTGGGGTCGGAGGATCCGGTAGTGCGCTAGATGTCGTTCACCGTCCCTGCGAGGGATGTTCCGGGAATCGACGTTATGTTGGTTTTTAGGCCTCTCGTAGGGGTGGTTTGCATCATCTTCGTAGCTGCTAGGCCCGATCACACGTAGGACGTTCCGGTTATGCGGTGAAAACCTTCAACTGTCGTGGATCGTTTTAGCTTTGTCCTGATCAAGCAGGATCCCCATGCCATTGTAAATCCAACGTGAAACATGGGGCGATCGGCTCCTTGAGCCGATCCACAGGCGAGAGCCGATAGGGCTCGTATTTAGTGTTTACGTGTCTGCCATGCAGGAACAATCGAAGCACTAACACCTTCTGATCGGGTCTAGGTCGGTGGCACGCCCTAGCAACCGGGACGTTGGCCAGAAGATTTGCGGGACGACGCGAGGTGCCAGGGATCCACTAAGCGGCCCTGGGAGCTTCCCGGCTCTTCGTGTTGCTCAGCCAACGCCCGTCGGTGGGTTTTGGAGGGTAACACATCGACATGACCTTCGACCCCAACGCGTCGTTCTCGCTGAATTCGGCGCCGAGGGGCAGCATCGCCTTTCGCTTGGGCGTGGACCTAAACTCGTCGCCTGACCTGTGTCGCCCGGGAAGCACTGACGGCCACGTGACAGACGACACCGGCCTTCCCCGCCACCTCTTCGCCGATGAGCGCAGGAGCGCCCACCAATTGTTTGGCAGCACGTCCGGCGTGTCCATGGGCAACGACGAGGTGAGTTTCCTTTCTTTTTATGTGTTATGTGCATCGTAGACACCGTCGGCGCCTCAAAGTAGGTAACTTGTTGTGTAGATTCCTGCCGGGGACGAGATCCTCACCGGCTTCATACGCGATGGCTACGCCTGTCGACAAGTATGAAGAAGAGGCTGACGAGGACAAAGGTGAGGAGGAGGAGGAGGAGGTCCAGGAGGAGCTGATCGACACCGACAACGGCGTGACCACGACGACGGCAACGAACATGCAGACCGATGACACTCGTGGTCCTAGGTGGAGGTCTTTGGAAGATGAATGTCTCATCGACGCGTGGAAGCAAGTGAGCTTTTGCCCCATCACCGGCTCCAACCAATCCTCCGACAAGTACTACAAGTGCATCCTTGATTCATTCAACGAGAAGAAGAACTATGGTGAGTACGCCACCATCAACATGATCCGGAACGAGGGCCCCCTCTCCCATCGTTGGAACATCATCAAGGTGGCGTGTAGCAAGTTCAATGGCTACTATGAGAAGATTAAGGGCCGGAAGGAGAGCGGCAAGACCATGGTGCATTGGGTTATTGGGTATGATCTATGTCCATTTGGTGATGTCTATTTCATAATGTATCATAGTGTATCTATATGATGATCCATCTTGTTCTATATCTTGTTATTGCATCATGTATTGTTAGATGCTCGACGCCTTCAAGATGTACAAGAACCAACACAAGGACAAAGATTTCCCCTTAATGTATTGCTTCAACAAACTACAAGGTTGCAAGAAAATGAAGCTCACGCCGCTGCCATGAAGGCCACCAACGAAGCAACGCAGCTATCGTTGGCCAAGATGTCTCAAGAATCCAAGATCTCGATGGCTGACATGGAGAAGATGGACCCGTTGGTGAGGGTGTGGCATGAGATGTACCGCGAGCGCATCGGCCAAGAGGTGCTAGCGGTACGAGCTGCGTCAGCGTCTCCCCCGGCACCCTCGACGTTCATGTCTTCGCCGGCACCGTCGACGTTCATGCCTTCCCCGGCGACCGTGGATCCTATTGCAACGATGGAACTGCCGCAGAGGCTCGCTGACGATGAGGACATCGTGGAGGTTGATCCGCTCATAACCCCGTTCATCTAATCATTGGGCCTAGAAGCCGAAGTTGTTTTTTGCAGCCGGACTAGACGGCGATTCGGTGGCCGTATGTTGGCCAAACTTCATATTCGAAAACCTATTTGAATTTGGTGGCCATGTGTTGGCCCAAACTTTAAATTCAGAAATTATTCGAATTTCTATGCTTTTGTTTGATTTTTAATTCAAATCATCTATCAGGGTTGTCATATGAGGCCGTCGGTATGGGAGCAGCTCCCCCAAATAGAGGATGTTGTGTCGGCGCTCCTTCATACGACAGTGTCGGCGCCCCTGCTGGCGACTATTTGGGGCGCGTCGGTAGAGATGCTCTAAGGGCATCTCCAACCGAGCGACCCAAACGAATACATCTAGACATCCTTTTTTTGCTGTTTGGATCATCTTCCGGACAGGCGGATAGCCCCGGATGTCCTACTAATTTTATGTTCCCAACGCACACGCAGCGACCCAAATTTTACTCGTACTAGTACTACTTGGAACTCGGAGGCGCACGACGGCGAGCTCCTCCTGCCCTGGCCCGTGCCGTCGACCACGCCGTCGCCTGCCGCGAGCTGCTGCTGGTCACCTCGCCCACGCCCTCGCCCGTCGGAGCTGGTCCTCCCGGCCCGTGCCTCTGCTCGTCGCCCCGCCGCGGGCGCAGCTCCCGGCCCTGCCGCAGCACCTCGCCCCGCCACGGGCGCAGCTCCTGGCCCGTGCCGCTGCTCGTCGCCCCGCCGCGGGCGCGGCCGCAGCTTCCGGCCCGTGCCACCGCTCCTCACCCCACCTCCTGGCCCGTGCCGCTGCTGCTCGCCGTGCTCTGTGGCAAGCACGCAAACAAGCGAACGCCGCCGGGGAGGTCAGTGCGCAGCTCCCGGCTCGTGCCGCTGCTCGTCGCCCCGCCGCAGGCGCAGCCGCGGGCGCGGCCCCGTCGCCGCCGGCGAAGATCCCGGCCAGTGGAGCGGCTCCTCGCCCCGCCGCCGGCGCAGCCGTGGGCGTGGCCCCGTCGCCGCGGGCGCAGCTCCCGGCCCGTGCTGCTGCTCGTCGCCCCGCTGCGGGCGCGGTCCCGTTCGCCGCCGCGGGCGCTGCTCCGTGCGCCGCCGAGGACGCCGCGCGTCCCCAACGCCCTGGACGACGCCCTCGACTGCTCTGCCCGCCCGCGTCAACCTCCGCCCGCCCGCGTCGACCTCCGCTCCGGCGGCCAGCGGCGGCTGCCCGAGGCGTGGCCAGCGGCGCTCGCGTCTTGGCGGGGCGCGGCGAGGCACGGGACGGCGGCCAGCGGAGGCGGCCCGAGGCGCAGCCGGCGGAGGCGGCCAGCGGCACTCGCGTCTTGGCGAGGCGCGGCCGACTCTGCAGCGGCGCTGGCAGCCTCTTCAGAGCAAGTCCAAGAGACACCCCAAAGCCTCCCCAATCCTATATGTAGGGGAGAAAGAGGATAAAACACCCTCCAACAGCCCCCTACACATGCCCCTAATAAATCCGCGTCCCCAACCCACCCCTCCTTCTTCCCTATACATTGGGGTGGTGGAAGCCTCCCCTATACAAGTAATAATAGAGTTAATGCCTACTTAGGTGATTAATACTCTATTATTTTTGAAGTTAGGTACCAAATATTGTTAGAATATAGATGAATGTGGTATAGGGGAGAGAGTATAGGGGAGCTGTTGGAGATGAGCAAAATTTAGGGAAAGAATCTTTATAGGGAAAGTCCCTACAGGAACATATAGGGGGGGAATATTGGGTAGCTGTTGGACTTGCTCTCACACCGGAGAAGAGAGATGTGTAGGTGGGGTGAGAGGGAGAGGCACTGCCAAGTGGGGTTGGGGCGGACACAACGGACTAGGACGGACGCGCGGACACATCTGTGACCATGCAAATCGCTCCCAAATTTAGGCCGGTTTTGGGTCGTGGCGGACCGCGCGGGCCGTCCGTTTTACATTTGGGTCCGCGCGTTGGGTCATATTTTTACCAAAAGGACGCACGCGGACGTTTTGCGTACGCGCGTTGGAGATGCCCTAATGTCGCAAAAGTTAGAATTGATGTCATACCTGGCTACGAATTCCTCGTTTTGGCGGCATGGCAACTTATCATATTGCATTTGCCGGTGACTTATAGTCAGCTCCGCCACGTCTTGTCAATCGATATTCAAATCCGGCGCTAATTGTAATTTTACCGTCGGGCAGGGTTTCAATTCGACACCCATGCTGAATCTTTAGTCAAAAACCGGGCAGCAGACATCCTATGTTTACCACCAGATACCCTTGCGATTACTGATGGGATCGGAATCGCTGATTAAACTAATAAACATATCAGGCAACGAATTTCAACTCCTACGTTTAGGGACGAGAAACGGCGCATTCACTAGGCTCTAGAGCTGCAAAACTTTGCTTCGTACGACCTCTGGCTTGCGTCGCTCCCACCCACGATATTCGTGATAGCATGACATAGTAGAGGACAAGGACCAGGAGGGAGGGCATGTCGGCGGCTAGGCGTGCACGAACGGGCTAAGGTAATGCCTGGAAAGTGCACTGCATGTCGGTGGGCGAAGGAATAGTGACGACGGGAGGAACGGAGAAGCGAGCGATAAAAAAAAGGGAAATGTCATAAAATTGGGGCGTCAAAACCTCGAACCTAGGACGCGAGATGTCGCGTCTTTCTTAAATGTGGTGGGACCAGCATGTAAGTTTCACAGTCACAGTTTTGAAGCAAGGTACAACCCACGTGTACGAAAATGAGAACATCGAAGCGATGTGGGACCCACATGTAAGAATACGAATCAAAGAGATAACAATTTAGGCCGACCAAACGGTTGCCACCGTCACGGCCAGCAGGTGACATAAACACAACAACTTAGCATAAAATTAATAGCATCCATCCAATTCGCCGATCTAAGATGGCAG
Organism: Lolium multiflorum; assembly: GCA_030979885.1. Taxonomy (NCBI): domain Eukaryota; kingdom Viridiplantae; phylum Streptophyta; class Magnoliopsida; order Poales; family Poaceae; genus Lolium; species Lolium multiflorum. The sequence continues at coordinate 61,950,582 of CM061747.1, read as the reverse complement.
AGTCACAATATTGGTGAGAACTAAGGATATAATCATAAAAAAACCCGTTAAATTAGAGTTTGCCGGTGAAAAAATTAGTTAACAGTACCGAGAATTGGAAGAACAAAGGATTTTTTTTTTCTATGGCTAGAAATACATTTGGGAATGGGAAGGGCCCCAGCGATTGCTAGCGTTGACGGGGTGTTTGACTTGAAGTCAACCGTAGAAGCCATCAATGGCTAGGAGTACTGTAGATAGACGCGGCGCCTCTATCAATGACTTGAAGTCAACCGGAACATGCTTTCCAATCAATCGTAGTGTACATAGACGCGGCGCCTCTATCACTTTCCTACGTGCTTTTCAATGTTCACACGCCAGCATATATAACCATACAAATAACTATTTTTCAGTTGCTTGCAGTTATCGTTTTAACCGGAAGTTAAATGAGTACTCACAAGTATCCATAGGTCATCAATTTAACCAACATAACATGAATTTTACAACATAAAAATTATATCATTAGAAAGTAAAACATCGAAACTTTTTAATAATATATATTTTAAAATATATACCTTTTTTACGTTGGTTGAAATTTGGACCTAGGGACACACACCGACTGTACAATCCTACACGTACATCTGATTTTTATCCTCTATGTTGAATATTGTTATTTCATGACTTGTAATGGCTATTTGTTTCCGTGAATGACCAGTGAAGAACCCCCTTCGGCCCCGCGTCACTCCCCTAGGGCGACACGGGAAGCGTCGGATCCCTTCCTCCTTTCGAACAACCCTTCCAAGCTCCTCCCCTCCCGCTGTCACTGATGGATGTCGCCGGCAAAGACCATGCGGCGGATGCTGACTATAGAGACATCTTGTTTGGCTGATTGCGAACCCTCTCGCCTGCACTCTCCATCAACACATGTTCGGATGGCTTCAGTGTTGCTTCGGTGGATGGAACCTTCGGCTACGCATGCGGAAGAAGATGACCTTGATCATGACAAGGTCCATTTGTTCCCCTTCGCCTGATGCAGGTGGTTGGGACTCCTGCTAGTGTTCTGGCTACCCTGGCTTTGTGGTGCCGATACTGGAGTATGGGCTCCCTAGGCTCAACCTTGCGCGGGATCTAGGGCGAGGGCATTTTGGATTAGAGCTTCGTCCCATGGCATGGCAGCCTCATTGGACATTGGTGGTGGTCTGGATCTTGATGTTACCAGATATGTGCCCAAGGGATACCGTGCGACCGGCGGGCCTGTGGTGCTTATGCATCCTACAGGGTATGAGGTCGGTGGGTGCTATGATGTTTGTAGCTAACATGGAGATAGGGTGAGTTCTTCTTATTCCAGGTGAATTGATCACTAGTCAGGAGTGGCCGACTTATCGTTCTAATGGTGAAGGAGAATAGTGCGTGATCTCTCTTGGGCAACTCCCATTGTCGTTGGGGGCAGGAGAAGAGGTCTCGTGTACCCCTCCTCTCATCCCCATGTGCTCTCGGTGGTTCTTTCGTTGGTGAGGAACAATTCCTAGCCATAAGTATCACTCTCATGTTCGACATCCAGAACCCGAGTGAAGGTAGTTGTGCTGGTCTCTAATTTCTTACCAGCTCCATGGTGGTGCTCCAGTTTTCGGGTTTCACATTTGTAATGTCCACGATGGGACTGGGCAGATAGGTCTAGATAAAAGCCTAGCTCGGTTCTTCCGGTTCCGATGGTGATGACTCACTTGCATGCCATTCCCTTCCATGGAGGCATTGCAGTGGAGTCTTATCTCCTATCTACATCATGGCCTTGGGTCTCCTTATGAAAATCAAGATTCCCAACGACATTCAAGTGTTGTCAGCTCCTAGAGGCGTTGCTCTAGGAACCTCGTCCACGTCGGTTCCCTTGGTTTCTCTTGGTGGTAGTGTGCCTAGAAAGATGGTTTCAGCATGTTTTTGGTGATGATAGGGGTTGGATCCAGCTACACCTTATTGATAAAGATTTAAAGAAGGATGAACATCTCAAGCCACAAACAACATTTCTTTCATGTTTAGCTTGGTGTGGTCGTTCTTTTAGGGTATAGGTGTTATTCTTCTCTCTTCTATGAAGTTTTGTTGTCTCATGTCTGTGCAGGCGGCCGTTCGGAGTTTTATTAATTTAAACACGTGATCTTTGAGGCTTTCATCTAAAAACAAATATTATTGTCAAGGCCCTCTCTTTATTGTACTCAATTCAAGTACAACACTCTCATTGAAGGTTCACATTATAAATTAATATAAAGCCTCTCAAAAGTCCATGATACTATACATACTCATACAACTCTCTCCTCTTCTTTTTTTTTCGAGAATACACCCTGGAAGGTGTACTAATCATAAAGAAGAAAGGGCAAGAAAGCCCGAGCCACGTGTATCACTGCCAACAAGGGGTGGCAGCTGCCCATCTGAACGAAAGCCTAACCTCCATCCCTCCACGAGAAAGGAAAATGCTCAGGAAACCCAAAGGACTCCGAGCGGAACAGCCTAGCAACACACCATCGCTGGTACTCCTCCCTAATCCTATGTCTAATGGCCGCCGCTGCCGGGGTGGCACCATTGAACACCACCACTCTCCCCTCTTCTTATCGAGTAAAATCATATATACAATCCTCTAATTATACAAGAGACACCCCAACTCTCTAGATTTAAACTAATAAAATCTCAAACAGCCGACTGATATAAGGTGCTACAGACAACAATATACAAAGACAATTACAAGCAAACAAACAAACAATTCACAGCCTGAAAATGCTGAAACTTCGTACATGATAGTGCGCGTTGACGAAGGTGGATGCTAGTGAATGCCTAGAGGTTAGAGAAGATCAAGGAAGGGAAACGAAGTGACCTTCGGCAGCGTCGATACAAGACTGACCTCATGACGGTATCATTTGTCGGTCGCCAAGGAGAGATCTTTTTGTTCTTCGAAACAAGATGGGCATCGTCGCGGTATCATTCTTGTGTTGCGGAAGATGAGGACTGTCCTAGCCCAGAATCAAAGGGAGACGATCTGGCAGACAAGGAAATGCTCACCCTACTAGAGCTCGAATGGCACCTCAAAGTAAAAGGATTTTGGATTTTGGTAATGCGGTAATATTGAGTTTTTTGAGATTTTCCTATGGGTCTAATAAGTAGATTTCGAGAAGCTGGACTTTAAATTAATTAGTGGCCTGTACTTCTCTAGGAGATGAAATAGAGCAAGTTCACTTTTCACTCTAATTAAATTTGACTTTTTCAGAACCGAATTTTTAAAAAATCCCCTATATTCGGACAAAGAATTGACGTGCTGATAGCTTATGCACGATCGAGTGGCTACCACCTCATGAATTGCGGCTGTACGCCAGTGTTGAATCGCATCCACTTAATATTCATAGAAAGAGAAACGATGGCATATTAGTAGGGGTACCCAGCTAGGGAGCTGCCGAGTCAGTACATAAGTTCAGGCATACAGGTGTGGCAGTGGCATTGATGGTAGCAATGGCCACTGGTTCATCACTCCTCCTCCTCCTCCTCCTCCTTCTCGTAGCGCCCCCGTTCTCGTCGTCGGCGGTGGTCCGGCCGGGCAGATTCAACACCAAAGCGGTCCGTTCAATCATCAACCGTTCCGCCAAAGAATTCCTAAAAGACAGGGCGCAGCAGGGCGTCACGGACTTCTCAGGCCGGCGCACCAACGACGACCAGCTGGGCAGCTCGGCGGCGGACACGTACGGCGCCTTCATCTTCGAGCTCTCCGTCGGGACATCTCCCCAGCAGATCCCCGTCATCATGGACATCACCAGCGAGCTCATCTGGGTGCAGTGCGGCTCCTGCACCGCCACCTCGTGCCTCAGGTACACGCCGCTGGACACGACAACCTTCATGCCCGACTTGAGCCGCTACGTTGGCTGTGACACCCAGTACTGCCAGATGGTGGTGCCTGGCGTCCAGCCCAAGTGCAACTCCCAATACCCAGCCTGCAGGTATGAACTAGATTTCTACGCGGCCGACGCTATAAATCCCACCTGGTACACCTCCGGCTACCTCGCCAACGAAACGTTCAACTTCGACACGGCGTCCGTCGCCGGTATCGTGTTCGGCTGCAGCGACGACATCACGTTGCCGGACCTCGCCGGCTCCTCCGGCTTCCTCGGCTTCAACAGGGGGGCTCTCTCCCTTGTGACCCAGCTCCAGATCACCAGTTTCTCCTACTTCATCGCGCCCGACGACACCGGCTCCAACTTCGTCAGCTGGAACTGGGACGAAGATGGTGCGCCCGCTGCGGTGGGCAGCCGCCGCAAGAGTCAAAGCACGCCGCTGCTCGCGCCCACCGCCAACCAGAACCCTTACTACTACGTCAAGCTAACCGGCCTGCTTGTAGACGGCCAGCCCCTGACCAGCATCCCGGCGGGGACCTTCGACGCCCAGCCAGACGGCTCCGGCGGGGTGTACATGAGCACAACCCTGCCGGTCACCTACCTCAAAGAGGCTGCGTACAACGCCCTCAGGCGCGAGCTCGTCAGCAAGATCCAGTCACAAGGCGTGATTCCGGTGGACACCCCCGGCGACCTCTACCACCTGTGCTTCCTTACGCAGTACTTTGCCAACGCCAAGGTTCCGACGCTCGCGCTGGTCTTCGACGGTGCCGACGCCACGATGGAGCTCACGGTGAACAACTACTTCTTCGACCTCCCCGATGGGCAGACGTGCATGTCCATACTGCCATCGACCGACGTATCCGTCCTGGGCAGCCTGCTGCAGGCGGGAAAGACGATGACCTACGATATCCATGGCGGCCAGCTCATGTTCCAGACAGCGGCGGGTGTTCCGGCGCGGTCACCGGTGCCGCTGATAGCAACTCTTCTTATAGCGTGGGTGCTCGGCCTCCAAACACTTCTATAACGTCGGATCATCGTCTAGTATATATCACAAGATGATACAAGTATGTGTTGTCGTTTTCATAAACTGAATTATCATCGTTGAAAGGAATGCAGGGATACGAATATATGTATAGTGGACATTGATTCCTTCTGAATGATGAATTTAGGGGTGTATCCTCCCGATTCCTGATGTATAATGGACCCTATTAGTCCTTCTTTCCATGGAAAATTTCAGCAGCGGGATATTTAGAGAGGCGATGTGTAGGCCGGCCAGCATGCTCGATTGTTTGCTATGCATGAACTCCAAACGGAAATGCTTGTGATTGAACACAAATTTTCAGTGCGAGTAGAAAATATAGAAACCCTAGTGTATGGTCCAGCTTCTACATGGATAGATGCATATGATATTCTTTATTATTTTATTCAACAAAGGTTAAACAAAATTCATACACTAAAAAATCCGAAGTCACCACACAACACACACCCGACAATGTGTGAAAATGCCAACAGAGGCTTGTGCCTTGAAAAGCAAAAAACCCATCATAGACATGCTAAGCGAAACGGGAGCGTTCATCTGGTCTAGCATATTCTTAACGAGTATCTCATAGACATGCTACAAATACCGTCTGCTTCATCGAACCTCCGATCAATCTTGAGTGTAAATATCCGCATAAACCTCACCCTTCCTGCCATCAACGCCACCAGAACACCAAACAACGCCACCTCCATGTGTGCTTCCATCGTCACACAAGGGCCACGCCGAGACCCCGCTGCACCATGCCACCGAGACTCGTCGTTGTAGATGGTAGATGACATGCCGCTCCACCTTGGTCTACACGCGAGAAATACGCGGAGCCGAATGCCCAGCCACCAAGCCGTCCACACATTCGTCCAGCCGACTAATGTCTCCAAAGATGATGCCCCCATGAAGGGTGACGATGCAGACGTTGCCATCAATGATACATGAGGCCCCCATAACGCTTCCAACGAGGAATGCGACACCCCACTAGTACGGAGAACGCTATAGGGGCGGCACTAATGAAAGCGGGCGAGCTTAGGCGCACGCCGCAGCTAATACTGCCAGTGTGCCATGCTTGCGCACACAGCTAGTACCTAGACAATGATAGCATACGACCCTTCTCGCACGCGACTAATAAGTGGGGCCCATGGTAACACCGGACCAAAGTTTATCCACAGCGGGCAATGGTAGGCACGCTGTAGATAACCAGTCATGTGCCGTAAAGTACGGGCGATGCTGATTTGTTTGATCCGCGGGGAAGTTGTGTTGTACAGTATCCGCACCGTACCTACCGCACCACGATATAAAGCATATATATATATAGTTTGCACGATCCGTCTTGGCTGGACTATACGAGACGATAAGCATGGTCCATGTGCACCATCAATCGTGTATAAAATATGTTTGCCCTCTCCCCTGCCAAATACAACCTCTTCTATACAACTTATTCTCGGATAAGTTGCATACTTGTTTCTAACATTCATTATATAAATCCTCTTGTTGAGATTGTCATCAATTACCAAAATGGGGGAGATTGTAAGGGTACATTGCCCCTACATGTGTTTTAGTAATTAATGACAATCCTCTATGGACTAATGTTTTCATTGTGTTTATATGAAGGAATATTCCATAGGTCTTGCCCATAGTCCATGTGTTGGATTCAAGTTTGGATGCCATGAAGGTAAATATATACTTTTGGTATTGGCATTAAGATCATTGATTTGAAGTGAAGAATATTATATAATCAAGATCTTGAGAGTGTGATTTCAAGAGAAGAATTCAAGATATGGCTCTAGGACGGTGTCATGATAGTCTCATGAGTTGAGCTATGGTTGACTAAGTTTTAGAGCATGCAATCAAATGAAGATTTCTTTATGTATCTCAAGATATTATGATAGAGCATGAAGAGGTAAAAGGTTGACCAAGACTAAGAGCGAATATTTAATTCAAGTTAGTCAACACATGAATCATAAAGATTGTACCACTTTGGACATGTTATCTTATGGTATGGTAAGCCTCTTATCAAGTATTCATCATGAGCTTACCCACTATATATGTTCATTTGTGTTGTCTATGTGGGTTAGTTATCTTGCCATGGGCATGCATCAAGAGTATGATCTCATATAGCCCATGTGAGGATGGCATCAAGTATGGATGTCATCAAGGTTGAGAAGGGCAAGTTCAAGATGAGCATATCGAGAAAGATCATGCTTGAATCTTATTGTCCATTTGGTGATAATGGAGTTGTGAAGATGTGCCTAATGAAGATATCCCATAGTGGTGTATTGGGGAGCAATTATGAGTCGTCACGAAGCAACATTGATTGTGTGGTGCATTCCGCTTGAATGAAGCATGAAGAGTCACCATCAAGATCAAGTGGGATGCGCAAGGCAAAGGTATGGCCTCTATGTTTCCTTTTACATGTCTCAAGGTGGTTGTTGGGAGACCGGGTTATGGGATAAATAGCCGCACTATCAAGAGGGGCTTCGGATTGGTAACTTGATCGCATCATCATAGAGAGCTCAATCCGTTGCATACTTTGCATCCCTATATCTTGTTGCTTATTGGTGTTTATTTATTTGAGGTTCTTGAGCTTGTTGCTAGCTTTACAATAAGTCCAAGTTCATCGAAAACAAAATCTGTATGCATCTTCTATTGCGTTTTCATGTTTGAAGGTTTTACCGGTTTGCTTTTTATTGATAGTTCAAACCTTTCATATTGTTGTTCCTTATCCATGTTTGGACTATGATTTTTCTATACATAATTTTGTAGAGCTCGTTTTCGTGATTCCAACGAGCTCAAGATCATCACAATCGGAGTTCGGATAAAAAAGTTATCGCGTTCATAAAGGCGTTTTTTCTACCAACAACATCCGGCGCATAGGTCAGTGCCGCCGGGTTCAGTGCCGAATTGGTCGGCGTATAGGTCGGCATGCCACGTGCTGCAACCATGTAACATTCTGGGAGGTTTTCTGGACCATCTGACACCCTAGTAGGCCCACCGGGCTCTTTGTGTTAGGGTTCGTAGCATAGAAAACAAAAAATTCTATCACAAGAACGAATAAAACCAAGATCCAATCCATGCAAAAGCCAAGATCTAATCTACTAGATCTATGCAATGAGATATATATGAGATGTACCCTCGAAGATCCAAAGTGTTAACGAGATTAGATCTCGTGGATGATGTAGTCGTACTCTTGCCGAACTCAAGTTCGAGATGAAGTCCTTCTAGTGCTGCAAGCGGGCAACACTTTCGTACTCAGTCACACATACGGTGTCGATGAAGACGTCCTCTCCCCGTTCCAGTGGGCAGCAGATGTAGTAGATCCTTCTCGGAATCCTAGCAGCACGACGGCGTGGTGGTGGTGGTGGAGAAGAATTCATGCAGGGCTTCGCCAAGCCCGCGCAGGAGTAAATAGGGAGAAAGGGTGGCGGCTAAGGTTTCAAGGGGAGGAGTTGGGGCAGCACCCTTGCCACTTACCCTCTTTATTATATAGGGGGAGGGGTCAGCCATGGGCTGCCTTGCCCCTACTTTACCTCCTTTTTTGATTAAATACTTTACCTCCTTGGGCCGGCTCACAAAGGGGAAACTTGACTCTCGGGTTTGGGGAAACTTGCCCCTCAAGTTTGGGAAACTTGCCCCTTAAGTTTGCTTGGGGTTGGGCCAGTGATACGTCTCAAACGTATCTATAATTTCTTATGTTCCATGCTACTTTTATTACAATACTTGAATGTTTTATACATACTTTACAACGTTATTTTACATTTTCCGGCACTAACCTATTAACAAGATGCCGAAGTGCCAGTTCCTGTTTTCTGCTGTTTTTGGTTTCAGAAATCGTAGTAAGAAAATATTCTCGGAATTGGACGAAATCAACGCCCAGGGTCCTATTTTTGCACGAAGCTTCCAGAAGACCGAAGAGGAGACGAAGTGGGGCCACGAGGTGGCCACACACCAGGGCGGCGTGGCCCAGGCCCTGGCCGCGCCGGCCTGTGGTGTGGGCCCTCGTGCCGCCCTGACCTACCCTTCCGCCTACTTAAAGCCTCCGTCGCGAAACCCCCTGTGCCGAGAGCCACGATACGGAAAACATTGCTGAGAGGCCGCCTCCCATCTCGGGGGATTCGGGAGATCGCCTCCGGCACCCTGCCGAGAGGGGAATCATCACCGGAGGGGCTCTACATCATCATGCCCGCCTCCGGATTGATGCGTGAGTAGTTCACCCTTGGACTATGGGTCCATAGCAGTAGCTAGATGGTTGTCTTCTCCGCTTGTGCTTTCATTGTATTAGATCTTGTGAGCTGCCTAACATGATCAAGATCATCTATTTGTAATGCTACATGTTGTGTTTGGTGAGATCCGATGAATATACAATATTATGTTAAGTTGATTATCAATCTATCATATATGTGTTGTTTATGTTCTTGCATGCTCTCCGTTGCTAGTAGAGGCTCTGGCCAAGTTGATACTTGTAACTCCAAGAGGGAGTAATTATGCTCGATAGTGGGTTCATGCCTCCATTCAATCTGGGATCGTGACAGTAGGTTCTAAGGTTGTGGATGTGCTGTTGCTACTAGGGATAAAACATTGATGCTTTGTCTAAGGATATTTGTGTTTATTACATTACGCGCCATACTTAATGCAATTATCTGTTGTTCGCAACTTAATACTGGAAGGGGTTCGGATGATAACCTGAAGGTGGATTATTTAGGCATAGATGCATGCTGGATAGCGGTCTATGTACTTTGTCGTAATGCCCTGATTAAATCACATAGTAATCATCATTGATATGTATTGAATCTTTATTTGTCAATTGCTCACCTGTAATTTGTTCACCCAGCATGCTAGTTATCTTATTGGAGAGACACCACTAGTGAACTGTGGACCCCGGTCCATTCTTTACATCTGAATACATTCTACTGCTTTTACTGTTCTTTGCAAACAAACACCATCTTCCACTCGATACACTTACTCCTTTGTTTTCAGCAAGCCGGTGAGATTGACAACCTCACTGTTACGTTGGGGCAAAGTACTTTGATTGTGTTGTGCAGGTTCCACGTTGGCGCCGGTTTCACTGGTGTTGCGCCGCACTACATTCCTCCACCAACAACCTTCACGTGCTTCTTGGCTCCTACTGGTTCGATAACCTTGGTTTCATACTGAGGGAAACTTGCTTCTATACGCATCATACCTTCCACTTGGAGTTCCCAACGGACGTGTGCATCTACGCGTATCAAGCTAAATTTCTGGCGCCGTTGCCGGGGAGATCAAGACACGCTGCAAGGGGAGTCTCCACTTCAATCTCTTTACTTTGTTTTTGTCTTGCTTTATTTTATTTTCTACTTTGTTTGCTGCACTTAAACAAAACACAAAAAAATTAGTTGCTAGCTTTACTTTATTTACTGTCTTGTTCTCTATATCAAAAACACAAAAAATTAGTTACTTGTCTTTACTTTATTTGCCTAGTTTACTTTATTGCTACTAAAATGAGTAATCCTGAAGTTGAAGTTCGTTCTTTTAAGCAACAAGGTGGAGAAAGTTTTAAAGATGCTTGGTACAGAATTAGTAATGTTCATCATAGGTGCATTAAGAAACACTCCACCACTATCCTTCTTAGGAACTTTTATGTTGGTTTATCTAGTTGGAATAGGTATGTTCTTGATACTCTTTCGGGAGGTAATTTCCTAGGTACTCCCGCTTTAGAAGCTAGTTGCATCATTGAGAGTCTAGTTGGAATACCACCTGTTAATGAAGTTAAAATTGAAATCTCTCTTGAGGATGTTATGAAAAAATTGGAAACCATAGACAAAAATTTTCCAAGTATTGAAACTAAATTGGAAATGTTACTTGATAAAACTGATGAACTTGATAAATCCTTAGGAGGAATTGATGAAAGAATTAGTGTCCTAGGAACTTGTGTTGTCCAGGATAATCAAACCAATAGGATTGATGAACTTGAAAAAGCTATGGGAACCTTGGGTTCAACCTTTTCTTCTCTCAAGTATAATGAGAAAGCTTATGTGGGTAAAGAGCAAAAATTCATGTATGCCTCTAAAGTGCCTAAACAAAAGAATTATTATAGGCCTAAAATTGCTAAAACCCCTAGCACCACCATAGAAAATTTAGATAATGGAGCGCCTAAAGTACCCTCTGCAACAAGTTGTGTTTGCAAGAAAAATAATGTTGATGCTCCATCTCTTGATGTTACTTGATTTGCACTTTCTGCGCCTAGCTGAAAGGCGTTAAAGAAAAGCACTTCTTGGGAGATAACCCATGTGTTTATTTTACTACAGCAATTTTTGTTTTGTTGAGTCTTGGAAGTTGTTTACTACTGTAGCAACCTCTCCTTATCATGTTTTTGTGCCAAGTAAAGTTTCTATGCTAAAATTGATGTTATATTTGGGATCGCTGCGCAGAAACAGCATTGCTGTCTGTCACAAATTCTGGCATAAGTCTCTGTAAAAATTCGAAAAAATCTGCAAAATTACGAGCGTGATCCTCAGATATGTATGCAACTTTCATTAGTTTTGAGTTTTTCCATTTGAGCAAGTTAAATGCCCAGTCCAGAAGCATTTTTACGGACTGTTCTGTTTTTGACAGATTCTGTCTTTTATTTCGCATTGGCGCTTTTGCTATGTTGAATGAGTTTCTTTGTTCCATTAACTTTCAGAAGCTTTGTGCAATGTCCAGAAGTGTTAAGAATGATTGTGTCACCTCTGAATATATGAATTTTGGTTATGCACTAACCCTCTCATGAGTTTGCTTGAAGTTTGTGTGAAGGAAGTTTTCAAGGGTCAAGAGAAGAGGATGATATACTATGATCAAGAAGAGTGAAAGGTCTAAGCTTGGGGATGCCCCGTGGTTCATCCCTGCATATTTTAAGAAGACTCAATCATCTAAGCTTGGGGATGCCCAAGGCATCCCCTTCTTCATCGACAACATTATCGGGTCACTTCTAGTGAAACTATATTTTTATTCCGTCACATCCTTATGTTCTTTACTTGGAGCGTCGGTTTGTTTTTATTTTTGTTTTGTTTTGAATAAAGTTGGATCTCGCCATTCTTATATTGGAGATATTACGCTCCGCTTTTTCATATGGAACACTTGTGTTCTTATTTGTGCTTTAATGTTCATGGCGAAAGCTTATTGTTTCGTTAAATTGCTATTTGGTTGGAATTGGAAAATGATGCATATGGTTTGACAATTTGGCAATTGTTTGAGCTCTCTTAGATCATGTTTAAGCTCTTGCATCATGTAGTTTAATCTATTAATGAAGAACTACTGTAGAGCTTGTTTAATTTGGTTTGCATGATTGATCTCTCTAAGTCTAGATATTTTCGGGTAAAGTGTTTGAACAACAAGGAAGACAGTGTAGAGCCTTATAATACTTGCAATATGTTCTTGTGTGAGTTTTGCTGTACCTGTTCATACTTGTGTTTGCTTCAAACAACCTTACTAGCCCAAACCTTGTACTGAGAGGAAATGCTTCTCGTGCATCCAAACACCTTGAGCCAAACTCCATGCCATTTGTGTCCACCATATCTACATATTATGTGGTATTTTTCTGCCATTCCAAAGTAAATTACTTGAGTGCTACCTTTAAATTCCATTCCTCTACCTCTACAATATATAGCTCATGGGACAAATAGCTTAAAAACTATTGTGGTGATGAATATGTAGTTATGTGTCTTAATTTTTATAAGTTGCTTGTTGAGCGGTAACCATGTTTTCTGGGGACGCCATCAACTTTATCTTTGTTGGATATCATGTGAGATGCTATGCATGTTCGTCTTGTCTGAAGTAGTGGATTTCATGATTAAATGGTTTGAGTATGCATATGTTAGAGAGGAACATTGGGCCGCTAACTAAAGCCATGTATCATGGTGGAAGTTTCAGTTTGGACATACAACCTCAATCTCTTATGAGAATATTAACTATTGTTGAATGCTTAAGCATTAAAAGAGGAGTCCATTATCTGTTGTCTATGTTGTCCCGGTATGGATGTCTAAGTTGAGAATAATCAAAAGCGAGAAATCCAATGCGTGCTTTCTCCTTAGACACTTGTACAGGCGGCATAGAGGTACCCCTTTGTGACACTTGGTTGAAACATATGTTATGCGATGAGAATCCGTGTTTTCCGAGATAGTAGGACAAGGTGCGAGCACTATTGGTACTCTATGCATGAGGCATGCAACTTGTAGGAAGTATTATGCATAGCACATATGAATTATTACTACCGTTGACAAAATTGTTTCTATGTTTTCAAAACAAAAGCTCTAGCACAAAAATAGTAATCAATGCTTCCCTCTGCGAAGGGCCAATCTTTTACTTTATTGTTGAGTCAGTTTACCCATTCCCTTCTATCTTAGAAGCAAACACTTGTGTTAACTGTGTGCATTGATTCTTACATGTTTAGTTATTGCACTTGTTATATTACTCTATGTTGACAAATATCCATGAGATATACATGTTACAAGTTGAAAGCAATTGCTGAAACTTAATCATCCTTTGTGTTGCTTCAATTCATTCTACATTGAATTTATTGCTTATGAGTTATCTCTTATGCAAGTCTTATTGATACTTGTTTGAAAGTATTATTCATGAAAAGTTTTGCTATATGATTCATTTGCTTAGTCATTATCTTTGTTAGCAATCTTTTGTTCAGATCACTCCATTCATCTCATATGCTTTACAATAATGTTGATCAAGATTATGTTGGTAGCATGTCACTTCAGAAATTATTTGTGTTATCGTTTACCTACTCGAGGACGAGTAGGAACTAAGCTTGGGGATGCTTGATACGTCTCAAACGTATCTATAATTTCTTATGTTCCATGCTACTTTTATTACAATACTTGAATGTTTTATACATACTCTACAGCATTATTTACACATTTTCCGGCACTAACCTATTAACAAGATGCCGAAGTGCCGTTCTGTTTTGCTGTTTTTGGTTTCAGAAATCCTAGTAAGGAAATATTCTCGGAATTGGACGAAATCAACGCCCGGGGTCCTATTTTTGCACGAAGGAAGGGAGACGAAGTGGGGCCACGAGGTGGCCACACACCAGGGCGGCGCGGCCCAGGCCCTGGCCGCGCCGGCTGTGGTGTGGGCCCCTCGTGCCGCCCTGACCTACCCTTCCGCCTACTTAAAGCCTCCGTCGTGAAACCCCCATGCCGAGAGCCACGATACGGAAAACATTGCGAGAGGCCGCCGCCGCGAATCCCATCTCGGGGGATTCGGGAGATCGCCTCCGGCACCCTGCCGGAGAGGGGAATCATCACCGGAGGGGCTCTACATCATCATGCCCGCCTCCGGATTGATGCGTGAGTAGTTCACCCTTGGACTATGGGTCCATAGCAGTAGCTAGATGGTTGTCTTCTCCGCTTGTGCTTTCATTGTATTAGATCTTGTGAGCTGCCTAACATGATCAAGATCATCTATTTGTAATGCTACATGTTGTGTTTGGTGAGATCCGATGAATATAGAATAGTATGTTAAGTTGATTATCAATCTATCATATATGTGTTGTTTATGTTCTTGCATGCTCTCCGTTGCTAGTAGAGGCTCTGGCCAAGTTGATACTTGTAACTCCAAGAGGGAGTAATTATGCTCGATAGTGGGTTCATGCCTCCATTCAATCTGGGATCGTGACAGTAGGTTCTAAGGTTGTGGATGTGCTTGTTGCTACTAGGGATAAAACATTGATGCTTTGTCTAAGGATATTTGTGTTGATTACATTACGCGCCATACTTAATGCAATTATCTGTTGTTGCAACTTAATACTGGAAGGGGTTCGGATGATAACCTGAAGGTGGATTATTTAGGCATAGATGCATGCTGGATAGCGGTCTATGTACTTTGTCGTAATGCCTGATTAAATCACATAGTAATCATCGTTGATATGTATTGAATCTTTATTTGTCAATTGCTCACCTGTAATTTGTTCACCCAGCATGCTAGTTATCTTATTGGAGAGACACCACTAGTGAACTGTGGACCCCGGTCCATTCTTTACATCTGAATACATTCTACTGCTTTTCTGTTCTTTGCAAACAAACACCATCTTCCACTCGATACACTTACTCCTTTGTTTTCAGCAAGCCGGTGAGATTGACAACCTCACTTTTACGTTGGGGCAAAGTACTTTGATTGTGTTGTGCATGTTCCACGTTGGCGCCGGTTTCACTGGTGTTGCGCCGCACTACATTCCTCCACCAACAACCTTCACGTGCTTCTTGGCTCCTACTGGTTCGATAACCTTGGTTTCATCCTGAGGGAAACTTGCTTCTATACGCATCATACCTTCCACTTGGGGTTCCCAACGGACGTGTGCATCTACGCGTATCTGCCAGCGGGCCCTTTAGGGCATGGTGCGCCCAACCCATTAAGGCTAGGCAGAACCTCTTCAGTCCATGTGGCTCCTGCCGGGGTGGTGGGCCCACCGGTGGCCCACCGGAACCTTCTGGAAGCTCCGGTCAAAATACCGATATTTTCCCTCGGAAGATGACTTCCCTTATATGAATCTTATTCTCCGGACCATTCTGGACCTCCTCTTGATGTCCTAGATTCCATCCGAGACTCCTAACAACATTCGGTCTCCATCTCATATTCCATATCTACTTAAACAACATCGAACCTTAAGTGTGATACCCTACGGTTCGCGAATGATGTAGACATGATTGAGACACCTCTCCGATCAATAACCAACAGCGGGACCTAGAGATCCATAATGGCTCCTGCATATTCAACGATGACTTCGCTATTGAAAGAACCATAAGCATTTGTTAGTAATTCCCGTTGTCGCGCGATACTTTACTTATCCGAGATTCGATCATCGGTATCTCCATACCTAGTTCAATCTCGGTACTGATAAGTACTCTTTACTCATTCCATGATATGACATCCCATGTTACCTAGTCACATGCTTGCAAGCTAATTGAATGCAATTTCATCGAGAGGGCCCAGAGTATATCTATTCGTCATTTGGATGGACAAATCCCACTCTTGATCCATGAGCTTCAACTCTCACTTTTAGAGTACCCAATGCCACCTTTATAACCACCCATTTATGAAGTGGTGTTTGATGTCATCAACGTATTCCTTCGGTGTTAGTGATTAGCATGATCTCATGGTCGAAGGATTAGGTTACAATGCACTTGAGAGCTACAACAAAACAAACTTTAATGGCTTGATCTTATTGCTATACTTACTATGAGTGTTTGTCCATCACATCATTCTCCTAATGATATGATCTTGCTACTAACAACATCCAATGTTCATGACCAGGAAACCTTTATCATCAATTAATCAACAAGCTAGTTAAATGATAGGCTTACTAGGGACTCTAGTTTGTTTACAAAACACACATGTATCAATGTTTCCAATTAATACAATTATAGCATGGAATGTAAACTTTTATCACAAACACAAAGATATGATAATAACTACTTTATTATTTCCTCTCGAGCATATCTCCAACATTGTGCCTGGTAGGTCGGCACCCTGGTCGGTCCCGCCGGACTTAGCGCCGGGTGATACGTTGCAAACGTATCTATAATTTTTGATGCTCCATGCTTGTTTTACACCAATTTCTCTATGTTTTGTTTACACTTTGTGGAAATTTTATGCATTTTCTGGAACTAACCTATTATAAGAAGATGCCACAGTGCGAGTTCCTGTTTTCTATTGTTTTTGTATTTCAGAAAAGTTGTACAGGAAATATTCTCGGAATTGGACGAAACAAAAGCCAAACCTTCTATTTTCCCGACATGAAGACGGAGTCCAAAGCAGAGATGGAGAAGGGCACCGAGGTGGCCACACCATGCCTAGGCGCAGGCCCACCTCTGGCCGCGCCTAGGGGTGGTGTGGGCCCCTCGGGCGCCCAACGACCTCGCCCTTCCGCCTATATATATTGCCTTCGATGCAAAAACCCTAAATACCAGAGTCATATTCCCCGAAAAGTTCTGCAGCTCTGCTGCCATCGAAGACAAGTTTCGAGGGTCAGAAGTTCCTGTTCCGGCACCCTGCCGGGACGGAAAATTGACCCCCGGAGCCATCTCCATCGACTCCACCGCCTCCACTTCGACTCCATGATGGTTTGTGAGTAGTCCCCCCATGGACTACGGGTTCTTGGTTGTAGCTAGTTGGTACTTTCTCTCCCACGTACTTCAACACAATGATCTCATGAGTTGCCTTACATGATTGAGATAAATATGATGTAATTGGTGTTGTGTTTGTTGGAATCCGATAAATTTTGGAATTGTGATCAGATCGTTCATCATATTATCATACTATTGTTTATTTAAGATCTTGCATGCTCTCCGGTACTTGTGGTTACCCTGATCAAGTAGTTGCATGTATCTCCAAGAGGGAGTATTTATGCTCGATAGTGGGTTCATGCCTCTAGTAATCTGGGAGAGTGACAATAACTCCTAAGGTTGTAGATGTGTTGTTGCTACTAGGCAGAAAACAATAATGCTTTATTCAAAGATAATTCTATTGTTTACTTTACACACTTTACTTAATGCAAAAATCTATTGCTTGCAACTTAAAACTGAAGGGGTGCGGATGCTAACCTGAAGGTGGATTATTAGTCATAGATGCAGTTGGATTACGGTCTATGAATCATGTTGTAATGCACAATTAAATACTACAGTAGACTTTATCTTATCATAGCATGCATTGTCATGCCCTCATAATTATCAATTGCCCAACTGTAATTTGTTCACCCAACAGATGTTATTTGTTTGGAGAGTTACCACTAGTGTAGATAGCTAGGAACCCCGGTCCTTCTGTCATCATCATTGATCTACAGTCAACTACGCATGAATATTTTCTGGTGCCATTGCCTCTGTGTTACTGCTACTGCTGATGTGTTACTATTACTATTGCTCTCATATTATTGATGCTTTCACATCACCCCTGTTACTAGTGCTTTTCCAGGTGCAGCTAAATTGACAACAACTCCGCTGTTAAGGATTATAAGTATTCTTTGTCTCCCCTTGTGTCGAATCAATAAATTTGGGTTTTACTTACCTCGAAGACTGTTGCGATCCCCTATACTTGTGGGTCATCACCGGGTGGCTCGACTTTTCTCTCAAACAGTCACTTTTCTTCAAGGGGTATGAAAGGGGTTTTCTTCCCCATAGTTTCTAGTGTTCTTGAGCATGTTTTTTTACCATCGTTCTTGAACCTCTTGAGCTTGCTTCCTCTCCCTTTCCTCACATGATTCTTTCATATTCTTGAGGGATTTGAAATAGGAGATCTAGATCTACAACCTCCACCAATCCATTCCCCCTCTAAGTGAGGGAGACTCTTGGGATCTAGATCTTGGAGTCATTTGTTGATTTCCTCCATTTTTTTAGGCTAAACAGTGGGTTTCCCCACTGTATATTTTTTATTTTTATTAAAAACCAAAAGAGTTCAAACTTATTACAATGCTTGAGTGTAGCAACTTAAAAGAGCAAAAGCACTCCATAGGAGAGACTAAAAGGATTATCTAAACTGCTCTACCCAGGATGATAATCCCTTATAGGATTTCCTTTTTGCCTTGTGAGTACTGAGGGCCATTTCATATTTGAATTTCTTGCGACATCTATAGATGCTTGGTGAAACCTCCTTGAAGATGAAATCATCTCTGGTGGTCCAAATTGCCCACGTGATCAGCATAATAATTTCCATGAAAAAAGGCTTCGTAATTGCAGTCTTGAGGCTCAACATCATCTCCTGGAAATCCAAGGGGGTCCTGGGCTGTAAAGACCATGTAGGGCATAAATATTGCCAGCAAATGGTAGCAAATCAGGGGCATTGGAATAACAAGTGATATCTGGTCTCAAGTTGCGACCCACACATGAGACAAGAGTAATCATCTAGGAGGAAGTTCTTTCTCTGCAGCATAGCTCTAGTATTAAGCCTATAATGTGTGAGCAACCAAAAGAGCACCTTATGCTTTTGCTGGAAGCAACCCTCCCACATTCATTTCAGAGCAGGGATAGCACCATCATTTCTCATCATGTCCTTATAAAGTTGGGAGACCTTATAGGATTTGCTGGAAACAAAGATGGACCAAGAATCATAACCATCTCCAGGTAACAAATTCTGCAGCATAATTTAAAAAAAGATTCAACTAGACCATGGCTTCTTCAGACACTGGAAGGTGAAATAATTCAGTAGTATATGAAGTTTCAAGTGTTGCCTGCAAAGATATTGAGTCATTCTTTGCAAAGGAGAAAAGATGTGGCCATGGTGCTTGCAAAGTGTCGGCAACCTGATACGTGTCCAACGTATCTATAATTTCTGATGTTCCATGCTAGTTTTATAATAATACCTACATGTTTTGTTCACACTTTATATCATTTTTATGCATTTTCCGGGACTAACCTATTAACAAGATGCCGAAGCGCCAGTTCATATTTTCTGCTGTTTTTTGTTTTAGAAATTCTACACGAAATATTCTCGGAGTGGACCCCACGAAAGTCAATATTTTACCGAGACGGACCCAAAGAGCGAGAGAAGGGCGGAGGGGGCCAAGGGGCCTTCACACCATAGGAGGCGCGGGTGGCCCCCGGCGCGCCCATATGGGGTGGGCCCTCGGGACCCCTCCGACCCGCCCTTTCGCCTATATAATCCTCCGGATGTGAAAACCCTAAAGAAATCGGTCTTCCTCCACGAAAAGTTACGTAGCCGCCGCCATCGCGAAGCCAAGTTCGGGGGACGAAGTCTCTTCCGGCACGCCGCCGGGACGGGGAAGTGCCCCGGAATCCATCTCCATCGACACCACCGCCATCTTCATCGCCGTTGTTGTCTCCCATGATGAGGTAGGAGTAGTTCTCCCCCGAGGCTGAGGGCTCTACCGGTAGCTATGTGGTTCATCTCTCTCTCCCATGGTGTGATCTTTATGTGATCATGAGCTTTGTAATCTAGTTGAATATGTAGATGTTACTCTTGTCTATTATGCACTCTAGAGGTTACTTTAATATGAACTCCGGAGTCACTCTCCACGGTGTGATGGTGACAGTGTGCGCATCGTGTGTGATTCCTTTATGAAGTTGTGGAGCTTGTTTACTCCGGCTTGAGGGTGCTCTTGTAGCCCTACAGAATGAATGGTGTTTGTTATCCAACAAGAGAGTGTTTGAGAGTAGCATTTATTTATTCAATTATGTGATCATTATTGAGAGTGTCCACTAGTGAAAGTATGATCACTAGGCCTTGTTTCTAAGCATTGAAACATCGTTTCCAACAAGTTCTGCTACATGTTCGCTTGCTGCCATTTTTATTTCAGATTGCAATTACTACTTATAATCCTCCATATTACTTGTATTTCACTATCTCTTTGCCGAACTAGTGCACCTATACATCTGACAAGTGTATTAGGTGTGTTGGGGACACAAGAGGCTTCTTGTATCTTAATTGCAGGGTTGCTTGAGAGGGATATCCTTGACCTCTACCTCCCTGAGTTCGATAAACCTTGGGTGATTCACTTAAGGGAAACTTGCTGCTGTTCTACAAACCTCTGCTCTTGGAGGCCCAACATTGTCTACAGGAATAGAAGCGTGCGTAGACATCAAGCTATTTTATGGCGCCGTTGCCGGGAGGTAAGGTAAAAGGTATTCACATCCTCCGACTACTAAGCTATTTCCTAGCACTGTTGCTGGTGTGTGAGTGCTCGAAGCTATTTCCTTTAGATTCTGCAATTATATCTTTTTGTTTCTTGTTTTAATTTCACTAGTTAGGCTTAATGGAAACAACAAAAATATTAGAGATCTTTATAGTATTTATCTTGAGTTAGGACATGAGGTGTTTGAAGAGAAAATTGAAAAACTTATGGAACTTTATATGCATGCTAATGGCAATGTTATTAGTATGAATGATTTGAACACCATTGTTGCTAATGTTATGGAAAATTCAAAGCTTGGGGAAGCTGTTTTTGAGGAGCATGATATTTTTAGTCCCCCAAGCATGGAGGAGAAAATTTACTTTGATGATACTTTACCTCCTATATATGATGATTACAATGATGACTATCATATTTTCAGTCCACCTACTATTGAGGAGAAAATTAATTATGATTACAATATGCCTCCTATACATGATGATTATGGTGATGAGAATAATAATGATAGCTATCTTATTGAATTTGCTCCCACTACAATTAATAGTAATGACTATGCTTATGTGGAGAGTAATAATTTTATGCATGTAGCTCATGATAAGAATGTTTCATGTGATAGTTATATTGTTGAGTTTGTTCATGATGCTACTGAAAATATTTATGAGAGAGGACAATATGGTTGTAGGGATTTTCATGTTACTAAAACACCTCTCTTTTTGCTTAAAATCTTGAAGTTGCGCTTGTCTTGTTTTCCTATGCTTATTGCATTATGCTTACATGACTTGTTTATTTACAAGATTCCTTTTCATAGGAAGTGGGTTAGACTTAAAAGTGTTTCATATTTGCTTTTGATGCTCTCTTTTGCTTCAACTCCTATTTCTTGCGAGAGCATCATTAAAATTACTGAGCCCATCTTAATGGCTATAAAGAAAGCACTTCTTGGGAGATAACCATGTTTTTATTTTGCTACTGTTTTGTTGTGTCTTGGAAGTTGTTACTACTGTAGAAACCTCTCATTATCATGTTTATTTTGTTTTTGTGCCAAGTAAAGTCTTTGATAGAAAGTTGATACTAGATTTGGATTTCTGCGCAGAAACAGATTTCTTAGCTGTCACGAATTTCATTTTTCTCACTGTAGAAAACTCGTAAAATGCTGAAAAAATTCATGAGTAATCCTCAGATATGTACGAAACTTTCATTCAATTTGAGCTTTTCCATCTAAGCAAGTTAAGTGGCTCGAAAAAATTCGTCTTTACGGACTGTTATGTTTTGACAGATTCTGTCTTTTATTTCGCATTGCCCCTTTTACTGTGTTTGAGTGGATTTCTTTGCTCCATTAAATTTCAGTAGCCTTGGGTAATGTCCAGAAGTGTTGGGAATGATTGTTTCCTTGCTGAATATGTGAATTTTTTATTATGCACTAACCCGCTAATGAGATTGCTTTGAGTTTGGTGTTCCGAAGTTTTCAAGGATCAAAAGAGGAGGATGATATGATATGATCAAGAAGAGTGAAAAGTCTAAGCTTGGGATGCCCCGATGGTTCATCCCTGCATATTTCAAGAAGACTCAAGCGTCTATTCTTGGGGATGCCCAAGGCATCCCCTTCTTCATCAACAACTTATCAGGTCACCTCTAGTGAAACTATATTTTAATTCCGTTACATCTTATGTGCTTTACTTGGAGCGTCTGCGTGCTTTTATTTTTGTTTGTGTTTGAATAAATCGGATCCTAACATGCTTGTGTGGGAGAGAGACACGCTCCGCTTTTTCATTTGAACACTTGTGGTCTTTGTTTTACTTTCATGTTCATGGCGAAAGCTGAAAGCCACAGCACTTATACTTATGGTTATTTGGGTGGAAACAGAAAATGCTTCATATTGTCTTGAATAATTTGATACTTGGCAATTGTTTTGAGCTCTCAAGTAGATCATGTTTAAGCTCTTGCATCATGTAGTTTAAACCTATTAGTGGAGAACTACCGTAGAGCTTGTTGAAATTTGGATTGCATGATTGGTCTCTCTAAGGTCTAGATATTTTCTGGTAAAAGTGTTTGAGCAACAAGGAAGACAGTGTAGAGTCTTATAATGCTTGCAATATGTTCTTGTGTAAGTTTTGCTGTACCGGTTTATACTTGTGTTTGCTTCAAACAACCTTGCTAGCCAAAGCCTTGTACTGAGAGGGAATGCTTCTCGTGCATCCAAAACCTTGAGCCAAAACCTATGCCATTTGTGTCCACCATAACTACCTACTATGTGGTATTTTTCTACCATTCCAAAGTAAATTGTTTGTGTGCTACCTTTAAAAAATTCATTCCTTGTCTTTGCAATACAAAGCTCATGGGAAAGTAGCCTAAAAAACTATTGTGGTAATGAATATGTCGCTTATGTATCTTAGTTCTTATAAGTTGCTTGTTGAGCGGTAACCATGTTTCTGGGGACGCCATCAACTTTTTACACCTTTGTTGAATATCATGTGAGTTGCTATACATGTTCGTCTTGTCTGAAGTAAGGGATATTTGCCATGAGTTGAAATGGTTTGAGTATGCATGTTGTTAGAGAAGAACATTGGGCCGCCAACCAAAGCCATGTATCATGGTGGAAGTTTCAGCTTGGACATTAATCCTCAGAATCTCTTATGAGAATGTTATTGTTGTTGAATGCTTAAAGCATAAAAGAGGAGTCCATTATTTGTTTTCTATGTTGTCCCGGTATGGATGTCCTCAAGTTGAGATCTATCAAAATCGAGAAATCAAATGCGATTTATCTCCTTGGACCTTTGTACAGGTGGCATAGAGGTACCCCTTTGTGACACTTGGTTGAAACATATGTAATGCGATGATAATCCATGGAAATCCGAGCTAATTAGGACAAGGTGCGGGCACTATTAGTATTCGATGCATGAGGCTTGCAACTTATAGGAAGTTTTATACATAACACATATGAATTATTACTACCGTTGACACAATTGTTTCCATGTTTTCAAAATAAAAAGCTCTAGCACATGAGTAATCCCTGCTGCGAAGGGCCTTTCTTTTACTTTATGTTGAGTCAGTTTACCTACTTCTTTCTATCTTAGAAGCAAACACTTGTGTCAACTGTGTGCATTGATTCTTACATGCTTACTTATTGCACTTATTATATTACTTTATGTTGACAACTATCCATGAGATATACATGTTGAAAGTTGAAAGCAATTGCTGAAACTTAATCATCCTTTGTGTTGCTTCAATGCCTTTTACTTTGAATCTATTGCTTTATGAGTTAACTTTTATGCAAGACTTTTTGATGCTTGTCTTGAAAGTACTATTCATGAAAAGTTTTTGCTATATGATTCAGTTGTTTAGTCATTATCTATTTGTTAGCAAACTATATACCATTGCTTTGAGTCACTTCATTCATCTCATGTGCTTTACAATAGTATTGATCAAGATTATGTTGGTAGCATGTCACTTCAGAAATTATTATTTTTATCGTTTACCTACTCGAGGGGAACTAAGCTTGGGGATGCTTGATACGTCTCCAACGTATCTATAATTTCTGATGTTCCATGCTAGTTTTATGACAATACCTACATGTTTTGTTCACACTTTATATCATTTTTATGCATTTTCCGGGACTATCCTATTAACAAGATGCCGAAGCGCCAGTTCCTGTTTTCTGCTGTTTATGGTTTCAGAAATTCTACACAGGAAATATTCTCGGAATTGGACCCCACGAAGACAGAAGTCAATATTTTACCGAAACGGACCCAGAGAGCCACAGAAGGGCCGGAGGGGGGCCAAGGGGCCTCCACACCATAGGGCGCGGGTGGCCCCCCACGCCCGGTATGGTGGGCCCCTCGGGACCCCTCCGACGCCGCCCTTTCGCCTATATAATCCTCCAGATGTGAAAACCCTAAAGAAATCGGTCTTCCTCCACGAAAAGTTACGTAGCCGCCGCCATCGCGAAGCCAAGTTTGGGGGACAAAAGTCTCTGTTCCGGCACGCCGCCGGGACGGGGAAGTGCCCCGGAATCCATCTCCATCGACACCACCGCCATCTTCATCGCCGTTGCTGTCTCCCATGATGAGGAGGGAGTAGTTCTCCCCCGAGGCTGAGGGCTCTACCGGTAGCTATGTGGTTCATCTCTCTCTCCCATGGTGTGATCTTTATGTGATCATGAGCTTTGTAATCTAGTTGAATATGTAGATGTTACTCTTGTCTATTATGCACTCTAGAGGTTACTTTAATATGAACTCCGGAGTCACTCTCCACGGTGTGATGGTGACAGTGTGCGCATCGTGTGTGATTCCTTTATGAAGTTGTGGAGCTTGTTTACTCCGGCTTGAGGGTGCTCTTGTAGCCCTACACAATGAATGGTGTTTGTTATCCAACAAGAGAGTGTTTGAGAGTAGCATTTATTTATTCAATTATGTGATCATTGTTGAGAGTGTCCACTAGTGAAAGTATGATCCCTAGGCCTTGTTTCTAAGCATTGAAACACCGTTTCCAACAAGTTCTGCTACATGTTGCTGCCATTTTTATTTCAGATTGCAATTACTACTTATAATCCTCCATATTAATTGTATTTCACTATCTCTTCGCCGAACTAGTGCACCTATACATCTGACAAGCACTACAAGAAAAGTTGCCATGGCCGACGAAGTTGAAGTCGCGTCGTGGTTGCTGGTGTACCATGGCCGACGATTTTTGGTCCCTCCGTGGTGCATGTCAAAACTTTTTTTCTCGTTTTTGAGGCCACCTAGCCCGACGAAAGCGGCCAAAACGTCGCGTATGGTGGCCCGGGACGTGGTGCATCGCGAATTCTCGGGTTCGCCGGCCGAGTCAACGCAAATCCGCACCGCCCAGGGATGTAGGGCCCAGATGCAGCCTCTCTAGCATTGTTTTTTTCTCGATCGCGCCATCTCGTTCAACGCTCTCCGATCGAGCCGTTTACGATGCAGGATCATGGGTCCCGCTTGTCATCCTCTATGAACCAAAATTCCTTCTTTTCTTGGATTTTTTTGACCCCCTGATTTCTGGCTACTTCCTTTTTCTTTTGATCCCGTGCCGCCTTGGAAACGTTGAGACCGCTGCAGCTAAATGGGACCCGCATGTCATCCTCTATGAGCAATCAACTTTCTTTTCTTGGAGTTTTTTTGGCACCTCATATTTGGTTACTTGCCTTTTTCTTTCGATCCCGCCTCTCAAACGGTGATACCGCTGCTGCTAAATGGGACCCGCATGTCATCCTCTATGTACTATAAAACTTTCTTTTCTTGGATTTTTTGGCACCTCATATTTGGTCACTTGCCTTTTTCTTTCGATCCCCTGCCGCCTCTCAAACGGTGAGACCGCTGCTGCTAAATGGGACCCGCATGTCATCCTCTATGGACTATAAAACTTTCTTTTCTTGAATTATTTTTGGCTCCTGATATTTGGTCACTTGCCTTTTTCTTTCGATCCCCTGCCGCCTCTCAAACGGTGAGACCGCTGCAGCTAAATGGGACCCGCATGTCATCCTCTATGAGCAATCAACTTTCTTTTCTTGGAGTTTTTTTCACCTCATATTTGGTCACTTGCCTTTTTCTTTCGATCTCATGCCACGTTTGAAACGTTGAGGTACCTGCTGGCTCATGTGACCCGCATGTCATCCTCTGTGTGCTATAAAAGTTTCCTTTGTTGGATTTTTTTTCACCCTCTGATTTTTGGCTTGCCTTTTTCTTTTGATCCCCTGCCCCCTTTGAAACGTTGAGTAAGCTGTTGGTTCAAGGGACCCGCATGTCATCCTCTATGTCCATCAACTTTCTTTTCTTGGATTTTTTTTCACCCCCTAATTACTAGCTACTTTCTTTTTCTTTTGATCTCAAGCCGCATTACAAACATTGAGACCGCTGCTGCAAAATGGGACCCACATGTCATCCTCTATGTACAATAAATCTTGGATTATTTTTGGCTCCTGATATTTGGTCACTTGCCTTTTTCTTTCGATCTCATGCCGCCTTTGAAACGTTGAGTAAGCTGCTGGCTCATGGGTCCCGCATGTCATCCTCTACGAACAATAAAAGTTTCCTTTCTTGGAGTTATTTTTTACCCCTAATTTCTGGCTATTTGCCTTTTTCTTTTGATCCCCTGCCCCCGTTGAAACGATGAGGACGCTGTTGGCAGGTCGGTCCCACATGTCATCCTCTATGAACAATAAAAGTTTCCTTTGGTGGATTTATTTTTGACCCCTAATTAATTTCTGGCTATTTCCTTTATTTTTCTTTTGATCCCCTGCCGCCTTGGAATTGTTGAGAATGCTGCTGCCTCATTTTTCTTTTGGTCATGTGCCGCCTTGGAAACGTTGAGACCGCTGCTACAAAATGGGACCCGCATGTCATCCTCTATGTACAATAAAGTTTCTTTTCTTGGATTATTTTTGGCTCCTGATATTATGTCACTTGCCTTTTTCTTTCGATCTCATGCCGACTTTGAAACGTTGAGGATGCTGCTGCCTCATGGGTCCCGCATGTCATCCTCTCAGAACGATAAATGTTTTCTTTTCTTGTATTTTTTTACCAACTGATTTTTGGCTTTTTTTATTTTCGATCCCCTGCCGCCTTTGAAACGTTGACGACGCTGCTGGCTCATGGGTCCCCGATGTCAGCCTCCCCGTACAAGAAACATGTGATATTTTATTTTGCAGACAATAAACGTTGTATTTCGCTCTGAGCTATTGCAAACGGATAAATTAAATCTTTATATCTACATAAACAAACTTATATGTTGAATCTCCTTGTTTTTTGTTTTTGCGAAGCATAGGACTTTCCTGTTTTTTTTTGAGAAAAATCCGACCTTTCCTGTTTTGGAGTGGGCTGAAATTGTACGAGTCAAAAGGCCCAGCAGGATAGTTCGAAGGCCCAGATGTCCAGATACAGCCCAATTGAAATCTTTCTTTTCTTGGATTTTTTTCACACCCTGATTTCTGGCTACTTCATTTTTCTTTCGGTCCTGTGCCGCCTTGGAAGCGTTGAGACCGCTGCTACAAAATGGGACCCGCATGTCATCCTCTATGTACAATAAAATTTCTTTTCTTGGATTATTTTTGGCTCCTGATATTATGTCACTTGACTTTTTCTTTCAATCTCATGCCGACTTTGAAACGTTGAGGAAGCTGCTGGCTCATGGGTCCCGCATGTCATCCTCTATGAACAATAAAAGTTTTCTTTGTTGGATTTATTTTTTCCCCTAATTTCTGGCTATTTGCCTTTTTCTTTTGATCCCCTGCCCCCTTTGAAACGATGACGACGCAGCTGGCAAGTCGGTCCCACATGTCATCCTCTATGAACAATAAAAGTTTCCTTTGATGGATTTATTTTTGACCCTAATTAATTTCTGGCTATTTCCTTTTTTATTTTGATCCCCTGCCGCCTTGAAATAGTTGAGGATGCTGCTGCCTCATGGGTCCCGCATGTCATCCTCTCAGAAAGGTAAATGTTTCTTTTCTTGAATTTGTTTACCAACTGATTTTTGGCTTATTTTTTCTTTCGATCTCCTGCCACCTTTAAAACGTTGACGACGCTGCTGGCTCATGGGTCCCCAATGTCAGCCTCCCCATACTGCAAATCCTCTTTCTGCAAAGGTTGTATTTCTAGATAGATAAGGTGGATTCGAATCTGCCATGGTTCAGGCAGCTCAGGTAAGCCTTCTTGCACTGATTAATGGAAGTAGTGTATCGCAAGGTCAAGACATGTGGCTCGGTGTAATGAATCTATATGAATCATGTTGTGGGTTCAATCTGATAGTTCTCTAACAGGTCAGCCAAAATAGAAATTAAGTTTTTTTCTAAAACGGAAATGCAAATTAAGATGAACACAAACATTAGTTATCATAATAGCTGATCATACATACATACTTGCTAAGAGCAAAAGCTTGCCAGAGTTTTACCACCCATACAATTAATTAGCAGTTCAGATAAGATAACCTTATATAAGTATAACTACAAATGCATTTGCTAAGGGCTCATGGGACAACAGAACTAGACAACCGCGAACTTTATGACCAGCATGTCACAGCGGCATCGAAAGATCTTGACCTTCAACTTTGATCCAATGCGAAGTTTGGCACCGTCAATGAACTTTTTCCACCTGGAAGTAACAGCCAAGCGGCCATCTGTGGGACTGACAGAGTACCGTCCCTCCACGGTGAGACCTTCACTCTCCATGACGAGGGATATCTTGCCCCTTCGGCCAGCATTGAGATCCTTGGAGATACTTTTAGGCAATTTCTGATTCAAAGCAAGAGATACCACCAAAAATTAGTCAATGGCACCAATGCACTGAACCATGTGAGACTTTGAGCAGAGAAGACATCAAGATAAGAGCAGTTATGCTGTCATATACTCACGAACATAGCCTTCAGATGCGTCCTGGTCACCACACGGGTGGCCACAGCAATGAGCTGAGACCTCGGTGATCTGGCTGGGGCAGGTGCATGAGCCTGGGCTGGTACACGAGCTGGTGCTGATGCAGGAGACTGCTGGGCAGGTGCAGTAAACGGTGCCTCTAGAGGAACCGGTGCTGATGCAGGAGACTGTTGGGCAGGTGCAGTAAACGGTGCAGCTAGAGGAACCAGTGCTGATGCAGGAGCCTGCTGGGCATGTGTAGTATATGGGGCCTCTACAGGAACCAATGCTGATGTAGGGGACTGCTGGGTAGATGCAGTAAACGGAGCTGGTACAGGAACCGGTGCTGATGCAGGAGAGTGGGAAGCCGGTGCCGGTGCTGGTGTGGTTGCCCTTTGTGACATCCGCTCCTGTTCCATCAGGGGATCTGCAGCTTTGATCATGTTAAACCCAGCAAGCTAGAACAGAGGGAATGGTTTAGAACAACTGCTCAGAATGCAGTTATCAAAAGATATGAGTAGAAAAAAGTTACATATTATATATTTGGAAGTGTCTCCAACTCTGTAAGCAGTTACGTATATCTGCCCGTTTGAGTTTCTGATCCTCAGCTCGTCGCCCTTCTTCAGACCGTAGTCAAAAGCAAACTTTCTCCAATCATGTCCATACAAATATGTGATGGCCTGCGTCTTGTAGACATACACCTCATAGACCGTGTAGGTGTTCATCAATTTGCCATTGCCATGCATAGTGAAAGATCCTTCATGCGGACACATCTGGTTAATCATTGGACGAAGTTCACAAGGTACAGTCTGCATGTGAAAATTGATACAAATGTAAGAAGCAGGAAGACTAAAAACAAGACTTTACTATATGCCAATTCATGCTAAACCACTGAGAATACATACCTGTAACTCTGTGAAGGAGCTACTAGAAAGGTAGATAGAGCCATAGGAGGTGTTATATGCGGGGTATGTACATGGGCCCGCCATATTCCCGCAAGCTCGGCATCGGGATGGTGAAGGAAACATGGGAGGTACTACTGGTGCGTAGCGCTGAACGTAAGTGGAAGAATTAGGTTGTGTAAAGTGCATAGTTCAGAGCAATGCAAATGTTGACAAGCGAGTGCATAACACTATGTTACAAACTGAACAGTGAAAAATTAGTGTATGATGAATATAAGCATGCTAATTTGGTGTTTCCGAATTCCAAAAAGCATTAGACAGAGCCGGTGATAATATCAGACATAAATCATGGCATGTATATGTGGCTTAAGAAAATATACCCGAACCCTTGGATGGTTACGGCCCGGCTGATCCTTGGACTTGAGCTTATATAAGCATCCAGAAGGTGGGGCTGACAGTAACTTGGTGGCAGCCTCTGCAGATGCCTCATCAGCAGCAGTTGCAATCCTTTTGACCAATGAAGGCTTAGCAGTTTCAGTCTGCATATGAAAATTGAAGAGCAACAGACATCAGCAGTGATATATAAAATGAATCTATGAGACACTGATGCATATAGTGCTGGATGTAAGTGGAAGAATAGGTGTGTGTGTTTCTGAACTATTGGTAAGCATTAGACAAAGCCGGCAATAAACAGACAAAAATCAAATCATGTATGAGGATTAAGAAAATATACCTGCTTACTGAAAAGGGTACCACCCAGCTGGCCCGTGGCCTTGTGCTTGAGGAGGTTTTCAGAAGATGGTGGCAGCACCATCGTCTTCACAGCAGCCTCATCAGGATCATTTTTTATCCATTTGAGTAGAGGCACAGAAGTTTCATCCTGCATATGAATAGCAACAGAACTCATCATTGATATTTAATAAATCTATGAGATAGACTGATGCAAATAGTGCGGGGTGTAAGTGGAAGAATAGGGTTGTGCATAGAGAACAGTTGACAACAATGCAAATGATTACAAAAGAAGCCAATGGAAATCAACAGTTTATATACTGGATGAGACAGACTGAAAAGTGAAAAATTAGTGTATGATGATTGTAAGCAAACGCAGTGTTTCTGAACTTTTGGTAAGCATTAGACAAAGCCAACAGTAATTAAACAGATAATAATGAAATCATGTATGTGGATTAAGAAAATATACCAGATTCATTAAAAGGTCACCACCCAGCTGGCCCATGGCCTCGTGCTTGTAGAGGTTTTCGGAAGATGGTGTCGGCACCATCGTCCTCACAGCAGCCTCATTAGCCTCATTTTGCATCCACTTGAGTAAAGGCGCAGCAGTTTCAGCCTGCATAAGAATGGGAACAGATCTCAGCAGTGATATTGAATGACTCTGAGACAGACTGATGCATATAGTGCTGGATGTAAGTGGAAGGGTATGGCCGTGTATGGACAACAGTTCACAACAATGCAAGGGTGTGTTCGGTTCTGAAACAGCGTGGAATGGAATGGAATGGTTCCATTTCAGAGGAATGGAATGGTTACATTTTTGTTCGGTTGGGAAAAATGGAGAGCAGAAGAGATCGAGGTTAAACTAACCAATTGTCTCAAAATTGTAATTAACAATTGCAAATGACATTTTAATCTCAAAGTCGTAATTAACAGCGCCTAATGGTGCTCTTTTAATCTAAAAATCGTAATTAACATCATTTTTTGTTGGGTTAGGGGAACTGGAGTAGATGAACATTACTGTATGATGATTGTAAGCAAACGAATTTGGTGTTTCTAAACTTTTGGCTTCGAGATCTTATGGGTTTCAACTCTAGCCTACCCCAACTTGTTTGGGACTGAAAGGCTTGGTTGTTGTTGTTGTTGTTGTAAACTTTTGGCAAGCATAGAAAAAACCGACAATAAACAGAGAAAAATCAAGGCATGTTTTGTGGATTAAGAAAATATACCATATTCATTAAAAGATCACCACCCAGCTGGTGCGTGGCCTTGTGCTTGTAGAGGCATTTAGAAGATGGGGGCGGCATCAACATACTGGCAGCCTGATCAGCCGCAGTTTTGATCTTCCTTTTGAGTAAAGGCCCTAAAGTTTCAGTCTGCATATGAATAGCAAAACAAAAGGCAGACCTCAGCAGTGATATTGAATTACTGTATGAGATAGACTGATGCATATAGTGGATGCTCTTAGCCTTTTGCAGCGTGAACACTAGCTATGGACAGACAAAAAAACTAGTTAACTCAGCTTTGTCTAGATATGAATGTACTACCACCATCCAAAAGCTTAAGCCTTATTTATTTTTGAGAAATCAAAACAAGCAAAGTTTGACCAAAATTTTAGAACATTCTATCAACAAATATAATACTGTGTAGATACCGTAGGAAAATATATTTTATTATCTATTTAATGATTAGTTGTACTCAGTTTTCCCCAGCCCCTTAGTTTTTCCTCAGTTTTCCCCAAGCCTATGTTTGAAACCCGCAGAACGAGCTCAGACGGAAGGAATCCGTTTATTTGGACGTTCTGTGCTGACGTGTTGCGCCGCGTCGTCTGTGGGGCCGCGACGTGTGGGGCCGCGTCGCGTGGGGCCGCGTCGCGTGGGGCTGGTAGAAAGGGACCGCGTGGGACAGGAAGAGAAGCGTTTGGTTGCACGTGAGCAGGAGCTGGGTTTTGTCTCTCTCGGCCCAAATTGGCATTTTTAAGAGCACCTTTTCCCCTCTTTCTCTCTCTGTCTTTTTCACCAAATTAGTATCAAATCTAGAGAAGCTTCTATTTCTGTCTTTCTTCAATATGGCAGCAAATCTAGTAGCAAATCTCTAGGGTTATTTATGCCTTTTGGCTCTCGTTTTTTGCCCAATATGGCAGCAAATCTAGTAGCAAATCTAGAAGCTAGTATATGATAAATTGACAACTGCATAATCAGAAAGCTAAGTATAATACATAGGGAAACTGCATACAGCAGCCAAAAGCAGCCAATAACGTTGTAATATACAAGACGCACGCAATGTATGGACAACAAGAAGATTAGGATGAATGAATTTGTTCTTCATTCCTCCTCATATATTTCGGCGTCGGTCCAGCCGTGCATTACCCCAAGGAAATATTGATTGAACTCCTTCCGTCTGCAGTGTGAGGCCAATACATCCTCCAAACGGTATGGCCTGTGTTCATTTCTCAGACCGGAGTTTCCTATTCTATCCACACGTTCTGGCCACTCCTCCCAGGCCTTTGTATCATGAGAGTACTCTCTGATATAACCCAAATCCGTGTAGTAGATGCAGCCAGGTCGAAGTGTCGGGTACACTCTGGTGTCGACGGAGATACACCGGGTATAATTCACAAAGAAGGCATTACTGCCAATGTTACTGACCGGATGGAGAGAGCGGCTCTGAGTGTCCACACGGTACACCAATGGTCTGCCCGCCAAAGCCACGCTGACCAACAACACAAGCAGCAGATCACCATCCGACTTCACGAGGTAGAACTTCTGATGTCCAAGTTCTGGAAATGAAATTAGTGTCTCCATCTTGACAGTGCTCGCGCGCTGCAACTGTACATTGGTGCACACTATTCTTCCATGCTCTAAATTGTCCACAGCTAGTGCATACAGTTCACCATTGAACGGTGTAATGCAACGCAGACAATGGTTCTTGATCGAAAATCTGTTTTCCCAACCTTTATCTATATCCTTAGTTGGAGTGCTCTCATCGACCCAACCAATTTCCGACGGGTAATGTGCGGTAACGAAGACCATAGTCGGGGATTTGATCACATCGACTGATTTCAGGAGAACAGATGGCATCTGCGCCTCAAACATAGTGTATTTCTTTGTGAGTGGGTTCAGAAGCCGTATCTTGTGCGGCGGGTACTTCTGGGCAAGCACGATGACGCCACGGCAAAATCCGACGAAGTAGTATCTGGGCAAGCACGATAACATTCAGCACTAAGATGTTTAAGATTGAAAATAAAGAGGTAGATATGGAGGAAGTTGAACCTTGTATGAACTTCCGATAGATCTATGGTGACGTAGCGTGATGTGCCGAGTTGGAGGAAGGTGAACTCAGCGACGTGTGGAAGGGCGTGGTGTAGCATGATCCATTCGTCCAGGTGCACGTCGGGCTCAGGCAAACCTGAGCGCCAATTTCTACAGACTTGCCTCATGGCAGAGTAGGTGTCGGCGTACTCCTCGTTCGCCAGCAAGCATTCGCCGATCTGGTGAAGTGGTCCATCAGCCGAGAGAGAGGCCCAGTTCACGGAGGAGCCGCGCTTGGATGCGCCGCCCTCGGAGGCGACGCGCTCGGCGGCGACTGGCTCGGCGGCGACGGGCTCGGCGGCGACGGCGGCGGCGACGGCGGCGGCGGCGCTCGGGCGGCGGGCGCGGAGGCGACGGGCTCGGAGGCGACGGGCTCGGAGGCGACGGCCGCCGGCGCATTCTTCTTCTCCATCGCCGGCAGGGTAGCGTGCGTACGGCGGTTGGGGTTTTTTCGATTTGGAGAAGTTGATGGGACGTGAGAGGGGTGGTTTCGTGCGTGAGCGAGAATGAGACGACTGTGTGCAGAGGGAGGGAGGGAGGGGCTTACGCGTCCTAAATGCGACCCGCGTCCTACGCGTCCACTATTTGCACGTCTGCACCGCGACACGCGTCAACAATGGCACGTCTTCCACTTCTGCACCGCAACACGCGTCCTCGAGTCTAACCCTGGAAATTTAGATATACTCAGGTATACCCTCGAGTCATATACTAGCATTTTTTGTGTGCTCAGTTTTCTCCTCGAGTGCTAATACTGGCTAGTGCAATATACTCAGTTTTACCCTCAAGTGGCTGGTCAACAGAGAGTCAACAAATGGGATTAACTAGTTAAATGAGTTATTTAATGTGCAAAAAAATCCGAAAAAGAGTGGCACTTACTCATGGAGTCTTTACCACAAATTGCCACTTCTCAAATCATAGATAAATCAAGTTTCACCACAAATTGCCACTTCTCAAATCACCTAGTAGCTATGAAGGTGCATGGTTTTCCATAATAAGCCCTACCCAAAACAGCTTTCCCCAAAACATACTTTGTCTAAATGAGGCCACAATTCTCACACTGATGTATATTGGTATTGCAAATAGTTTGAGGTAGGCCAAGATGGGTTTCATTGTACAAAACACGCATTTTCCATTTTTTAAATCTCATATTTGAATCCCTTAGTCTGTTTACTACTCACTTGCCCTTGGTTTCTTGATACTACTCAGTTTTGCCCTCTCCCTTCACAAACTCTCACAGACGCCCAACATTGCCCTGATTGGTCTAGCCCATGTCACGCGGATCTTGCCCGCCGACCGTTGATCGTATGATCTAACGGGCAGGATAACCCCTATCTCTCTCTCTGGTCGGGGCCACCACCCTCTCTCTCTCTGTCGTCGGTTAGCTTCCACACTCTATGTATGCGAAAGGGCGGTTACCTAGTACGCTAAAGTTTGGTTTTCTGCATTATTTTTCACGAGCTAAATTATAAACTCTTTTTAGGCATTACTTTTCACGCAAAAAATGATAAACCATCACCGATTTGTTGTAGCCATTACTTTTCACGCAAACAATGATACACCATCACCCATTTCTTGTAGCCATTACTTTTCACGCAAAAAATGATAACCATCACCGATTTTGTTGTAGCCATTACTTTTCACGCAAAAAATGATACACCATCACCCATTTCTTGTAGCCATTACTTTCAACGCAAAAAACGATAAACCATCACCGATTTTGTTGTAGCCATTACTTATCACGCAAAAATATGATACACCATCACCCATTTCTTGGACCCATTACTTATCACGCAAAAAATGATACACCATCACCCATTTCTTGTACCCATTACCTTCCACGCAAAAAACGATAAACCATCACCGATTTTGTTGTAGCCATTACTTTTCACGCAAAAAATGATACACCATCACCCATTTCTTGTACCCATTACTTTTCACGCAAAAAACGATAAACCATCACCGATTTCTTGTAGCCATTACTTTTCTTTTAGACTAGTCATAGTGGAGAGTAACATAGAGTAGTAACATGCACATGTTACTACTCTATGTTACTACCTTCATAGTGGGAAGTAACATATGTGTAGTGTCATGCAAAGCCATATTAATTAGGTTGTAGACTCATCTAATCTTGGAAAATGTGATGTTATGGTAACATAGCTAGTTACCACAATGCTCTCTTTCCTCAATTAATGATGTGCCATGTCATCAAATTGCTTAGTTGGCGTTGCATGTAGCTCTATGTTACTACCCAAGTTACTCCCACTATGAGTAGTCTTAGGCATTACTTTTCACGGTAAAATGATAAACTAGTCAACATAGTCCGCATTACTTTTTTTGTTGAGATATATACCCCCACAACGGTCGTCTCCTCCTTAATTTATTGTGTATAAACCCCCACAACGGTCATCTCCTCCTTATTTTATTGTGTAAACCCCTACAACGGTCATCTCTCCCTTATAAACACCCACACGGCCATCCCTTGTGTCAATAGGTTCTGCCTCTCTCTTCTTCGTTCACATACACTTTATCCATTGCCATGGCTTCCACGTCTCGGACGCGGACCGGAAGGGGAAGGGGAAGGGGAAGGGGAATGTGGATCATCATCATTGCCACCACCACCGTCAACACTGCCATTGATCATAGAGGAGTTCTTCATCGTCGTCTATGAAGACCCTTTGGTCAAGAAGGTACGTACGCGTTCCCACATATATGATGCATGTGATTAATTATGGGCATGTTCTAAAAAACCTTTAATTTCAAGGGTTCCCTAATTTCAAACGATCGGCGCTCGATCTCTTTGCAGGAACTCCCAAAAAAATTTGCGGACTATCTTGACGGCAAGGAGCCAGCTAAGGTGTATCTGCGAGCAGCTGACTGCGGTCCTCGTCTCTGGACCGTGGAGGTCCTATTTGACGGACAAGGCCGGATGTACCTCGACAAGGGCTGGGAGAAATTCGCCATCGCGCACGGTGTGGATTTCGGCTGGTTCGTACACTTCAAATATGAAGGCGATGATGTGCTCACAGTGAAGGTGTTTGACGGAACAATGTGCAGGAGGTACTACTACTCAGACGACGAAGATACTGATGATGAAAGCGACGACGACGTGAAGCCATGCATCCATCCCCTTTAGATAATTAAGGGGATCATGACCAAGAATATATATGTAGCTTCATATGCATCGATTTAGAGATCTAGCTATTTTCTATATATTATGCATGTAAAAAATAATATCGCATTTCCACTATTATTCGAGCACCACATCCTCGCCGCCACTGCTAGGTCAACGCCGGGATGCACAATGTTTAGCATAAAAGTCACTTTAGATTAAGCTGCGAAAATAGTCACCTGCCATGGGCTGAGGCGGCCCCTACAGAGCGGCTCTATATTATATTCTCTAAATAAAATAGACGACCACAGCGGTCATTGACTGCGGAGGCCCCACAGAGCGGCAATATATAATTTTCTATAAATAAATAGACGACCCACTGGTCATTGGCTGCGGCAGCCCCATAGAGCGGCCCCATTTGTCATTGGCAGCACCGCGTATACAATCAGTAAATAAAACGGCCCACGCGTCAGCGGTAGATGGATCCACCCGTCAGCACGAGACGGTCAGCGAGGAACTGACCTCACGGTAACGGTAAGGCCTCTGACCTGACGGCAACCCGCGTCTTCGATGGGTTTCAAACTAGAGGGAGGGGAAAACTGAGGAAAAACTAACGAGCTGGGGAAAACTGAGTACAACTAACAGATACCGTAGGAAAATATATTTTATTATCTATTTAATGATATTAATTTTGTATTTTGCATGTTACTGATTTTTGGTAAAAGCTTAGTCAAACATGGTATAGTTTGACTTTCTAAAAATAATATAAGCCCAAAGCTTTGGGATGGAGGCAGTAGTATCTAGAGCTAAAACACATCTAGATACATCCGTATCTACAGATAGTTGAGTCAATTAATTTGGATCTGAGGGAGTATCAGATTCAGACTACATCATGGTAAGTTGGTTAAAAAAATTACCCCTGGGCGGTCCCTGCCCAGCTCGGCAGTGGCATTTCGCTTCTTGTGCTGCAGATCGGGCCATGCTCCTGCAGCAGGTGGGGCGCTATTCTCGTTCCCCATAGCCTCAGCACGGAACCTGGAGGTACCAACCTGATACAGAGAATATAGAGCATGGTGTCACAGAGGCTTTACGCACAAACAGCTGAAGACATGTGCTACTTTAAGCATATTCCAGAACAGGAACAGATTGAGGATGCAGAGAGACACTTAAAAGGTAAAGAGTGGATAAGCAAACGGAGTACCTGCTTCGCGGGGCTGGGGACGCAGCTCAGGCTCAGCCAACTGCCCACATGCGTGGTGGCCTTACGCTCCATTGCCCCCACCGCCGAGGTCTTACCTTTCCTGTACAAGCTGACAAAAGATACAGTGAGGATCAGCAGAAACTACAAAGGTTGCAAATGTCGACAAATAAAGGAAGAACACCCCAATCCAAGCAAAGGTAGCCCCCGCCCCCACCCCCATCAATCACTCCCAGCTCGAGGGTGACCAGAAAGACACCCCTTCGCCCAGAATAGGAAAGAGATGCGCAAGATATCGAGGAGAGGAAAAAAGAACCGATCTCGAGAAAGGAGAGAACATTACTAGTCCTACCTAATCCGCTTGGGCTAGATGCAGCTTGCCCCTCCAAGCTGGATGCCTGGACGGTGGAGGCGAAAGGAGGGGATCGAGCTAGCGGCTTGCATCCGTCGGCAATCGGCACTCGATCGGGAGAGAAGGGGTGCTACATAAAGGGGAGGGGTAACATATTTTATTACACAGTGAACTTACTGATGTGACTAGTCATTACATGTCTCACTGAAACTAGGGCCCATAGTGTGGCACCCCAAATTCACTTGAAGCTGCCCGGCGGGACGCATTGGCGCGTCAAGAAACCCCCGAATTGTAGCGGGGAAATGAAACATTTCACAAAAATTCGAAATTCAAGCACACCGCCACGCGCCAAGCACGCGGCTGTTCCTTCCTCTTCCTCGGTTCCTCCTCCCCTATCCGAAAAAACCCCAAATCCCAAGCTCAAACCAAAAAAAAAAAAAAACAAATCCCCTGGCCGCCATGCATGTCCTCGTTAACCCGCTGGAGATCGTTCCCGGACGATGCGGACCACCCGCCCTGAGATCCAGAATTCCGTCCACCTCGAGGCACTGCGTGCTGTCTCGCAGCAGCGGCTTGAGGGCGCTGAAGAGGAAGTTCCGCCGGAAAGTGCTCATGGCAACCGTGCAAGCTCACCGGCGTGCTGTATCCCGAGAGGAACTGGTCAAAGCTTTGCTATTCGCCACACAAAAAAAATTGCGGGCCAAGATCTGGTCAAAGCTTCGTCGATGGCTTGCCGCGAGAGGCTTGGAGTCCAGAGTCAATAAACTAGCTGCTCGAGGACTTGGGCGGTTTACACGGATTCATATTAACTGACTCAAGTTTGTTAGTCTAGTTAACAAATGCATCTAGATACATCCATATCTAGACAGAATTGAGTCAATTAATATGAATCAGAGGGGAGTACCTGAAAGTGTTTCATGCTACCAACTAATGCGCTGGCAGGAATCGCTGTAGAAGTAATTGTGCTACTACTCATACGATGAACTGATTGTGTGGGTGTCGAATTTTGCAACGCGATCATCCACTGAATGCTTAATCTAGCGCCAAAGGCGTACAAATCATAACATACTACAGCACCAGAACATAAGAGTACGAATCATAAAGTAGCTCAACATTTTGCATCAGGGCTGGGTGGTCCTGAGACTACCGGGACGCCCCTGATGATCTCCGGGTGTGCATCCTCTTCAACGCAAAGCTGTGTACTCGGTCCACGGCCTCCTTCTGTAGGCTGGATAATCTCAGGTGCAGGACCTTCGTCTATGAGAGGCTCGTCATCAGTACCATCCACAGGTGCATCAGGGCTGGGTGGTCTTGAGACTACCCGGACGCCCGTGATGATCTCCGGGCGTGCATCCACTTCAACGCAAAGCTGTGTACTCGGTCCACGGCCTCCTTCTGTAGGCTGGATAATCTCAGGTGCAGGACCTTCGTCTATGAAAGGCTCGTCATCAGTACCATCCACAGGTGCATCAAACTGAGATTCATCTTCAAATCTCCCATCAAACTGAGAGACCTCTTCAACTCTATGCTTCTGCAATTAGTACATCAACCGATTAGACAAACATCTAAGGGATGCAACCTGAACAAATGCCGTTTTACATATTTACCTTCTCATCTGGCACAGCACATGTCCCAGAGCTGAAACCCGTTTCCTGAAGCAAGCGCTTTTTCTCTCCTTCCCGTCCATCCATCTGCAACAAGTTAAATTTGAGTACAGAACCTTGCACAGCAATGCAAACTATTGATTGAAACAGCGGCAGCATCAATATAAATAATTAACTACATATGCCAGCACACATACAGTGTGAGCAAGATCTGCTTCTCCTGCTAAAGGATCATTATATGGTTCACCATGCTAAACCCGCCTAACATATGTGCGGTCCATCCCAAAAATGTGTAAATGATCTGCCACTACAGGGTGAGGCCTCTTCTCACCATTCATACATGTGCAGCGCGGGCAATACACGTCCAGGTTGTGACCATCATGAGCTCTAATAAACCCCATAAAGGGTTGAACACCATTTATATATGAAGGGGAACATAAGTGTCCATGCAGTATCCAAGTTCTGTCCATCTGTTTAATTATGAGATACAGTGGTTGGTGATTAATTTAAGGCGAAGTAGGAAATGTATATCCATCGAGTACAAAACTATACTACATGATTATGCATTTCAGCAATCATGTCGAGTACAAAACAAAAAATGCCCATCGACATTTTAGCAAACAGATCGTGTACAAAACTCTGCCATGGCATTTCAGCAAATTAACGGATCGAGTGCAGAACTGACTCTATATGCCCACGCAAATGAACAAATTGATCGATGACAAATCGAGCGGAAAACTATAAAGTGCCAATTAGTTCGAGCATACTGACGAATTTTTTTAGCAGCATCAAGAAAATATAAATCGTTAGGCTGTCTTGCCCGATACATGATTGAGCTAGAGATAGCAGCCCTACCGTGGATCAACTTGACCGCCGGTGCGTCTCG
Source organism: Lolium multiflorum (assembly GCA_030979885.1). Lineage (NCBI taxonomy): Eukaryota > Viridiplantae > Streptophyta > Magnoliopsida > Poales > Poaceae > Lolium > Lolium multiflorum. The sequence continues at coordinate 61,909,659 of CM061747.1, read as the reverse complement.
AGAAGAACGACGGGGAGGGGAAGCTTCTTCTTCGCACGGACGGGACGGGGAGGGGAAGCTCTTCGCACGGACGGGGATAAGTTGTGTACGGGTGGGTGGGGGGTCATGCGGCCGGGCCGCCGGGGTGATAATTAAGGTCGGTAGGTGGCGTTTAATGGAGTTGCGTGTGTAATTTGCCGTGCACAAGGTTGAGGAATAGGCGGTTCCCTTTGCCGCGCGCACAATTCAAACTATCCCGCCCATGTAGTTTAAATTCGCCATATTTTCGTTAAATCGACATAAAGTCATGTGAGTGGGGGAAAATTAGCAAAGTTGCTTGAAAAATAGTAAAACTCTGGAATTATCCTTTAAATATGCTCTACTTCGTGTGAAAATCGGGGTGTGGAAGCATGTTGAGCTGTTTTATTTGTACTTTCTTCATTAAAACTCCCATTTTATGCACTTTGGATGGAAAGAAATCATTTGTACATAAATTTTGACAACGCCATTTGCAAACACTAATTGTTTTACATGCCAAGATGCACCCATCCACCAAATATATATGGGGCAAAAGTTTATCACAATCTAGCAGATATGCATAATTAGTGAGGGACCCCTTTTGATTTTGTGCAATTTCCACTAATTAGGTAGAGATCGAGAAGGGTTAATTAATTAGGCCATGTTAGGGGTTATGTGTTTTAGATTAGGTTGTGTGGATTCAAATACAACTTCTTTATTTGTGTGCTATGATTAATCAAAACTAGATCGATCGACTGCGCACACATTATTAGAGGCGCATGCCTTTGCGCACAAAGTGCATGTGTGTGTTGTTGGCCACCAACGAGAGAGAGAGAGAGAGAGAGAGAGAGAGAGAGAGAGAGAGAGAGAGGTAGAGAGAGCTACATACGAGAGAGCGATTGAAATCCCCAAATTAAACACATATATATGCATGGCACATTTAATTTAATTAGAGGACCGCGAGGCACCCCTGGCCTGCTTGATGCACAATTAAGTGTCATTGGCCTATATATAGGGTTTAATTAGGGTTTAGGGTTTAGGGTTAGGAGGTTAGGGTTTAGGGTCTAGGGTTTAGGGTTTAATGTTTATGGTGTTTAGGGTTTAGGGATTAGGGATTAGGGTTTATTTAGGGTTTAAGGTTTAGGGATCATCGATCGAGTGCGCACACACACATTATTAGAGGCACACGCGCCTTTGCGCATAAAGTGCATGCGTATATGTGTGTGTTTTTTGGCCACCAACGACATATAGATGATCGAGAGAGAGAGATTGAAATCCCCCAAGAATATGTTCAAATATATATTAAAATATATGCACGAATGCATGCATGGTAGGCCATGCATGCACACTAATTATATATATATTATGAGGAAACTTAATCAAATGTGTTTTCATTCGAGAGAACTTGTCAAAATTCAAGTTAATTAATTTATCATCGATAATTATATAATTAATTAATGAATCTCAGGGAGATGTTATACAACATATGATCGATATAGGCCATGTATATATTAATTGGTGTTAATCTACCGTTTAATTTGCTAGCTAGCTGCTATATATAGAGCATGTTTTTATTAGATCGGGTTATAGCTAGTATAGTTTAGGGTTATGTGTTTTAATTAACTAGGGTTTGATTAGCTAGGGGTTAGTTATATATATATGGTTTAGGGTTAATGCATGGCACATTTAATTTAACTAGAGGACCGCGAGGCACCCCTGGCCTGCTTGATGCACAATTAAGTGTCGTTGGCCTATATATAGGGTTTAATTAGGGTTTAGGGTTAGCTAGGGTTTAGGGTTTAGTGTTTAGGGTGTTTAGCTAGGGTCTAGGGTTTAGGGTTTAGTGTTTACGGTGTTTAGGGTCTAGGGTTTAGTGTTTAGGGTGTTTAGGGTCTAGGGTTTAGGGTCTAGTGTTTAGGGTCTAGGGTTTAGGGTTTAATTAGTGTTTAGGGTGTTTAGGGTTTAGGGTTTAGTGTTTACGGTGTTTAGGGTCTAGGGTTTAGGGTGTTTAGGGTCTAGGGTTTAGTGTGTTTAGGGTGTTTAGGGTTTAGGGGATTAGGGATTAGGGTTTTAGGGTTGTTTAAGGTTTAGGGATCATCGATCGAGTGCGCACACACATTATTAGAGGCACCCGCGCCTTTGCGCATAAAGTGCATGCGTATATATATGTGTGTTTTTTTGCCACCAACAACGATATATAGATGATCGAGAGAGAGAGATTGAAATCCCCAAGAATATGTTCAAATATATATCAAAATATATGCACGAATGCATGGTAGGCCATGCATGCACACTAATTATATATATATTATGAGCTAGGCAACTTGATCAAATGTGTTTTCATACGAGAGAACTTGTCAAAATTCAAGTTAATTAATTTATCATCGATAATTATATATATAATTAATTAATGAATCACAGGGAGATCGATAATTAATTTAGGGTTTTAGGGTTGTTTAAGGTTTAGGGATCATCGATCGAGTGCGCACACACATTATTAGAGGGCACCCGCGCATAAAGTGCATGCGTATATATGTGTGTTTTTTTGCCACCAACGTTATATATAGATGATCGAGAGAGAGAGATTGAAATCCCCAAGAATATGTTCAAATATACATTAAAATATATGCACGAATGCATGGTAGGCCATGCATGCACACTAAAATTATATATATATATTATGAGGCAACTTAATCAAATGTGTTTTCATTCGAGAGAACTTGTCAAAATTAAAGTTAATTAATTTATCAAGATAATTATATAATTAATTAATGAATCTGAGGGATATGTTATACAACATGATCGATATAGGCCATGTATATTTTAATTGGTGTTAATCTACGGTTTGCTAGCTAGCTGTTATATATATAGAGCATGCTTTTATTAGATCGGGTTATATCTAGTATAGTTTAGGGTTATGTGTTTTAATTAAGTAGGGTTGATTAGCTAGGGTTAGTTACATATATATGGTTTAGGGTTAATGCATGGCACATTTAATTTAATTAGAGGACCGCGAGGCACCCCTGGCCTGCTCGATGCACAATTAAGTGTCGTTGGCCTATACATAGGGTTTAATTAGGGTTTAGGGTTAGCTAGGGTTTAGGGTTAGGGTTAGGGTTAGGGTTAGGGTTTAGGGTCTAGGGTTTAGGGTTTAGTGTTTAGGGTGTTTAGGGTTTAGGGATTAGGGATTAGGGATTTAAGGTTTTAGGGGTTGTTTAAGGTTTAGGGATCATCGATCGAGTGCGCACACACATTATTAGAGGCACCCGCGCCTTTACGCATAAATTGCATGCGTATATATATATGTGTGTGTTTTTTGGCCACCAACGATATATAGATGATCGAGAGAGAGATTGAAATCCCCAAGAATATGTTCAAATATACATTAAAATATATGCACGAATGCATGGTAGGCCATGCATGCACACTAATTAATTATATATATATTATGAGGCAAGTTAATCAAATGTGTTTTCATTCGAGAGAACTTGTCAAAATTCAAGTTAATTAATTTATCACGATAATTATATAATTAATTAATGAATCTCAGGGATATGTTATACAACATGATCGATATAGGCCATGTATATTTTAATTGGTGTTAATCTACGGTTTGCTAGCTAGCTGTTATATATAGAGCATGCTTTTATTAGATCGGGTTATATCTAGTATAGTTTAGGGTTATGTGTTTTAATTAAGTAGGGTTGATTAGCTAGGGTTAGTTACATATATATATATGGTTTAGGGTTAATGCATGTCACATTTAATTTAATTAGAGGACCGCGAGGCACCCCTGGCCTGCTCGATGCACAATTAAGTGTCGTTGGCCTATACATAGGGTTTAATTAGGGTTTAGGGTTAGCTAGGGTTTAGGGTTAGGGTTAGGGTTAGGGTTAGGGTTAGGGTCTAGGGTTTAGGGTTTAGTGTTTAGGGTGTTTAGGGTTTAGGGATTAGGGATTAGGGATTTAAGGTTTTAGGGGTTGTTTAAGGTTTAGGGATCATCGATCGAGTGCGCACACACATTATTAGAGGCACCCGCGCCTTTACGCATAAATTGCATGCGTATATATATGTGTGTGTGTTTTTTGGCCACCAACGATATATTGATGATCGAGAGAGAGAGATTGAAATCCCTAAGAATATGTTCAAATATACATTAAAATATATGCACGAATGCATGGTAGGCCATGCATGCACACTAATTAATTATATATATATTATGAGGCAACTTAATCAAATGTGTTTTCATTCGAGAGAACTTGTCAAAATTCAAGTTAATTAATTTATCACGATAATTATATAATTAATTAATGAATCTGAGGGATATGTTATACAACATGATCGATATATAGGCCATGTATATTTTAATTGGTGTTAATCTACGGTTTGCTAGCTAGCTGCTATATATAGAGCATGTTTTTATTAGATCGGGTTATATCTAGTATAGTTTAGGGTTATGTGTTTTAATTAAGTAGGGTTAATTAGCTAGGGTTAGTTACATATATATGGTTTAGGGTTAATGCATGGCACAATTAATTTAATTAGAGGACCGCGAGGCACCCCTGGGCTGCTCGATGCACAATTAAGTGACGTTGGCCTATACATAGGGTTTAATTAGGGTTTAGGGTTAGCTAGGGTAGAGGGTTAGGGTTAGGGTTTAGGGTTTAGGGTGTTTAGGGTGTTTAGGGTTTAGGGATTAGGGATTAGGGATTTAGGGTTGTTTAAGGTTTAGGGATCATCGATCGAGTGCGCACACACATTATTAGAGGCACCCGCGCCTTTACGCATAAAGTGCATGCGTATATATGTGTGTTTTTTGGGCCACCAACGATATATAGATGATCGAGAGAGAGAGATTGAAATCCCCAAGAATATGTTCAAATATACATTAAAATATATGCACGAATGCATGGTAGGCCATGCATGCACACTAATTAATTATATATATATATATATATTATGAGGCAACTTAATCAAATGTGTTTTCATTCGAGAGAACTTGTCAAAATTCAAGTTAATTAATTTATCACGATAATTATATAATTAATTAATGAATCTGAGGGATATGTTATACAACATGATCGATATAGGCCATGTATATTTTAATTGGTGTTAATCTACGGTTTGCTAGCTAGCTGTTATATATAGAGCATGCTTTTATTAGATCGGGTTATATCTAGTATAGTTTAGGGTTATGTGTTTTAATTAAGTAGGGTTGATTAGCTAGGGTTAGTTACATATATATGGTTTAGGGTTAATGCATGTCACATTTAATTTAATTAGAGGACCGCGAGGCACCCCTGGCCTGCTCGATGCACAATTAAGTGTCGTTGGCCTATACATAGGGTTTAATTAGGGTTTAGGGTTAGCTAGGGTTTAGGGTTAGGGTTAGGGTTAGGGTTAGGGTTTAGGGTCTAGGGTTTAGGGTTTAGTGTTTAGGGTGTTTAGGGTTTAGGGATTAGGGATTAGGGATTTAAGGTTTTAGGGGTTGTTTAAGGTTTAGGGATCATCGATCGAGTGCGCACACACATTATTAGAGGCACCCGCGCCTTTACGCATAAATTGCATGCGTATATATATATATGTGTGTGTTTTTTGGCCACCAACGATATATTGATGATCGAGAGAGAGATTGAAATCCCTAAGAATATGTTCAAATATACATTAAAATATATGCACGAATGCATGGTAGGCCATGCATGCACACTAATTAATTATATATATATTATGAGGCAAGTTAATCAAATGTGTTTTCATTCGAGAGAACTTGTCAAAATTCAAGTTAATTAATTTATCACGATAATTATATAATTAATTAATGAATCTGAGGGATATGTTATACAACATGATCGATATATAGGCCATGTATATTTTAATTGGTGTTAATCTACGGTTTGCTAGCTAGCTGCTATATATAGAGCATGTTTTTATTAGATCGGGTTATATCTAGTATAGTTTAGGGTTATGTGTTTTAATTAAGTAGGGTTGATTAGCTAGGGTTAGTTACATATATATATATATGGTTTAGGGTTAATGCATGTCACATTTAATTTAATTAGAGGACCGCGAGGCACCCCTGGCCTGCTCGATGCACAATTAAGTGTCGTTGGCCTATACATAGGGTTTAATTAGGGTTTAGGGTTAGCTAGGGTTTAGGGTTAGGGTTAGGGTTAGGGTCTAGGGTTTAGGGTTTAGTGTTTAGGGTGTTTAGGGTTTAGGGATTAGGGATTAGGGATTTAAGGTTTTAGGGTTGTTTAAGGTTTAGGGATCATCGATCGAGTGCGCACACACATTATTAGAGGCACCCGCGCCTTTACGCATAAATTGCATGCGTATATATATATGTGTGTGTTTTTTGGCCACCAACGATATATTGATGATCGAGAGAGAGAGATTGAAATCCCTAAGAATATGTTCAAATATACATTAAAATATATGCACGAATGCATGGTAGGCCATGCATGCACACTAATTAATTATATATATATTATGAGGCAACTTAATCAAATGTGTTTTCATTCGAGAGAACTTGTCAAAATTCAAGTTAATTAATTTATCACGATAATTATATAATTAATTAATGAATCTGAGGGATATGTTATACAACATGATCGATATATAGGCCATGTATATTTTAATTGGTGTTAATCTACGGTTTGCTAGCTAGCTGTTATATATAGAGCATGTTTTTATTAGATCGGGTTATATCTAGTATAGTTTAGGGTTATGTGTTTTAATTAAGTAGGGTTAATTAGCTAGGGTTAGTTACATATATATGGTTTAGGGTTAATGCATGGCACAATTAATTTAATTAGAGGACCGCGAGGCACCCCTGGGCTGCTCGATGCACAATTAAGTGACGTTGGCCTATACATAGGGTTTAATTAGGGTTTAGGGTTAGCTAGGGTAGAGGGTTAGGGTTAGGGTTTAGGGTTTAGGGTGTTTAGGGTGTTTAGGGTTTAGGGATTAGGGATTAGGGATTTAGGGGTTTTAGGGTTGTTTAAGGTTTAGGGATCATCGATCGAGTGCGCACACACATTATTAGAGGCACCCGCGCCTTTACGCATAAAGTGCATGCGTATATATGTGTGTTTTTTGGGCCACCAACGATATATAGATGATCGAGAGAGAGAGATTGAAATCCCCAAGAATATGTTCAAATATACATTAAAATATATGCACGAATGCATGGTAGGCCATGCATGCACACTAATTAATTATATATATATATATATTATGAGGCAACTTAATCAAATGTGTTTTCATTCGAGAGAACTTGTCAAAATTCAAGTTAATTAATTTATCACGATAATTATATAATTAATTAATGAATCTGAGGGATATGTTATACAACATGATCGATATAGGCCATGTATATTTTAATTGGTGTTAATCTACGGTTTGCTAGCTAGCTGTTATATATAGAGCATGCTTTTATTAGATCGGGTTATATCTAGTATAGTTTAGGGTTATGTGTTTTAATTAAGTAGGGTTGATTAGCTAGGGTTAGTTACATATATATGGTTTAGGGTTAATGCATGTCACATTTAATTTAATTAGAGGACCGCGAGGCACCCCTGGCCTGCTCGATGCACAATTAAGTGTCGTTGGCCTATACATAGGGTTTAATTAGGGTTTAGGGTTAGCTAGGGTTTAGGGTTAGGGTTAGGGTTAGGGTTAGGGTTAGGGTTTAGGGTCTAGGGTTTAGGGTTTAGTGTTTAGGGTGTTTAGGGTTTAGGGATTAGGGATTAGGGATTTAAGGTTTTAGGGGTTGTTTAAGGTTTAGGGATCATCGATCGAGTGCGCACACACATTATTAGAGGCACCCGCGCCTTTACGCATAAATTGCATGCGTATATATATATATATATGTGTGTGTTTTTTGGCCACCAACGATATATTGATGATCGAGAGAGAGATTGAAATCCCTAAGAATATGTTCAAATATACATTAAAATATATGCACGAATGCATGGTAGGCCATGCATGCACACTAATTAATTATATATATATTATGAGGCAACTTAATCAAATGTGTTTTCATTCGAGAGAACTTGTCAAAATTCAAGTTAATTAATTTATCACGATAATTATATAATTAATTAATGAATCTGAGGGATATGTTATACAACATGATCGATATATAGGCCATGTATATTTTAATTGGTGTTAATCTACGGTTTGCTAGCTAGCTGCTATATATAGAGCATGTTTTTATTAGATCGGGTTATATCTAGTATAGTTTAGGGTTATGTGTTTTAATTAAGTAGGGTTAATTAGCTAGGGTTAGTTACATATATATGGTTTAGGGTTAATGCATGGCACAATTAATTTAATTAGAGGACCGCGAGGCACCCCTGGGCTGCTCGATGCACAATTAAGTGACGTTGGCCTATACATAGGGTTTAATTAGGGTTTAGGGTTAGCTAGGGTAGAGGGTTAGGGTTAGGGTTTAGGGTTTAGGGTTTAGTGTTTAGGGTGTTTAGGGTTTAGGGATTAGGGATTTAGGGGTTTTAGGGTTGTTTAAGGTTTAGGGATCATCGATCGAGTGCGCACACACATTATTAGAGGCACCCGCGCCTTTACGCATAAAGTGCATGCGTATATATGTGTGTTTTTTGGGCCACCAACGATATATAGATGATCGAGAGAGAGAGAGATTGAAATCCCCAAGAATATGTTCAAATATACATTAAAATATATGCACGAATGCATTGTAGGCCATGCATGCACACTAATTATATATATATTATGAGGCAACTTAATCAAATGTGTTTTCATTCGAGAGAACTTGTCAAAGTTCAAGTTAATTAATTTATCACGATAATTATATAATTAATTAATGAATCTCAGGGATATGTTATACAACATGATCGATATAGGCCATGTATATTTTAATTGGTGTTAATCTACGGTTTGCTAGCTAGCTGCTATATATAGAGCATGTTTTTATTAGATCGGGTTATAGCTAGCTAGTATAGTTTAGGGTTATGTGTTTTAATTAAGTAGGGTTGATTAGCTAGGGTTAGTTACATATATATGGTTTAGGGTTAATGCATGGCACATTTAATTTTATTAGAGGATCGCGAGGCACCCATGACCCGCTCGATCGATGCACAATTAAGTGTCGTTGGCCTATACATAGGGTTTAATTGGGGTTTAGGGTTAGCTAGGGTTTAGGGTTAGGGTTAGGGTTAGGGTTAGGGTACGTTTAGGGTCTAGGGTTTAGGGTTTAGTGTTTAGGGTGTTTAGGGTTTAGGGATTTAAGGTTTTAGGGTTGTTTAAGGTTTAGGGATCATCGATCGAGTGCGCACACACATTATTAGAGGCACCCGCGCCTTTACGCATAAATTGCATGCATATATATGTGTGTTTTTTGGCCACCAACGATATATAGATGATCGAGAGAGAGAGATTGAAATCCCCAAGAATATGTTCAAATATACATTAAAATATATGCACGAATGCATGGTAGGCCATGCATGCACACTAATTATATATATATTATGAGGCAACTTAATCAAATGTGTTTTCATTCGAGAGAACTTGTCAAAATTAAAGTTAATTAATTTATCACGATAATTATATAATTAATTAATGAATCTCAGGGATATGTTATACAACATGATCGATATAGGCCATGTATATATTAATTGGTGTTAATCTACGGTTTGCTAGCTAGCTGCTATATATAGAGCATGTTTTTATTAGATCGGGTTATAGCTAGTATAGTTTAGGGTTATGTGTTTTCATTAAGTAGGGTTGATTAGCTATGGTTAGTTACATATATATGGTTTAGGGTTAATGCATGGCACATTTAATTTAATTAGAGGACCGCGAGGCACCCCTGGCCTGCTTGATGCACAATTAAGTGTCGTTGGCCTATATATAGGGTTTAATTAGGGTTTAGGGTTAGGGTTAGGGTTTAGGGTCTAGGGTTTAGTGTTTAGGGTGTTTAGGGTTTAGGGATTAGGGATTAGGGTTTCAGGGTTGTATAAGGTTTAGGGATCATCGATCGAGTGCGCACACACATTATTAGAGGCACCCGCGCCTTTGCGCATAAAGTGCATGCGTATAGTTTAGGGTTATTTGTTTTAATTAAGTAGGGTTTGATCAGCTAGGGTTAGTTACATATATATGGTTTAGGGTTAATGCATGGCACATTACATATAGTTTAAATCTCAAGAATGTTTATACATGATAGGCCATATGTGCAAAGGAATTTTTTCCCCGTGAACTTGTCAAAATTCAAGTTTATCAGTGCCAATGGAAACTAGTCCAAAAAATTACATAGAGGACCAAAAGTACTAGACAATAACTAATAGAACCTGCAACTTTACAAAAAGGACCCCAAAACATATAGAAGAAAATCAATCGAGTCCTTCTCGACCGCACATCAGATCTCTGCTCCGCATCCTTTCCAGCAACTCCGTCGCCGGGGACGCACCACTTGGGACGGTGTCGCCGGTAGTCGCCAGGACGAAGGAGAAGAAGGGCCTCAGCAACGGCATATTGGCTCTGAGAAGGGCCGCTGAAAGTCCAAGATGTGCACGGGCAAGACGGATGACGCCGTCGTATGCCCCGAGCTTGTGAACTTTAGCAGCTTGACTTCCCCATTGGCCAGATCTGAAGCACTGACCAAAGCAAGCCTCACCGTTAGCGCCATCACATTGATGGCACCAGATCGGGGTTTGGCCGGCAAGATCCGCCAGATTCACCATAGGCCAGATCTGAAGCCGATGACGAGATCCCCGACTCCATTGCGCCATTCTGCTCATGGGAAACACTGGATCTAAGCTTACAACAACACTAACTCCCTCGGATCCAAATTAGCTGACTCAACTTTGCTTATCTAAATATGGATGTATCCACACATGTTTTTACTCTAGATACATACACGTCTAAGGAAAGTTGAATCAATTAATTTAGTTCGGAGGGTGTACAATATACAGAGAGAAGTCGGCCTCGTCTCCGGCCGGCGAGGCCGCCGGAGAGAAGGGGGAGAGGAGCCGGGGGAGTGGGAGAGACTCGAGAGAGAAAGAGAAGAGGAAGAAATGAGAGCTCCCTGGGGAAGAACATTATTTTTGTCGTTCTGCTCGTAGCTTGAAACTGAAAATTTCGGCCGCGCGCCAAATCATCCCGCCGCATCCATTCGAAAATCCCGTGACCAGTTTTACCCTTTTAACCCTGGTCCGGAAGCTACAACCCACCGACCATGGAGGGCTCATTCGGTAACAATGAAATATCTTGCCTAGATCCCGAACCCTCCCCACAGGCCCACACCCACCCACCAACCATTCGCCCCATTAGCTCAAAAATACTCTCACACGCCAAAGCTCTGACTCTCTACAGTACTAGATCTGCTTCGCCGCCGGCATACTCCTCCACAGCGTAGCCTTGATCGTGTTGGCTGTCCACCCACCTGATCCGCTCCCCCGCCGCCCTCGTCACCGACGGATCTGCTTCACCGCCGACCTCGCCACCGACGGATCTGCTTCACCGCCGACCTCGCCACCGACTACCTCGCCGCAGCGGCTGTATCAACTTCACCGAATACCTTGCCAGCCAACCAGATCTGCTTCACTAACGCCCGCTTCTACTGAAACAGGGTCGATTCATCGTCTCCCGCGTTCGCCGCCGCTGGAATGCAAGTTGCCGCCCCCGTCCACCCCGCCGCAGCTTGGTTAGTACGCTGGCCCGTTAGATCGCGGTGTTTCTTTAGCCATGTTTTGTGTAGTTATTTGCAGATCTCATATGCCGTTAACTTTCTTGATGTGTTGCTTCGCATGAAGTTTGTTTAAATATTGTACAGTACAAAAGCATTATCCGGTCGCTACCATCCTGTTCATTCTACTGACACCTGTGTGCATCCACATATTTATAGCCTTGTACCCATTCATTTGCTGCCAACTGTTTTTGTACTGCATGCTATTGTCGCACTGCTTTTATAGTCATGCTATGGGCATTTCCAATCTGCTTGTTCTTATACCACGTCATTAGCTCACCGCTAGCTGTTTTCTCGTGTCTGCTATTCTCACACTGCTTTTATAATCATGCTATGTGCATTTCCAATCTGCTTGCTCTTATACCTCGTCTTTAGCTTATATAGTTATTGCTGCGTGCATGTCTGGTCTTTGTATTATCGTAGACTGACTTGTCAATGTTATTTTTCCTAGGGATTGATCATGCGAACCACTTATTAGAACATCCAACATTAACAGCGGGGACGCTAGGGAAGGTTGGAATCTGAGTTCTTGGTTGGTAATTTTGGCAGTTTACTTCCGTTATTATCTATAACCTATATGCATTGTTCCTTATGCAAGAGATTAACACTTGGAACCCTGCCATAGCAATGCCATTCATGCTTTACTATGTTTCTGCCTATTTGATATGCTTGTCTTGGAGAAACTGCGAAGGTGATTTGAACCTGACATTTGGTCATTCTTAATGCCAGTTTACTTTATGTGTAAAACCTTGGCATTACCCTACTCTAAATCTGAATGTCTGAAATTCGTATCTCATGCAAAGCAACATCTAGTTGGTTTTAATCTGATATCTGGTAAATATTGGCTTATTCATTTGGCAGCTCAAGTTTTTTGTTATTTGAAACCAGCTGACTTGGTCTTAAATGTGATATCTAAACACAGATTAAGGACAATGGAGCAGGAGGATTAGCATTTCACTTGATGGCTGAACCTAAAATGATAGGCATGTTGACCACGACTAGTGCACGCAAGAGAAGGACCTGCAGTGAGCCAGTATGTGCTTAGTACATGCATCTTATCTTATCTTGTGCTTATTTCTGCTACATGCTGTTATCTGATCTCTACATTGCATAATACATGTTTGAATAGTTAATTGTTGTAACTATGTTTACAATGTTACCAGAATGCAGTTTTAATGAAGCAGTCATCATTAGAAGATAGTCGCCAAAAAAGGATCTGTAGCGACCCTGTGCAACATTATGATGTAAGTTTGTGCTTAGTACAAGTTCCATACATGTCTTATTTATGCAACTTGTTATTATCTTATATCTACATTGCATAATAAATGTTTGCATAGTTCATCGTTTAACTCTTTTTGCATTATTATCAGAATGCAGTTGTGATGAAGCAATCTTCATTAGAAGTGAGGCCCACAAAAAGTTCTGATCTTTCTTCTGATGCATCTTCTCATAGCCGTCAACCTAGACCATTTCTTTCATCAAACAGTAAATATCTCAAGGCTGTACTTTATAAAAGACATGGTATTGCTGCTTTAAGATCTGTAGCTGATATGTTGACAAAGAGTACACAAGATTCAATCAAGGCGATTGCCAAATGTCAACGTGTTATTGATGATGCTAATAGAAGTCCTCAATGATTCTATGTAATTTTTTTATTTGGGCACATTAATTGCCTTGTAATTTTCCTATTTGTTTTATTTGTGTATGTAATTGTGTGTATCATTGAAATCAGATTTTAGGCTCATGAAATTTAATGCAAGTTGACTAGTCAAACAAGTAGGGCCCTACAACAGATTGGGCCGGCCCACTTACAGTAGTGTGGGACCCACTTTCATTTTGGGCCGGCCCACTTCTTTAGTAGGCCGGCCCGGTTACACGATAATGGGCTCCACATGCTTATTGGGCCGGCCCACTATCTTGTTGGGCCCTGCTATATGGTGGTCCCACATGGTAAATGGGCCGGCCCTTTAATAGGAAGGTGGGACCCACCTGTGTTTTGGCCCGGCCCACTATCTTGTTGGGTCGGCCCACTTTCTATATGGTGGACCCCACATACCAAATGGGCCGGCCCATTAACAGGAATGTGGGACCCACCTGTGTTTTTGGCCCGACCACTTGGTGGGCCAGCCCACTTGCTATATGGTGGACCCCACATACTAAATGGGCCGGCCCATTAACAGGAAGGTGGGACCCACTGTGTTTTTGGCCCGGCCCACTATCTTGTTGGGCCGGCCCACTTGCTATATGGTGGACCCCACATACTAAATGGGCCGACCTAATGGAAAGTGGGACCCACCTGTTAAAGGGGCGGCCTGCTTGTTGGGCCGGCCCACTGCTATATGGTGGACCCCACACACTAAATGGGCCGGCCTTTTAACAGAAAGTGGGACCCACCTGTGTTTTTGGCCCGGCCCACTTGCTTCTTGGGCGGCCCTTGCTGTAAGGTGGACCCCACATGTTAAATGGGCCGGCCCATTTAAGTTTTGACCAGTCAACATTAGAGGTTAGGCCCGGCCCACGTAACTAATGGACCAGCCCAGCTATATAGTTGACCGGTCAAACTATGTCATCTGGCCCGGCCCGCTTAAGACGTGGCAGGCCTCGTGTGGGCCTACCATCTACCACGGGGTTTCAGCCGGTTAACGCCGTTAGCGTTAACGGCGTCGCCACGTGTCGGTTTGCATGACGTCGCAGTCAACGGGCTCCCGGAAACACTTGGGCAACGGTCCGATTTTCCGTGGCGGAAGGGCGCCCAAGCGCGACGGACCGAAAAAATCGTCGTTGGACTTTGCCTGACGCAGTTTCGACAACAGAACCCATATCGTCGGGTTAGGCCCATAGGCGACGAAAAATACCCCTTAGTGGACGATTTTGGGACGTTGTCTATCAGAACTTTTCTTGTAGTGAAGTGTATTAGGTGTGTTGGGGACACAAGAGACTTCTTGTATCTTAATTGCAGGGTTGCTTGAGAGGGATATCCTTGACCTCTACCTCCCTGAGTTCGATAAACCTTGGGTGATTCACTTAAGGGAAACTTGTTGTTGTTCTACAAATCTCTGCTCTTGGAGGCCCAACACTGTCTACAGGAATAGAAGCGTGCGTAGACATCACAACCCATTTGTCTTTCCAGAGGAGAATGCAATTGCCTTGGACATATTCACATGTGGCCGCTTGCTTGAATGCAGGCAACATCTTTAAGCAATCCCGCCACCAAAAATAGATCTCTCTGGGCCTAGCTGGAGGCAGAGCTGAGGTATAGTAGAGTTCCCAACTTCATCTGACCTAAGGAATATCAGCATGATTGTAAAATTTGTGCGGATGTTTCATCAATAGACAATCATTCTGCACAGAAAGATTAAGCACTCCAAGCCCTCCTTGGTCTTTTGGCTGGCAAACTAGGTTCCACTCTGCCAAGGGTGGATTCTTATTTTGCAAATCTTTGTCTCTCTGCAGACAATGTCCCATTTACTTATCAATTTCAGCAATAACCCACTGATAGAGCTTGAGAGAACAGAGGTAAAACATTGTCAAGGAAGAAAGAACTTAGTTCAATAGTCTGAGTTTGCTCCCATAATTGAGATACATGGTGCATGCAGGTAGCCTTTGATACGTCCATTTTGCATCACTATTTTATATCATAATTTACTGTTATTCATTGATATATTTCATATTTAGAGATGATACTTATGTTATTTCACCTATTTTGCATGTTTCATGATTATTGGAGAATCATTCACCGGAGTCAGGATTCTGCTGGAAAAAGCACCGTCAGAATGCAATATTTCTGGAGATCAACAATTGACGGAAATTACACCAAGATCTTATTTTTCCAGAAGAATGAGCCAGCCAAAAGGAGGAGCCGAGGAGGGCCTCCATGGCCCCCCATAGGCCGGCGCGGGCCCTTCCCGCGCCGCCTTGTGGGGAGGGGGCCCACAGCCCCTCTCGGCCTCCTCTCTTTCGCGTACTTCATCTACCCGAAAACCTAAGGCATGGGGAATAAGCGAGAATAGACACAACCGCCTCTGCGGGGCGGAGAAACACCAGAGAGAAAAGAGCTCTCCGGCGGGCAGGAATCCGCCGGGGAAATTCCCTCCCGGAGGGGGAAATCGTCGCCATCGTCACCGTCATCGAGCTGGACTTCATTGGGATCATCATCATCATCATCTCCACCATCGACACCGCCATCTCCACCGCTGCACCTCGTCTCCGCTGTAACATCTAGGGTTGAATCTTGAGTATTTCATAGGGGAAACTCTCCCGGTATTGATTACTACTTGTTATTGATGCTATTGAGTGAAACCATTGGATCAAGGTTTATGTTCAGATTGTTATCCATCATCATATCACCTCTGATTATGTTCCATATGATGTCTCGTGAGTAGTTCGTTTAGTTCTTGAGGACATGGGTGAAGTCTAAATGTTAGTAGTGAACTATGTTGAGTAATATTTAATGGTTTGATATTTAAGTTGTGGTGTTATTCTTCTAGTGGTGTCATGTGAACGTCGACTACATGATACTTCACCTTTATGGGCCTAGGGGAGTACATCTTGTATTCGTTTGCTAATTGTGGGGTTGCCGGAGTGACAGCAACCTGAACCCCCGTTGGTATATCGATGCAGGAGGGATAGCAGGATCTCAGAGTTTAAGGTTGTGGTTAGATTTATCTTAATTACTTTCTTGTATTTGCGGATGCTTGCAAGGGGTATAATCACAAGTATGTATTAGTCCTAGGAAGGGCGGTGCATTAGCATAGGTTCACCCACACAACACTTATCAAAACAATGAAGATTAATCAACTATATGAAGCGAAAGCACTAGACTAAATTCCCGTGTGTCCTCAAGAACGTTTGGTCATTATAAGTAAACAAACCGGCTTGTCCTTTGTGCTAAAAAGGATTGGGCCACTCGCTGCAATTATTACTCTCGCATTTTACTTACTTGTACTTTATTTATCTGCTATATCAAAACCTCCTGAAAACTTGTCTGTGAGCATTTACAGTGAATCCTTCATCGAAACTGCTTGTCAACACCTTCTGCTCCTCGTTGGGTTCGACACTCTTATTTATCGAAAGTACTACGATACACCCCCTATACTTGTGGGTCATCAAGACTATTTTCTGGCGCCGTTGCCGGGGAGTGAAGCGCTATTGGTAAGTGAAATTGGTAAGGAAAACTTTTACTGTACGTGCTGATTTTGTTTCTGCTGCTGCTATAAGTCATTATGGAGAGATCCTCCCTTGAATTTCTATTTGGGAAATCTACTACTACTGCAAAGGTAGTGGATGAGGCGCCAGGTGAGGAAGTAATTCCGTATAAAATACCTATGAAGATTATTGAACGTGTTGTGGATAACCGCTATGAAGGGGATGGAACTGTTCATCCTGGAGATCATTTACTGTTTTTACATGAATTATGCGGGTTATTCAAGTGTGCAGGTATTTCAATGGATGAAGTTAGGAAGAAATTATTCGCTATGTCGCTGTCTGGTAAAGCGGCGCATTGGTATAAACTGCTGAAGGATGGGCATTCTCTTGATTGGAAGGATATTGTGCCTCTATTTTATTCTAAATTCTATCCTCCAAGTGAAATTCACAAAGACCGAAACCGCATATATAATTTCTGGCCTCATGATGGAGAGAGTATTGCCCAAGCATGGGGGAGATTGAAGTCTTTAATGCTCAAATGCCCCATTCATGAGCTTCCTGGTAATATCATCGTTGATAATTTCTATGCAAGACTTTCTTTTCAAGATAAAACCTTGCTGGATACTACTTGTTCTGGATCATTTACATGCAATAAACAAGAGTTTAAATGGGACCTTCTTGATCGGATCCAAGAAAATACTGAAGGATGGGAGAATGACAAAGGTAGAGTGTCAGGTATAAATTATGATTATGAATGCATTGAAACTTTTATGAATACTGATAAATTTCGTAATATGAGTGCTACATATGGTCTTGACTCTCAAGTTGTTGCAAATTTTTATAAAGCTTTTGCCTCTCATTTTGAATTGCCTAGGAAGAATTTTGATAAGTATCATGAACCTTATAAAGATAAAACTGATTCACCTATAGGTAAATGTATTGAAATTAAAACTGTTGATCATGTTCTTCCTGAAGCTTATATTGAAAAAACTCCTTTCCCTGCTAAAATGAAGGAGTATTCTGTTATAACTAGTGTGGTTAATAAAAGTGCAAAGAAACCTATAGAACCTGAGGAGCAAATAAAGTTGAACCTGCTATTGCAATAGTTAAAGATCTTGTGACTGAAAATGTAGAAGATGGTCATATCATTTTCTGTGAAGATGCTTCTAATATTGTTTCGCATCCTAATAAGTCTAGGAAAGCCAGTGTTCCTGTGCTCTCTGTTCGAAATTGGTGATCATTGTTATTATGGTTTATGCGACATTGGTGCAAGTATTAGTGCCATTCCTTATGAGCTTTACACGGAAATCATGCATGAAATTGGTTCTTGTGAACTTGAAGATATTGATGTGGTTATTCGGCTAGCTAATAGAGAAACTATCTCTCCTATTGGTATTGTTCGAGATGTGGAAGTTCTATGTGGTAAGATTAAATATCCTGCTGACTTTTTGGTACTTGGTTCTGCTGCTAGTAAGTCTTGTCCTATTATTTTTGGTAGACCTTTTCTAAATACTTGTGGAGCTGTTATAGATTGCAAGAAGGAGAAAATTGTTACTAAATTTGCTGGTGAATCTTATGAGTTTAACTTCTCTAAATTTTCCAAAACTCCTTATAAAGCTGATTTGCCTAATAATGATTTTAGAGTTGAACAGTGTGCATCTATTGCTCTTGCTCCTAATAATCCTTTGCAACAACATTTGGAGGATCATGAGAGTGAAGTATTTAGGGAAGAAAGGGATGAGCTTGATGAAATTTTCCTTCGTCAACCCATTCTTAAACATGACTTACCGGTTGAAGATCTAGGTATAACACCACCACCAAAGGAAGATCATGTATTTGATTTGAAACCATTACCTGATAATCTTAAGTATGCTTATATTGATGATAAGAAAACATATCCTGTTATTATTAGTGCTAAGCTTTCAGATTTTGAGGAAGAAAGATTATTGGAAATATTGAAGAAACATCGAGGAGCTATTGGCTACACTCTTGATGACTTGAAGGGGATTTCTCCCTCTATTTGCCAACATGCCATCAACATGGAAGATGATGCAAAGCCTGTTGTTGAACATCAGCGTCGTCTAATTCCTAAGATGAAGGATGTGGTAAGGAATGAGGTATTGAAACTTCTTGAAGCTGGTATTATATATCCTATTGCTGATAGTAGATGGGTTAGTCCTGTACATTGTGTTCCTAAGAAAGGAGGAATAACTGTTGTACCTAATGATAATGATGAGCTCATTCCTCAAAGAGTAGTTGTAGGGTATAGAATGTGCATTGATTATCGTAAGGTTAATAAAGTTACTAAGAAAGATCATTACCCTTTACCATTTATTGATCAAATGCTAGAAAGGTTATCTAAAAACACTCATTTCTGCTTTCTTGATGGTTATTCTGGGTTTTCACAAATTGCTGTTAAAACTAAAGATCAAGAGAAAACCACTTTCACTTGTCCCTATGGAACTTATGCTTATAGGCGTATGCCTTTTGGTTTATGTAATGCTCCTGCTACTTTTCAAAGATGCATGTCTGCTATTTTTCATGGCTTTTGTGAAAAGATTGTAGAGGTATTCATGGATGATTTTTCTGTCTATGGGAATTCTTTTGATAATTGCTTGCGAAACCTTGATAAAGTTTTGCAGAGATGTGAAGAAACTAACCTTGTTCTTAATTGGGAGAAATGCCACTTTATGGTTAATGAAGGAATTGTATTGGGACATAAAATTTCCGAGAGAGGTATTGAAGTTGATAGAGCTAAAGTTGAAGCAATTGAGAAGATGCCATATCCGAGGGATGTTAAAGGTATTCGTAGTGTTCTTGGTCATGCTGGGTTTTATAGGAGATTTATTAAAGATTTCTCTAAAATTTCAAAGCCTCTTACTAATATTCTTCAAAAAGATGTACCTTTTGTTTTTGATGATGATTGTAAGGAAGCCTTTGAAACTCTAAAGAAAGCCTTAACAACTGCTCCTGTAGTTGAACCTCCTGATTGGAATTTACCTTTTGAAATTATGTGTGATGCTAGTGATTTTGCTGTAGGTGTTGTCCTTGGACAGCGAGTAGATAAAAAATTGAATGTTATTCATTATGCTAGTAAGACTCTAGCTGCTGCTCAAAGAAATTATGCTACAACTGAAAAAGAGTTATTAGCCGTAGTTTTTGCATGTGACAAGTTTAGACCTTATATTGTTGATTCAAAAGTCACAATTCATACTAATCATGCTGCAATTAGGTACCTTATTAAAAAGAAAGATGCTAAGCCAAGGCTTATTAGATGGGTGCTTCTCTTGTAAGAATTTGATTTACATATTGTAGATAGGAAAGGTGCTGATAATCATGTTGCTGATAATTTGTCTAGATTGGAAAATATTGCTTATGATCCTGTTCCTGTTAATGATAGTTTTCCAAATGAACAATTGGCTGTAATAAAGGTGAGCTCGCGAGATAGTCCTTGGTATGCTGATTATGCTAACTTTATTGTTTCAAAGTATTTGCCTCCAACCTTTTCAGCTCAGCAAAGGAGGAAATTCTTTTATGACTTGAGACATTATTTTTGGGATGACCCACACTTATATAAAGAAGGAGTGGATGGTATTATGCGAAGATGTGTCCCCGAATATGAACAACAAGAGATATTGAGTAAGTGTCATGGTAGTGTTTATGGAGGACATCACGCCGGAGATAGAACCGCACAAAAGGTTCTACAATCAGGTTTTTATTGGCCAACGCTCTTTAAAGATGCAAGGAAGTTTATCTTATCTTGTGATGAATGTCAAAGAGTTGGTAATATCTCTAGACGCAATGAAATGCCTATGAATTATACTCTTGTTATTGAACCATTTGATTGTTGGGGATTTGACTTCATGGGTCCTTTCCCTTCTTCAGAAGGTAACACTCATATACTTGTCGATGTTGATTATGTTACTAAATGGGTGGAAGCCATACCCACAAAAAGTGCTGATGGTGAGACCTCTTTAAAAATGCTTTTAGATGTTATTTTTCCTAGATTTGGAGTACCTAGATATATTATGACTGATGGAGGTTCTCACTTTATTCATGGTGGTTTTAGAAAAACTCTTGCTAGATATGGTATTAATCATAGAATTGCTTCAGCTTATCATCCTCAAACTAGTGGGCAAGTAGAATTATCAAATAGAGAAATTAAATCTATCTTGGGAAAGACTGTTAATAAATCTAGAAAAAATTGGGCTAGTAAGTTAAAGGAAGCATTGTGGGCTTATAGAACTGCTTATAAAAATCCTATGGGAATGTCTCCTTATAAAATGGTTTATGGAAAAGCTTGTCATTTACCTTTAGAATTAGAGCACAAAGCTTATTGGGCTGTAAGAGAACTTAATAAAGATTTTAAACTTGCCGGTAAGAAAAGGTTGCTACAATTGAGTTCTTTAGATGAATGGAGAAGTGAAGCTTATGAAAATGCTAAACTTTTTAAGGAGAAAGTTAAGAAATGGCATGATAGAAGAATTATTAAAAGAGAATTTAATGTTGGAGATAAAGTCCTATTGTATCGGTCTCGTCTCAGATTTTTTGCAGGGAAATTACTCTCAAAATGGGAAGGACCATATGTCATTGAGGAGGTGTATCGTTCAGGAGCAATAAAAATTGCCTCGCTGAAAGATGATGCTACACAAGTGGTGAATGGACAAAGACTCAAGCATTATATTTCTGGAGATTCTTATAATGAAGATATTGATGTTATTCAAGTGGTGACTCCGGAAGCTTTCATCAAAGACCAAATTGACAGTTCTGCAGAATTCGACTTTGAGTAGGTAACAGTTTTAGTAATAAAAGTCCGCGTTTAACTTTCCGAACTATATTTCTGCTATTTTTGGAAAATATGAAAAATTACGAGATCGAAACGGAGTGGAGGAGACGCGCGAGGGCAAGTCCCCACGTGGGGGCGGGCCCCAGCCTGGCCGCGCCGCCCTATGGGGAAGGCCCCTCGGCGTCCCGTTTTCACTCGTTTTCGGCCTGGTACTTTCCTTTTGTCGTGAAAATAATTGCTATATAATCCCCCGGATCCCCAGAGGTCCGTATATCGTTTTCTCGTCGTGTTTTGTTTCGAGCTGTTTTCTGCCAGGATCTGTTTTGATCTAGAAGCACCATGGTCTCCAACAACAAGGACAAGGAGCCTTTGGAGGAAGATATTCAAGACCCCGATTTGAAGGAAGAAGTCAAGAGCGAGGATGAAGGAGAAGTGGAGGAAGTTCCGCGAGTATACCCGCGCGCCACCGTCGCAAGCATCGGCGTGGTAGCAAATCCGTTCAACACCAAGAAAAGCGCACGGATTAGCACCGGAGGAGGAGTCCCACGTCGCTTCCTAGCTCCAAGGACATCTCCTCCAGGCATTGACAACCCTTTCCGCACTCTAATTTATAGTCGTCAAATTGAAAGGACTCCCAAGGCAGTATTGCCTAGTGGTTGGGATATGGATCGTTCTAACACTGCAGGAAGGATGAAACCTGAAGCCGAGGAGTGGGGAAACAACTCTAAGAGTTGGGACTCACCGTCTGACATACTTCTTAACCGCGTCGAGCAAAACTCGGAGCTGATCCGCAACCTCACCTACGAGATTGATGAGCTAAAGGAGCTCGTTAAGAAGCTTATCGAGAAGAATCCATCACCATCACCACCGAAGGAGTAATTCATCATTGGTATTGGCATCCCCTTGGTTTGTTCCAAGCTTGGGGGAGTGCCGCGGTATCACATCATCTATCTTTTACCTTTTTACTATCAAGTAGTGTCATATCATGAGTAGGGAAGTTATTATATAAGATGGTTTGCAGTGTGGAAGTATCTCTCTTTTAGTTGGTTATCTATGTATCCCTTGGTGTGAGTTATCGTTATGGAATATTAATGAGAAGTCTTATCATTTACTTTTTGCACACCTTATTTTAGTTTGCAATTTCTGTTATATGATTACTCTTGTCATTAGTATTGATATCACTTTGGGAGCATTAAGTAAATCTATTTGGTTTTGGCAAACTTAGCATTGGTCAATAGCAACAACACTTTGAGTTTAAATAGAAAAGAGGAAATACATGTAGATATATTACTTTATTATCTTTCTTTCTTGTTAGCTAATGAGTTTAGTATTCTGAAGTTAAAATTGCTTGTGCTTACAAGGAAGATGCATGATTGTTTCTATCACATGTATATTTGTTTGTTTCCCTCAACTCTTATGCTTGCTACCCAACCTTGCTAGCCAAAGACCTGTACTGAGAGGGAATGCTTCTCGTGCATCCAAAACCTTAAACCAAACCCATGCCATTTGTGTCCACCATAACTATCTACTATGTGGTATTTTGCGCCACTCCAAGTAAATATTTCATGTGCTACCTTTAAAAAATTCAAACTATATTACTCCTTTATTGTGTCAATGTTTTATAGCTCATGAGGAAGTATGTGGTGTTTTATCTTTCAATCTTGTTGGGCAGACTTTCACCAATGGACTAGTGGCACATCCGCTTATCCAATAATTTTGCAAAAAGAGCTGGCAACGGGGTTCCCAGCCCCAATTAATAACTTTCATTAATAATTCTCTTCACATGTTGATGAGGACATCCCTACCTCACTACTACCTCCGTCATTACCAACTGAAGATGAACCTGCTGTGAAGCTCAAGTCCAATGAAGTCAGGATTGGACCAATGACACGAGCTCGTGCGAAGCTACTTAAACAACATGTGAACTTGTTCTTAAACGATACCTTGATTGATGAGAACTTTATACTACCTAAGTCCTATTACTTATGTATCATCAGGTATGAAGAGGAGACAAGCATCGCACGAGGAGAGGAGCAGCTGGACGTGAAGATGGACGTGAAGCTGGACATGGAGCTGGACATGAAGATATCTCATGGACGCGCGAGGGAGGAGCGGGAGGCATGCGCGAGAGGAGAAGAAGAAGTCCAGGCCGGTCCAGAACCCGGTCGGACCGGCCCCACGCCGGCGCGGTCCCTGGCCCGGTCGACCGACCCCCAACCGGAGGAAGCCCTCGTACGGACGGAAACCGGAAACCTCGATTTCCGGTTGCCGACCGGTTGACCGGACCACAGACCGGACCGGCCGGTCCACAGCCCGGTCGACCGGATTCCAGACCGGACCATCCGAGTCTGTCTCGACCAGATCTATTCTGGGTCGGTTATTTTCGTACTTTTTGGACCTGAGGTCGTCCCAACGCCTATATAAGTCCTTGGACGCCCCACAAGTTGCTTTAGACCACGTTTAAGATAAACCCTAGTTCTTAGTTGTTTGCTCTGCAAAACTATTGAATTCCCTACACCATATTGCTTGGATATTGTGTAGATCCTGTTTAAGTCTTGTGTGATCTGCTGTTCCATTGGGAATTAGACGGTTGCAACTTACCACTTCGTGGTCGGCGGCTACGTGCGCAAGTGTGTGGAGTTGCGAATATCTTGCAGGGTTGAGAGCTGTTGCATCTGGCGACAGGGACCAATCGAGAGATCTCGTTGCGTCATACAAGTTATCATCCACTACATCGTCGTGTTTCTCCGCTGCCATCACCCCGTGATCATCATCACCACCGTTGCTTACTGAGAAGATCGGGCCACCCCTTATCATCTTGGTATCAGATTTCCAGTTTTCCTCGGTAAGCCATCCACAATCCACCCCATAGTTGAGTTGTGAGTGTTTTCCTATCCAGAAAAAGCCAAAAATATTTAGGGTTAGGGTTTGCCATAGCCATAGCTTGCACTAATTTCGAGTTTTAGTTGCTTTTCGTAGTTGTTTTTGCGTACCTTTATCTTTCTTCTAGTAGAATTGTTAGGGTTTGTGTTTTCTCTATCATCTAGTTTATCTTCTAGTGTCAGTTTTGTTACTCCGAGTCCACATAGCGTACAGTGTGCTTGTTCCCAACCATAGACACAGCCTTTCGATATACGTGACTAGGAACTTCCCCAGAAGAGACTAGTTTTACCGCTCGACAGGCTGCTCATTAGGTTTTGGTGCTTTGCATATCTTGTTGGCCGTGTTATCAAGGAGTTGAGTCATAAAATCAAAAAAAATAGAAAAGAAGCAAAAAGAGCTACATAGCTGCGTGTGTTACAAAAAGAAAATACAAAAAGAAAAGTGTGTGCTAGTTGAAATCAAGTGAAAGGCCTAAGTTTTCTTTACTGCATCCGTAGTTGAGCAATCTTGTGCCTGTCTCGTTGAGCTTTGCTAGCGTCTCTCTAGTGCATTGCAACTTTTCCTCCATATAGTTGCATTGCCCCATTATATCGCCTTGTGTGAGTGGTTGTCTACGGTCAGCGCTAGAGCTTGTTATTGGTGCAAATAGGTAGCCTACCTACAGCCCCACATATACCCTGCTTTGTCGTGTGATTGTTCTTATACCCTTGATATTCGCTTCGCTACATCCGTGCACTAGTTGTTACTACAAGTGGTAAGCAACACTAATTTACTTTGGAACGGTAAGATTTCCTTTTCTTATCAGTTTTGAGTGAGTTGTGAGAGTACCACCATATATATTTTGATTTAGTGCACTAACCTACTAATCATGTCTGCTAGTGATCATAAGATTGTTAACCAGGAGAACAAGGATTCTGCAGATATTATTAACTGGAGGGAGTTTGAGGCTCTTCGTAATGAGATGCGACGTGAATTCCGCGCTCAGGATGATGAGCTTAAGGGTACAGTTGACGAGATCAAACAAACGCTGGATGCTACTAATGCAACTGTCACTGGATTGGCTGATCAAGTGACGGATATACAGCGCAATATTGCAGACATGCTCATCGCTATTGAGAATTTGACTGCACAACAACAACAAGACGATGACGAAGATCCTGAGCTTGAAGATGATGCACACAATGCTCGTGGTGCACCTCGTGGTCATCGTCCTCGTGGTTGGGTTCCACTTGGCCGCAATGGTCGTGGACAAGATGAAGAAGATGGATTGGGTAAGCCCAAGTTTTCCATACCCAAGTTTGAAGGAGGAGCTGATGTGGAAGAATACCTCACTTGGGAGCTCAAGATTGAGAAGTTGTGGAGCTTACATCCCAACTACTCTGAAGATAAGAAGATCAAGCTTGCTTCTTCTGAATTTGATGGTTATGCATTGCGTTGGTGGGATTCTTTGGTTCGTAACCGCGACGAAGATGGTGCACAGCCTATCCGTACATGGCATGCAATGAAGGAGGTTATGACTTCTCGTTTTGTGCCTACAAATTACATGCGGAATATATTTGATAAGCTAACACTATTGAGGCAAGGTGTGAAGACTGTTGATGAGTACTACATGGAGATGGAGATGCTTATGCAGCGTGGTCGTGTCCGTGAGTCTCTAGAGATGACAATGCAGCGTTTTCTCAATGGATTGAAGTATGATGTTAAAGGCATTGTTCGTCATTACACCTACACCAATATGAATCAATTGTTACATCATGCAAGAGAAGCTGAATCACAGTTGGCTGAAGAAGCAAAGGTTAAGGGACGTGCTACGGGAGCTGGGCGTTTTACACCCCGCGCGCCCTCTACGGCGCCGGCGCCTTCGACGCGCTCCGTTCCTTACTCTACTCCGCCTAGCAAACCGGTCTCCAATGTATCTAATGCAAAGAAGTCCGAATCTGCTGCAAGTACGAGTGGTTCTGGTGTGTCTACAACGCGCAACCGCGATATGCTTTGCCATACATGTGGTGGCAAGGGTCACTTCAAGAGAGATTGTCCTAACCGCAAAGTCATGTTTATCAATGAGGACAATGAATATGAGACTGGAGATGATGTTGATCCAAATGCTCCAGACAATGATGACTATGACACTGATGGTGAAGATGCATATCCTTCTGATGCTCGCACCATTGTTGTGTCGCAGCGTGCTCTTAATGTGTTGCCTAGTGCATCTACTCAGCGCTGCAATTTGTTCCAAACCAAAGCTTTAGTTGGTCCTGACAAGGCTTGCAAGGTCATTATTGATGGCGGGAGTTGCCGCAATTTAGCAAGCAAGGAGTTATGTACCAAGCTGAAGTTGAAGTATCTACCGCACCCGCATCCATATTATATTCAGTGGTTGAGCGACAATGGTGAGATGAAGGTAAACCACATGGTGCGTGTTGAGTTTGCGATTGGACCGTATAAGGATTGCATTGACTTTGATGTGGTTCCTATGACGGTTTGTCACCTCTTATTGGGTCGGCCTTGGCTCTATGACCGTTCTGTGCAACACAATGGCCGTGCCAATACATATCACTTGGAGTACAAGGGCAAGAAAATTAACTTACAGCCTATGTCACCACAACAAATTGTCAATGAGTCTCGTCAGAAGATTGAAGTCAATTTGGAGGATGCACCTCTAGATAGGCGAGAGAATTGTAATGTCGTGAGTGATATAACGAAAAGTGAGAGAGTGAATTCCTTAGTTTCATTAGCCACCAAAGAAGACATGAGAGAATTTAGTGAGGATCCTACGGCCATGCCTCTTGTGCTTTTGTACAGGGGTACGGTATTGGTTTCTAATGACATGACCCCTCTTCCTCTTGGTGTTTCTAATGTTTTGCAGGAATTTGGCGACGTGTTTCCGGAGGAGGTACCCGCAGGCCTACCACCATTGCGAGGTATTGAGCATCAAATTGACTTGATTCCCGGAGCTTCGCTGCCCAATAGGGCGCCATATCGCACTAATCCCGAAGAGACGAAGGAGATACAGAAGCAAGTACAAGCGCTACTCGACAAAGGTTATATCCGCATAAGCCTTAGTCCTTGTGATGTTCCTGTTATTTTAGTTCCTAAGAAAGATGGTACTTGGCGTATGTGCGTAGATTGTAGAGCTATAAACAACATTACTATTCGATATCGTCATCCTATTCCCCGTTTAGAGGATATGCTAGATGAATTGAGTGGTGCTGCTGTGTTCTCTAAAATTGATTTGCGTAGTGGTTATCATCAAATTAGGATGAAAGAAGGGGATGAGTGGAAAACAGCCTTTAAAACAAAATTTGGTTTATATGAGTGGTTAGTAATGCCTTTTGGGTTAACTAATGCACCTAGTACTTTCATGAGATTAATGAACCATGTTTTGCGTGAGTTTATTGGCAAATTTGTGGTTGTCTACTTTGATGACATATTAATCTACAGCCGCAATGAATCTGATCATACTATACATATTAGACATGTTTTGCAAGTGTTGCGTGATAATCAACTCTATGGTAATCTTGAGAAGTGCACATTTTGCAAAGATAAGGTCATATTTCTGGGTTATGTTGTCTCTAAGCATGGAGTAGAAGTAGATGTGTCTAAAATTGAAGCTATTCAAAATTGGCCTACTCCCATGAATGTGAGTCAAGTAAGAAGTTTCCATGGTCTAGCTGGGTTTTATCGCAGATTTGTGCCCAACTTTAGTACTATTGCTGCACCTTTGAATGATTTGACTAAAAAGGGTGTTGTTTTTGAGTGGGGCGCAGCCCAAGATCATGCTTTTGATGAACTTAAGAGATTGTTAACTTCTGCACCGTTGCTTGCACTTCCTGATTTCAATAAGCAATTTGAGATTGAATGTGATGCTAGTGGTATTGGAATTGGTGGTGTGTTGATGCAAGAGGGTCGCCCAATTGCATATTTTTCTGAGAAACTTTCTGGTGCTAAGTTGAACTATCCTATATATGATAAAGAATTGTATGCTTTAATTAGAGTTCTTGAGGTTTGGCAACATTACTTGTGGCCAAAAGAATTTATCATACATTCTGATCATGAAGCTTTAAAATACCTGAAAGCCCAATCTACTTTGCATAAGCGTCTAGCTAAGTGGGTTGAGTTCATTGAGTCTTTTCCATACATTATTAAGCATAAGAAGGGAAAAGATAATATTGTTGCTGATGCTCTATCTAGGAAGAATATGCTATTAACTCAACTTGATGTTAAAATTCCTGGTTTAGAGATACTATGTGATTTGTATGCTACTGATCATGATTTTGCTGAACCATATCGCTTATGTGCTCTTGGTAAAGCATGTGAAAAATATCACATACATGATGGGTTCTTGTTTAGGGCTAACAAACTATGTGTTCCAGAATCGTCTGTGCGTTTGCTCTTATTGCAGGAATCACATGCTGGAGGTTTGATGGGTCACTTTGGGCGTGAGAAGACGCTACTCATGCTAGCTGACCACTTTTATTGGCCAAAGATGAGGCGGGACGTGGATCGATATGTGAGGAGATGCATTACTTGCAACAAGTCCAAGTCCAAGCTGAAGCCTCACGGTTTGTATACTCCTTTACCGGCACCTACTACACCATGGGAGGATATTAGTATGGATTTTGTGTTGGGTTTGCCGCGTACTAAGAGAGGCCATGATTCTATATTTGTGGTAGTGGATAGATTTTCTAAGATGTCCCACTTTATTGCCTGCCACAAGAGCGACGATGCGTCGCATATTGCTAACCTGTTTTTCAGGGAGATTGTACGTCTACATGGAGTCCCGAAGACTATTGTTTCTGATCGTGACGTGAAGTTTATGAGCTACTTCTGGAAGACGCTTTGGAGAAAGCTGGGGACGAAGCTGCTGTTCAGCACTACTTGTCATCCCCAAACTGATGGTCAAACTGAAGTGGTGAATAGAACATTGTCACAACTGTTGAGATCCATGATCAAGAAGAACCTGAAGGAGTGGGAAGAGTGTTTGCCGCATGTGGAGTTTGCTTACAACAGGGCGGTACATTCTACCACGGAGCTATGTCCTTTTGAGGTGGTGTATGGTTTCAAACCCATTACTCCACTTGACTTGTTGCCTTTGCCCATACATGAGAGAGTTAATATGGAGGCATCTAAGAGGGCAGATTTTGTGAAGAAGATTCATGTGAAGACTAAAGAGTTGATTGAGAAGAAAGGCAAGAGCAATGCTGCAAGGATGAATAAGAAGCGCAAGGAGATGTTGTTCAAGCCTGGTGATTTGGTCTGGGTACATTTTCGCAAGGATAGGTTCCCGAAGCTGAGAAAGTCTAAGTTGAAGCCTCGTGGTGATGGTCCTTACAAAGTTCTTGCCAAGATCAATGATAATGCATACTCGATAGATCTTCCAGAGGATGAGTTTGGTGTCAGTAATTCTTTCAATGTTGCTGATTTGACACCATATGACGGAGAAGACCTTGGAGCGTCGGGGTCGACGCCTTTTGAAGGGGGGAGATGATGAGGACATCCCTACCTCACTACTACCTCCGTCATTACCAACTGAAGATGAACCTGCTGTGAAGTTCAAGTCCAATGAAGTCAGGATTGGACCAATGACACGAGCTCGTGCGAAGCTACTTAAACAACAGGTGAACTTGTTCTTAAACGATACCTTGATTGATGAGAACTTTATACTACCTAAGTCCTATTACTTATGTATCATCAGGTATGAAGAGGAGACAAGCATCGCACGAGGAGAGGAGCAGCTGGACGTGAAGATGGACGTGAAGCTGGACATGGAGCTGGACATGAAGATATCTCATGGACGCGCGAGGGAGGAGCGGGAGGCATGCGCGAGAGGAGAAGAAGAAGTCCAGGCCGGTCCCCGGTCGGACCGGCCGCCACGCCGCCGGTCCCGGTCGGCCGCCGGCCGCCAACCGGCCGCCAACCGGAGGCCCCTCGTACCGGACGGAAACCGGAAACCTCGCAGATTTCCGGTTGCCGGTTGACCGGACCACCGGACCGGCCGGTCCACAGCCCGGTCGACCGGATTCCAGACCGGACCAGTCTGAGTCTGTCTCGACCAGATCTATTCTGAGGTCGTCCCAGACGCCTATATAAGTCCCTGGGACGCCCCACAAGTTGCTTTAGACCACGTTTAAGATAAACCCTAGTTCTTAGTTGTTTGCTCTGCAAAACTATTGAATTCCCTACACCATATTGCTTGGATATTGTGTAGATCCTGTTTAAGTCTTGTGTGATCTGCTGTTCCATTGGGAATTAGACGGTTGCAACTTACCGCTTCGTGGTCGGCGGCTACGTGCGCAAGTGTGTGGAGTTGCGAATATCTTGCAGGGTTGAGAGCTGTTGCATTGGCGACAGGGACCAATCGAGAGATCTCGTTGCATCATACAAGTTATCATCCACTACATCGTCGTGTTTCTCCGCTGCCATCACCCCGTGATCATCATCGCCACCGTTGCTTACTGAGAAGATCGGGCCACCCCCTATCACATGTTTTGCCCTGATTTATCAGTAAGTAACTTAATTTTGCAATAGACACTCTTCCATGGTATGAGAAATGTTGGAAGGCACCCGAGGATTCGGTTATCCATGGCTTGTGAAAGCAAAGGTTGGGGGGAGTGTCATCCATAAATAAAACTAAAATACATGTGTAAACAAAAGAGAAGGGGGATGATCTACCTTGCTGGTAGAGATAATGTCCTTCATGGGAGCCACTCTTTGGAAGTATGTTTGGCAAGGGGGTTAGAGTGCCCACTACCATTCGTTGACAACAACAAACACCTCTAAAAATCTTACTTTTATGCTCTTTATATGATTTCAAAACTTAAAAAGCTCTAGCACATGATTTAATCCCTGCTTCCCTCTGCGAAGGGCCTTTCTTTTACTTTTATGTTGAGTCAGTAAACCTATTTCCCTCCATCTCATGCAAGCAATTGAGTTGTTGTGATCCAACCATTTATATTATGATCTATTTAATCATGCCTTTTATTCTTCCTTGTTTAGTACAAATTTTATCTGAATGAATA
The DNA here is from genome assembly GCA_030979885.1 of Lolium multiflorum. NCBI lineage: Eukaryota > Viridiplantae > Streptophyta > Magnoliopsida > Poales > Poaceae > Lolium > Lolium multiflorum. The sequence continues at coordinate 61,878,104 of CM061747.1, read as the reverse complement.
TGACTTTGAAGGCTATCAATGATTATGAGGAGATTGTTATGATTAAGGATGTAAGCTCTGCCATATAAGTTCTAATATAAAGGCTTTGCTCGGAAGATAAGTACAATCTGTTAATAGTTCTTTGACCAAGAACAAAGTTTGCCATAACCAATTTTGATTTCCTATGCACCTTTATTTGTGATTTCTCTTTACTTATTTCAAGTTGAGTTATATGAGGAAGATGTTTACTAGAATGTCTTGAGTGAATTAATAAATGTGATGCTTCTTATCCGTATTTTATTTATCGACTCTTCACTCCATAAACATGTGGTCTTGTTTACCGAGCTCAGTTTCGCTTGGGGACAAGCGAGGTCTAAGCTTGGGGGAGTTGATACGTCCATTTTGCATCACTATTTTATATCATAATTTACTGTTATTCATTGATATATTTCATATTTAGAGATGATACTTATGTTATTTCACCTATTTTGCATGTTTCATGATTATTGGAGAATCATTCACCGGAGTCAGGATTCTGCTGGAAAAAGCACCGTCAGAATGCAATATTTCGGAGATCAACAATTGACGGAAATTACACCGAAGATCTTATTTTTCAGAAGAATGAGCCAGCCAAAAGGAGGGGCCGAGGAGGGCCGCCATGGCCCCCCCATAGGCCGGCGCGGCCCTGCCCTGGCCGCGCGCCTTGTGGGGAGGGGGCCCACAGCCCCTCTCGGCCGCCTCTCTTTCGCGTACTTCATCTACCCGAAAACCTAAGGCACGGGGAATAAGCGAGAATAGACACAGCCGCCTCTGCGGGGCGGAGAAACACCAGAGAGAAAAGAGCTCTCCGGCGGAGAATCCGGGGAAATTCCCTCCGGAGGGGGAAATCGTCGCCATCGTCACCGTCATCGAGCTGGACTTCATTGGGACCATCATCATCATCATCTCCACCATCAACACCGCCATCTCCACCGCTGCACCTCGTCTCCGTTGTAACATCTAGTGTTGAATCTTGAGTATTTCATAGGGGAAACTCTCCCGGTATTGGTTACTACTTGTTATTGATGCTATTGAGTGAAACCATTGGATCAAGGTTTATGTTCAGATTGTTATCCATCATCATATCACCTCTGATTATGTTCCATATGATGTCTCGTGAGTAGTTCGTTTAGTTCTTGAGGACATGGGTGAAGTCTAAATGTTAGTAGTGAACTATGTTGAGTAATATTTAATGGTTTGATATTTAAGTTGTGGTGTTATTCTTCTAGTGGTGTCATGTGAACGTCGACTACATGATACTTCACCTTTATGGGCCTAGGGGAGTAAATCTTGTATTCGTTTGCTAATTGTGGGGTTGCCGGAGTGACAGCAACCTGAACCCCCGTTGGTATATTGATGCAGGAGGGATAGCAAGATCTCAGAGTTTAAGGCTGTGGTTAGATTTATCTTAATTACTTTCTTGTATTTGCGGATGCTTGCAAGGGGTATAATCACAAGTATGTATTAGTCCTAGAAAGGGCGGTGCATTAGCATAGGTTCACCCACACAACACTTATCAAAACAATGAAGATTAATCAACTATATGAAGCGAAAGCACTAGACTAAATTCCCGTGTGTCCTCAAGAACGTTTGGTCATTATAAGTAAACAAACCGGATTGTCCTTTGTGCTAAAAAGTATTGGGCCACTCGCTGCAATTATTACTCTCGCGTTTTACTTACTTGTACTTTATTTATCTGCTATATCAAAACCCCTAAAAACTTGTCTGTGAGCATTTACAGTGAATCCTTCATCGAAACTGCTTGTCAACACCTTCTGCTCCTCGTTGGGTTCGACACTCTTATTTATCGAAAGTACTACGATACACCCCCTATAATTGTGGGTCATCATCCTTCTTTGCACACACTAAGTGGCATGAACATTTCCTTCTTGAGCTTGGAAGTGCACAAAGGTAATCCCAAATAAGTGAAAGGCATTACACCCAATTGACATTGTAAAGCAATAGTGAATACATGAACTCTATCTTGAGCAATGTTGATGGGGATCAGGTTAGACTTGGAGTAGTTCACCTTCAGAGCAGAAGTAGTTCCAAAGCAATGCAGGACTTCAGTGACATGATGGAGATGTACAACATCTGCTTGCATAATGATAAGAGTATCACCATCATACTGGATAATGGTGAAGGTGAATGTGCAATGGAAATCTAGTGGCCGCTGCAACAATCCATTCTGCATAGAGTCATTCACCAAAGTTTGCAACACATCTGCTGCCAAAACAAACAACAGAGGAGAAAGAGGATCTCCCTGCCTAACTCCTCTTCTACATTTAAATGTAGATCCAGGGATCCCATTCAAAAGAACAGCTGAGGTTGCAGAATCAAGAATCAGTTGTATCAACAGACACCATTGTTCACCAAAGCCCTTAGCTATAAGAACTTCCATAATGAAAGAATGACCCACTTTATCAAATGCCTGTTTAAAGTCCAGTTTAAGAGCAACCACCTCTTTCTTGGATTAATGACAATAATGTAGATACTCATAAGCCCATGCTAGACAGTCTTGAATTGGTCTTCCTCCCTAATTCCTCCCTAGAAATTGTTGCTTTGGTGGGATTTGAGTGTGAGGGATTTGAGAACCATTGGTGTTCTTGCTTTGCACCCTTGCATAGTGTTGAGCTCTTCATTGCGATTAGTTCGAGTGAGAGACCGTGATCTTGTTAGTCTTCGAGGGTTACCTCCTAGTTAGGGGCGAAGCTCCCCTTTGGGCAAGGTATGGCAGTTGTCCTACCTTTATTTTTGGAAAAAAGAATATATATATATATATATATGCATATGTGTATATATAATCAGTTTTGTACAGTTTTTGAAGAAATAAAGGAAGAAAAGGAGGAGGTGATTCACAAGAGACACAGGGCAATCGAACTAGGCTACTAGTCGGGACGCCCTTGGTGGACTCGGAAGCCACTCGCCCGTGCGAGTGGTGCCCCTAGCCTGGTCAATGGATACTCAATCCGTCCGGCCCCCAGGGATCGTAACTTTGTGAGTATGTCTCAGCTATCTCGCCTTTTCCTCTTCGACGCAAGATGCGAGGGGACGTGGGATGCGAGACTCGACCTTTCATTACGCCGCCGGCCGCCTGACGCCCTCGTTGCTTCCTCCCTACGAGATCCCTCCGATATCCCCGGTCTGGCCGGGCGCCCCTGCGGCACTGCCTGCACGGAAAATCACCTAGCACCGACGGCTAGCCATCTCCTCTAGGTTTTCTGCGAGACTGCGGTCTGCGTACAATTTTTCGTTGTCTCTGATTTTTTGCTCGAGATTTGAGAAGAATTTAGATGGATAGGAAGGGGAAGAATACTGCAACCATGGGGGTGGTACAATTGTAGTAGTTTTTGTCAATTGTAGTAGTATTTGTCAATTGGCTGAAGTCTAAAACTTTAAATTTGTTAAATGTGAGATCGGTAATATGAGCAAACTACTAATGTGTTTCATGTTTTCAATTGCAGATTTAAAGAGATATTTTAATGTTGTGCTACATCGAGCCACGGATATTCAAAAGCCTTGATCTTGGTGAAATTAAGAAAGATTTTAAAAATAAAGGTAGATCACACTTTGCCATTGGAACTTCTAGATGACATTAAAACTTCGTTATCTGTACGTTTGTAGGTTCTAATGATATATGAATATGTTGCTATTACCATAGTACCGAGTGAATATGTTTAATATCATATAAAATATTAATATGTCGAGACTATTTTATTCTTTTACCTCTTTTTTATGTTTTAAAGTTCGCATGACCTTATTTTTTTCGTCCTTCGCCACTACTCCTAGTTGGCTTGGCAGTTGGTTCTCCGGTGACTTCTTCGTGGAAGTTTGTGAAGAGGCACGGGATTCTCCTTCGTGGATCTTGTGAAGTGGTTGTGGAGCTTGCCATCTCCGGAGTAGAGGAAAAGCAAACCATAAGGAAATACCTTTATCCTTCGTGGTATTGGCTTGGAGAAGCATGTGAGCCTTTGTGGCATTCGGGAGACCTTCATGGTAGCCCGCATCTCTCAACCGTGACGTACCTCACCTTATGTGGGAAAACACTGGAATACATCTGCATCTCTGCGTACCTTGGTTATCTCTATACCCGAGTTTACTTTTCTTGTGATAGCCATCGTGTTAGAAGTACTTATATCTTGCCATCACTTGTGCAATATATATCTTGTGCCTATCTTGTTTATCTAAATTTTTGTTGTTGCACATAGTTGAGCCTAGCATATTAAGGTTTTATGCTTGTAAAATAATCGTTAATTTCCGTATTCTTACAAGCCAAATCCGTAATAGTTTTTAAAACGCCTATTCATCCCCCTTCGTCTAGGCGACATCTCGTCCTATCACCTGGTGAACAATTTTCCGGATTTGGACTATTTCTTAGTTTGAATAATTTTTACCCGCGTGAAACAATTTAACCCAGTGAACCATTTTTCGAATTTGAACAATTTATAAATAATGAACAATTTTTGAAACCTACCATTTTTTGAAACTTTATTGTCTTGTGAACAAATTTTAATTTGGAACTTTTACCCCACTGAACAATTTTTAAAACCTGACCCTTTTTTTAAAACGGTCAACAACTTTACATTTGGAACAATTTTGAAGTTGGTTGGGTGATGAATTTTCTTTTTTAAAGCTAGCGTACTATTCTTTTCTCCTCTGCTATTTCTTCCGCGCGTGCTCCAACATCTCCACAGTCCCGATCAATCCACTCCATCAAATCCCCTAGCATCAACTAATCGGTTCTCTGATCTTTTCTTTCAGCTAGCTTGGTTCTGTGTAGTAGCAGCACCTCACCTAAAGCTAGACCACCACCACTTAATTTCCTCTTTTATTTCCCCGCCGCCGCCTTGATTTCCGGGAGCTCCTGTATGCCGACCTGGTCGGTGGATCGACTGGGCGCCGCACACCCGTGCCCCCGCATCTCTTAGTTGGGCCACGGCCCAACAAGAGCATGTATATTCTCTTTTTTTTCTTTCATTAATCCATTTTTTCTGCTGCATATGTTCTCTTTTTTGCATTTTCAAAATTTCAAAAAAGAAATCTATTATTTTTGAAAAAGGTACTTTTTAAAATTTGAACAGAGACACCATTTGCTTGCTGGACTCTCATTGAAAGTGGTTGCTACTCGGCAAAATCTGCTTATGACCTTCAATTCAAAATGAGAATCTCTTTTCCTCAACTCAACCAAGCATGTAAGATCCGTGCTGAACCTAGGATTAAGTTCCATTGCTGGCTTATGCTTCAAGGGAGGTTGTGGACAGCCGATAGGTTACATAGGCACGGTTTGCCAAACCGGAGCATGTGTCCTTTTTGTGGTCAAGTGCAGGAGTCTGCTGCTCATATCTCTTTGTTATGCACTTATGCGAAGAAGTCTGGCACTCCTCTCCAGATTTTGGGCATGTCGCTAGCATGGCTACTTTCTTTACTTCCCTCTCTGGCTAGTGGGCCGAGATATGAAAGTTGCACAAGAATAAAGTGTCTACCGTGTATGTTGTTTGGAACCTATAGAAAGAGCGCAATAGGCTAGTTTTTGAGTCCAAGGTTGCTTCATCTTTGCTCGTTGGTAGCTTAGCTAGAGATGAGTTAAACCTTTCTAAGTTAGCTTGTAAGGTTTAGGTCTTTCTTTGTTTTTTCCTTGCAGCTAGTCTGCATTGTACAGTTTCCCTCTTTTGAAATGAAATCGGCAGAGCTTCTGCTTTAGCCCGTCAATTTTTTTTGAACAGTTTCAAATTTAAACAGATTTTAAATTTTGACATTTTAAAAAATTAGAAAAAAATTCAAAAATATTTTTGTGCAAGGACATTTCCCGATTTTTTTTTGAATATGAACATTTTTTTAACTTGAACAATTTTCAAATTTGAACGTTTTTTGAATTTGAACATTTTCGATTTTGAAAATTTTCAGATTTGAACAATTTTCAAATTTGCACTTTTCAAATTTGAACAAAAAAATAAACAGAAAAAAGGGAAAGGAAAGAAAAACCAAAACAAAAATAGAATATAGTTTTTTTTTAGACAAATAGAATCTCTATCTCTACTATATCTCTACTATATAAAAAGGAGGAACTGGTTCTGTTTCCTCCGATCGAAGCTTTCGTCAAGCATATTTTTAATAAGACTATTTTACCCTCCCACCAAACCGGGCGGGACTCCTCTGCAGTTCAAGTACTACTGTACCCCATACAGTAGTAGGGATATCTGACGTCCAATTTAATCTATTTAATCTAACGGCTGCTCAGCCTCTGACTGCAAGCACTGAGATACGATCAGTACAATCAGTACAGCTACTTCGTAAGGACGACAATACTATCTGTCGCCGTGGTAGGATTGGCAGGAGAGAGAACCATTTGTTGGCTGCCGGAGAGGATCAGAGGAAGGACTTAACGTGGAAGACCTCTGCGGTGACGGGTCGTCGCTGTCGCGGCAATGGGCGTCGGCGGCGCCATCAGAGTTGCATAGGCTGGGGACACTACCAGCTCTCTCGGGCAGCGTGGGCGGCGGCCCCGCAGGCTCCTCGGCCGACGGGAGCATGGTGAAGAGGCGGTGCGCGATTGCGTCCCGCGCGCATGGAGGGCGTCGGAGCTATCAATGGCAGTGACCCGAACGGTGGCGGCGATCTATGTGAAGAGCTGGAAGGAACGGTGGGAGTGGCGCAGGGCATCGCAGCAAACTTTCCCCTCCACCATTGTATCTCACGGCTGCTCTGCCTCTGAGTTCCGGCAAGATTTCGTTCGGTATTTTCTACGGAGTATTTTTTTTGCCAGGTAATGCTGCCGGTGGTTAACACTTAACAGGCAGGGGTTCCGTTGGATTAAATTGGACGTCTGATATGCCTAATTACTGTACGATACAGTTAGACTACAACTGTAGAGGAGCCGCGCCCCACCAAACCACTTACAAACACCGTGGCACGACATAATTTCATGCACTTTCCCAAAAAAATTGACGCCTAGCCTAAATCTCATTAACACACCACGTCCACACAGTCAATTCTCCGTCCCTGAATCTCGCTTGTCTTCCCGAGAGAACCCCCAACCCCAAACCTTTCTATGGTGGTGGCTCGAGATCTTGCTCTACCATGGCGGAAGCTCGAGATTTCACCGGTGACCAGACCTAGCCATTTGCGCCGCCCCACGATGCTTCTCCTCAGACTCTCGAAATCTTCGCCGCTACGCTCGGACATTAGGGCCATCTCCAGCGGGGACCGAGGCGATGAACCGCGCTCGCCGGTTCCACACCGGCAGCTGCCCGCGTCCAGGTCCGCGCCTTTCGGTAGGCCGTAGTGGGGGTGAGGCCGTGAAGGGCCCGTGGCTCTGCGATGACTTCCTCCCCTCCGATGATCAGTTGCGCCTCCTTGCTGCGATCCAACGAGGTGAGCCGCCGGCCAGGAGCCTCCCTTCTTCCTCTGGCCATGTCTTACCTTCTTATTTTATCAGAGCCATCAAATCTCGGACTAAATTTGGGTATCGATGAGATGATTCAAAGTGTGGATGTGCCCATTTGTGTTGTTTGCAGAAGGGTGGTTCAGTGATGCCAGCAACCAAGTAAGTTATTTTCCCCTGGATTGTTTCAGTATCTAACAAATGTGCTAGCTTCACTAGGGTTCCCAGGAATGTTCACTTTTGTCTGTCATCAAATTCCAGGAACTTACATGCTCATAAGCTGAATATTCTTTCAAAATTTTCCTGTTTAGGCAATGAGATTTGGTGATCTCCCTCCATGGGCTGTCGAACTTTCTACGCTTGTTCGAGAATGTATTTGCATTGGTGATGTTGATGTTGGCATCAGCCCAGGGTGGATGAACGAGGATGAGGATGCATGTCCCTTGCCATCAGATTTGCTATGGAGGGAACCACTTTTTGATGAACTGATTGCAAACAGGTACAAGCCAGGTGAGGTGCAAACGGTTACTCTTCTCAACAAATTTGGAGCCCCATGTTCAACATAAAGCATACAAAACACTGCTATTATTCAAACCTTGCTTCAGTTCATACCCGTGCTGGATGCATTTTTTTAACTAGGACAAAACCCGTGCTTCGGCTACGAAGCAAATTTCAAGTCTATCTCGGCTGGTATGTATCGGCGTTGTCGCTAGGACACAAAAATCGCCATCTGCTAGCCTCCACCACCCATGGGCGAGGTTACATTTTTCTTTTTGAAGGGAATCAGTGGGAAAGGCTCCCACTGTAATTTTTATATATATGAGCAAACAAACTGTACAGGGTTATTTACAAAGGAAAGGAAAAGAGAAACTAAAAAACAAGATCTATCTAATGCTGATCTCTAAGCCAACTTTCAAACTAAACTTAGTTTTTCCTCTTCATTCTGTATTCAGCATCCTCATTTCTTCTAAAAAAAGGGCGAGGTTATATAGCTATGTCGTACACTTCTATCGGTCATGCCTCTTTCTTTAATCGTTCTCTCATTGTCCCCACTGCACCCCTCGTCGAGAATTTATGACGGGCTAAAATGGAAAGTTCCTAAAAAAACAATCTTCTTTTCTACAACCAGTTTTGTTAAATAATTTTTAATAGAGAGAATCGTTCTTGACATGGTGATATTCTACCCTAAGAACCAGTATCAAGCAGGAATAACAACACATTTCTATTACAATGAAACTGGAATTAAACTAAAAAAAATTGAGGAAATTTAAAATCGGGATATACCCAACCTATTTGTTTCCGCCTCCTACCGCAGAGGATTGAGGCACCGCTTGCCGATCTTGCTGCCTCGCCGGTGTGGCTATCCTTAGAAGATGTCGTCATGCCTGGGTCAACTCCTCGCCGGCGCTTGCAGCCACCGTACGACTTGCAGTCATTTGCGCAGGACGCTCACCGTCATCACCGGTAGGATGTGCTCCATGTCCTGGGTCGCTGTCTCATGTGTATCAGGGTCTAGGAATCTGGGTTATGGGGTAGCTGAAACATCCAAAATTCCTTCAAATTTTTGGAGATCTCTTATATGTAAAGAGATGTACTTCAATGCCGATGAAACTTACGATTCTCCTAAAAGCATAGACCGTAGTGACATTTTCTATATGTTGGTCACAAATTTGTTTATAATTTATTTATTCTGAGGCGATCGGGAGATTTATATCACAATTAGGAACAGAGTAGGAGTCATTCAAATTAGATATGACAATGAAAATACAAAGGGGCAGCTGGAAAAAAAAACTTCCCATAGTTCCCCCAGCTTGGCTAGCTCATGTGCTGGTCCTGCCGAGTTGCTCTCTCTTCGTGTCTTAGAATTTTTTAGTCATGGAATGTAGGGTATCTGTGCTCATGTTGATCTGATGCGCTTCGACAACAGGATTGCAATAGTCTCTCTCGAGGCCGCCTGTGTGATGAGCTTCAGTTGAGAATGTGATGCCTAGGATACACAGAATACACAGAAGTACAGGGAGAGTGAATCGAGCAATGTCCCTGTCTACCTGAACCTAGGGTCACTTGTAGTACTGTCAGGTGATGCACGGTATCACTTTCAGTTACTCTGAGGAAACTTAAGACTTCTCCCAAGTAAACTTTACAGGGTTAACATTTGTTCCAAATTTTTAGGGTTTTGGCAATGTTGCAATGATTATTTTGCTAAAGACGACCAACTAGATGTTCTTGTCATGTGAATACAATGTTCTGGTATTTGAAAATTAATGTAGACTTTCAAAATTATGAATGTAAGAATTTATTTTCTTTGTGGAGGCACTTCAGCTTGGTTTTCTACAGAAAAGGACGAGGTGTACCGAGGAACCATATTGGTCATGCTTGGTGGAATTGATCATTCCTTTGTATCACTTCAAATGCTAACTTATGGCATCAAAGGGCGCTATATATTATCACATGAAATAAATACAATATCAGTAAACCAGGCCACACCATTCACGTGTTATTGTTTTATTTATGATATTATGAGTAATTGCCTATTGGAGAGTTATGACCTATGAATGATGTTTCCTTCATGGTTGATTTAAGGGAAATCAAGGTTCATACAAAGAATGTTAAAAAAGGTTTTGCTATGAAAAAAAATGATTTTGTAGTCCGACCCTTGAATTGACCAGCAAAGTACAAACTCGGCGGGCTTATCATTGAAAGGTACTGAGTGAGTTTAAGATGATTGTTTGGGGGGTTATCCAAAGTGTGTTATCTCTACATTGTTGTTCTGCAAGCATCGATATTGTTGCCCTTAGAGACCTGGATGATTGCGAAACAATGCTGCATTTGTTTGTGATGTTACCTACTCTTGAAGGTGAACATGTACAATTACAACGAATTCATAACTTCAAAAAAATCCCTGTAGATGTGAACGAACCTGGTGTTTGCCTCTTTCAAACACTTTTTTGCTCTCTAATATACAACATTGCCCTTGCATTTTGTTTTGTTAATTTGGCGGAATCTTTGTACATTGCAAGTTAATCCGTGAATGGTAGTCATATCTTTCCTGAACTAATTCTCTTCGGCAGACATTTATATGAATCAAGGGCATATACTACCAAGTAAATCTTTGAAGTTATTGTTATCTCCATACATTCTGCTTTCTTATTCACTCCATTGTTGAGTGTCTACAGTCAATATTTATGGTTTGTCTACATTTTGTAGGCTGAAGTTCAAGGGAAAAGGCTCACCTAGCTAACTCCTGTTCTTCAGCAAGTGTAGATTTTATGGGTTCATGCTTTGAGAGATGCACCAACGGGTTCTATAGTGGATTTAGGAAGAGAATGCTATTGAGGCCTAGAAAGAGGAGTATTGCATGTCATCATTGTTTTAGGGCTTGGATGTCATCGAATCACCGAGCAGCTGATAGATGAGAAAATACTTATATAGAGTGTCCGCACTTAAGACCTAAGAAGATAAATAATCACGTGCACTAGAGTAGATGTTTGCTGACACTTAAGACCTAAGAAGACAAATAATCATGTTTATTTATGTTTGCTGACACAAACGTAATAATACATCATTTGTGTATGGATATTTCAATTATGTAAATCATCGATCAACTGTTCATTTACACATGTTCATGAATTATTATGATCATTTGTCACAACTTAAATGGAGTTGACATCATTTCTATAACAATGCAGTTGGTATGTAGCTATTATGTTTACGAATGTGATGTGGTGGCAAAAAAAAAGAGGACCGTGGCAATACGCGGACAAAGGTCTCGGCTTCATGGTGTTGGAGTGGATGATTGATAGGATGCGTCTAGCACTACTGACACTTGCGGAGAAGCGGCGAGAAGAGGAGACCGTGGTGGCACGCTTGAATGCAGAGCACACCTGCGTCGCGCTAAAATGATTTAGATTGTCCCTCTCCCGTTGCAACGCACGGACATATTTACTAGTACAGAAATAAACGGCGAACTTGGCTGACAAGACCGGCCCATACCAGCGCGTGGGGTTGCTGGTCACACTCACACGTGCTGGGGCAGGCCCAACCGGGCGAAGGAGGCCTATCCGGGCTGGCGAGCGGGATAGGATTCCTGTTGGAATCACTGAGCGATAGCGAAAAAAATGCGACTGCCGAGCAATGCGTTCGTAGCCCATAATTCTGGGCCCAATGGCAAGCATTTGTAGCAGCCTATTCGTAACGAGCTTGGCCCATAGAACGAGCTGTTTGCCGTTGCGGGCTGCTGAACGACCAACCGCCGCAAGGATCCGCGATCGTCGTAACCTCACTATGTCGACATCGATTCCCACAACCCCACGACTCTGTCCCACACACCAGCTCTCTATCTCATTGCCAAACTGACAATAGGGCCCAAACGATCATGGCCCACACGGAAGTGTCTTGTGTTCACCACAACCGGGTAGGAAAAGCAGGAGCCCTTCCGTGCGTGGGACCCCCAAGTATTAAAACCCCAAGAGATCACACGCTCGTGGAGTACGATCGCAACCGTCCACCGATCGAATCGACGGTGAGCGCGACAGCGGCAGCCGGGCCCAACCCAGGAAAGCATTTATTTGCCGCGCTTTTTCCGGACAGAGGACACGTGGTCCCACTCTGCAGAACGCTAGGGCCCGCAGGTCAGCCACATGCGACCTTGTACCAGGTGAAATTTAAATCTGCACCGTCCACATCGGCGGTGGCGTCGACGGATCGCGTCCGCTCCACCTATGCCCATCTTGTTCGGCGCAGTGCCACCATGACGACATCTCTCTCCCTACGACTTCGGCCGCCCTTCTCTCTCCAGACTCCAGTCACCTCCACTCTGCGCTTCGACGTGCGAACAAAGCAAGGTATCCAATTCACCGGCAGCAAAAGTAAGTAGGAAAGGAGAACCCAAGAGGTTAAAGAATCGATCTCTTCCTTCCGACGCCTTTTATCCTCCTCGAGGAATTCAGTTCCGTTCGGATTTCTCCAGCCAGCCATGGCGGCCGTTCTCCCCGGCTTCGGCCGGCACATCGGCGACCTCCTCAGCAAAAGCAGCGGTAAATCAGATTGCTTTTCGAGGTTTCCTCACAGCATTATGTTTTCGTTTTCTTGCGGTGTTTCCTCCGATCAAGATTAAATGATTAATGAAGAGATAATGATGGCGGCCTGTCTGCGCAGGTTTCATCGCGGGGTCGCTGTCGGCGGCGACGTGCGCGGACGAGGTGGAGCAGGCCGACGGCGCGGGGTGCCAGGACGACGCGGCGGCGCTGAGGCTCAAGTGGGTGGCCATGGCGGCCATCCTCGTCGCCGGTGTCATCGGCGTCGGCCTGCCGCTCGCGGGGCGGAAGCGGCGCGCCGTGCAGACGGGCACCGCCGTGTTCGTCACCGCCAAGGCGTTCGCGGCGGGCGTGATCCTCGCCACGGGGTTCGTGCACATGCTGCACGACTCCGACCACGCGCTCTCCAGCCCCTGCCTCCCCGCCACGCCCTGGCGCAGCTTCCCCTTCCCCGGCTTCGTCGCCATGCTCGCCGCGCTCGCCACGCTCGTGCTCGACGTTCTCGTCACCAGGTTCTACGAGGGCAAACACCGTGCGGAGGTTGCCAGGGCCAAGGCCGACGCTGCGGCCGCGCTCGCCGCGTCCACCTCTGCCGGTGCCAGCGACGAAGAAATCACTGTGGTCAACGTCGTAGTAGTACAGGAGGATGAGCACAAGGCCCCGCTCTTGCAACCGCACTCACATTCGCACGGCCACTCGCATGGTCACGACCTGGTGCAGTCAGAAGGACGCGAGGGGGAGGTGTCAGACCACGTGCGCTCCGTCGTGGTGTCACAGGTGGTTTATCTCTTCTTTCGATTCACCTTCACTCAGGTGTTTGGGCAATGCATTACTCGTATATATTGATTTTGCTACCTGTAGATACTGGAGATGGGGATCGTATCGCACTCTGTCATCATCGGCCTGTCGCTGGGGGTGTCACGGAGCCCCTGCACAATACGGCCGCTGGTCGCGGCGCTCTCGTTCCACCAATTCTTTGAGGGTTTTGCTCTTGGTGGCTGCATTGCGCAGGTGAGGAATTCAGTATGGATTGGTATCATAGATATGTTGCATGATTGTGTTACGACTACTACAATCGAGATGAAATTGTTCAGACTATCACAGCTGCTACTGTTTGCACTTTGTTGAACTCTTTTTGCACTACGTCAATGTGGAGTTTCATTTTTCATGTAGTGATTCTACTTTCTAGCATGAACCTGTGATGCAATGAAGACTATACAAAACTGCCCTTGAATTTTACAAAACTGCCCTTGAGTAGTATTTACAGTTACGAATTCAAGCATCACATGCAACAGAAAAGGATGACAGCTTACAAACTTCTAGTTCAGGAATTAGAACTTCGCAAATATCAAGACTTTATTAAGTGACAACAGCAAATGTTAAGAAGGTAGAACTTCATTACATAGAGCATCCTGGGTTGGCTGCAGCCCTCGTGGCATGAGCGTGGAATCCACCACTGGATGATGTTAGACGAGTTAAATGCAGCGAGTCACTAGTCGAGTTTGCACTTAGTTCTAAGTTCTTCATGTCAGGCCCTGCACCCTTGTTAACGAATACATGGTCTAGCTACTTGAAATTCGAGGTAGTGGTTTGTGGATATCGAGTTTTAGAATAATATATCTAAAATAAAAAAAGTTGATGAATTTACTCTTTGTCCAGTTTATATATTGAGTTGAAAGTATCAACCATTTAGTTGCAAGTCACAAGACCAAAATACACTTCAGTGTGTACATAAACTTATATGTAAATTACTTCATTTCAAATTAAAACTTCTTTTAATGTATACGATATTGCTTCTTGTACAGCAAATTCCTTTGGGGCATTTAACTTTCCTGCTATTTTCAGTATTTTGCTGCTGTGTCGTTCCACATAATTTGGTGGTACAACTAAATCAATTGGTACCAGTAGCAACTGTATGAACACATTTGGCTTGATTTCCTTTTTGCGGGGAAGCCCAATTTGTACTCAATTGCTTATGTATCTGTGAAGTGTGCTTCTTTTAACTGTTCTACTGTTTGTGTACTGATCATTCAAGTAGTTTTCTTTTATACCAGTTTATGTAACGTCAGGAGTTCTGACCTTTCATGGACCATCCACATGGCTCCAAGTCATCCATTGATGTTTCTAAAAAAATATTGTTTTGGTGTGCTCGTTTACTGTTATGCTGTGATCCTAATTCAAATAAAGATGGCTAACTTCTGACGACCCATCGCTGGGAGGCTTGGGCCGAGTGGACACAAGCATCCGCTCCGCTCCACTCAGCTCAAGCCTCCCGGTGATGGGGCTCGCTTCACTCGTCAAAAGTTAGGCGCCTTTATATGAATTTGGATCACAACATAACATTACCTGCTATTGAAATTACCTAAAATGATAGTTTTATGAATTTCGAACTGTTGACCACTGCAATAAACTGATAAACGATCACGCCATGAATTCCTGATTGGTTTAGATTATATTGTTATATTGTTCTTCTCTTCAGATGTGCAGCTCTATTCAAGTAAATGCTGGAGTATAACTTTGCTAATGTGATAATTGTGTGGGTTGCTTATCTTCTGACTGTACTGTTGTTTCGCACTTTGCCCGATTGTTTTCTATAGGTAACTTTATAGTGATGTGTTATTCTCATCTAGATTATCAAATTTGACACGTTACCAATTTATCGTCCAACAGGCACAATTTAAAAACCTTTCAGCAGCTTTGATGGCGTCCTTTTTTGCCATTACAACACCGACGGGTATTGCTGCTGGGGCTGGTTTGGCCTCATTCTACAACGCCAATAGCCCCAGGGCTCTAGTGGTTGAAGGCATCCTCGATGCTGTGTCAGCTGGCATACTTATATACATGGCGCTGGTGGATCTCATTGCTGCGGATTTCTTGGGTGGCAAAATGACAGGAACGCCGCGGCAGCAGTTGATGGCATATGTCGCCTTGTTCCTTGGCGCGCTCTCCATGTCGTCGCTTGCAATCTGGGCCTGAAGATGGGGCTTGATCAGGCGAAGGTAATCGACGGCGGTGTTCCAACACATCGCCTGTGAAAAACGTACATCACTAATGCTTATAACTGTGTACAGTGTTCTTCTGATCACATACATGGCAGAATATTGCCCTGGTTTTTTGTGGGCATGCGAGGTGATAGCCCTGTTGAAACACCCGGGGCATTGTGTATATGTTTTTTTTTTGCTTGTAAATGTTACAGCCCCTCCCATGAATCACAACTACCGTGGTTGCTATGTGTGGTGGTAATGACCAGTCTATTGGTTCAGCAGAGCATAAATTCGAGCGACTCTATGAAACTTTGGTTAAATGCAAACGAAGAGTATCCAAAGATTCTACTGCTGAAATGCAAATAGATGGTGCATCTATTGTTGGTCCACGGTTGCATTGGTTGTGGGTTTGTACAATTTCCTCCGAAAGTTGCAATGACAACCGTGAAATTATATTAACTGCTAATCCCATTGACGATCTGTTTCAGAATTGCTGTGATGAGCTCTCAAAAACTATATCTCATGTTTGAATGTTTTGATTTGAAAAAAGGTTAATTACCTCGTTATACGCAACTTGTTTATTAGGTTATAATAACTAGGCCGTGTGCTCTCACTGCATCTGTGTGTGATTGGAGATAAGTGTTAATGTTAACT
This sequence comes from Lolium multiflorum, assembly GCA_030979885.1. Classification (NCBI taxonomy): domain Eukaryota; kingdom Viridiplantae; phylum Streptophyta; class Magnoliopsida; order Poales; family Poaceae; genus Lolium; species Lolium multiflorum. The sequence continues at coordinate 61,862,031 of CM061747.1, read as the reverse complement.
GAATACTGTTATTCAGTTTCATCAGTTAACTTGTAAATGTCATATTTACATGTTCTGCTAGGTAGTTTTACCCTTTACCTATCTAGCTGTTTACTGTGGGTTATCATATTTGCATCCTTGCTACTGCTGGGGTGATGATTTGGTTATATGTGCATCTCTGCAGCAGTTGGTGTTGTGTCTTGGATTATTCCAGAGTTTTATTTTTATTTGCATGGTCTATTGAATCTCATTCAATAGACTATGAAATGAAGGAAAACCTGTGGTTTTAAATATAGAGAAATCTGTGTTGTTGAGCATGGTTTACTCGCAGTGTTTTCTCTCTGATGCTTGTGCTTGTGCTACTGATGTGTTCATCACTCAGGTTCAAGGTTTTATAGGATTTTAATACTGTGTGACGCCTTCTTTTGAAGTAACATAGATGTTTAATCCATGCTGATATCTGATAAGCATTTACTAGCAACTACTGATGATTTTTAGAGTAGCTTAGCTTACATTTCCTTATACCTGTTCCCTGGTGCAATAAATGCGTAGTTCTTATTCTCTGGTAGGTGCTTCTGTTAGTATATCCATGATTTGATCTCTATAGATGATCTGAAAAACACTCCCTTCCAACACCCAGATATGTTAGAGAGAAAATTAGCTAGCCCTTTCCTGGGACTTGATCCACTTGATGTCTTGATCAGATCTAGCGCTTTGCGAACTCTACTTTGCTCTAGCTAAGAGCATCTCCAGTCGCGTCCCCCTAAGTGATTTGGGGGACGCCGACCAAAAAAACGTTCCAGTCGCATGTTCCAAAGGCCGCTCCGGTACGGACGTGTCCCAAATATTGTCCGGCGTTCCTAGCCTATCCCCTGTATAGAGGCTCTATCAGGGACGCCGGACACAACTTTTACACTTGTTTTTTGTTTGGAGGTCGTTTTTGGGGGACGTGGCTAGAAAAGGGACCTCCTCCAAACGTAAATTTGGTCCGGACGTCCCCCAAACGACCAATCCGGCGCTTTGTCCGGACGTCGTCCCCTAAAGCATCTCCAGTCGTGTCCCCCAGAGCGTCCCCCAAAGGGATTTGGGGGACGCCGGCAAAAAAAACGTCCCAGTCGCATGCCCCAAAGGCCGTTCCGGTCCTGACGTGCCTCAAATGTTGTCCAGCGTCCCTAGCTCATCCCCCGTGTATAGAGACTCTATCAGGGACGCCAGACACAACTTTTACACTTTTTGTTTGGAGGTCGCTTTTGGGAGACGTGGCTAGAAAAGGGACCTCCTTCAAACGTAAATTTGGTCCGGACGTCCCCCAAACGACCAATCCGGTGGTTTGCCCGGACGTCGTTTAGGGGACGCGACTGGAGATGCTCTAAGGATCAACTTGCTATTTGTAGAGTAGCGCTATTCTTCTAGATCCGATGAACATGCTTCTTGTAGATAGCCTACTCCTCCTAGCTGCTTCACTTGTTCCCTAATTTACTATGTCACCATCTTTGTTGTTGATGATGTGGATGGTTTCTAGAACACCGATGTGTTCTTTGTCTATGGCAGTCATGGATTCGCTCTGGTTACCTTGTGAGATAAGTCTCAAGTGATTGCTTTGTTGTTTGCTAGCTCTAGTTGTTGTTGTTGTTGCTTAATTATATAATATAGGTCTATGCTTTGATTTCTATTCCTGACACCTAAACACATGCATCTGCGTGTAAGTTGCTTACTACTGGGGCCCATGTGCTTCCAGTTACCACAAAGGTTATCCATCTCCCCTTGAGGATAAGCTTGGCTTCCTCCATAGTTATCTTAGATTGGTTATTTTATATGATCTGGCAAGTGTATACTGCTGCATAGTTATACTATTGTCTTCATTGTTTAATTTGTCAATGTCTTTTCTTAATGATCTTGAATGCTAGTGTCAAGGTCATTTTCATTACTTTGTTTGCCTTTTATAAATGAGCTTAGCACTATATGGTTTACTCCATTTATCTTCATTATTGTCCGATTTGTTGTTGTCTCCATGTTGCCATTATTTGTCCATTTGGTCAGTGTGGTCTGGCTCCAAATGTTGTTATAATCTGTTGTTGCTGATCATGTATTAGCCTTGCCTTGTATTTGGTCACTCCAGGCTGCCTTTGGTTTGTTATTCTTATTTGAATATGTATTCCAGTGTTCAAAAAAAAAAATGTATTCCAGGTTTGGTTCCTGTAATACCATGTTAAGCTCCAGCATTGTAATGCCTCACCTTAGGGTGAAGGAAAAACTTTAACGGTTAGCTTCTCTTTTGTCTCTGTTTGTGTGTAGGTATGAAGAATAGAAAATAAGACTTAGAATAGGTTTAGTTTTAGGTTTATTTTTATTGTAATTCTTTTTTATTCTTACAAACCTTGTAATGAACAATGTATTGTCCAATATATCAACAAAGTGTAATTTTTCTTATTGATAATTGTGTTCTATATCCTTATTTGAAATTATGTTTAGTTTGAATTCAAATTTGAACATAAGATTCAAATTCCATTTGGAATTCAAATGTGATATTTATATTTCTCTTTTCCATGTTTTCCTTTTCTACAAAATTATCCACAAAGGTTATCTCAAAACCAAAACACATTCCAAATGATAACTCCTAGATCACCAAGAATGCCTTGTGATTTCAATCACTTTGGGTTTTGAACAAAGGGAAAGAAATCCCCACAATTTCAAATGAATGCACAAATTCTAAATCTACCGTTTCGAGTACGAAGAATACTGGGGTGTTACAACAGGCAAGATATTGTCCCCCGTCCGCTACCCATCTAACTTTGTTCGATCTCATCCAGTCAGAAGTGAATCCGCCGACCTAAGGAGTCAGGTTATCATCATCAAGGAGAACGTCCTCCTCAACAGACCTATCAAGGCTATAAAGGCACACATCTCGGAAAGTATTTCTCTAGTACCTCTAACATCCTTTCCATGTTCCAACAACTCATTGGGATCATCTACATCCGGAACGATGAGGTCGAAGTCGACACGGTCACGATTCCAAGTCTACAAGATGGTCATTGACATGTTTAGAACCTACCACCCAGTGCCAACAAGTCGCCAAGGAAACAACCGCCAGAGTCCCGAGTTCCTCATGACCTAATCACCAGGTCACACGACACCAATGATGGTATGATACTAACGGTTTGTAAATCCGTCAGTGATTGTCCTTTTATATGACGATACGACGTTTTCGCGTCACGGATGGCGATTTGGGCCGCTCGGCCCAAACAAATAGTGACGGGCGAGGTCTAAACGTCAGCGATCGTGCAAAAATGAGCGTTGCGGGTGGTTGGCGGCCCGAATTGCTGAGTCAGCAGTGGGCGGGCGTCACAACAAGTGGGCTTTGGGCCGGTGGACACACCTGACCCACACTCTGCACGCTCATGTTCACGTACTTTTGTGTCTGCCCGCACAACAGTCCAAGGAATTAATATTCGGATCACTAGCGCTCACCAGACCTACCATCCAAGATGATAAAGTCATCGAGCTCACCAGACAGTTCCATCCAGGAGCAAGGCCAACTTAACAACATTCCGAGTTCGACCGCCTTATTAAAGGTACTAGTCAGAAGCTTGTTGGATATAAGTGGAACCAGCCCATACCCCCCCCCCCCTACGTACACGGGCTCGCACCCCTTCTAAGTCCACGACGACCATGACCATCGACTTGAAGGCATGCATCTACGACGCTCCAACCGATCTACTTGTCATCATACACCAAGACTTCACGAAGACTCCCTCAACTAGATATGCATCGAACGAAAACACAAGGCCAAGCCTTAACGTGCAAGACTACAAAAACCTAGCGTGCAAACGTGGAGACTCCTACCACCGACGACAACATATATTGAAGTCGTTCGTACAAAAGAGGAGATTGAACACATCTACACCAAGTCGATGTCGTAGAACTCCATAGCCATAAAGCGTAGATCCCATATGTAAATCGTGTGGGTGTATCTATATGCCCGTTGAGTTCATCTTCTAGTTTTCAAGCCTTGTACTGTCTTGTGATCATACCGATAATAAAGTCTGAGATAAGTTCTTCATCATCATCACCGTGTCTTTAATCTAAACTTTTTAACTCGAGCCCCTTAGCAAACGAATAAACTTGTCTCCAACCTCCAAAGAAGGACTGACTTTGGATCCTGAAAACAATCCTTCGTCACTTCCCATGAAGAATTTTTGTTTGGCGCCCATTAGGCGCCACACAAACTATTTCCGAAAAGCTTAGCCATCTAGCTCGGCGGATATAAGTGCTTTGTCTTCCCTATCGTACTGTAGTGTACCTACTCTATGACCTCCTTGTTGATTGACTGGACCATCGACGACGATTTCTCCGATCGTACTATTATGGCTACGATCATTTATCTGATCAAGACACGGTTGTTAGGACCACTTCATCCTTTTTAGTGACAAGGACTACTCGAATTTCCTCTCGAACAACAAATATATTCATATCATTGTTGTACTTGTGTATCTACACATGTGAATATAATAGATATGCTAGTTAAATTCTCCGTAAATACGTGTTTGTCTAGTTTCTCTTATGTGATCGGTCTTACAACCATATTTTCCTGGTATTAACCTTGATTTAAAATTATAAGGAAATTTGCTAACTATTCCAAGAGGACATGCACCACAAGGATCCCGAACAATCATAGTTATAAAAAAATAGGAATTTCTATTTTCGTGCCCTCGGGTCCTTAGTTGTACTCAATTTTCCCCATCTCCTTAGTTTTTCCTCAGTTTTCCCCAATCCCTTGTCTGTAACCCGCAGAAGGAGCTCGGACGGAGAATTCCGACGTTGGTTGGTGCTGGCAAGTGGGGCCGCTATTGGTGCCCCGCAGTGGACACGTCTCCACTTATCCAGATCATCGTGGGACCCACAACTTGTTCACGTTAGCGCCGGACCCACAGCTTACCCAGGTGACCGTTGCAAAATGGGAGCCCGAGCCAGCCCCGCGCCCGTGGTCGTGCCATTGCTTTCCCTTTCTTTCCCCGCAGCCCATTGTTCTTGTTCTCCGCCAGCTGCAGCCCTTCTCCGGCAGGCGGGTGATGTCTAGTTTCTCTTCGACCTCCCGTTCTTAATGGCCGCAGTATGGACCCGTGCCTTTGACAAGATGCCCTGACTGCCCACGCCAGGAGCCTCTGAAGCGGTCGATCTGTAAGACGGACGAGAACGGCAACCGTGGATGTGAGTTCGTTGCATGCGAGAGCTTGCCATATAGAGAGGGGGATAAGGTTAGATCTCGCTCCAATTTCTCTGTTTTCTCTCGATTTTCTTGTTATTCCCTCGAATTTGGGATTTATGGTTCACGTTGTTGTTTTCAGATCTTGAAGAAATGCAGGCATTTCGAGTGGATCGATGTGTACGTTCAGAGGCTTCAATTGCAGGAATCAATTGGCGCTATTGGGGGCGCAATTTGGGAGGGGGGGGACTTGCTGTAGAGAATGCGACGGAAAGAAGAGCCGTTCCGATTATGCCTAATGCTCCCAATGCAGGACTGGTGGAAGTGAAGGGAGAACTGAAGAAAATGAACAAGTAGTTAAGGCAGCTGATCGAGTTGAAGAAGCAAGCTAATCTGATGGCTGGTTGTTTTTTTTGTTGTATAATTACGATCGGATTCTTATCATTGCTCACCAGGCGCTAGAAGTTGTTACAAGGGATACCTTGTTACAAATCCATTATTCAGTTATATGTACTTGTAGTTGTTTTCAAAGTTAGTGTGTGCATTCACCGAAATTACCAACTATATACCCTAAAAGAAAAGGAAAGTTAAAGATAGTTGATAATTGTTAGAGGGGTGACAAATAATGCATTCACCGAAATCCGCAAATATGTATGCCTCATGTTTATACCAAAATTATACCACTTTTGGGCCGTTTCAAAATACCAATACTATATCCCAAACTATATTCCTTAAAAGAAAAGGAAAGCTAAAGATAGTTGAAAATTGTTAGAGGGGTGACAAATAATGCATTCACCGAAATCCGCAAATATATATGCCTCATGTTTATACCAAAATTATACCACTTTTGGGCCGTTTCAAAATACCAATACTATATCCCAAACTATATTCCCTAAAAGAAAAGGACAGCTAAAGATAGTTGATAATTGTTAGAGGGGTGACAAGTAATGCATTCACCGAAATCCGCAAATATGTATGCCTCATGTTTATACCAAAATTATACCACTTTTGGGCCGTTTCAAAATACCAATACTATATCCCAAACTATATTCTCTAAAAGAAAAGGACAGCTAAAGATAGTTGATAATTGTTAGAGGGATGACAAATAATGCATTCACCGAAATCCGCAAATATGCATGCCTCATGTTTATACCAAAATTATACCACTTTTGGGCCGTTTCAAAATACCAATACTATATCCCAAACTATATTCCCTAAAAGAAAAGGACAGCTAAAGATAGTTGATAATTGTTAGAGGGGTGGCAAATAATGCATTCACCGAAATCCGCAAATATGTATGCCTCGTGTTTATACCAATACTATATCCCAAACTATATTAAGTGGCAAACTCGTTATTGCACATAAATAGAGGGGTGGGCACTCTCCACCGACAGAGAGAGAGAGAGGGGTGGCCACGAAGAGAGAGAGAGAGAGAGAGAGAGAGAGAGAGAGAGGACACGAAGAGACGGAGAGGGGTATACTGCCCGTTAGATCAGTGGATCAACGATTCGTGGAGTCGATCCGTGTGACAACGGCTCAACCAATCAGGATAAGTTTGGGCTTCTGAGAGCATTTGTGACAGTACTTGAGGGCAAAACTGAGTAGTACTAAGAATCCAAGGGAACATAAATAGTAAATAGACTAAGGGATTCAAACAAAATAATTACAAAACGAAAAATGCATGTTTTGTACAATATAATTCATATTGGGCTACATAAAATTATTTGTAATTCAAATATATACGAGTGTGACAATTATGGCATCATTTAGACAAACTATGTTTCTTGGAAAGATGTTTTGCAAAGGGGTTTGAGTGGAAAACCATGCATCTTCATAGCTACACTAGTGATTCTGAGAAGTGGCAATTTGTGGTAAAACTTGATTTATATATGTTTGTTAAGGTTTTCTAGGTGGCAGGTTGCATAGGAAGACTCCATGAGTAGGTGCCACTATGTTTTTATTTTTTGGATTTTTTTGCGCATGAAATGACTCAATTAACTATGTTAATCTCATTTGTTGACTCTCTGTTGACCAGCTACTTGAGGGTAAAACTGAGTATATTGCACTTGCCGGTCTAAGTCCTCGAGGGGAAAGACTCGTGTAGCGGTGCACGCTGCAGCCGTGCATAGCGGACGCGTGTTGCGGTACACGCCACCTTCGTCTTTATAGAGCCCCTCTTTCTCTCCCTCGACGCATGTTCTCACTGGCTCACTGCAACCGCCTCTCCTGTCCCATCATCTTCTCCACAACCGAAGAAAAAACCCTGGCGAGGGTGCTCCTCGACAATGCCCTCCGTTTGGGGCTTAGGGTTGATGGAATCCTGTAGGCTCACACGAGACATCGGTTAACAGACAAGCGGGGAAAGCAATTTACCCAGGTTCAGGGCGCTTGATAAGGTAACACCCCTACGTCCTGCCTGTCTGATCTTGATTATGATGATATTGGGTTACAATGGGGTGCTGAAAGCTTCGGCTACGATCTCGTTGAGAGATTAAGTGCTACGGCGACCTAGCTCTAGACTTTTGATGGCTAAGGTTGCTAGGATTGATTGTGTGTCTCGGCAGCCCCTCTCCTGGCCCTTATATAGGAGGCCAGGTCTCAAGAGATCTACTCGAGTACGACTAGGTTTACAAGAGACCTAGCTCTAAACTTTCCTTGCTCGACTCTTTGTCTTGTACTCCAAGGAATCTCCTTCAGCACCGTCCTAGTGGCCCACCTTGCCATCGGGTATCTTCATGGGCCTCCTGCTGGGCCGCACAGGATAGGGCAATATTGGTTACCCGAAGGGTAATGCCCACGTCAGTAGTCCTCGAGTGTCTAGCCAAAGATTTTTCGGGTAGAGACTAAAGCATGCCTCCACTGAGTGTTCTTCTCCTTTATCTGTTCTCGTCCATCCTGCAATAGCTTCATCTTCTTTTATCGGGTGCGCGTCCTGTAGCCCCCGAGTCTATATACGGATGCTTGCAATCCGTGTGTAGACTCAAGTTGTACTACTCGAGTGTTTTCCTCTGCCGATGTTTCTTTGCGGGTCATCATAAACCATCCGATAAATTCTCATCGAGGCTTGTGTTTTCCCAAATGCGTAAAGGATAATGAGTAACGTGCCCAGCTTTTTGTTCGCCTGCCTGGCAAAACAACGTTACCCTACACAGAATCAAGTCCCCGGGCCTGATCCTGGAGTGCAATAAACTTTCATCGGGTGCGCGTCCTACGCTCCCAATGGGAGTAGCCCCCGAGTCTGGGCACGGGCACTCGTTGTCCGGGTGCAGACTTGAGCCGAATATATTGTTCTTTCCTTCAATGCTTCTTCACAACCATCTCCTTTGTTCATCACCCGAAAAAACCTTCGAGTCTGCTTTATCGGGTGCGCGTCCCGCGCTCCCGATGGGAGTAGCCCCCGAGTCTAGGCGCGGATGTTTCGATCCGTGCGTAGACTCAAGTTGACCACTCGACAGTTTTATTTCTTCGACCCCTTGAAGAATCTTTATGAGGTCAATGATGACATCACCACTGGCGTAGTTCTGTCATGATAAGACACAACATGTCGGTCCCATCCTACTCCTGTATTGTCCTGTTTTTTCAAGGAGCGGCCACTTCTCGCGCACAGTTACCAAAACAACTCCTCGATTCCCGCGATTTGTTGATGAAAAAGAGACTCTTTCAATAAATTGGGGACACGTGTCTATTCAATCCTTGACTCCGCACCTTATAATCCTTTACAACAAATCTTTCTCCCCTTACGCCTTATCAGCGCATTCTTGCCTCCCTCGTTCTTCTGCCACACTCAAACCTACCACGCCGCCGCCAAAACTAGACCCCGTGAAAATCGGAGATGGGGAAGAAGAAGATCTCCGCCACAGCCACAGATGCTACGAGCAGCGGCGCCGCCGCCAAATCCGGTGCGAATCCTCCAAAGAGGAGCACCTCACATGCTCCTCCCCTAGCTCCGGCGCCACCGGCGCCATCGAGTTCCGCCGCCGGGTCCGCCCCCGGCGATTGGCCTGCTTCCACTACTACGAAGCGGGACGAGAAGAAGGCTAAAAGCCTCGGTTACATCCCTTCCGAGGAGGGGAATGTTATCCTTCCAGGTGCGATCTCACGGCCCAATCCTCCCGCTGGTTTTACCGTGATGTTCTTATCATTTTTGTATCGAGGTCTTTCGCTTCCTGCCCACAAATTCCTTCGCCATCTTCTACAAGTTTACGAGATCCAAGTATGGCAATTAACCCCCAACTCCATCCTCCATCTCGCCATCTTTATAACTCTCTGCGAATCATTCCTGGGCATTGAACCGCACTTCGGCCTACGGAAGAAAATCTTCTTCGTGGAAAGGTATAATTGTAGTGGCGGATCTTTCGTCATTGGTGGAGTTGGTTTCGTTGCCCGTAAAGAGGTGAAGTATTTCAACTTCCCGATGAGGGAGTCTGTTCAAGGGTGGAGGCTGAAGTGGTTCTGCATTAAAGATTCTTCGGTTGCAGAACTCCAACTTCCTCGTTTTTTCGATGTCCTGGAAGCCAAGCCTAAACAATCTTGGAAAAATATCCTCTCCCCCGAAGAAAAACCAATAGTCAATAGATTATTCGCCAGATTCCTTCGGATCAAGGGAGCCGATGGCCAAACCATGATAGGCACGGAAGTAGCCGCTGTATTTTTGAAACGTCGAGTCCAACCAATCATGGTCAGAGCTCACCCGATGTGGCTATATTCGGGTCCCGAGGACGAGACCAGGATTAATGCTGTTGAACTATCTGAAAAAGAATTACTTGATGAAGTTCGTCGCCTCACCCACTTCAGTCAGGAGGACTCGATTCCTCTCATACCTTCTCTCATTCCCTTTGATGCTGATCACCCACCAACCGAGGTAATCCCTTGCTCTCACATTCTCATTGTGCTATTATCCTTGGTTAATACAACTGTGGTTGCACTTACTTGTTCTACCCTTGACAGGATCTTATAAACCCTGACTTCGCGCAAGATCTTCCGAATGATGCCTCCGAAAAGGAGGACTCCTCAGTCCTGTGGGGTTCCATACCGAAGGAAACACGAGTTGAGAAGCAGAGCATGACGACCCGATAAATCCTGAAGCCATCCTTATCGACCCCAAATCTGCAACCAATGACATTAGCGACACAGCGGGATCAATGCACGATGATGACGCTGATCGCGCTGCCTTTGTTGATGCAGCTACGGAAGAAGCCGAAGCTCTGCCTTCTAAGAGGTCATCCGGCGGTTTTGCCGATGAAGATGACCTTTGGGATCCATAAGTCCTAGATTTTCCCTCATTTTCGCTTCTTCCATTCTCTGTTTTAACCTTGCAAACCATTTTCTTCCATAGTGATGAAGATTTCATTGAGCCTCCGCCCAAGAAGCCTAGAACCGGAGCTGCCCCGCCGGATCTTGCAGCTTCTGAAGCTTCAGCCCCTGCCACAATCCCCGTGGCTCAAATGTCAACTGCTTCTTCCCTTTCCAAAGGGAAGAATATTCCTTCGGCTGCTGCTGCTGCAGCTCCTTCCTCTGGAAATCCTGTAAGTTTTTCCTTTGTTCAATCTCAACAACTTTCGACTAGGCAAGACGTGCATCATCTGATAATCTTTTTACTTTTGCCTTTAAGGACCTGCGAGCTGTGATTTCCTCTTTGGAATCCTTCGCCTCCCTCTACGCTTCCTTGGAGGTTGATAAGGCGCAGCTGCAGAAGGAGGTCGAGTCCTCTTCCTCAAAGTTAGAAGGCGCAATCAAGATTGCTGCCGAGGCGCGCACGGAAATTGGTACTTTGAAGGAGGAACTCAAGGTGCTGAAGCAGAAGCTGAAGGATGAAGAGGCGGCCAAGCTTACTGCCGAGGCCCGGTCACTGGAAAAGGATGAACTTCTTCGCCAGTCCTACCTGGCTTTGCTCAGTAATGTCCCTCCTGCACCCTTGTTGATTATTGCTTTTGTAAACATTGGTTCTTGTATTAATGTTCCCTTCGTTCTTCTATTCTTGTCAGGGGCTGCCGACATTCCTAGCGAGGCTCTGGACAAAGTCCCGAGCAATTCTCCTTCGAATGCTCTGTCGATGACGCTCGCGTCCCATCAGCTTGTACAAGATCTTCTCCAGAAGGGCAAGGGAGCCATGGCGCGGATTCACTCGATGATATTTCCCAAGATCAGCCAGGACAAGACTCTGGGCCAACTGATCGACGCCTTCGCCGTCAACACCTGGGAGGTTATCGAGGTATTCAAACGTACTTCGCGTACCTACGGTGCCCTCCTAGCCTTCCAACTTATGATGGGTCACGGCTTCAAGGAAAATATTGAAGAAATGTCTAAAGAGCTGCCAAAGGGACCTGATGGAAAAGCCATTGATCTGGGTGCTTTCAAAACCTCAGCCCTTACATGCGCTCGCCAGCTCCTTGAGTTGGTTGAGACAAAAAAGTCATCGGCTGGTCCGAGTCTGTCAAACCAGACCCAAGCCCTCTGAACCTTGTAACTTTTGTTTGTCCGAACGATGTTGAGTTTGAAAACTCTTGCAATTGTAATAAATTTCCTGTTGACAATGTTGCTACTTATATCTTTAGCTACATTAATTGAATTTGTACGCTCCCGATGGGAGTTATTTACTCATGCTGGTTCTATATAATCCATCGCACCTTTGATCAAATTTTGCAGGTTTATCCCGTGCCTTCTTTTATCGATGATTCTTCAAGTGCCCTTCCCGAAAGTGATCGGCTGCAGCGCATGAGGGATCGGGTCGCCCAAATGGAAAAGGACATGCGCAATACTTATGCTCTGGCTGCCATTGTCAATAAGAAGAAAGAACTTGCAGCTGATACTGAGCGCTACGCGCTGACTGAATTGCACAAAGCCACTGAGAGTTTGAATTGTAAGTGCTTCAACCTTTTTATTTCATCTTTTTACTGAAATGCATTTTCTCATCGTCTTCTGGTTCCTTTTGCTAGTCATAGCTCTGAACAAGGCTGAAGAAAACAAGCACATACAGGAACGTGTACATGCGTTGACCCAGCTATCGTCGGCAGATGAAGTGTTCTGGAGAGAACAAGGAAAAGCTTCGACTGTCGCCAGATTCCAGGACCGGGTTCAGCAAGTACATCGCTTTTTCGACAAGGTGTACAAGGCACTCAGGGTGATTTGGAAAACGATGTTCCCCTTGAATGCAGTTCCTCCCACGCTGTTAACCTTGATGTCAGAGTTTAGCAATGCCAAGAAGGTTCGAGACTTGGTTCGTGCTCAAGTGTTTGCAGGAGCCGAGTTTACATTGTCCCTTGTTCTTGCGCGTTATCCTTCAGCAAATATTCTTTCAATTGCCAAAGCGAATGGGAGTTTAGAACTTTTATACCCGAAGGTGATGCTGCCGGCCAATATGATTGTCGATAGACTTGAACAAGACTCGAAGGTACCTGAAGAAAAAGAAACTCCGCAAGAGTAATTCAGTGTTCTATTGTAAATAATCTTCTTTTTATGATATTCAAATATTTATCGGTTAGTATGCATGTAAGTGTATGATTGCCGTTTGACAAATTTCGAAGAAGGCGATTCGCTCGTGAAAATGTATGTATACTGGTTGGTTAGCAAATTGTTTGAGTGATCAGCTCTTGTTGCGGGTCTTGCTAAACCCGTTGTGTGTGCGACTTTGCTTTCAACCGATATATGTCTTGATAGCAGCTCCCGAATATGTCGGGAGCACTAACTCTGCCGATGACTCCGTCGCGTTTTTGGCACTTCCATAAGTAAAGTGCCAAGCGTGGGTCGTTTAATTTATTTGTTCTATATTCCTTGCTATTTTCGGCACTCGTTGAGGCATCTATAGCGAAAGGATACGATTCTTGTCGATTTTACCTCATAGCACTCGTAGTTTCAGAGGCTTAAGAGTGCGATTACCAGACGTGTGTTTCCAACGTGCCTCCATTGCCGCAATATGCAAAACGGGGTACGGATGATGTGGTTTGGGTAACCCGAGTTACTGCAATGCTTCAGAGAAACGAAACTCAAGTTTTTATTAATATCATAAGCAAATAACGAAGGGATGAGAAAACACCCTACCTAAAAACGAGAAAAACGAAATGCTAGCCGTATTTTAAACGAGAGGAGGATTCTCCTTGTCTCAAGCTTGTCCACCGCGCCTGCAGTTTTTGAAGCCTCACCGATTTCACCAGGATTCTGGGCGGTGATTACCAGGGATTTGTTTTCTTCAGTGACTGCGTGTCATCGGCTGCCGATGTTTCGCAGTGACCTCGTGACCAGGTCAGTTGGCTTCTTCTTTATCCTCCTGACGCGCTCATCCACCCTATCATCGCGTGTCGACGATTTTGAAGGGAGATCGACAGCTTCCTGCCTTGACCCAAACTTTGCAGCAATCTTCTGAAACTCGCGATCACAATTGTCTGAGCGTGAAAAACTTCCATAGACTGTGATATTTGTCCCATTGTTCCCAGGCATTTTCAGCTTGAGGTATGCATAATGTGGCACAACCATGAACTTGGCATAAGCTGATCTTCCAAGTATAGCGTGGTACTGTGATTCCCAATTCACTACTTCGAACTCGATCTTTTCCTTCCTGAAGTTATCGGGTTTGCCAAAGACAACGTTCAGGAAACTTTGCCAAGAGAGTACCCTGGCGACGTGGGGAGGATCCCATGGAAACAGGTATCTGTCTCGTCGAGCATCCTCATCGTGATTCCCATTGTTTTGATCGTGTCGAGGAATATCAAGTTTAGCCCACTTCCACCATCCATAAAAACTTTGCTCATCTTGAATCCTCCAATCTGTGCTTCAACTAGCGCAGCATGTCCTGGTTTTGGTATTGTCATCGGGTGATCCGTCCTGCTAAACGTGATGCTCTGAGAGGACCAGTCGATGTACTCGGGTATGTTGGCCATGATACTTTCTGCCAGGTTGATTTCTTGGGTGAGCTTCTTCATCTCCCTTCTCGAAACACCAGTTCTATGTATCATGCTCATCTGCCGACGAGGTGGTGGAAAGGACTCGTTAGGATTGTGAGGCTGAGCTTGCTGAACCTGGTGCTGATGAGGAGGTGGTGGTGGTGGCGGCTATTGCTGCTTCTGCAAGATGAGCTTCTGCATTTCAATAAACTGTCGACAATCTCTTAGCAGATGACTTGACTTCTTCTTGTTGTCTTTGGAATCGATGTATGCGTGCAGGTAGTAGGGTGCATTTATCGGTGTGGGTAGTTCGGGTGTCCTCTGGGGTCGTGGCTTGTAATTGCTACGGTTCCCAGAGTTGTTCTGGTTGCCATCCTGCCGATCGTCTTGCCTATCATCATATCGATCGTCCTGCCGATCAGAGTAGCCAGCAGCTACTAAGTTGTTGTCATCATAACCGCGGTCTTTCCTCCTCTTGCGTCGATCTCTACGACCACCCGAATCATTCTTCGGCTGATCATCGTCTTCGTCATCGCTGCGCTGTCGTGGTCTTCGTACGTTGTCCTCGCCATCAGCTCAACTGTTGGCGATCTCCATTAATTTGGTTATAGTCTTTGGCTTCTTACGTCCAAGTTCTTCTATATAAGATTCACGTCGGATGCCGTCGCTAAAAGCATCGATTGCCCTGTCAACGGAAACGTCTTCGGCAGTTCAGGAGCTTTGTGAATCTCCCGATGTACGCGCGCATTGACTCTTTTGGCTTCTGCTGGCAATGCCGCAATTCTTCGATCCCGACAGGCCTTTTGTATGTTGCTTGAAAGTTGGCGACAAAAACATCCACCAAGTCGTCCCAGAATTTGATATATCCCTTTGGCAGGCCCCTCAGCCAGGCCCGTGCCGAATCTTTAAGGTGGAGTTGCAAACACTTGCATTCTGCAATCTGGTTTCCTTTATGCAGGATCACAGTCTGTAGGTAGTCATCTATCCATGATCTTGGCTCCTGTTGCCCATCATATTTGGTAGCGTCGGTGGGGTAGGTTTGAACTTTTTGGGCGGCATCGTTTCTCAAATCTTGTAACTCAAGCATCGGCTCTCAGTTCACCATCATATTCCTCGCTTTCTTCTGAGGAATCACTGTCGTAATCCCCCCTTGCCGCTCGTCGTCGTCTGGCTTTATCGATTCTGCTCTGGGTAATCTCGTCTCGGGCATCCCGCGAGCGGTGTTTTGAACCTCCGGCTTGTGGCGAGGCTTTCTCTTTTCGTGGAACCAGCTTGTCTCCCAGGATTGCAAGGCTTTCTAGAGCACCTCGATGAGTCTGAACCATAGAACCTTCGGGCTGTTGGTTAACGAGGTATGCTGCGAGATTAGCAGTTGCTGCTTCGACAGTTTTTGGCCTCAGCATTCCCGCAGTATCCATGGTCATGGATGACCTGGATAAGTTTGTGTTACGAGCATCGTCTTCCGAAAGCCTGGATAACCTCGATCGGTGTTTCCCCGTACCTTGACTGCTTCGAAAGCGCTTCCTCTTCGTTGTTCGCTGGATCGTTACGCCGCACGCAGGCGTCTCGAGGTGGTCTGCTCGAGAGACAGCCGCTCCCGATCTTGTCGAGTATTTCACAAAAGCGTTGAGGGTTCCGACTGAGGCTCCAACGGGGAGTGGTGTGTTGTTTTGCACGGCCACGCGGGCAGCCGCCCATTCTTCTTCTGCGATGGTGTAATCGCTACCATGATTGCTGGCACTGTTTCCGAAGCTTGGTCGTCTGCTGGAACGTGGGGTGCGATCTCCTTCTCCCCCATTCCTTCCTGTGTTATTGGCAGCGTAAACTTGGTGGCGCGCCGCTTTCCAAGTGACTTCCACACGGCGATCTGTCGACGCTGTCCTCTCCCGATGAATACTGGGCGCTACAGATGAACGGCGTGTCACTCGACCCCAATCCGTGCCTTGTGTCGCAGTTCAAACAGTAGTACGAGGTTATCTCTGATGGCGCGGGGTTGTCGGATCCGACTGACATTGAAGACGTTGATCGAGGAGTCGAAGGTGCGGACGGGCCACACGAATCTGTCAGCCCAGCGGAAATATCGATTGATGATGACATGACCGGCCCTGCGACCGGTGAGAGAGGCTTCCTAGTCGACTTTGGAGCGCGCGGCTCGAGAAGTCGAAGGATTCCTTCTGCATTGATGTTGTACTGAACGCTTCCGAACGCCATCTCCACGTTTCCTTGCAGACTCGAAAAAGTCGAGCGAGAAGAGTCGTTGTGCGGGGTGAACTCGTACGAGCCGAATCGAATCGGGCTTTCCAAGATCGGTGATGATGATGATGGCGTAGATGAAGCTGTCGACGACATGGTTGGATCTGCCGATGACGGGTCTTGCGCCAACAGGGTTCCCACAGACGGCGCCAATTGGCGAGGGTGCTCCTCGACAATGCCCTCCGTTTGGGGCTTAGGGTTGATGGAATCATGTAGGCTGACACGAGACATCGGTTAACAGACAAGCGGGGAAAGCAATTAACCAGGTTCAGGGCCCTTGATAAGGTAACACCCCTACGTCCTGCCTGTCTGATCTTGATTATGATGATATTGGGTTACAATGGGGTGCTGAAAGCTTCGGCTACGATCTCGTCGAGAGATTAAGTGCTACGGCGACCTAGCTCTAGACTTTTGGTGGCTAAGGTTGCTAAGATTGATTGTGTGTCTCGGCAGCCCCTCTCCTGGCCCTTATATAGGAGGCCAGGTCTCAAGAGATCTGCTCGAGTACGACTAGGTTTACAAGAGACCTAGCTCTAAACTTTCCTTGCTCGACTCTTTGTCTTGTACTCCAAGGAACCTCCTTCAGCACCGTCCTAGTGGCCCACCTTGCCGTCGGGTATCTTCATGGGCGTCCAGTTGGGCCGCAATAGGGCAATATTGGTTACCACAAGGGAAGAAAAAACCCCGAAGAAAACCGCCGGCGATGGAGAAGAATGAGATGCCCATTGTCGGCACATCAGCCGCCGCCCCCGTCCAGGCCCCTGTCGCTGCTTCCAACGTAGCAGCCGGCGCATCGAGCAGTCGCTTGGGGATTGATACGTCTCTAACGTATCGATAATTTCTTATGTTCCATGCTACTTTATTGATGATACCTACATGTTTTATGCACATTATATGTCATATTTATGCATTTTACGGAACTAACCTATTAACAAGATGCCGAAACGCCAGTTCTTGTTTTCTGCTGTTTTTGGTTTCAGAAATCCTAGTAAAGAAATATTCTCGGAATTGGACGAAACTTTCGCCCGGGGTCCTATTTTTGCTGAAGCTTCCGAAGACCGTAGAAGACCTACGAAGTGGGGCCACGAGGAGGCCAGGGGTGGCCGGCGCGGCGAGGCCTTGGCCGCGCGGCCTGCCCCCTGGGCCCTCGTGTGGCCCTCGCGTTGACCCTCAGCCTACCAAAGCTTCATCGCGAAACCCCCATGCCGAGAGACGGAAAACCTTCCGAGACGCCACCGCGCGAATCCCATCTCGGGGGATTCGGAGATCGCCTCCCGGCACCCTGCAGAGGGGATTCATCTCCGGAGGACTCTACACCGCCATGGTCGCCTCCGGAGTGATGAGTGAGTAGTTCACCCACTGGACCATGGGTCCATAGCAGCTAGATGCTAGATGGTCGTCTTCTCCTTGTTGTGCTTCATTGTTGGATCTTGTGAGCTGCCTAACATGATCAAGATCAACTATCTGTAATACTATGTTGTGTTTGTCGGGATCCGATGGATAGAGAGTACTATGATTATGGTGATTATCAATCTATTGTTCATGTGTTGTTTATGATCTTGCATGCTCTCCGTTATTAGTAGAGGCTCTGGCCAAGTTTTTACTCTTAACCCCAAGAGGGAGTATTTATGCTCGATAGTGGGTTCATGCCTCCATTGAATGTGGGACAGTGACAGAAAGTTCTAAGGTTGTGGATGTGTGTTGCCACTAGGGATAAAACATTGATGCTATGTCTAAGGATGTAGTTGTTGATTACATTACGCACCATACTTAATGCAATTGTCTGTTGCTTTGCAACTTAATACTGGAGGGGGTTCGGATGATAACCTCAAGGTGGACTTTTTAGGCATAGATGCAGTTGGATGGCGGTCTATGTACTTTGTCGTAATGCCCAATTAAATCTCACTATATTTACCATGTCATGTATATGCATTGTTATGCCTTTCTCTATTTGTCAATTGCCCTGTAATTTGTTCACCCAACATGCTTTTATCTTATGGGAGAGACACCTCTAGTGAGCTGTGGACCCCGGTCCTATTCTTTACATAGCATACAATCTACTGCAATTGTGTTTACTATTTTCTTTGCAAACATCTTCCACTCGATACGTTTAATCCTTTGTTACAGCAAGCCGGTGAGATTGACAACCTCACTATTTCGTTGGGACAAAGTACTTGGGTTGTGTTGTGCAGGTTCCGCGTTGGCGCCGGAATCCCTGGTGTTGCGCCGCATCACATTTCGCGACCATCAACCTTCAACGTGCTTCTTGGCTCCTACTGGTTCGATTAAACCTTGGTTTCATACTGAGGAAACTTGCTTCTATACGCATCATACCTTCCACTTGGGGTTCCCAACGGACATGTGCATCTACGCGTATCAAGCATAAATTTATGGCGCCGTTGCCGGGGAGATCAAGACACGCTGCAAGGGGAGTCTCCACTTCTCAATCTCTTTACTTTGTTTTTGTCTTGCTTTATTTTATTTACTACTTTGTTTGCTGCACTAAATCAAAACACAAAAAAATTAGTTGCTAGTTTTACTTTATTTACTGTCTTACTCTCTATATCAAAAACACAAAAAAATTAGTTACTTGCATTTACTTTATCTAGTTTGTTTTATTTACTGTTGCTAAAATGGCCAACCATGAAAATACTAAATTGTGCGACTTCACAAATGCAAATAATAATGATTTCCTATGCACACCTATTGCTCCACCTGCTACTACAGCAGAATTCTTTGAAATTAAACCTGCTTTACTGAATTTGGTTATGAGAGAACAATTTTCTGGTGCTAGTTCTGATGATGCTGCTGCCCATCTCAATAATTTTGTTGAACTTTGTGAAATGCAAAAGTATAAAGATGTAGATGGTGATATTATTAAATTGAAAGTGTTTCCTTTCTCATTAAGAGGAAGAGCTAAAGATTGGTTGCTATCTTTGCCTAAGAATAGTATTGATTCATGGACTAAATGTAAGGATGCTTTTATTGGTAGATATTATCCTCCCGCTAAAATTATATCTTTGAGAAGTAGCATAATGAATTTTAAGCAATTAGATACTGAACATGTTGCTCAAGCATGGGAGAGAATGAAAACTTTGGTAAAGAATTGCCCAACCCATGGACTGACTACTTGGATGATCATCCAAACCTTCTATGCAGGACTAAATTTTTCTTCGCGGAATTTATTGGATTCAGCTGCTGGAGGTACCTTTATGTCCATCACATTGGGGGCGGCTACAAAACTTCTTGATGATATGATGATAAATTACTCTGAATGGCACACGGAAAGAGCTCCACAAGGTAAGAAGGTAAATTCTGTTGAGGAAACCTCTTCCTTGAGTGATAAGATTGATGCGATTATGTCTATGCTTGTGAATGGTAGATCTAATGTTGATCCAAATAATGTTCCTTTAGCTTCATTGGTTGCTCAAGAAGAAAATGTTGATGTGAATTTCATTAAAAATAATAATTTCAACAACAATGCTTATAGGAACAACTATGGTAATACTTATGGTAGATATGAGGAAAGGATGTTAGAAATTGAAAGATCCACTAAAAACTTTATGCAATCACAATATGAGCAAAATCAATTGTTTACTAAAACTATGAATGAACAATCTACCTTGTTGAAAAATATAGGAAATCAACTCGAAAACTTGAATAGGGAGATTTCTGGTCTGCAAACTAAAATTTCAAATGCTGAAACCCGAATCTCATACATGTCTGCATCACAATCTTCTTTAATTAATAAAATGGCTGCTAAACCTGATGATATTGATAATAAGATTACTACTACAGCAAATGCCATCCAAGTTAGAATTAATGAGAATATAAGATTAATGGCTGAACTGCGTGCTAGGTGGGATAGAGAAGAAAATGAAAAACTAGCTAAAGAGAATAATGTAGCTAAAGTTTGGACTATTACCACCACTAGTAATGCTAATTCTTCACATGTTGCTGCACCTCCTACTATCAATGGTAAAATAATTGGTGTTGGCAATGTTTCTACTTCTAGTGCAAAGCGAACAAAACTGCCTGAAATTGCTAAAACTGCTGAAACTGCTTGTGATAAAACTGCTGAAATTTTTTCCAACCTTGGGAACAATGATCCCATTGCTGTAGCTCATAATGATTTAGATTTTGATGATTGCCACATCTCTGAAGTTATAAAGTTCTTACAAAAACTTGCTAAAAGTCCCAATGCTAGTGCTATAAATTTAGCCTTTACAAAACATATTACAAATGCTCTCATAAAAGCTAGAGAAGAGAAACTAAAACTTGAAACTTCTATTCCTAGAAAGTTAGAGGATGGTTGGGAGCCCATCATTAAAATGAAATTCAATGACTTTGAATGTAATGCCTTATGTGATCTTGGTGCAAGTATTTCTGTTATGCCTAAAAAGATTTATGATATGCTTGACTTGCCACCATTGAAGAATTGTTATTTGGATGTTAATCTTGCTGATAATGTCAAAAAGAAACCTTTGGGGAGGATTGATAATGTGCATATTACGGTTAACAATAACCTTGTCCCCGTTGATTTTATTGTCTTGGATATCGAATGCAATGCATCTTGTCCAATTGTGTTGGGAAGACCTTTTCTTCGAACTGTTGGTGCTGTTATTGATATGAGGGAAGGTAATATTAAATATCAATTTCCTCTCAAGAAAGGTATGGAACACTTCCCTAGAAAGAGAATGAAGTTGCCTTTTGATTCTATTATTAGAACAAGCTATGATGTTGATGCTTCTACTCTCGATGTTACTTGATTTGCACTTTCTGCGCCTAGCTGAAAGGCGTTAAAGAAAAGCGCTTATGGGAGACAACCCATGTTTTTACCTACAGCAATTTTTTGTTTTGTTGAGTCTTGGAAATTGTTTACTACTGTAGCAACCTCTCCTTATCATGTTTTTGTGCCAAGTAAAGTTTCTATGTCAAAGTTGATGTTATATTTGGGATCGCTGCGCAGAAACAGCATTGCTGTCTGTCACGAATCTGGGCACAATTCTCTGTAGAAAATTCGAAAAAATCTGCCAATTTACGAGCGTGATCCTCAGATATGTACGCAACTTTCATTAGTTTTGAGTTTTCCATTTGAGCAAGTCTGGTGCCATTTATAAATTCGTCTTTACGGACTGTTCTGTTTTTGACAGATTCTGCCTTTTATTTCGCATTGCCTCTTTTGCTATGTTGGATTTATTTCTTTGATCCACTAATGTCCAGTAGCATTATGCAATGTCCAGAAGTGAAAATAATGATTGTGTCACCTCTGAATGAGTGAATTATTAATGATGCACTAACCCTCTAATGAGTTTGCTTGAAGTTTGGTGTGAAGGAAGTTTTCAAGGGTCAAGAGAGGAGAATGATATACTATGATCAAGAGGAGTGAAAGCTCTAAGCTTGGGGATGCCCCGTGGTTCACCCTGCATATTTTAAGAAGACTCAAGCGTCTAAGCTTGGGATGCCCAAGGCATCCCCTTCTTCATCGACAACATCATCGGGTTCCTCCCCTGAAACTATATTTTTATTCAGTCACATCTAGTGTTCTTTACTTGGAGCGTCGGTTTGTTTTCGTTTTTGTTTTGTTTGAATAAGATGGATCCTAGCATTCACTTTGTGGGAGAGAGACACGCTCCGCTGTTGCATATGGACACATGTGTCCTTAGGCTTTACTCATAATGTTCAAGGCGAAGTTTCTTCTTCGTTAATTTGTTATATGGTTGGAATTGGAAAATGCTACATGTAGTAATTCTAAAATGTCTTGGATAATGTGATATTTTGCAATTGTTGTGCTCATGTTTAAGCTCTTGCATCATATACTTTGCACCCATTAATGAAGAAATACATAGAGCTTGCTAAAATTTGATTTGCATATTTGGTCTCTCTAAGGTCTAGATAATATCTAGTATTGAGTTTTGAACAACAAGGAGACAGTGTAGAGTCTTATAATGTTTACAATATGTCTTTTATGTGAGTTTTGCTGCACTTGTTCATCCTTGAGTTTGCTTCAAATAACCTTGCTAGCCTAAACCTTGTATCGAGAGGGAATACTTCTCATGCATCCAAAATCCTTGAGCCAACTACTATGCCATTTGTGTCCACCATACCTACCTACTACATGGTATTTCTCCGCCATTCCAAAGTAAATTGCTTGAGTGCTACCTTTAAAATTCCATCATTCACCTTTGCAATATATAGCTCATGGGACAAAATAGCCTTAAAAACTATCGTAGTATTGAATATGTACTTATGCACTTTATATTTTATTAAGTTGCATGTTGTGCGATAACCATGCTTGGGGAACGCCATCAACTATTGTTGAATATCATGTGAGTTGCTATGCATGTCCGTCTTGTCGAAGGTCTATCATTTTAGTGGTTGGAGCATGCAAAATTGTTAGAGAAGAACATTGGGCCGCTAACTAAAACCATGAACCATGGTGGAAGTTTCAGTTTTGGACATATATCCTCAATCTCATATGAGAACAATAACTTTGCTACATGCTTATGCATTTAGAGGAGTCCATTATCTGTTGTCCATGTTGTCCCGTATGGATGTCTAAGTTGAGAATAATCAAAAGCGAGAAATCCAGAATGCGAGCATTCTCCTTAGACCTTTGTACAGGCGGCATGGAGGTACCCCTTTGTGACACTTGGTTGAAACATGGCATGCGAAGACCCGGTAGTCCAAGCTAAGTAGGACGAGGTGCGGGCACTATTAGTATACTATGCGTGAGGCTTGCAACTTGTAAAATATAATTTTCATAACTCATATGCTTTATTACTACCGTTGACAAAATTGTTTCATGTTTTCAAAATAAAAGCTCTAGCACAAATACGGCAATCGATGCTTTCCTCTTTGAAGGACCATTCTTTTACTTTTATTGTTGAGTCGGTTTACCTATCTCCTTCCACCTTAAGAAGCAAACACTTGTGTGAACTGTGCATTGATTCCTACATACTTGCATATTGCACTTGTTATATTACTTTATGTTGACAATATCCATGAGATATACATGTTACAAGTTGAAAGCAACCGCTGAAACTTAATCTTCTTATGTGTTGTTTCAACACCTTTACTTTGATTTATTGCTTTATGAGTTAACTCTTATGCAAGACTTATTGATGCTTGTCTTGAAGTACTATTCATGAAAAGTCTTTGCTATATGATTCACTTGTTTACTCATGTCATTACCTTTGCTTTGATCGCTGCATTCATTACATATGTTTACAAATAGTATGATCAAGATTATGATGGCATGTCACTTGAAATTATCTTTGTTATCGTTTTACCTGCTCGGGACGAGAGACTAAGCTTGGGGATGCTGATCGTCTCAACGTATCGATAATTTCTTATGTTCCATGCTACTTTATTGATGATACCTACATGTTTTATGCACATTATATGTCATATTTATGCATTTTACGGAACTAACCTATTAACAAGATGCCGAAGAGCCAGTTCTGTTTTCTGCTGTTTTTGGTTTAAATCCTAGTAAAGAAATATTCTCGGAATTGGACGAAACTTTCGCCCAGGGGGTCCTATTTTGCACGAAGCTTCCAGAAGACCGAAGACCTAACGAAGTGGGGCCACGAGGAGGCCGGGGGGTGGCCGGCGCGGCGGGAGCCTTGGCCGCGCGGCCCTGCCTGGGCCCTCGTGTGCCCCGCGTTGACCCTCCGCCTACTTAAAGCCTTCGTCGCGAAACCCCACGAGAGCCACGATACGGAAAACCTTACGGAGACGCCGCCGCCGCGAATCCCATCTCGGGGGATTCAGGAGATCGCCTCGGCACCTGCCGGAGAGGGGATTCATCTCCGGAGGACTCTACACCGCCATGGTCGCCTCCGGCGTGATGAGTGAGTAGTTCACCCTGGACCATGGGTCCATAGCAGTAGCTAGATGGTCGTCTTCTCCTTGTTGTGCTTCATTGTTGGATCTTGTGAGCTGCCTAACATGATCAAGATCAACTATCTGTAATACTATATGTTGTGTTTGTCGGGATCCGATGGATAGAGTACTATGATTATGGTGATTATCAATCTATTGTTCATGTGTTGTTTATGATCTTGCATGCTCTCCGTTATTAGTAGAGGCTATGGCCAAGTTTTTACTCTTAACCCCAAGAGGGAGTATTTATGCTCGATAGTGGGTTCATGCCTCCATTGAATCTGGGACAGTGACAGAAAGTTCTAAGGTTGTGGATGTGCTGTTGCCACTAGGGATAAAACATTGATGCTATGTCTAAGGATGTAGTTGTTGATTACATTACGCACCATACTTAATGCAATTGTCTGTTGCTTTGCAACTTAATACTGAGGGGGTTCGGATGATAACCTGAAGGTGGACTTTTTAGGCATAGATGCAGTTGGATGGCGGTCTATGTACTTTGTCGTAATGCCCAATTAAATCTCACTATATTTACCATGTCATGTATATGCATTGTTATGCCTTTCTCTATTTGTCAATTGCCCGACTGTAATTTGTTCACCCAACATGCTTTTATCTTATGGGAGAGACACCTCTAGTGAGCTGTGGACCCGGTCCTATTCTTTACATAGCATACAATCTGCAATTGTGTTTACTATTTTCTTTGCAAACATCTTCCACTCGATCCGTTTAATCCTTTGTTACAGCAAGCGGTGAGATTGACAACCTCCTGTTTCGTTGGGACAAAGTACTTGGGTTGTGTTGTGCGGGTTCCGCGTTGGCGGAATCCCTGGTGTTGCGCCGCATCACATTTCGCGACCATCAACCTTCAACGTGCTTCTTGGCTCCTCTGGTTCGATTAAACCTTGGTTTCATACTGAGGGAAACTTGCTTCTATACGCATCATACCTTCCACTTGGGGTTCCCAACGGACGTGTGCATCTACGCGTATCGGCTAAATTTCTGGCCAGGCCCCCCGCTTGGGACCATACGAACCAGTGCCGTACGTCGCGCCGGAGAACCCCTACGACACCATCGTCGACGACGAGCCGGAGGTAACCCTTTGTTCCCTTGTTCTTATCTCATTTCAATCCTTTTGTGTTAGATCTAGCGTTATTAGGGTTCGTCTGTTTCTAGTTCAATCCATTTGTGTTAGATCTTGCGTTATTAGGGTTCGTCTGTTCCTAGTTCAATCCTTTTGTGTTAGATCTTGCGTTATTAGTGTTTGTCTGTTCCTAGTTCAATCCTTTTGTGTTAGATCTTGCGTTATTAGTGTTTGTGATTTGCTTTTGTTTAAGATTTGTGCCGATGATGATGAATATTTGGGCATAAATTGATTCAGGGTTTGGTCAGTAAACAATTGGTGTGTACAAATTTGTTGTGCATGATCTTTGGTTTACTTACTCAAATCCTGGATATAAGTGTGTCCAATGTAACTGAGGCTACCTCTTTTTTCGAGCCCATATTATCATGCATGATTTTTTGTTCACTCTCTGTTCCATCATTGTTGACTCTATGTTTTTTGCACGATCTTTGGTGCTACGTGACAGGTGCAGAGCAGCGACGTCGACAGCGACGACGAGTCCTTCCACACCAAGACTCGTCACGTCCTCAGGAGGCTGCAGTCCGGCCATTACGATGGCCCCTTTGCTCGAGGCATTTACAAGTGCCCCTTCTGCAACAGGAAGCTCCGCGCCACCGACTTCAACTCCCTGGTGAACCATGCTGAATCCATTGGCAGATGTGGCGCTAGAGTTGGAACGACCGTGAACGTGCATGCGTTCATGGCCAAACACAAAGCACTTGGGATTCACCTGCGCAACCTCCAAGCGAGTCACATGCGCTACCTGGAGGCGTTGAACGTGCCTTGCACTCTCTGTATGTGACTGCTCTATCTGTAGAGCAGCTTAAATTCATGTAAAATGTAGCTTATGTTGTATCTATCGGTACTACTTTTGGATCTGTCCTGAATATATCTATGCTATGTTGGTTGTTGTATGCAGCTTATCCTATATTTTCTCTCTGGATTTGTGCCCTAGATTTCCTACCTGATTGGGTAAAAACGAAGGCATAAAGAAATGAATGGCGTTAAAAAACAGAAGGAGAAGCTGCTCTAGATTTGCTACCAATTTGGGCTATCAAATATGAATGAGATCGAGCGAGAGAGAGGAAAAAGGTACATTAAAAGCTAATGGGCGAAAGAGACAGAAACCACTCGTGCCCCCGTCCCGGACCCACACGCCTCCACACGCTACGGCCCCACACGCTACGGCCACACAAACATGGTCTCGTCTTGTCCCACGCGGTCCCTTCCTACCAGCCCCACGACGCGGTCCCACACGACGCGACCCCACAAACGACACGACCCACTCGTCAGCGGGAGCGGTCAATTTAACGGATTCCTTCCGTCGGCTCCTGCGGGTTTCAGACAAGGGCTTGGAGAAAGAGAAAAGCCCAGAAGTGGGAAGCCAGAGTACAATGAGGACGAGGCGAAAATAAATCCAAAAAAAAAAGGTGAAAGATGACTTTCGGTTGGTTTTGTATTGTATCACACTTCGGGAATAAATAAATTGTTTATGTGGTATTTTTTCCTAACCCATCGATTTCACGTAGAATCCGCATCCTCTGTGGGACGAAACCATGGTTCTCCATCTTGGCGAGCTCGAGAAGATGGTGGACCAAGGACAACAGGTCAAGGGTCACCCGTGATATGGTTATGAAGTGCTCGCCTTAGCCGATTCTGCGATAAATGAGCCTAAATCGACAAAGTCAGTGCCTCATCGTAGGTGTTTTTACGTGTAAGGTTATTTCATGGTGTTTTGACACATTGCAAGAGTATATTGTTTGCTGGGTACCCATCAACATTCTATTGCAATGGTTCCGAACAACTTCTACTAAAGGTTGCATTTATAGTACGATAGTTTTTTTATTGGTGCGTCCTTTATTTTATATGTTTCATGTACTTATCTTCAATATCGTGTGTTGTGTGAATGTTGCAACCACTTGGATGATTTTTCGCATTCTCATAATCATGTTTGAATGTTGCATTCACTTGGATGATTTTTCTAGGTCATGTAGGTAGATGTACTGTTCAAAAAAATGTAGGTAGATGTTGCGGACCCATGGAAATGGAAAAACATGGCATGCAGGATGTTAAGTTCGCAGCGATCAGATGGCTAAGAATCAATGCCTTATGTTACGGCCAACCGGGTTAAATCATGTGCCAACCAAAGGATATAAGAACATGAAACCATGAAATCAGATCACAATTTTCAGGACGTCTTAACTTATGTACACCAGCAAAGGAGTTCCTACCCTGGGGCCACGCTCCACACTGTCAGAGCTACTACACCGCTAGAAACCAGGAAAAAAAACGCTACGACTTGCAGGACTGCAAACTAGTGGCTACAGGTTCAGTTTTGATCAAAAGAAATGCCTCCGACTGTTCACTCTCTCAGCATTCAGTACTGCCCCTCTCCCGCGGGCCCATCCGTCAGCAGCGTCGCCACCCAGTCATCGTCCACCGTCTCCTCCTCCTGCTCCCGCGGCCCCGGCACCGCCTCCGGCAACGGCCATTCCGCCACCGGAGGCACGGGCGCGACGAACCGGAAGTCCACCGAGGCCATGACCGTGGACGCGGAGCCAGAGAAGGACGGGCCGCAGCTCTCCACGTCCCCCTGCAGGGTGACGTAGCCCGCGGCAGGAACCGGCACCGGCGGCCCGGCGGCGAGCTCGAGCGCGAGCCAGCTCATCATCTGGGCCATGGACTCCTCCGTGAAGGCCGTGTACTCCTCCTCCTCGCTCTGCATGCACTCCGCCACCTTCTGCACCACCGCCGCGACGGGCGCAGCAGCATTGGTGCCCTGCTGCTGGGGCTCGCCGGTGGCGCCACGGCGGCGGCTGCGTTTGCTCGCGCTGGCCGTTTCATCCTTGGGCTTCCGCTTCCGCTTCCCCGCGCCGGCCTTCTTCTGATCCATCCCTCTAGAGTAGGGACTAAATTAACCTGTGTGTCTGCGGCGGTGGCTGTTCGACCACGCCGTGGCAAGGCGTATTTATGCAGCTCCCAGTGAACATCACGAGAGGAAGATCTTCACCGTCCGATCACGCTTGGAAGGCTGGGATCCGGGGCGAGGCGCGACGTACCATCCGTGAGCGCCGAACGAAATCACGGTTCTGCCCCTGCAGCGTCGTAGGGCCGAGTTCTTGGCCGGTTGTGCGCTTCGGGAACCTGCGCCCTATCGGGGAGGCTGGTGTGACAGAGCTCGAAACAGAGGCGGGGGTGTCAGGAGGAGGAAGAAGAGAGCAGAGCATTAGCTTGACCTGACCGGGTAGGTGGCTGGCTGCCAACTGCAGCAGCACCTCCACCATGGCTGGTCGTTCGTCGCCACAAATACCCTGCTTTCCAAACCAACCCTCTGCCTGCTGCAGTCAGCTAGCGTCGCCTGCGGCACGGTCGGCAGTGATGCGCCCTGTTGCCGCGTCATCGATCCACTCTAAAATGGCTACAGCTCTGTTTCACGCAAATGGCGTGGCAAGGATGTCATTGAGTTGTCAATTCCATCTCATGCCCAGCATCGTTTCGTGTGTTGTTGATGGGTGGGTGTACCGTGCTAAACTTTTACCAGAACTTTGATTTGTTGAGAATTGCATCTTGTTTTAAAGTTGTGCAAACACCAATCATTTCGGTACCAAAATACTAACTTGATCACCATTTTCAACCATCATCGTGGGTTCCTAAGATTTTAAGTAGTATGAAACATTTGTCAATACAATTTCGTTATACATAATGAATTCTACTATCTCCTTCATTGCATATAAGGCCACCACTAAAAAAATTATTCTAGATGTACAAGGCCACTATCTCTTTCCATAATAATCGACTAGATTTATACCTCGTACAATGGTACTTATTAACGTGAAAGTTAGATGAGAGGCACAAATGTAGCATGTTTTATTAGCACGAAACAAGATATATATTTTTTTTAACAATTAATCATTATATTTATTACTTGGTTTTTTTTTTGGCTATGTGAAAAAAATGTGACATTGGTCATGTATATGAAAAAGAATCAAAGAGGAGTTCAAGCTTCGGGAGCTAGCTAGGTTAGGAGGGAGGCATTCGGTGCCGCGAGAGTAGGCTTTGTGTGTGTGTCCAGTGGAGTTTGACCACCTAGCTGTTAGCAGCTTCGATTGGTGTCTTATACATATCTTTGCTGCCTTCTATAAAAATATGGTACGTCTTTGGCGTACCCTCAAAAAAAAGGAGTATATATCATGGAATAACCAAATTCATAATAATTGACAGAAATTTCGATGTGAGCTTGGACCTTATGGATTTCTTCCCTTCTTGCGTAAATCCTCCCTTGTTTGAAATTCACGCAACAAAGGTTAATTATCTACACTATAGGATAAAGTTGTATAGAAAAGAATGATTGAAGGTATTTTCTAGTGTTATAAAAAATGTTAAGCAAACCATATAGTACATACCAACAGTGAAGTACTTGTAAACATCAATCTAAAAATAAGTAGTATGTGTCTTGTGCCAAATAAAGGGTGCTGTTAGTTTAATAAGTAACTACTTCACCTCATGTTATCTTCATTCGTAGGGTGATTAATAATTACTAACGCTACTTATTCAATAGATGACATGTAGGGTATTGCTATAGTTTTTGAGATGCACCTCTGACCATTAGTCTGGAGACATATTTTAGTATAATTTATGTTGTTTCCTCCGATTCATAATAACATACATGATTTTAGTTTAGATTTAAATTAAAACTACGTCACTTATTACAGATTGAAGGAAGTATTTTCTACAATTTTTATAATAATTTAATGATAAAAAATTCACCTTCTCAATAACGACGTTCTTGTATAAATTGACAGCCGAAGTTAACAAAATTGCATTTTCCTACCAAAATCATCGAGTATACATTCATATCATATATTATACTTACCCAAGCTAAATAATGGTCAATTTTGTACTGTAAGAATCTATCAACATGAATTTGATTAATTAACCTGAAAAACAGCTGAACGCAGAATCAAAATGTTGCTAGGGTTGTAGCTCTAGCTAGAGCGCGTGAACTTCCAGTTTTCGATGCTTTGCGCCGCTGGTCTGCCACGCCATTTATATCACATTGACTGAAGATATACACACTATCCATGATACAGTATGATACAGTATGGTATGGAGTACGGACTATATTGGCCCATGAGATAAAGGCTGAAACGAATCCGCCGCATTGAATTGCAAATCGAGATAAGCATGCGTATCCGCTCTTGATGGATAGCGTAGCCTCGCGTGCAGCTGACATGGTGACATGGTGTACAATACATGGACATCTGTCCCACGCTGCCATCTCGTCTAGGAGTATACTCCGATGCGCCGCGCCGTCCGGCTGAACTGATCTGAACACGTCGACCGATGGCGCCCTACGGTCAGGTCAGGTCAGGTCGGGTCGGCTCTACGCGGGTCAGGGTAGAGTCTTGTCCGTCCAGACTCCAGAGAAGCGCAGGTGTCATGATGATATCCACGGTCAGACTCAGATCATCCCGTGCCATGCCAGGATGTGCCTGTCAAGTTACCGCGTATTGGCGATGCCGAACATATCTCCTGATCTGCCACGTGCCAAACACACTGTACCGCCAGCCGTAGCAAGTTGAAAATTTTCACATGATTTGTATTTCTACACTTGCTTGACCCCACCGTACTCCACTCTTGTTTACAAGTAAGTGTACTCCTAGACGATGTTTTCTATCATAAACTTGATAGGGCTATTAGAGCCCGTAAACACGTGAACTGAAAATTCGAAGTTCACCGAACTCGTGTTTACGAGTCGAAAAAACGTTGTCACACCCGTCAAACACACACTGAAAAAGTGCATTTGAAATATCGCGGGAAATTAGTCGATGATCATATATATATAATGGATTTGATGCTCCGATTGAGCATCAAAAGTTACATAATTCGATAAATTAAACCTAAATTACTTAGTACACCCGGGCGCTACTAATTTTAACCAAAATGCGGCCTAATGGCCTATGCGCGTGGCGGTGCCGGTGGTGGCGGAGCGTCGGCGGCGGCAACGAGCGTCGACATTGGCGTCGAGGAGCTTCACTCATCGGCGTCAAGCTCAACTATCTCGAGCTTGACGGCGGACGCGCTCCTCCCGGCGCGCCGCCTCGTACTCGCACTTGGCGGACGGCGTCGCCTCCTCCCGGCGGAAGCGAGCGCGGGCCTCCGCCGCGGAGATCGCCTCCACTGCGCGAGCCACGGCGTCTTCCTCGTCGGAGCCGTGGACGTAGTCGCCCGCCGAGAAGGTGGGTGAACGCGCTGGGACAAGCTCGTCGTCGTCGGAGCTGTCGGCGACGGGGGCGCGGTGCGCGACTCGAGCGCCAGACTCGACCCCTGTGAGCCCCTGGGGGCGTGAGCCCCCAGTTCGTCCACCGGCGGGCGCTGCGCTTGCGCGCGCCCTCCGACCGGTTCCATTTGCGCCGCTCCGCGTCGGTGCGGAAGACGGGCGGACGCGGCGGCGAGTCCCCGCCGCCCAATCCCGCGCTACGCCTGCTTAGCCACCACGGGAGGCCATCGCGCCGCTGAGGAGGGTGGAGGGTGACTGAGAGAGCTGGATTGCTCGCGAAATGCAGGACGGCGGCGGAGAGAGTGGAAGCGGCGGAGGGGAGTAGGGTTTGGAAACCGAACTCCCCTTCGTGGCCAATTTTAATACGGGGCGGCCGCCGAGTTTCTCGGGCCCCCGAACTCGTTTTACGGGCCAGGCCGCGAGTTCGGGCTCCGTTCTAGCCCAGTTTCGGCAGAACCCGTAAATCCGCCGGACTTTTTCGGTTTGGACATGTTTTACAGGTTTGGTTTTGTTAGAGATGCTGTTATACCAGAAAAAAATACTCCTTCAGTCCCGTAGTACTATTTAATGTTTAGATACACCTGAATTTAAATAAAGCTTAGACATCTTATATACGATAGAGAGGGTATTGTAAGTATATTTTAATATGTATTTTTTTATACGATAGAGAGAGTATTGTAAAAGTATATTTTTTTGTAAAAGCTCAGACCTTAGAGCATCTCCAGCCGTCTCCCGACGAGGCCCCCGGCAGCCTTTTTTACATCCGGACGGTGTTATTCGGCCCAGCCGCGCCCCCGTCTCCTCGTTTTTCCTGGATTTGGCCTTTAATCCATCCGAAGAGCCCAGGCCATCCCCAGCCCACCGGGGTGCGCTTGGGGACTCGGATGAGAGAAAAGTGAGGACGGGCCCGCTCTATCGGTGAGATATATAACACACGAACCCCACCACTTTGTCGACGCAAATCCCCCTCCCCTCCCGTTGCTCTGTCGCCGTCGGCACCACCCCTCGCCAATCCACCGGCCGGTTGCCTCAACTCCGCCGTTCCTCCACCCAGCAGCCTATATTCCGCCGCCCGTCGTGCCCTCTGCCTATTTTCCGCCGTCGGGAAGCTCCCTCGCGTCGCTCCTCGTCGACACGCCCGACAGGTGTTCATTGCCTGGCCGGACATGGACTCCGACGAGGAGGAGGAGCAGATGTTCGCCGAGCTTTTTGAAGAAGAAATGGCAGCCGCCGCCCAAGACGAGGAGCACATGCTGATCCTAGCTTGCCTGTCCGGCTTGTACGCCGAGTCGGCCATTGGTCGCCGTGGTGGCTCGGCACCAGAGTCGCCGGAAGTGCCAGGCGAGGC
This sequence comes from Lolium multiflorum, assembly GCA_030979885.1. Classification (NCBI taxonomy): domain Eukaryota; kingdom Viridiplantae; phylum Streptophyta; class Magnoliopsida; order Poales; family Poaceae; genus Lolium; species Lolium multiflorum. Next base: position 61,829,082 of record CM061747.1, on the reverse strand, counting down.
AAGCGAATGGAGGGCTACTGCATGCTCTACGCCGACTACTTCGCCGACGATCCATTGCACGGTGAGGCTGTTTTTAGGCGTCGTTTCAGGATGAGCCGGAAGCTCTTCCTGAAAATTGTGTATGCCCTTCGAGAGTACGACTCCTATTTCAGATGCAAGTTGGATTGCACCGGCATGGCAGGGTTTTCCGCCCTCCAAAAGTGCACGGTGGCTATGCGGATGCTGGCATATGGAGCTCCTGGTGATTCTGCTGATGACTATCTTCGGATGGCGGAGTCCACCGCTCTTGATTGTTTCTACCGGTTCTGCAGGGCGGTGATAGCAGTGTTCGGGGACATCTACTTGAGATCACCCACTGTCGAAGACACTGCTAAGATCCTCGCTGTCAATGAAGCTCGAGGATTTCCAGGGATGCTTGGAAGCATTGACTACATGCATTGGAAATGGAAGAACTGTCTGTTTGCCTGGCAGGGAATGTACAAGGGTCACAAAAGCGGCTTGTGATACTTGAGGCAATGGCTACCCATGATCTCTGGTTTGCACTCCTTGTTTGGTATGCCGGGATCCAACAACGACATCAACGTCTTGCAGTGCTCGACGATCTTCTCCAAGCTTGCTGAGGGTCATGCTTTTCCGGTTAACTTGTGATTAATAGCCGGCAGTACAACAAGGGATACTATCTTGCAAACAGTATCTATCCAAAGTGGGAAACATTTGTGAAGACTATCTCAAGCCCCGTCCTCCGAAGGAGGTGGAGTTTGTCAAGGAACAAGAAGGTTGCCGAAAGAACGTGGAGCGTGCATTTGGTGTCCTCCAGCAGAGATTTGCTGTTTCCGGTTCCCCGCTTTGACTTGGTCCAAAGATCAGATGTGGGAGGTGATGAACTATTGTGTGTGCTTACACAACATGAGTATCGAGAATGAGCGGAGGTATCCGGTTCCTCTGAGCGAACAAGCTGCACCATATGACAGAGAGGATACTCTTGCACAGCCTAACCACCAGGTGCCGGCATCGTGGGCTGCGTTCATCGCTATGCGTCAGGAGATTCGAGACTCCACAATGCATCAACAGCTGCAGGATGATCTGGTGGGGCATGTATGGACGCTTCGAGGTAACACCAAATATTTTCCATTTGATTTGTTTGAAAACTTGTCTTGTTTTGTTGAACTGTAACGTTTATTTGTAAAAATAAGCCAAATGTTGGCAAAATTGCCGAACTATGTTGTATATTTGATTTTGGTCGTTTCTAGGGATGTTTTTTTTCGAAAAACGCCGAACACCGAGTGTCACCGGGAGACGGCTAAAACTTCGGCACTCCCCGATCGAAACTTTTTCATCCAATCCGGCGCTATTAGACGGCTTGCCGTGGGAGCGTAACAAGCTCTTAGAGCATCCCCACTCGTTGGCGCTCCCCACGCCCAAATCCGGACGAAACTGCCGCCGGATTGGACGAAATTAGTCGTGGGGAGTACCGTATTTCCAGTCGTCCACCCGGAGTTCGGCGGATAGAGTTTAAGTTCAAACAAATCGCCGTCCCGCGCTACAAGTACGGCCAGTTGATCGGCAAAAGGAGCAAAAGGATCAGCCACAGATCGGCGATCGGAGGGAAATTACACGGAGACAGGCTCGTCGGCAGTCCCGGCCGGCACGGCGGTGTCCGACGGACCAGTTTCCTCACACGCCGTGGCCGAAGCGGCTGCGGCGGCCGGCGAGGAAGCAGCGGCAGTGGACGTCGAAGCAGCCGCAGTCGACGAGGTAGATGGTGAGGTAGACGAGGTAGGAGCCGGTGGAGACGACGAAGGACTGGCCGGAGGGGCTCGGAGGATGTCGCTGCGGTGGCCCTGGTACCAATTCCTCGTCTCCTCGTCCATCAGTTCCATGTCGCCGCCGCCCATCAGGAACGCCAAGTCTGTGTTCCTCTTCTTCGCCGCCGCCGTCGTCTTCAGCAGTGCGATCCGGGCGCCCTGGTTGGCGAGCATCTCCCGCCACCTGCCGTCGAACTTGTCGTTCCTTCCGTCGGCGTGCGACCTCAAGTCGGCCAAGCACTTGTCGATCGACGCCTGCATCTTGTCGGCGGGACTGTCCGTCCGTTTGAGCTCTTTGAGCTTCTTCTGGCCGAGTTCAGGGCGCCCTTCCGCCGCGCAAGCCGCCGGAGCGTCGGGGTTGTACTGCTCGGTCTTGCTCTTCGAGAGGGTTGTGCGAGTTTCCTTCCACTTCTCGCAGTGCTCGAGGCGGGCGTAGACGTTGAGGAACTTGAACTGCAGGCCGGTGTCGTCCGTGTACATGTCCAAAGCTCGGCGCAGCTGGGGAAAAAAGAGCACGGCGAAACGGGTCAGCTAACGACGATGTACCTCGGTGATGCAGGGTCGACGGAACATACCTTTTGCTCCAAGTCATGGCCGCTGATCGGCCGTTTCTCGACCTCCTCCTGTATGCCGTGCCATTTGCTGCACGCCGTCTGCATGATCCCCCAATGGGTGGCCATTGCCTTCTCTCCCCGGTACACGTTCATGTTCGTCTTGTTGAAGTAGGGATCGACGAGTTTGCGTTCCTCGTACGCCTGCTTCACTCGAAGCCAATAGGTGTCGAACGACTGATTGGCACCGATTATGCCGTTCGTGGACACGGTCATCCAAGCTTCGGCGAGGCACTCCTCTTCCTTCGGCGTCCATTTGATACGCGGTTCGGCAGGCGGCGAGTCCTTCTTCCTCTTCTTCTTCCCCTTCGACAGGTTGACGTCGGCTTGAGTTGTCTCTCCTTGTTCTTCGTCTTCTTGTTCTTCGACGGCTTGGCTTCCGTCGGCAACATCCTCCACATGATCCTTGCGCGCTGCCACAGCTGCCGTCGCCCTCGCCTCCTCTTGCGTGAAGAACCCCGGGCTCGCGGCGGCGTCCATGAAGAACCTCGGGCTCGCAGCGGCGGCCACGGAGCCGGAGGTGATCATCTCGTGGATCGCCTCATCGTTCGGCGCCGCCGTCGCACCGAACGGGGCACCGAACGGGAGCGGCCCTCGTCGCATGGCCGGCGAGGTGCCCTCGAACTGGCCGCCGCTGCCGCCGATGTCAAGCTCGGGCGGCGACGGCGTGAACCTGGACGGTTGGACGTAGGCGCCCTCTTGGAACATGGCAGTCGTCGACGGCGAGTACATCGTAGGGGAGAAGGACGACGGGGAACTGCTTGTACCTTGCGCCGGCCATTGGCCGGGGAACATGGAGCCGCCGCCGCTGAAGGCCATGCTCATCTTCCTCGCTTGCTCCTCCTGGGCCGCCGCCGCCCTCTTAGCGGCGGCTTTTTTCACCCTCTCCGCCCTGCAGCTTGTTTCCACCTCGCGCCGTTTCTCGTCCGCCGCCCACTGTGCGTTCGTCATGCCCGGCGGCCGCTCCTTCTTCGCCCGCGGCTTCCTCGTCGTCCCCTTCGGCGGCATTGTGGTGGACGAGAAGATGAGGAGGAGAGCGGTGGTGGAGGAGAAGGCGCCGCCGGGAACTGGAACTGGAAGACGAGGGGAATGGAGAAAGAAATTCGGCGGGAGAGAATGGGGATATGCAAGCAAATTGGAGGGAATGGAGGGAAAATCGACAGGATTTGGTTTTCCTGTCGCCGACTACGCGGGTCCACACGGCGTTTCGCGCCAAAACGTTTCATCCGGAGTCCCCGAGCGCGCCCGGGGGACCGGGGAACGTGTGGGCTCGCCGGATGGATGAAGGGCCAAATCCGGGCGAAAACGAAGAACCGGGGGTGCTACTGGGCCAATTGGGATGTAAAAAATGCTCGAGGGCTGTTCGGGGACGAGTGGAGATGCTCTTAGTCATCTCCGCCCTTGGCCATCATCGTTGCTCACATTGCTGAAGTCGACGCCGCTGCACGCTTGAAGGCCTTCATCGACACTTTATTCTGTCCTTGTAGGACCTTCTCTCATGAGCACTCCGCCGACCAAGAAGAAGAAGAAGGCAACCATGCCGGTCACCTAGCCCCGAGCGCGGCAGCGCCTCGCGGTCGAAGCAGGCTCGCTCTCTTGCGATGGCGCGAGAAGCTGTTCGGAGCTGATTGCCGCGTCGCGGCATCCTCGCCCCCTTTGCGCCCTTTGACGATGCGGCCAAGGCTGCATACCGACCAGATCTTCCTCGACGCCCCGATGGCCGCATCCGTCATCCACGACATCGACGCCCTTGTGAAGCAGGTCAGAAGATAAAGAAAAGGGTGCAGCCAAGCCATTCTGCCAGAGGCTAACGTGACCCTCATGGCTGATGTTTAGTGATCCTTCTAGCTGCTGATGGGCAAGTGCCCCATGATGCATCTACCTGTTGTTTTTAAAATTACCTAAGCTGCTGCGTCGGCATGTTGAACTCAAATTTGTGCTCCGTTGTCTGTAAGCTAAAGATCTCGTCCATCTAAGAGGCATCTCCAGCGGTGCGACGCATTTTAGCGTCCGCGCGCATCCGTTTGTATCGGTCGAAATGGTCGAAATCGATCGTGCGTCCGTTTGCGTCGGGGGTGGCTCCAGCAGCACGACGCATTTTTTGGCCCAAACTTTTTTAAATACATGAAACATAATTTACATAGTTCAAACATAAAAAAAACCCTAACGTCTACTGCTGCTCCGCGTCGCTGTCGAGCACGATGAGCTCCGTATCAGCCACGGCCCGTAGCCATCCGGGAGCGTACGCCGGGCGCGCCGCCGTGCTGGAGGTGGAGGTTGCGGGCGTGGCGGTGGAGCGCCCAGGGTTGCGGCTGTGGCGGGAGGTGGAGCGCCGGGGCTGCGGGCGTGGCGGGCGTGGAGCGCCCAGGGATATGGTTGTGGCGGCGGTGGAGAAGGCGCCCAGGGCTGCGGTTGTGGCGCCGCCGAGTCCTGTAGGGGCTTCATCCTCCGAAGGGCTTCACGCCGGTGGCGTGGCGGGGCAGCGGCGGCGCACGGCGCGTCGTTCTCGGAGACGAGGACGCCGAGCTTCGCCATCTCGTCGTCCGTCATGTTTTCCGGGAACTCGAAAACCGGCCCTCCGCCACGGCCTGCTGCCATTCGTGGAAGACGGGCCGACGTAGTCGTCGCTGTCGTCCTTCACCTCCTCGCGGTACGCGGCGCCTCGATGTAGTCGTCGTCGTCGTAGGCGGCGTAGGCGTCGTCGTCGTCGTCCTCGTCCTCGCGGTCGTTGTCGCGGCGTGCTCACGTCGCGTCGGCGCCTGCTGACGACGCGCGCGTCGCCGCCTGGCGGCCGGCGCTCGGCGCCTCTGTCTTCGTGGACGAGTGCGACGGTGCCCCGGAAAGAAATCTGTCGCCCATGAAGCCCTTCCTTCTTCTCTTATCCGTCTCGGTTGTCGGATACGTACGCCAGGTGTCGGAGTCGATGGCGTACGTCGGATCGGCGCGGAGGTCCTGCGGCGGTACCTCGACGCCGGATCTCCGTGCTCCGATCGAGGCTCGCGCGCAGGACGGGAGGGATGGGCACCCGGCGGCAGCTGAGCCGCCAGCCGCCAGGCAGTTGCACGCCGGACCAGGCCTCGCACGGCAACCATTTGCCGTGCATGAGCCTCCCCAGCGTGACGGGGAGCGGCACCCTCTTGCTGCCGCTGCCGGAGGCCTCGATCTTCCTCCCCATGGCGCGGCGGTGGCGTTGCGAGTGGAAGTGTGGGCGAAGGACGAACGCGGCCGGTGGACTTTTAAGAGCGGCCACGCGCGGGATACGATGCCATTGAAGGCGCCGCAGAAGCCCAGCCGCCGCCCGCCAGTGCGCGTGCAGAACAGGCAGCCGCGCCATTGATGGCGAAGGCTGCGGCGCAGACGCGGAAGCGCTGACCGCCGAAGCGATGCCCTCGATGCAGACTCGCTGCCAGGCGGGCCCGGTGAAGCGGCGGACACTTTGCGCGTCCGCCGAACGTCTGCCGAGACGCAACCTGCCGCATATTTGCGGCAGGTTTGCGTCTCCGCGGACGGCCCGGTCACTTTGTATCGCGCCGTTGGAGAGGATGCCAGACGCATTTCCGCTGGAGATGCCCTAAGGCCTCCGCAATGCTCTTTTACATGGGTCTGAGCGACATCGCCTTCATCCCTACGACCGGCTACAACTACAATCTGCACACCTTTTCGTTCTACCTCTACGTGACAAGTGGGTTTCCTTAATGTCACAGAAAACGTCAACATCTTTAACTGGAACCCACGGCCTCAACGACAAAGTCCGCCGGGACGTTGTCCGTGATCTCATTTGGCACACACATGCCTCCATTGTCTGCTTACATGAAACGAAACTCAACAACGTCGGCGATGGAATTATATCCACCACCCCTCGGAACAAACTTCACCGCTAACTACGCCTACTTGCCCGCCATCGGCACGTATAGTGGTATGATCCTCTCGGTGCCGGATGCTTTCTTCACCCACTCTCTACATCTCTGAGAACACTATCATCGTCGATCACTATGTTGAGTGAAGAAACTACGTGGTTCATCACCTGTGTCTGGTGCAGAGCGAGCGACAATTTGTTATTCATTGAGGAGCTCAAGGCATTGCAGCCGGTCGCTCAGGAAGCATGACTCCTTCTGGTAGACTTCAATCTTATCACCAAAGTTTCGGACAAAAACAACCTCAACATCAATTGTTGTCTGATTGGTAAATCCCGGGGCCCGCCTGACTTCCTCGCTCTCAAAGATATCTGGATGGATGGAAGGCGCTTCCTTGGTCTAACGCCCAGGCGGACCGGTGCTTACCAAAATTGATCACGTCTTCTACCGTTGATTGGGACGCTCTCTTTCCGTATGCCCATTTTCAGGCCATTACCTCGGCTTGCTCCAACCATGCGCCTCTCCTACTCCAAGGGTCCGTCTCCTCCACTAGGAAGCCTTCCTTCAAGTTTGAAAAATTCTGGCTCCGCATGCAAGGGTTCAAAGAGATTGTCTCTGAATCCTCGAATAAAGCTATCTTGGCGAATGGCCCAATATGCCGCGTCACATCAAGCTTGCTCGCACGGCCAAAGCTCTTAAACGATTGCAGAGACAGAGCATCGGCGACCTCAGAATGCAGCTTGCTACTGCGAAAGAGATCATCCTCCGCTTGTACCAAGTGGAAGAGGCTTGGCCCCTTTCAGACGAGGAACGCGCTTTGCATCGACAGCTCAAATGCTCCTACTTGGGCCTCCTTTCCATCAGAAGATCAAATTGCGTCAACGCTCTCGTCTCACCTAGATACGCCTTGGCGATGCGAACACGAAATTCTTCCATGTAAGAGATAATGGTCGCAAGGAAAGTTCACATCCAGTCCCTCGTCTCGGCCACGGGACTGATCACTTACGAGGATAAAGAAAAGGTTCTGTTGCATCATTTCAAGAGTCTTCTCGGCTCCAAAGCCCCTAGGCCCCCCATCCTTGCTTGGGAGAGCCTTGGCTACATCCCACAAAACCTCTCGGATTTGGACGTCGTTTTTACTGAAAAGGAGACCAAAGAGGCAGTTTTCTCTCTTCCCTCCGTCAAGGCCCCAGGACCGAACGGTTTCATCGGCGCCTTCTTCAAATCCTGCCAGGTCATCATAAAGCACGACATCATTTCCGCCATTCTGCATATGTCGCATCTTTGGGAGGGCTGTGCCAGCCTTGTCAACTCCGCCAACATCATCCTCATCCCCAAGAAAGCCGATGCTACGATGGTGGGAGACTACAGACCGATTAGCCTCATCCAAAACCTCTCAAAGATTTTCTCCAAGCTGCTGGCTAACCGCCTTGCACCGCTCCTTCCCGACTTCGTCTCCAAGTGCCAAAGCGCCTTCGTCAAGAAAAGAAGCATTCGGGACAACTTCCTCCATGTCAAAACCTCATTAGGGAACGCATTCTAACAAGACTCCGAGCCTATTCCTCAAGCTTGATATCTCCAAGGCTTTTGAATCCGTTGGCTAGGCTTACCTCCTTGACGTCATGTCTGCCCTGGGGTTCGGCCAAATCTGGCGGGACTGGGTGTGCCTCTCCTGTCTTCGGCCACGTCTAGAGTGTTGCTCAATGGTGAACATGGCACCCCTTTCATGCTCGCGGCCTCAGACAGGGGGACCCGCTCTCCCCATGCTTTTCATCCTCGCCATCGACCCACTACAGCGCATCCTCTCCTCGGCCACTCAGCTTGGTATTTTGAGCCTCATTCGCTCTAGGACAATCGCTCCGCATCTCTCTTTATGCGGACGACACTGGCATCTTCGTGAATCCCGGAAAGAGGACCTCTGTGCCATCTCTTCCATCCTTGACTGCTTCGGAATGGCTAGTGGGCTTGTCACCAATAGGACCAAGATGGAGATCTTCCCGGTGCGTTGTGCGATGTTGACCTTCGGGATATCCTCACTGACTTCCCGCGAAGCTCGCCTGTAAGGCAAATATTTGGGCTACCTCGCATATTCCCGCCTAAAGGTGGACCTCAGATCAACAAGATTGCCGGAACTTCCGGGAGGAGGGCGAGCACGCGCCCTGGAAGGCGCCTTGTGAACGGAAACGGTGCATGCCAAAATCTCTGGGGTCTTGGTTTATCGGATATTGAGAGATCGGACGTGCTTGCGATGCGTTGGCCTTGGATACAATGGACCGACCCACCGTGCTTGGGGTGGCACCAAGCTACTGTGACAATGACGACATGGCTCTTTTCGAGCCTCCACCAAGGTTACCATTGGAAACGGGAGACGACCTCTTTCGGCATGACAAGCGGTTGGTCGCGGTCCCCTCTCTCAATGGGCGCCTTGCCTCTTCAAGATCGCTCGGAACATCGTACGATTGCCAAAGAGTTGAGCGACAACACGCTGGATCCGCTCGTCGCCATGCTTACCTCGCCTTCCCAGTGGCGCAATACATTGAGGTCTAGGATGCCGTTCATTCCACTAGCCTTACCACGGTGTTGGACACCATTGTGTGGACCTTAAACTCAATCGACCTCTGAGCTAGTTCATCTTACGGTGCTCGGTTCTTCGACACCCATGCTAGGTTCGATGCCATGAAGATTTGGTCGGCTCACACGGAGCCCAAATGTAAGTTGTTTGGTGGCTGGCCCTTCATGGGAATCTCCTCACCGCGGATAGTCTTGCCATCGGGGGTTGGCCTCATGATCCCCACTTCCCATTGTGCCTCGGCGAGCCTGAGACGGCTAATCATCTTTGCGAGAACTTGTCCCTGTACGGTGTTGGAGATATGCCCAAGAGGCAATAATAAAATAGTTATTATTATATCTTTGTGTTTATGATAAATGTTTGCATCCCATGCTATAATTGTATTAACCGGAAACATTAATACTTGTGTGTTTTGTAAACATAAAAGAGTCCCTAGTAAGGCTCTTGTTAAACTAGCTTGTTGATTAGTAGATGATCATAGTTTCATGATCATGAACATTGGATGTTATTAATAACAAGATCATATCATTAAGTGAATGATGTGATGGACATACACCCATAGTAAGCGTAGCATATGATCAAGTCATTTAGTTCGTTGTGCTTCAAGCTTTAAGATACATAGTAACCTAATCCTTCGACCATGAGATCATGTTAATCACCTACACCGGATGGATGCTTTGATGACACCAAACACTACTTCATAAATGGGTTGTTATAAAGGTGGCATTAAGTGTTCGGAAAGTATACAGTTGAGGCACGTGGATCAATAGTAGGATTTGTCCATCCAAATGACAGATAGATATACTCTGGGCCCTCTCGGTGGAATGACATCCAACTAGCTTGCAAGCATGTGACTTGTCTCACAAGGGATATCATATCACGGTACGAGTAAAGAGTACTTATTGGTAACGAGGTTGAACTAGGTATAGAGATAGCGATGATCAAACTTCGAATAATTAAAATATCACGGACAAAGGGAATCGATATCGTATGTAAATGGTTCTTTCGATCATGAAGTCATCGTTGAATATATGGGAGCTATTATGGATCTCCAGGTCCCGCTATTAGTTATTGACGGAGAAGAGTCTCGATCATGTTTGCATAGTTCACGAACCGTAGGGTGACACACTTAAGGTTCGATGTTGTTTTATGTAGATATAGAATATGGAATGGAGTTCGAATATTGTTCGGAGTCTCGGATGGGATCCAGGATATCACGAGGAGTTCCAGAATGATCCGGAGAATACAATTCATATATAGGAAGTCACTTTCCAAGTTTGGAAATGATCATGTGCATTTATGGAAGGTACTAGAATGTTCTAGAAGCTTCCGGAATAAATCACTATGGAAGGTGGAGTCCCGGATGGACCGCCAACCCTAGCCGACCAACCAAGAGGGAAGGTGGAGTCCACCACCTTGGCCAGACAAGGAGCAAGGAAAGGGAGCAATCCCACTTGACCTAGGTTTCCCTATTATGGTAAGTTTCGGAGTTGGACTTCAAAGTGGTTTTGGGGCACCCTTAGGGGTTCCACCTATATAAAGAGGAGGAGAGGGGAGGGGCCCGGCCACAACAAGCCAGCTGCACCACCAAGGGCACCCGGCCGGCGTCCCAAGTGCCCTCTCCCAAACCCTAGCTACTCCCTCCTCCTATTTCTCCCGTGGTGCTTACGGTGAAGCGCTGCCAGAGATCTCCACCACCACCGTCCTGCCGTCATCTTGGCGGGATTCGAGGAGGATCTACTACATCCGCTGCTTGCTGGAATAGGGAGAAGGACGCCGTCATCAACACCGTACGTGTGACCGAGTGCGGCAGTGCTGCCCGATGATACGTCTCCAACGTATCTATAATTTCTTATGTTCCATGCTACTTTATTGATGATATCTACATGTTTTATACACATTATATGTCATTATTATGCGTTTTCCGAAACTAACCTATTAACAAGATGCCGAAGTGCCAGTTCCTGTTTTCTGCTGTTTTTGGTTTCAGAAATCCTAGTAACTAAATATTCTCGGAATTGGACAAAATCAATGCCCAGGTTCCTATTTTGCCCAAGCATCCAGAACACCGAGAGCCGCCGAGAGGGGCCACAGGGGGCCACATGGTGGTGGCGCGGCCAGGGCTGGGCCGCGCCCCCCATTGTGTCGTCGCCTCGTCGCCCCTCCGACTCCGCCTCTTCGCCTAAAAAAGGTCCCTGACCTAAAACACGATACGAATAAGCCACGGTGCGCGAAACCTTCCAGAGCCGCCGCCATCGCGAAGCCAAGATCTGGGGGACAGGAGTCTCTGTTCTGGCACGCCGCCGGGACGGGGAAGTGCCCCCGGAAGGCTTCTCCATCGACACCGCTGCCATCTCCACCGCCATCTTCATCACCTGCTCCCATGAGGAGGGAGTAGTTCTCCATCGAGGCTCGGGGCTGTACCGGTAGCTATGTGGTTCATCTCTCTCCTATGTACTTCAATACAATAATCTCATGAGCTGCCTTACATGATTGAGATTCATATGATGATGCTTGTAATCTAGATGTCATTATGCTAGTCAAGTGAGTTTTACTTATGTGATCTCCGGAGACTCCTTGTCCCACGTGTGTAAAGGTGACAGTGTGTGCACCGTGTGGGTCTCTTAGGCTATATTTCACAGAATACTTATTCACTGTTATGAATGGCGTAGTGAAGTGCTTATTTATATCTCTTTATGATTGCAATGTGGTTTGTATCACAATTTATCTATGTGCTACTCTAGTGATGTTATTAAAGTAGTTTTATTCCTCCTGCACGGTGTAATGGTGACAGTGTGTGCATCCGTGTTAGTACTTGGCGTAGGCTATGATTATGATCTCTTGTAGATTATGAAGTTAACTATTGCTATGATGGTATTGATGTGATCTATTCCTCCTACATGGTGTGAAGGTGACAGTGTGCATGCTATGTTAGTACTTGGTTTAGTCGTGTCGATCTTTCATGCACTCTAAGGTTATTTAAATATGAACATTGAATTGTGGAGCTTGTTAACTCCGGCATTGAGGGTTCGTGTAATCCTACGCAATGTGTTCATCATCCAACAAGAGAGTGTAGAGTATGCATTTATCTATTATGTTATGTGATCAAAGTTGAGAGTGTCCACTAGTGAAAGTCTAATCCCTAGGCCTTGTTCCTAAATACGCTATCGCTGCTTGTTACTGTTTCTTGAATTACTACTGCTGCGTTACTATTTGTTTTACTTCCTACAATATTACTACCATCAACTGCACAAGCTATTTTCTGGCGCCGTACTACTGCTCATATTCATTCATACCACTTGTATTTCACTATCTCTTCGCCGAACTAGTGCACCTATTAGGTGTGTTGGGGACACAAGAGACTTCTTGCTTTGTGGTTGCGGGGTTGCTTGAGAGGGATATCTTTGACCTCTTCCTCTGAGTTCGATAAACCTTGGGTGATCCACTTAAGGGAAAACTTGCTGCTGTTCTACAAACCTCTGCTCTTGGAGGCCCAACACTGTCTACAAGAATAGAAGCACCCGTAGACATCAAGCTATTTTCTGGCGCCGTTGCCGGGGAGGAAAGGTAAAAGGTACTCACACTCCGGATCTCGGCTACTAAGCTATTTTCCGGCGCCGTTGTAAGTACTCGAAGCAATTTCCTTTAGACTCTGCAATTGCATCTTTTGGTTTCTTGTTTACACTAGTTAGGCATAATGAACAACAATGAGCTTCTTATTCTATTTCCTGATTTAAGACATGGATGGTTTGATGCGAAAATTAAAAAGCCCATGGAACATATTAATATGAATGCTTTGAACACTATTGTTGCTAATGTTATGGAAAATTCTAAGCTTGGGGAAGCTGGCTTTGATGAGCATGATATTTTTAGTCCCCCAAGCATTGAGGAGAAAATTTACTTTGATGATACTATGCCTCCTATATTTGATAATGAGAATAATAATGATAGCTACTTTGTTGAATTTGCTCCCACTACAACTAATAAAATTGATTATGCCTATGTGGGGAGTAATAATTTTATGCATGAGACTCATGATAAGAATGCTTTATGTGATAGTTATATTGTTGAGTTTGCTCATGTTGATGCTACTGAAAGTTATTATGAGAGAGGAAAATATGGTTGTAAAAAATTTCATGTTACTAAAACACCTCTCTATGTGCTGAAATTTTTGAAGCTACACTTGTTTTATCTTCCTATGCTTGTTACTTTGCTCTTCATGAACTTGTTTATTTACAAGATTCCTATGCATAGGAAGCATGTTAGACTTAAATGTGTTTTGAATTTTCCTCTTGATGCTCTCTTTGCTTCAACTTCTATTTCTTGCGAGTGCATCATTAAAACTGCTGAGCCAATCTTAATGGCTATAAAGAAAGAACTTCTTGGGAGATAACTGATGCGCGTAGATGTACACGTCCGTTGGGAACCCCAAGAGGAAGGTATGATGCGCACAGTGGCAAGTTTTCCCTCAGAAAGAAACCAAGGTTTAATCGAACCAGTAGGAGCCAAGAAGCACGTTCAAGGTTGATGGTGGCGAAATGTGATGCGGCGCAACAACAGGGATTCCGGCGCCAACGTGGAATCTGCACAACAAAACCAAAGTACTTTGAAACGGTGAGGTTGTCAATCTCACCGGCTTGCTGTAACAAAGGATTAAACGTATCGAGTGGAAGATGATTGTTTGCAAGAAAATAGTAAAACACAATTGCAGTAGATTGTATGCTATGTAAAGAATAGGACCGGGGTCCACAGTTCACTAGAGGTGTCTCTCCCATAAGATAAAAGCATGTTGGGTGAACAAATTACGGTCGGGCAATTGACAAATAGAGAGGGGCATAACAATGCATGTACATGATATGATAAATATAGTGAGATTTAATCCGGGCATTACGACAAAGTACATAGACCGCCATCCAACTGCATCTATGCCTAAAAAGTCCACCTTCAGGTTATCATCCGAACCCCATTCAGTATTAAGTTGCTAAGCAACAGACAATTGCATTAAGTATGGTGCGTAATGTAATCGACAACTACATCCTTAGACATAGAATCAATGTTTTATCCCTAGTGGCAACAGCACATCACAACCTTAGAACTTTCTGTCACTGTCCCAGGTGTCAATGAAGGCATGAACCCACTATCGAGCATAAATACTCCCTCTTGGAGTTAAGAGTACAAACTTGGCCAGAGCCTCTACTAATAACGGAGAGCATGCAAGATCATAAACAACACATAAACAATAGATTGATAATCACCATAACATAGTATTCTCTATCCATCGGATCCCGACAAACACAACATATAGTATTACATATAGATGATCTTGATCATGTTAGGCAGCTCACAAGATCCAACAATGAAGCACAACAAGGAGAAGACGACCATCTAGCTACTGCTATGGACCCATGGTCCAGGGTGAACTACTCACTCATCACTCCGGAGGCGATCATGGCGATGAAGAGTCCTCCAGGAGATGAATCCCCTCTCCGGGGGGTGCCGGAGGCGATCTCCTGAATCCCCGAGATGGGATTCGCGGCGGCGTCTCTGGAAGGTTTTCCGTATCGTGGCTCTCGGTACTGGGGGTTTCGCGACGGGGGCTTTAAGTAGGCGAAAGGGCAACGTGGGGGGCCACACGAGGGCCCCACATGTCGGGGGGAAGACCCCGGGTAGGGCAATGGACGCGGAGCAGCCGGCTTGAGGTTGGCCGGCTCGCGGCAAAGGCCGGCTGAGGAGCAGCCGGCTGGAGCCGTGGCCGGCTGCCTCGGGGCCGGCTGGCTCTAAGTCCTAGTCGGCCTGGCTGCGGCCTTCAACGCCAGGCTGGGCCGGCTTCTACAAGCCATATCCGACTGGGGTTTGTACCTCAGACCGACTCGAGGCTGGCGAGTCTTGCACTGGAAGGAACTGGGTAGGTGAGCCGGGTTCAAAGGTCCACGCTGACCTCATCTCCCGTAAAGTACGGGGCACTGTAGAGCAGCAGTGCCACGCGCCAGACAGGCCATCATGGCGTACGTCGAGCCGTACGCGCTACAGAGCATGATGACGACAACGACAGCACCTCCCACGCCGCTGACCTGAGCAGGCGGATGGGACGTGCCACTACGCTCAACGGCTCCCTGGCGTCAGCGCCTCGGGAAGGGACGGGAGCCGAAGCCGGCCATGCTGGCCACTAGACCTTAGGGACTTATATGTAAAGTGCCGGTGCCTATATAAGCCGGGCTACCCCCTCGTGCGGGGGACGATCGATCAGTTCTCATTCACTAGTCTTAGCGCTGCCCTGTGAGAGAGACCTTCGTCTACCTTAGCCTCCCAGGAGCAGCCGGATATACAGCTCAGGAGCACCATTGTATTGTGTGATCATCATATACACTCATAGCAGGAGTAGAGGTGTTACCTCCATCGGAGGGCCTCGAACCTGGGTACGTCGTCGTGTCGCTCGTGCCCATACCCGCATCCGGATACCGCCGTGAGACCACTAGGAACCACTTCGATTAGCCACCCTATGGCATATGTCATGACGATACCACGACATTTGGCGCCCACCGTGGGGCCTTCAGCGTCCGCGGCCGGTGTCTCCATCCGGACGGGCCTCACCACCACCACCGGCGAGAGGGTCGCTTCAGGCTTGGTCTGGAGATTCGGCTCCCTCGACTGCGTCAGCGACAACGCTGGCTGCTTCGCCGACCGGCCATTCCCTGCCGGCGGCAACATCATCAGCTTCGGCGGCTTCGACGTCTACGTCGCCACCGTCGCACCACCGCGCTACCCGCGCGAGATCGTGCGCTGTGCAAGCCCTCCCCCTGGAGCCGGCGCCAGCCTCACCACCACCGGCCCTTGCATCATGCAGGAGGTCATGGCCACCGGCGACGACGCCGGAGGCAAGTCCACGCGCGTCCGCGGTCCTGAGTTGGAGCGCAACAAGGACACCGGCGCATCCGCCTCGGGCGCAAAGGCGCCGCCACCACCGTCCCGGCTGGAGGAAGTCCGGGCAAAGCTGAGCACCCCGCTCACGCCTGGTGCCGACCCCACCACCATCGAGAAGGACCTGGAGGAGCACCGCCAGCTCCTCCTCAAGCAAACAGAAGAGCTGGCTGCTGCAAAGCGCCAGTGGGAGATCTCCCAGCGCGAGTTCAACCGCGCCCACGGCCTCACGCCCGCCGGCGACAACCCAAGCCGAGCCGGCCAGATCCGCCGAAGAGGAGGCGGCCTGGGCGCAGAGATCGCCCGGGACGGCGCAGCATCGCCGGCTCCGTCTACGGAGCTACCCATCTACAACACCCCCGACAAGAACATGCTCGCGGCTGAAGCTGCCGCGGAAGAGCTGCACCGCCTCGAAGGCGCAGAGTTACGCCGCCAAACTGAGCGGGTGACTGAGCTGCTGAAGGCGGCCAACCGGCTGACCAAGGACCCCAGGTACGCCCATGCCCCCAGAGCTTCTCACGCTCGTGGCGCTGCAGGCAACGACCGAGACGGTCCGAGGGACACGGCCGAGTCCACCTCCCCCGCACCAAGCCGGCGAGCCGACAGCCGGAACACCCACGCAAGTTCCAGCCGCACAAGCCGGCCGCCCAGTGGCAACAGCGGCCGCAGCCGGCCACCTTCAAGCCGGCACGACGACGAAGAGTACGAGTACGAGAGGCCATCCACCATCAAGCATCGCGCGGCTCCAGAGGCCAGCGGCCAGCGCCAGCCGGCTCGCTCCCGGCTGGGCCCGCGCGTCGAGCCGGCAGACGCCAGAGATCGCCTCGACCGGCTGGTCGAATCCCGCATCGCGGAGGAAGAAGGGCCAGCCGGCCCCAAGTGCTTCGGGCCGCGGATCATCAACGAGCCCATGATTGACGGCTTCCAGCTCCCCCGCGACACACCCAAGTACGACGGCACGGCCAAGCCGGAGGACTGGCTGCAGGACTACTCCACTGCAGTCGGCATCGCCAAGGGCAACAAGCGCTGGGCCGTGCGCTACTCCCCCCTCATGCTGCTCGGCTCCGCCCGCACCTGGCTCAACAACCTGCCAGCCGGCAGCATCAACGGCTGGCTCGACTTCGAGGCGGCTTTCATCAGCAACTTCACCGGCACCTACCGCCGGCCGGGTCGCCCCCAACAGCTTGAGATGTGCAAGCAGGGCGCGACGAGACGGACCGTGCATACCTGACGCGCTGGTGCGAGATGCGCAACTCCTGCGAGGGAGTGCACGAGATCCAGGCAGTCGGCTTCTTCATGGCCGGCTGCCGGCAAAACACCATGCTGTGGCACAAGCTGCGCCGCAGTGAACCCAAGACGATGGCTGCCTTGATGGCCATCGCAGACAAGTATGCGCTGGCTGAAGGAACCAGCAGCACGCCGGCTGAGATTTCGCCGGCTCCATCCAGGCGGGACAACAACAAGCCGGCCGCGGCGGCCACCACGGCAGCCGGCGGGACAACTACCGCGGCAAGAGGCACAGCGACCAGCCGGACCGCCGGTACGGCTCGGCCCACGTGGCAGCCGTGTCGGACCACGCGGCGGCTGGCGGAAGCCGGCGCCAGAAGCAGACGGACCGGCCCTGGAAGCCGAAGTACACCTTCGAGCAGATGCTCGACTCGCCGTGCAAGTACCACAGCGGCAAGAACCCCTCCAACCACTCCACCCGCGACTGCCACTTCATGAAGCGGCTGACGAGCGGCGAGCCCCTTCCGCCTCCACCCCCACCGGGCCGCGCGAGAAGCCAACAACCTCGAGCACCACGAGGCTAACCAAGTGCACCATGGCGGCCGGTACCTGGCTGAGGATGCCACCTACATCATCTTCACCTCCGAGCCCGAGGACAAGACGAGCCAGCAGCGCCGTTCCCTCGAAGTCAACGCGGTCATGCCGCCGGTCCCCCAGTACCTAAACTGGTCAGAGCAGGCCATCACTTTTGATCGCCGCGACACACCGGCTGTCCTGCCAAAGCCGGGCAGCTACGCCATGGTCCTCGACCCCACCCTCGGCACAACCCGGCGCAGCGTGCGCTTCTCGCGTGTCCTCATCGACGGGGGCAGCAGCATCAACATCCTCTACCGCGACACCGCCCGCAAGTTGGGCATCCAGGAGGCCGAGTTGCGCCCCACCCCCACATCGTGCCAGGCCACTGCTGCCAGCCGATTGGCCGGATCACCCTGGAGGTCATGTTCGGCAAGCCGGACAACTTCCGCACGGAGAACATCGAGTTCGAGGTGGTGGACCTCGTGAGTCCCTACCACGCGCTCCTGGGCAGGCCGGCCCTGACCAAGTTCATGGCGGTGCCCCACTATGGGTACCTGAAGATGAAGCTACCTGGCCCTAAAGGGGTCATCACCGTAGCCGGCGACTATCGCCGCTCCATGGACTGCGCCACGCAGAGCTCCAAGATGGCCCAGACGCTGGTCATCGCCACCGAGAAGCAGCTCATCCACGACGCCGTTGCCTTGGCTAAGGCCGCGCAGGCGGACATGCCGGCTGTGGGCAACCCGGCTGGGACGACTCACTTCCAGCCGGCCGACAACACCAAGAAGATCCTGCTCGACCCGGCCCAGCCGGACAAGTACGTCACCATCGGTGCCGGCTTGAGCAGCAAATAGGAAAGCGAGCTCACCAGCTTCCTCCGTGAGAATCGGGACATCTTCGCATGGTCTCCAAGGGACATGCCGGGTGTGCCGAGGGAGTTGGCTGAGCACCACCTCCACGTCAGGCCTGAAGCCAAGCCGGTGAAGCAGCCTCTCAGGCGCTTCGCCGAAGAACGAAGGAAGGCCATCGGTGAAGAAATTGCCCGGCTCCTAGCTGCCGGCTTCATCATGGAAGTGCTGCACCCGGACTGGTTGGCGAACCCGGTCCTGGTTTTGAAGAAGAACGGCTCCTGGCGCATGTGTATCGACTACACCAGCCTCAACAAGGCGTGCCCGAAGGACCCTTTCCCCCTGCCGCGCATAGATCAAGTTATAGACTCGACTGCCGGCTGTGAACTGTTGTCTTTCCTAGATGCCTACTCAGGCTACCACCAGATTCCTTTGAATCCGGCTGATCAAATAAAGACTTCGTTCATTACCCCGTATGGGGCTTACTTCTACACGACTATGCCATTCGGCTTGAAAAATGCAGGCGCCACCTACCAAAGGTGCATGCAAAAGTGTTTGCAGGATCAAATCGGCAGAAATGTTCACGCATACGTGGATGATGTCGTTGTAAAAACCAAGGAGATGCCTACCCTCCTTGATGACTTAAGAGAAACCTTCACCAATCTGCGAAGATTCCGGATGAAGCTCAACCCGGCCAAGTGCACGTTCGGCGTGCCAGCCGGCCAACTCCTGGGCTACCTCGTCTCTCAGCGAGGAATCGAAGCCAACCCGGAGAAGATCAGTGCCATTGAGAAGATGGAGCTGCCGCAGTGCCTCAAGGACGTCCAGAAGTTCACCGGATGCCTGGCCTCCTTGAGCCGCTTCGTCAGCCGGCTGGGGGAGAAGGCACTGCCCCTGTATCAATTGATGAGGAAGGCGGACAAGTTCGTCTGGTCACCGCAGGCGGATGAAGCCTTTCGTGACTTAAAGCGCGTGCTCTCAACCGCGCCAATCCTTGCAACGCCAGGTTCAATGGAGCCGATGCTGTTGTACATCGCAGCCACCAACCGAGTGGTTAGCGTTGTCCTGGTGGTGGAGCGCAAAGAAGCAGAACAGGGAGCAGCTGGTTCAGCGCCCAGTCTACTATCTCAGCGAGTGCTTCCCAGTCGAAGAACTACTGATACGTCTCCAACGTATCGATAATTTCTTATGTTCCATGCTACTTTATTGATGATACCTACATGTTTTATGCACATTATATGTCGTATTTACGCATTTTCGGAACTAACCTATTAACAAGATGCCGAAGTGCCAGTTCTGTTTTCTGCTGTTTTTGGTTTCAGAAATCCTAGTAACGAAATATTCTCGGAATTGGACGAAATCAACGCCCGGGTTCCTATTTTGCCGGAAGCATCCAGACACCCGAGAGCGCCGGAGGGGGGCCCTGGTGGCCCAGATGACATGGTGGCGCGGCCCGGGCCCTGGCCGCGCCACCCTATGGTGTCGTCGCCTCGTTGACCCTCTGCCGCCTCTTCGCCTATATAAAGCCCCCGCATCGAAAACCCTTACGGAGGAAGCCACGATACGAAAAAGTTCCAGAGCCGCCGTCATCGCGAAGCCAAGATCTGGGGACAGGAGTCTCTGTTCGGCACCTGCCGGAGCGGGGAAGTGCCCCGGAAGGCTTCTCCATCGACACCGCTACCATCTCCACCGCCATCTTCATCACCGTTGCTGCTCCCATGAGGAGGGAGTAGTTCTCCATTGAGGCTCGGGGCTGTACCGGTAGCTATGTGGTTCATCTCTCTCCTATGTAGTTTAATACAATAATCTCATGAGCTGCCTTACATGATTGAGATTCATATGATGATGCTTGTAATCTAGATGTCATTATGCTAGTCAAGTGAGTTTTACTTATGTGATCTCCGGAGACTCCTTGTCCCACGTGTGTAAAGGTGACAGTGTGTGCACCGTGTGGGTCTCTTAGGCTATATTTCACGAAGTACTTATTCACTGTTGAAGAGCGTAGTGAAGTGCTTATTTATATCTCTTTATGATTGCAATGTGCATCGTATCACAATTTATCTATGTGCTACTCTAGTGATGTGTTATTAAAGTAGTTTTATTCCTCCTGCATGTGTGCAAAGGTGACAGTGCGTGCACCGTGTTAGTACTTGGTTTATGCTATGATCATGATCTCTTGTAGATTGCGAAGTTAACTATTGCTATGATAATATTGATGTGATCTATTCCTCCTACATATGCATGAAGGTGACAGTGTGCATGCTATGCTAGTACTTGGTTTAGTCTTTTGATCTATCTTACACTTAAGGTTACTAAAACATGAGCATTATTGTGGAGCTTGTTAACTCCGGCATTGAGGGTTCGTGTAATCCTACGCAATGTGTTCATCATCCAACAAAAGTGTAGAGTATGCATTTATCTATTCTGTTATGTGATCAATGTTGAGAGTGTCCACTAGTGAAAGTGTAATCCCTAGGCCTTGTTCCTAAATACTGCTGAGTTACTACGCTTGTTTTTGTTTTTTGTGTTACTACTGCTGCAATACTACCACCATCAACTACACGCCAGCAAGCTATTTTCTGGCACCGTTGCTACTGCTCATATATATTCATACCACCTGTATTTCACTATCTCTTCGCCGAACTAGTGCACCTATTTGGTGTGTTGGGGACACAAGAGACTTCTTGCTTTGTGGTTGCAGGGTTGCATGAGAGGGATATCTTTGACCTCTTCCTCCCTGAGTTCGATAAACCTTGGGTAATCCACTTAAGGGAAACTTGCTGCTGTTCTACAAACCTCTGCACTTGGAGGCCCAACACTGTCTACAGGAAAGGAGGGGAACGTAGACATCAAGCTAATTTCTGGCGCCGTTGCCGGGGAGGAAAGGTAAAAGGTACTCACACTCCGGATCTTGGCTACTAAGCTATTTCCCGGCGCCGTTGTAAGTACTCGAAGCTATTTCCTTTAGACTCTGCAATTGCGACATTTGGTTTCTTGTTTACACTAGTTAGGCTTAATGGAAGACAACAATAAAATGAGAGATCTTTATGAACTTTATCTTGAATTAGGACATGATGTGTTTGAAGAAAGAATTAAAAAACCCATGGAACTTTATATGCATGATAATGGGAATGTTATTAGTATGAATGCTTTGAACACCATTGTTGCTAATGCTATGGAAAATTCTAAGCTTGGGGAAGCTGGCTTTGATGAGCATGATATTTTTAGTCCCCCAAGCATTGAGGAGAAAATTTACTTTGATGATACTTTGCCTCCTATTTATGATGATTATAATGATAGTAGTCTTTTGTTACCACCTGTTATGGAGGATAAATTTGATTATGATTACAATATACCTCCTATATTTGATAGCTACTTTGTTGAATTTGCTCCCACTACAACTAATAAAATTGATTATGCTTATGTTGGGAGTAGTAATTATTTTATGCATGAGACTCATGATAAGAATGCTTTATGTGATAGTTATATTGTTGAGTTTGCTCATGATGCTACTGAAAGTTATTATGAGAGAGGAAAATATGGTTGTAGAAATTTTCATGTTACTAAAACACCTCTCTATGTGCTGAAATTTTTGAAGCTACACTTGTTTTATCTTCCTATGCTTGTTACTTTGCTCTTCATGAACTTGTTTATTTACAAGATTCCTATGCATAGGAAGCATGTTAGACTTAAATGTGTTTTGAATTTGCCTCTTGATGCTCTTTTTGCTTCAACTTCTATTTCTTGCAAGTGCATCATTAAAACTGCTGAGCACATCTTACTGGCTATAAAGAAAGAACTTCTTGGGAGATAACTCATGTGTTATTTTGCTACAGTACTTTGTTTTATATTTGTGTTTTGGAAGTTGTTTACTACTGTAGCAACCTCTCCTTATCTTAGTTTTGTGTTTTGTTGTGCCAAGTAAAGTTTCTATGCTAAAGTTGATGTTATATTTGGGATCGCTGCGCAGAAACAGCATTGCTGTCTGTCACGAATCTGGGCACAGGCCTCTGTAGAAAATTCGAAAAAATCTGCCAATTTACGAGCGTGATCCTCAGATATGTACGCAACTTTCATTAGTTTTGAGTTTTTTCATTTGAGCAAGTCTGGTGCCATCTTTAAATTCGTCTTTACGGGCTGTTCTGTTTTTGACAGATTCTGCCTTTTATTTCGCATTGCCGCTTTTGCTAAGTTGAATGAGTTTCTTTGTTCCATAAACTTTCAGAAGTTTTATGCAATGTCCAGAAGTGTTAAGAATGATTGTGTCACGTCTGAACATGTGAATTTTTGATTATGCACTAACCCTCTAATGAGTTTGCTTGAAGTTTGGTGTGAAGGAAGTTTTCAAGGGTCAATAGAAGAGGGTGATATAATGTGATCGAGAAGAGTGAATGGTCTAAGCTTGGGGATGCCCCGGTGGTTCATCCCTGCATATTTCAAGAAGACTCAAGCATCTAAGCTTGGGGATGCCCAAGGCATCCCCTTCTTCATCGACAACTTATCAGGTTTCTTCTAGTGAAACTATATTTTTATTCCGTCACATCCTATTTATTTTACTTGGAGCGTCTGTGTGCTTTTATTGTTGTTTTTGTTTTGTTATCTTAGTTCTCTGAATAAGTTCATCCTTGTGTGGGAGAGAGACACGCTCCGCTGGTTCGTATGAACACATGTGTTCTTAGCTCATAATATTCATGGCGAAGTTTCTTCTTCGTTAAATTGTTATATGGTTGGAATTGGAAAATGCTACATGTAGTAATTGCTATAATGTCTTGGGTAATGTGATACTTGGCAATTGTTGTGCTCATGTTTAAGCTCTTGCATCATATACTTTGCACCTATTAGTGAAGAAATACATAGAGCATGCTAAAATTTGGTTTGCATAATTGGTCTCTCTAAGGTCTAGATAATTTCTAGTATTGAGTTTGAACAACAAGGAAGACGGTGTAGAGTCTTATAATGTTTACAATATGTCTTTTATGTGAGTTTTGCTGCACCGGTTCATCCTTGAGTTTGCTTCAAATAACCTTGCTAGCCTAAGCCTTGTATCGAGAGGGAATACTTCTCATGCATCCAAATCCTTGAGCCAACCACTATGCCATTTGTGTCCACCATACCTACCTACTACATGGTATTTCTCCGCCATTCCAAAGTAAATTGCTTGAGTGCTACCTTTAAACCATTCAAAATTTATTACCTCTTATTTGTGTCAATGTTTTATAGCTCATGAGGAAGTATGTGGTGTTTTATCTTTCGATCTTGTCATTTACTTTTGACAGACTTTCACAATGGACTAGTGGCACATCCGCTTATCCAATAATTTTGCAAAAAGAGCTGGCAATGGGGTTCCCAGCCCCAATTAATTAACTTTCATTAATAATTCTCTTCACATGTTTTGCTCTGATTCATCAGTAAGCAACTTAATTTTGCAAATAGACACTCCTCCATGGTATGTGAATGTTGGAAGGCACCCGAGGATTCGGTTAGCCATGGCTTGTGTAAGCAAAAGGTTGGGAGGAGTGTCATCCATAAATAAAGAAAAACTAAACTAAAGTACATGTGTAAACAAAAGAGAAGAGGGATGATCTACCTTGCTGGTAGAGATAACGTCCTTCATGGGAGCCGCTCTTGAAAGTCTGGTTGATGAGGTAGTTAGAGTACCCGCTACCATTCGTTGACAACAACAAACACCTCTCAAAACTTTACTTTTATGCTCTCTTTATGTTTTCAAAACCAAAGCTCTAGCACAAATATAGCAATCGATGCTTTCCTCTTTGAAGGACCTTTCTTTTACTTTTATGTTGAGTCAGTTTACCTATCTCTCTCCACCTCAAGAAGCAAACACTTGTGTGAACTGTGCATTGATTCCTACATACTTGCATATTGCACTTGTTATATTACTTTATGTTGACAATATCCATGAGATATACATGTTATAAGTTGAAAGCAACCGCTGAAACTTAATCTTCCTATGTGTTGCTTCAACACCTCTACTTTGAATTATTGCTTTATGAGTTAACTCTTATGCAAGACTTATTGATGCTTGTCTTGAAGTACTATTCATGAAAAGTCTTTGCTATATGATTCAGTTGTTTACTCATGTCATTACCTTTGTTTTGATCGCTGCATTCATTACATATGTTTACAAATAGTATGATCAAGATTATGATGGCATGTCACTTCAGAAATTATCTTTGTTATCGTTTTACCTGCTCGGGACGAGCAGAACTAAGCTTGGGGATGCTGATACGTCTCCAACGTATCGATAATTTCTTATGTTCCATGCTACTTTATTGATGATACCTACATGTTTTATGCACATTATATGTCGTATTTACGCATTTTCTGGAACTAACCTATTAACAAGATGCCGAAGTGCCAGTTCCTGTTTTCTGCTGTTTTTGGTTTCAGAAATCCTAGTAACGAAATATTCTCGGAATTGGACGAAATCAACGCCCGGGTTCCTATTTTGCCCGGAAGCATCCAGAACACCCGAGAGCCGCCAGAGGGGGCCTGGTGGGCCCAGATGACATGGTGGCGCGGCCCAGGCCCGGCCGCGCCACCCTATGGTTTCGTCGCCTCGTTGACCCTCCTGCGCCGCCTCTTCGCCTATATAAAGCCCCTGCATCGAAAACCCTTACGGAGGAAGCCACGATACGAAAAAAGTTCCAGAGCCGCCGTCATCGCGAAGCCAAGATCTGGGGGACAGGAGTCTGTTCCGGCACCCGCCGGGACGGGGAAGTGCCCCCGGAAGGCTTCTCCATCGACACCGCTGCCATCTCGCCATCTTCATCACCGTTCTGCTCCCATGAGGAGGGAGTAGTTCTCCATTGAGGCTCGGGGCTGTACCGGTAGCTATGTGGTTCATCTCTCTCCTATGTAGTTCAATACAATAATCTCATGAGCTGCCTTACATGATTGAGATTCATATGATGATGCTTGTAATCTAGATGTCATTATGCTAGTCAAGTGAGTTTTACTTATGTGATCTCCGGAGACTCCTTGTCCCACGTGTGTAAAGGTGACAGTGTGTGCACCGTGTGGGTCTCTTAGGCTATATTTCACGAAGTACTTATTCACTGTTGAAGAGCGTAGTGAAGTGCTTATTTATATCTCTTTATGATTGCAATGTGCATCGTATCACAATTTATCTATGTGCTACTCTAGTGATGTGTTATTAAAGTAGTTTTATTCCTCCTGCATGTGTGCAAAGGTGACAGTGCGTGCACCGTGTTAGTACTTGGTTTATGCTATGATCATGATCTCTTGTAGATTGCGAAGTTAACTATTGCTATGATAATATTGATGTGATCTATTCCTCCTACATATGCATGAAGGTGACAGTGTGCATGCTATGCTAGTACTTGGTTTAGTCTTTTGATCTATCTTACACTTAAGGTTACTAAAACATGAGCATTATTGTGGAGCTTGTTAACTCCGGCATTGAGGGTTCGTGTAATCCTACGCAATGTGTTCATCATCCAACAAAAGTGTAGAGTATGCATTTATCTATTCTGTTATGTGATCAATGTTGAGAGTGTCCACTAGTGAAAGTGTAATCCCTAGGCCTTGTTCCTAAATACTGCTGAGTTACTACTGCTTGTTTACTGTTTTACTGTGTTACTACTGCTGCAATACTACCACCATCAACTACACGCCAGCAAGCTATTTTCTGGCACCGTTGCTACTGCTCATATATATTCATACCACCTGTATTTCACTATCTCTTCGCCGAACTAGTGCACCTATTTGGTGTGTTGGGGACACAAGAGACTTCTTGCTTTGTGGTTGCAGGGTTGCATGAGAGGGATATCTTTGACCTCTTCCTCCTGAGTTCGATAAACCTTGGGTAATCCACTTAAGGGAAACTTGCTGTTGTTCTACAAACCTCAGCGAGGTGCTGTCCCAGTCGAAGCAGAACTACCCCCACTACCAGAAGGTCACCTACGGCGTGTACATGGCGGCCAAGAAGCTCAAGCACTACTTCCAAGAGCACCCCATTAGGGTGGTGGCCACAGCGCCCTTGGCGGAAATCATCGGCAGCAAGGATGCCAACGGCCGGGTTGCCAAGTGGGCCCTGGAGCTAGCCGCCCACACCATCCTCTACGAGCCGCGCACAGCCATCAAGTCGCAGATCCTCGCGGACTTCTTCGTCGACTGGGCCGAGATGCAATACCTGCCTGACTCCACGCACTGGAAGCTGCACTTCGACGGCTCGAAGATGCGAAACGGCTTGGGAGCCGGCATCGTCGTCACTTCCCCCAAGGGAGATCGGCTGGACTATGTCCTGCAGATCCACTTCGCCGCATCCAACAATGTGGCGGAGTATGAAGCGCTCATCCACGGGCTGAAGCTGGCCAAGGAGATTGGCGTGCGTCGCATCCTCTGCTTCGGCGACTCCGACTTGGTTATACAGCAAGCATCGGGCGACTGGGACGCGAAGGACGCCAACATGGCCTCATACCGCTTCCACGTCCAGCAGCTATCCGGCTTCTTCGATGGCTGTGAATTCCACCATGTGCCACGAGCAAACAATGAGGCGGCAGATGCCCTATCCAAGATTGGCTCGACCCGGCAAGCCATTCCGCCGGGCGTTGCCCTGGCGATTCTCAAGAAACCGTCCATCATACCGTCACCGGACTCGGATTCCATATTCGTGCCGGCTGACCCGGGGGCTTCTCAGCCGAACCCGGGGGCTTCATTGCCCAAGTCGGGGGCTTATCAGCCAAACCCGCCGGCTTCTCAGCCGAACCCGGGGGCTTATCGGTCCAACGCGGGGGCTTCTCAGCCAAACTCGGGGGCTTATCAGCCAAACCCGCCGGCTTCACAGCCGAACCCGGCGACCACGCAGTCGAAACCGGAAGCTCCGAAGATGGAGGCCTTGGTGGTTAGCGTGTTTGAAATAAAATGCGTACCATCATGGGCACAAGAATTCCTCTCCTACCTCACCGATGGTGTGCTGCCCAATGACAGGGTTCAAGCTAGGCAGATTGAGAGAAGGGCCAAGGCCTATACAATCATCAACCACGAGCTGTACAAACGCAGCGTAAGTGGGGTGTTCCAGCGGTGCGTCGAGCCGGCTGAAGGGATTGAACTCCTACGGGAAATCCACCAGGGAGAGTGCGGCCATCACGCCTCCTCCAGAGCCATAGTGGCCAAAGCTTTCCGGCACGGTTTTTACTGGCCGACTGCGCTCAGAGACGCAGAAGACTTGGTGAAGAAGTGCAACGGCTGCCAGCGCTTCGCAAAGCAAAGGCAAACGCCGGCTTCCGCCCTAAAAACCATCCCCATTACCTGGCCGTTTGCCGTATGGGGCTTGGATATGGTGGGCCCATTCAAGACAGCCCGAGGCGGCATGACGCATCTCTTGGTGATGATTGATAAATTCACTAAGTGGATCGAGGCCAAGCCGATCAAGAAGCTGGATGGCTCCACAGCCGTCACATTCCTCAAGGAGATAATCGCGAGATACGGCTACCCGCATAGCATCATCACCGACAACGGCAGCAACTTCGCCGAAGGCATTTTCAAGCGCTATTGTGGGGAGATGGGGATCCGAATGGACCTGTCATCCGTAGCACACCCGGAGACCAACGGCCAAGTGGAGAAGGCAAACGGCTTGATCCTAGCCGGCATCCGGCCTCGGCTGGTGGAGCCGCTTGAGCGCTCAGCCGGCTGCTGGATTGAAGAGCTGCCCAGCGTGCTGTGGAGCCTGCGCACAACACCCAACCGCTCAGTCGGCTTCACACCCTTCTTCCTCGTATACGGGGCCGAAGCCGTCCTGCCGACTGACATCGAGCACGACGCGCCAAGGATCAAGCTATACACAGAAGCTGAAGCCAAAGAAGCTCGCGAAGATGGAGTCGACCTGGTTGAAGAGGTCCGGCTGATGGCCGAATCCAGGTCCACCGTATACCAGCAAAGCCTCCGTCGCTATCACAGCCGGAAGGTCAAGTCCTTAGCATTCCGAGAAGGAGACCTAGTGCTCCGGCTGATCCAACGGACAGCCGGACAGCATAAACTAGCATCCCCATGGGAGGGTCCCTTCATCGTGAGCAAGGCGGTAGGCAATGATTCCTACTATCTCATAGATGCCCAAGAGGCCAAAAAGAACAAGGCGAGCAAAACTGACGAGGAGACAAAACGTCCCTGGAATGTCAGGTTGCTTCGACCATTTTACACTTGAGAGCAGGAATGTATGTATCCCTTGTATCCCTTTTGTAAGCTATGAAAAAGCATGCGCCAAGAGCGCCGTTTCCGACAAGTTTTTCGCGCACTCTATTTCGTTTCGCCAATTGGCTTGAACCCTTTCACGCGACGGCTTAGTAACGTGATCTGATTTCCGACAGCCGGCTTCCGACCAGCTACAGACCGCAACCCGGCTGTCCGGCTGGCGGGAGTAAGGCCTAGGGAACCAACACGCGAAAAACGACTAAGGAAAGAGTAAAAGCGAGTTGACTTGCAACCTTTCATAAAAGTGTCGGACTGCCGAAATCGACTCGTTCGACTGAAATACTATCGGCCTCACCCAGCGGCACGCTCTTGATCCGGCGACGGACCGCAAGTCGGACGTACGACCGGCAAGGGCACAGCCAAAGAGTGGGGCGGATGGGAAAAAGCGAACAAGTCGGAAGAAAGCAAGCCGGCACACAAATGATTAACAAACACATTAAAGTGCATCATAATAAAAAAGGCGATAATATTGTCTTTACATAAGGCACCCGGCATTCCGGGGATTTAATAACTTGTCTTGGCAAAAGCGAAATTGCATAAACAGGAAAGTCTAGACACCGGCTGGAGCAGGACCAGTCGGATCAACAGCAGGTGGCGGAGAATCCATCTCGACCCCTTCGTCTTCAAGCTCCTCCTCCTCATCAGAGTGAGGGTTCGGATCCGCGATGAAAAGGCGCTTGTCGACGAAGTCGGCGATGGCGCTGGCTCGGGCAAGCCGGGCGGCCTTCTGTTCAGCCGAGAGCCCCTCCTCCACGCCGGCTCGCCGATACTCGAGCTGCCCCAGGTCCACCTCGTTGTACCAGGAGAGGACGAAAGACAGCGCCATGTCGGCGCCAGCACGCGTGGCAGACCCCTTCCAGTCGATGAAGCGATCCGGCGCCTGCTCGATCAAGGAAGTGAGGCTGGAAATGTCTTGCGGCGCCGCCACGTCGGGCCACAGCATCGGGACCAACTCCTCAGCCGCCTTCCGAAGCTCCCAGCCAAACTTGGTGATGGGCTCGACGCGGGCAGCCAGGGACGACATGTGGTCCTCCATGGTGAAGCTCTCCGAGCTGCCCTCGCCAGTCGCCCGCCCCCTGGCCTCGCGCGCATCGCCAACGGCCGCCAAGGCGGCATCCTGCGTCTCCGGGAAGGCCGCTGCAAGAAGGAAGCATGTCAGAAGTCATAAAAGCCGAAATAAGCTGAAAAATGCAAATTTTCGAAGTCCTAAAGTAAGACTGGCGGCAGCCGGCACGAGCCGACTGCCCCCAGCCCGAAGATGGAGATTCCGAAGCTCTAAAGTAGGACTGGCGGCAGCCGGCACGAGCCGACTACCCCGAAGATGGAGATTTCGAAGGATAAAAGAAAAAGACTGGCACGAGCCGACTGCCCCCAGCCCGAAGATGGAGATTTCGAAGGATAAAAGAAAAAGACTGCGGCAGAGCCGACTGCCCCCAGCCCGAAGATGGAGATTTCGAAGGATAAAAGAAAAAGACTGGCGGCAGCCGGCACGAGCCGACTGCCCCCAGCCCGAAGATGGAGATAGCGAAAAAAGATAAGTTTCTGCAGCCGGCTACCAACGGAGGCTGGCAGCCGACAGCCGAAAGCCGGCAAAGGGGAAGGAAACATAGACACTCACCCGAAAAACCGCGATCGATCGCGCCAATAAGGTCCGTCCAGTGCTTGGCAGTAGCCGTCAGCTCCGTGGACTTGGCGGTGACCTCCTTCTGAAGCGCAAGCCGCTGCTTCTCCACCTCGTCCAGCCGCCGGCTCAGATCATCCACCTTCTCCTTCTCTGCCGTCCTAAGGGAGGCGAGCTCGGCGAGATGGTTCTTCTCCAGCGCGCGCAGCCGCGTCAACTCCCCATCAGCCACCTTGAGCTTGGCGGCTGCAGCACGGCCCGCCTCCTCGCTCTCGGCGCATGAGCGCGAGCAACCCGGAGATCCGCTGCGGGACCTTGGCGGCTTCAACTGCAAGGCAGCCGAAAAGAAATGTCAGCCAACAGAGACAAAAGAAAAAAGACATCGAGCCGAAAGAAGCAAGAGCTCACCCTTGACGGCTTCCAGCTCACGAGCCAAGGCGCCCCGCTCAATCTTGGCCTTGTGGTAGCTGGTCACCACCTTGTTGTACAAGACGGTGCGCCGCTCGTCGACCATCTGAAAAAAGAGTCAATCGTTTAGGCGAAACCTGGGCCGGCTCCAAGCAGCCGGCCCATGCCTCGGAGGGCTACCAAGATAACAATAAAATCGCAGAAAACAAGATGAGACGCCACCTACCTTGTCAGCTTCCTCCAGCGTCGCCAGCTGGGCCATGGCCTCGGCGGCTTTGTTCTTGAGGCTGGCGCGGTAGCCGGAGTAAAGCATCTTCAAGGGCGCCGTGCCAGGCTGCCCCTCCCGGCTGATGATCTCGCAGGAGTCCGCCTGGTTCCAGGCCTGCTCCATGGTACCAGCCGAGCCGAAGCTGGAGTCCGAGGCGGACGGCACGCTCACCAACCGGGCACCCTTGGCCACGTGAAGGCCAGTGGGCGGCACCGCCGGGCCCTTTGACCTTACCAACGCCCGGGAGTCGGCGTCCCTAGCGCGCGCCGGCTCCTCCCGCTGCGGCCCCTTCCCAGCAGGCTCCGCCCTCGTCGGCTCCGAAGCCGGAGGCGGCGCGGCCGGCTCGGTGGGAACAACCCGGCTCTTCGGGCGGCGCAGCTCCGCCGGCCCCAGCTCCTGCCGCCGGCGGCACACCTGGCCGGCTCCAGCAGTCGGCCCCAGCAGCGGTGCGCGGTGTGGAAACAGGTCGCCAAGAGTGGGCCTCTGGGCCGACTCGCCCTGGGCGCCCTGGCCGGCGCTGAAGGAGGCGCAGCCGAAGAAGATGCCCCCGCAGGAGGCGGCGTGACCACAGGTGGCACGACGACAACGGGCGGCGTGCGTGCACGTGTCGAAGGCGGCGGCGTCGGCTCCCTCTGCCGACGGAACGGCGGCGCAACACGAGCAGCCGGCCCAGAGGCACCGCCCTGGTTGAACTTTATGGCGGCCCTAGTCGAACAAACAAAAGAAGCTGAGTGCAAAGTAAGGAAAGAAAAGGAATCAAACAACAAAGAAAACAAAAAGGACTTACCCGGCCATCTCAGGGACCTTCTTGGGCCCTTGCTGGCGCTGTCTCTTGGCCTGGCCCTCCAGCCTGGCCGTGCTCCCGCCGGCGGCCCGCTTCTTCTTCTTCGGCGCGGAAGTCGCCGAGGCGGCAGGCGGCCTCGTGCGCAGAGGCACCGCCCGGATCGGTCCCGGCCCCGTGGTGGACGTGGCCGGCTCCGCCTCCTCCTCCTCCCGCTGCTCCGGCGAAGGCGGCGGGTTGTGCTCCCCTTGGCCGCCCTGGTCGGGCACCGCCGGCAGGTCGTCATCGCCGGCTTGGTCGCCGGCTTGGTCAGCCGGATCCACGAGATCCGCCGTCCAGATCTTGTGCGCCAAGTCGCCGTCCTCGATCTCTTGGCGGGGGAAGATCTAGAAAACAAGAACAGATGAATAACAAGTGGGCCACGCAGCCGCAAGTCAAAAGGCGCAAGCCGAACACAACTTACCCGCTCAGGCGGCGCGGCCCGGTCGTAAGGCGGCAGCCCCCACGCCCAGTCTTCCGGCAGGTTGGCCTTGGTGATGTTGTTCACCCGGTGAGCGACTTGGGCCTTGGTGAGCGCTATCCTCGACGTCCGGGTCGGATCCAGCCGGCCGGACATAAGCCCGATCTTGTGGACACGGCCCTGGAGCGGGATCACCCGGCGCTCCACGTAGGTGCGGAGGAGGTCCTCGGCGCTCAGGGGGAGAGGCTGTAATAACCCAGAACATAGGAACAACGAAGGGTAGATTTAGAAATGGGATGTGCATTTCATCGCAAAACGGGGGAAATTTTCGCGCCTTATTGCAACTAAACCTAAGAGGGATCGAGGTTCTCTCTCATTTTGCACTTAGGGTTAGGCAATGTGAGTTAGGGAAATTTCGACATGATCTCTTTTGTATCTTGTTGATTTGGGAAATTGATTTTATTTGACAAGTGTTAAACATTAAACAATAATCATTACACAACATAAATATGAATTTACAATTCAAACACAATATATTATTCAAATCCTTTTGGATTTCAAAGTGAGTATCAAATACAATATTTAATCAAGATTATACACTTTACATAATGCAAAAGCTCATAAACAAAAACTTGAGCTTTATTGATAACACAACACAAATTACATTGTCTTTACAGAATTCTTGATACAAGAATTGATGAATAATAAACAGAAATAAAAATAAAGATTACAAATAGTTCCTAAACTAAAATTTAGACTATGTGCCTTGAAGTATCTCTTCATGGCCATGTCCATGATTCAAAACCTGCAAAACATAAAAACCAATACTAGACAGAATGTTAAGTGTAGAAATTCAGTTTGGACAGATTAGTGTGACAGATTCAGTTTGGACAGTTAACCAAGTGTCATAGACACTTGTGCTTGTCCAAAACCTGGACAGCACCAGGATAAGAAGGAGCAGACCAAAACTGAGCAACCATCAGGGGCTCAAGTTTCAGCATATGAGCACACTGCTCATGTGTGCTGTGCACACAACAGCAAGGCAGTGCACTAGCCTAGTCATCAAGCAAACCAGGCTTGTGTGTCAAGGCCAGAGAGGAAGTAGAGACCATATAAATAGCACACAAACCCTAGAACCATGACAGTCGACCACATATGCAAATCACCAGGTAAGGGTGAAGCAGAACAAGCTCAGTTCATCCAGTTCTTGAGCAAGAACAGAACCAAACCATACAAAACCACTCAACCACCAGGAATCATGGTGACTTGAGAAGATCATCCAAGACCTGGAGGTGGAGAGCTGTACACAAAACCCAAGTCTGCATCAACCAAATATTTCTTTCTAGGAGCTGGAACAAGGTATACCTAGTTCCTGGAAAAGATCCCATGGATCTAATCCATCATATGCATGAGCATGGGATGAGCAGATGCTCATATGGGTAGATCATCACTTGGTTTTCACCAAGGATTACTGCCAGTCAAAAGCCACTAAAATATAAAGCATCTAGGTACAGATCCTATGCACAAGAAACTAGCACATATGTACAGATGCACACACTAGCCAGATTTGATGCATAGATAGCACCAGTAGATGGCAAGGATTAGCAGCCATGACTACACAATAAATCCTAAGCATACAACCATCAGAAACCCTAGATTTCTTCACAGGCAAGTATATTGGCATTCATAGTTTCTATGATTCCCAAATATACAAGCAAAGATGAGTAGCCAACAAGATCCAACCAACCAGGTGAGCAACCAGTCAGTAGCAAGGCTACTGAGGTCACTTCACACTTAGCACCAATTGAGAGAAAGCCAAATACAAAGCATCACTATCCAGAAATGGATTCAGACTTTAATTGCTTGATAAATAATCATGAACAGCAAATTCATATCAAGCAAGTCATTTAAAATCATCACTGCATAAGCAGTTCATCATAATCAAATTAATACAAGCATGAATTTATTACAGATCCATGCTTAGTACTGACAGTAGCACACTATTGAGCAGCATAGTTAATTTATAGCCACAGTATTAACCAGTAAGCCATCACTGGCAATCAATTGATCAAATGGATCAATTATAGCAAGCCAAGTTACACAGAGAGGTTAGCCAGCAAGCAAGGAATGATCCAATGGATCATTGGCTTACAGGAGTAGCACTAAATCATATCACAGGCACCTCTGGCACACACACAAGTGTCACAGATGCAACACAAGTACACCTAGACAAGCAAGCATGAAAAACCAGTGAGCATAAGCAAGTCCTAACCAAGCATAGCATGGCATAGCTAGCTCTTGAGCAAGCACAGTAGAGCATGGCAAGTATAGAGCATGCTAGGAGCAGCAGAGAAGCAAGAACAACATGAACAGCATGTCGAGCAGCAGGTGCCAGTACCAGTAATGGTAATTGGACCATGTGCTTGCAATCAATCCAAACATAGACGAATTGCATCGGAATAGCAAGGCTCTGGGTGATCACAGGATCACCAGAGAGCAGCAGAGCTTGAGGAGGAAGAAGAACAGCACCAAGAGGAGGCGCACAGAGAAGAGGTGGATGCAACACTTACTTGCGCCTGGAAGCAGAGGCTAGGGCATGGCGAGGCAGTGCTCGCGCGGCCCTAACGGCTGCAAGTCCAGGGTAGGCGCCGGCGTTACGCCGACGAGCACAAACACCACCACAGCACGGCACGGAGACGACGGCACAAGTACTGCAAGCAGCACCTGCGCCAGGTCAGTCTCGGAGGCGCACCCGTCGTCGGCGAGGACGAGATCTCGCCGGAGTTCGTCGAGGCGATTCTACCCGAGATCCAGATCGGAGGCGATTCGCCAGGAGAGGAAGAGAAGGAGAAAACCACGCGGACAGATCGATAGATCTGCTCGCGGCGGTTCTGATTCGGTAGGTGGCTACGGCGGAGGAGCTCGGAGTCGGCCGGAGCGCGGCGGCGGCCATGGCGGCGACGCCATCGCCACGGGCGTCGCGAGAGAGGAGCTAGGGTTAGGAAAAAGTGAGAGAGGGCCGAGTGAGTGAGAGCGGTGGGCCGTTCGGCTCCACCGAGCCGCTATGGGCACGCCTTAGTGGGCTGTCCCATGGGCTTAGGTTAGTGGGCTGGGCCCAATATGGGTCCAGGGGGTATTTTAGTATTTTCACAATTTAGAAAAGGCCATTATTTCACCAAATTTTAATAAATAAAATACAACTCTAAAAATCCATTAAAAATTGGATTGGTGAATGAAAAATTATTCTTAATAAGAATAAAATATGAAATAAAATTTGATGAACAAATTTAAATTTGTGAATTTTATGAATTTAAAATAAACATTTGGAATTTCAAATTATATTTCCTTGAATTAATAAATCAAGGAAAAATCCCAAATAAGTTCAAATACTTATTTTTAAACATTTCAAAATGAGATTCTATTATTCCAAATCATTTCTATTTGAAAAAGGTATTTTCCAAAGGAAGATATTCTATTCCTTTTTATTCTCAAAAATATAGAGACAACTCTATTATTTCAAATTATTTTGGAATAAATAATAAATCACCAACATAAAGTAGTTTACTTTGAATTATGTTACCTTGTGTGAATTAAAGTGTTTTATACATTAAAACAATTGCAAATTACTGCCAAAGGCATAAATCTTAACTCAACCCTAAATTGTAATAACTCATCGGGATAAAGGGATTCAACATAAAATAATACATCCATGCATGCATCATTTGGATTTTATAACATTGTCCTTACCGGACAATGATGCTTCTTTACAGAACCCGAGGTCCAGGTTCCATCCAACGCATTGAACTGCACTATCTCGCAGTCCACAGGCAAGTTCACCCTTGCTCATGTCAAATTTGAGTATTTTCTATTAATTTAATGCAAAGCTATATGACTTATCATTCCTGCATTGAAAATGAAATGTTACTTTTCCAATTATGAATATGACTATGTGGTTGGCAATGGAACCAAGGTATGTGTTGATTGGTGGAGGTTCCATTGCATGGGTACTATTCATCTAGGACTAAGTACCAATGCCGTCCAGTGATTCTAGCGCCGTACATATCGCGTTGACCATAAGATCTATAATGGCTCTGGGGAAGCCAGCTGTATCTTTTCCCTCTCGCATGCCAACGGATTGGTAATAAGGGTTGCCCGGATCAGTCTATCTTTGGTAAAGGTGGGGACATGTGGTCCTGCACAGTCTACCATTAGATACAGGAGAGGGTAGACTTATTATTGGTCTATGAAGGATTGTAAGGGTTGTCCGGATCAGTCTATCTATGGTGTATAGAACAGGGCATATAAGTTGTTCGGCTCAGTCTACCTTAATGGTATAGGAGAGAACAAGTGCCTGGGTTAGTCTACCCATAAATATAGGAGAGGACAGACTTACAAAAGGGTGGGTCTGCGAGGTCGCGGAGAAGGCGGTGTGGGCTTGGATCTTTATACCTGGCCTCACACCAAGGAAGTGTGAACGGGGGCAAGTCCCTGCGGATGGCAAAAAGGGTGAGATCTCTTATGGGAAAAGTAACGCACCTCTGCAGAGTGTATTAAATTGTGGCTGTCACTC
Source organism: Lolium multiflorum (assembly GCA_030979885.1). Classification (NCBI taxonomy): domain Eukaryota; kingdom Viridiplantae; phylum Streptophyta; class Magnoliopsida; order Poales; family Poaceae; genus Lolium; species Lolium multiflorum. Next base: position 61,792,336 of record CM061747.1, on the reverse strand, counting down.
CCTGTTCCGGGAAGGGAACTGCGAACGCGGCAGGAAAGGAACTCCGTGAAGTTCTAGTCAACCTGTGAAGACTGACGGGCATAGTTTTCAGAATAAAATAAACCTTTTGAAGAAATGATTTCGAAACATGCATTGACCTAAGATTTTCTGATCGAAGGTCGTAGCTAGTGCATCAAACACCTTTTACTCTTTTGAACTTGCTGAGTACCCCTGTACTCACTTTATTTCGACACCCTTGCTAGACTGTGATACGGAAGTGGAGGCCATGACCGATGGAGCACCAGGAGGAAGCTACGAGCTGGTCTACGAGGAACCTGATCTTTCCGGAGGAGTTGAAGGCGTAGACTATGGGATAGTCTACGGACCCGATGACATGGAGGTGGAGGAGTAGTGATATACCTGAGTAGCATAGAGCCGAGCAGCGTAGTGGCATACTTAAATAAGTTGCTGAGCTCTTTTCATATCTAGTTGGTTTGTACTAAGTACCTTATGTTGTAGGGTGTTCTCATCGGACCTGTGAGAATACCAACTTGTTAAGACCATGATTGTAATATATTATCGAGTGTTATGACCTGCAATGTTTCTGTTGTACCACTCTGAGGGATGTGATATTTGTGAAGAAGTCCCTTCATGAAGATCATATCAACGACTTGTATACTACAACATGCAGTGGTATGCTGGGTCACCGCAGCTGGTATCAGAGCAAATGTTGCGACCTTAGGTTGGAAAAACCTAGTATAGGGAAGAAACCTGTAGGAGTCGAGTTGAAATAGTAAAGGATTCTCTAAGAATATGATGTTTATTCACTTGAGAATAGAAAAATCATATATTTTAGTGCGATAATTCTTTATTATAACTATTATTATACACTATCACTACTAATTTTCTGCTTTTGTATACAGCCATAATGGCGTACACATTTCCCAAGAGGACTTTGAGGCAGGTTGAGGGATGGCTCGGTGATTATGAAGGACCACTTACAGATCTCCTGCGTGGGATGCTGAAGGAACTTCACTGTGAAACTCGGATACCTGTTTTCAAGTACACCTATTATGATGGAGAGATAGTAGCCAAGCACAGAGTTTCAGTTCAACTACCTATGCGACTGGAGATGAGCCGTATAATGCCATACGGAGAAGCCAAAACCTTTACCACAGCCTTTCACATGGCCATATTCAAGGCAATCCTTGAAATAAGGCAGCATAAGTCAGTAGAACTGCTATGTTCAGAGTATTCTCATATACCTCATGCCGAGGAAGATGAGGATCCCACTCTGAATCATCTGCTGATGGCAAACAAACATCCTGAAGTTGCAGCACAGCACATGGACAGTTGTAAGTCTTTACTGACTACGATGTACCTACTACACGTGAAGATGGTGGGTGAGATTGACCACATGCTAGCTGAGTTCACGGACCCTGATAAAGTCCAAGCTCGGATGCATGATCTGAGGGCACAACCCCAATATACAACACCCTTCTTTAGCCTAAACAACCCTGTAGATTGGAGTGGCCAGGAAACCCAGAGAGATCCACTTACACCCAACTTTGTCCCACATTATCCACATGTGTCAGCATCATATGATTCTGGATATGGGGGAGATAACTCATGGAACCTAAACTGCTCCGAGTCACCAATCGAAAACTCAACCGGTTGGCGTTTCGGGGAACCTTATGGAGATGAGGAGGAACCTATTCCATGTGACACTGGAGATGAAAGTGGTGGGGTTAACCAGTATGTTAACCGACACTACGGGAAGGAAGAGAAAGGTACTGATTCCATTTCTTTAGACTTGGAGATGGGATTCTCAAAACCATCAAAGTACGAGGAAGGTGAAAGCTCCGGAGTGAAGAAGAAGAAGAAGAAGAAGATGAGGGGGCAGGTGAATCGAAACCCTTCATGGATGACCAATGAAGGAGGTATGAATCCTACTGGGGATACATACGAGTCATTGTCCAGTTACTTTGGCATGACCGATCTCTGTCTCGGCACTTCGTCCGATTCAGATTACATACCTACTGGAAGGACCTTTGTTCCGGACGGTGTTCGGAAGACGAGTCGCTGTACCGGATGGACCCCAGGAATGTATGCGGAGGCGAACGAAGATGATGAGGAGTAGAGCTCCTAAGAAGAATAAAGTAGTATAGGTGGTATTGTACTAGAACGTATTTTAAATTCCGTTGGCTTGGGCTTGAAGCCAAATAAGTGGTTATATAAGTACCACATGTAATATATGTGTGTAAGTTATGTAATATACGGTGTATATACATAATAAATGTTTGCTTTGGATTTGCTTCTTGATTTCATTGTGTGACTAGTTCTGGGCAATGAGTTGAGCTCAGAAAACATTTGCATGGTGTAATTATGAGTAATCGCTCTTTGTTACAGGACTAGGGGGAAATGGCGTTAGTTGAAACCGAAGATGCTCGGAGAGAGCGGGAGGCGAAAGAAAAGGAAGAAGCGGATGCCGCAGCTAGAGCAGAGGATGCACCACCACCACCACATCCAATGATGCATCCAGATTTCCAACAGTACATGAGGGCAATGGAAGAAGATAGGAGGAGGTACCAGGAGAGTCAGAACAAGAACATGCAAGATTTCTTTACCCACGTCATCAATGATAGGGGTAATGAAGGCAGGGGAGTAACCTTATCAGACTTCCAGAATGCAAGACCACTACCTTTTGCATCAGCCCCAGAACCAATGGATGCAGAAGACTGGCTCATGGACACTGAAAGAAAGTTGAGGACCGTTGGATGCAATGATGAAGAAAAGATTCGGTATGCCACTTATTTGTTGTCAGGTCCAGCAGCATCATGGTGGGAGAATCTTGTGGCAGTACACCCTCCAGAAAAGGTGTTCACCTGGGAGGAATTCAAGAAGAAGTTCCGGGATGCCCATGTTCCGGAGAGCGTGGTGGAGCTGAAGAAGAGAGAGTTTGACGAGCTGCATCAGAATACTGCACCTATCATGCAGTATGTCCGAGATTTTAATAGGCTGTCAAGATATGCACCTGAGGAAGTGGACACTGATGAGAAAAGGAAGAAACGATTCATGAAAGGCATGAATCCATATATGAAGATGCAACTGAGGTTGGCACGGACTGCAGAATTCCAGGAACTGATTGATTCGGCAATCACTTTCGAGGATGACTACAGGCAGGTCCAGGAGGATAGAAGGAAGAAGGCTCGTATCGAGCCAAGGAAGTACCCAGTCAGTAAACCGACTCCAGATCGGAGTTTCAAACCCCGATTCCGACCTACTGGTAATCAGTATAACCGGGGAGGTCAGAATCAGAACCCAAGAAATCAGATCATATGCAACAGCTGTGGGCAGAGGGGACATATTCAAAGGGATTGTCAGAAGCCCAGGATCATATGCTATGGTTGTGGGAAAGAGGGACACATCAAGCCAGAGTGTCCAAACAAGGCGTCATGGAGTGGACAAAGCTCCGGAGGACGAGGCGGAGGTAACAACAACAACAACAACAACAACAACAACAGCAACCGGAACAACAACAACAACAAGAGGGGAAAGCCATATGGGAAGCTGAATTGCACAACTTTGGAGCAAGCAGGAGAGTCGGATCAAGCAGTCGTAGGTACGCTCAGCATCCTTACTCATCCTGGCAAAGTATTATTTGATACTGGAGCAACTACATCATTTCTTGCACGGGAATTTGTGGAACAATTCGGGCTTAGATGTTCTAAGTTAGAAACACCTATAACTGTCTTATCTGCGGGGGGAACGATCTTAGTAACCCACGTGAAAGAAGCACAGGTCATAACCATTTGTGACTGTGTATATTTCGCGGACCTGTTCATCATCCCCATGAAGGACATATCAGTCATCCTAGGAATGGACTGGTTAACGGAGAATGGCGCAGTAATCAACTGTGGAGACAAGACAGTATCACTCCGAAACTCCATAGGAGGTCAGATAGTGTTTCAAGGAGACAAGTACACTCAGTTGGAGATAGGATTGGAGCTGAATAGTCTGAAGGAGGTGAAGATTGAAGATATTCCTGTAGTGAATGAATTTCAAGATGTATTTCCCAAGGAACTACCGGGAATGCCACCCGATAGAGAGATCGAGTTTACCATAGATCTAATTCCAGGCACAACACCAATAGCTCAACCACCATATAAGATGGGGCCAAAGGAGTTAGTGGAACTGAAGGCTCAGATAGATGAACTGGAACAGAAGGGATTTATCCAAGAAAGTGTGTCACCATGGGGTACACCAGTTATCTTTGTGGATAAAAGAGATGGAGGAAGGAGAATGTGTGGAGATTACAGGAATCTTAACAATGTAACCATCAAGAACAAGTACCCTTTACCCAGAATACAAGATCTTTTTGATCAAGTTCAAGGAGCTGGAGTCTTCTCGAAGATAGATTTAAGGTCAGGATATCACCAAATCAAGATCAAGAAGGAAGATGTGCCAAAAACAGCGTTTGTGTCAAGGTATGGACACCATGAATACTTGGTTGTACCATTTGGACTAACAAATGCACCAGCTATTTTCATGAATTTGATGAACAAGATATTCATGAAGTACTTGGACAAGTTTGTGATCGTGTTTATCGATGACATTCTGATCTATTCCAAAGATAAAGAAGAACATGCCAAGCATTTGAAGATAGTTCTGCAGATTTTAAGGGAACATCAGCTATATGCAAAGTTCAGCAAGTGCCAGTTTTGGTTAGACAGTGTTGAATTTCTTGGACATGTCATAACCAAAGAGGGAATAGCAGTGAATCCAAGCAAGGTTCAGTCAGTATTGGAATGGAAGTCACCTAAGAATGCTAAGGAGATCAGAGGATTCCTTGGTATGGCGGGCTATTATCGGAGGTTCATTGAAGGATTTTCGAAGATTGCAGGACCAATGACCAAGTTACTCAAGAAGAATACCCCATTTGTGTGGACTGATGAGTGTGAAACCAGTTTCCAAACACTCAAAGAGAAGTTAACCACGGCACCGGTGTTAGCAGTTCCGGAACCCGGAAAGGATTACACGGTGTATTGTGATGCTTCCAAGAATGGACTTGGATGTGTTCTAATGCAAGATCGTAAGGTGATAGCCTACGGATCAAGACAACTAAAGCCACATGAACATAACTACCCAGTACATGACTTAGAATTGGCGGCAGTTGTGTATGCTTTGAAGAGTTGGAGGCAATTCCTCTATGGATCCAAATGTGAGTTGTATACAGATCACAAAAGCTTGAAGTATTTCTTCACTCAGAAGGAATTAAACATGAGACAAAAGAGATGGTTAGAGTTGATTAAAGACTATGAGCTGACAATCAACTACACACCAGGCAAGGCTAATGTAGTAGCAGATGCTTTAAGCAGGAAGAGTACTGAGAATCAACCTACAGAATGGGAGATTCCGAAGGAACTTCGGAAAGAACTAGAAGAAGCTCAGATTCTGTTTATCCAAGGTGATACAGTGGGAAGCATAGCAACCATGAGGATCATGGATGAAATGTACTCAGACCTAAAATATGAAATCATTCGGAAGCAAGCAGACGACTTATTCATCCAAGAAGAAATCAAAAGGATTGGAGAAGGGAGACCGTCAGAATTCAATCTTGGAGAGTTTGGTTCTCTATACTTTCAAAAGAGGTTATGTGTACCGGATGATCCAGAAGTGAAGTCAATCATATTGAAGGAAGCACATGAAACCCCTTACTCAATACATCCGGGAAGTACTAAGATGTATATGGATTTGAAGGAAATGTTCTGGTGGAACAACATGAAAAGAGAGATAGCTCAATATGTCTCTGAATGCCATACATGTCAGCGAGTAAAAGCAGAACATCAGAGTCCTGCGGGATTACTCAAACCACTAGAGATACCGGAGTGGAAATGGGATGAAATCGGGATGGATTTTGTTACTGGTCTACCAATGACTAGTAAAAAGAAGGATATGATATGGGTAATAGTGGATAGACTTACCAAGAGTTCTCATTTCATAGCCGTAAATACAAAGGATACTGCAGAAAAGCTTGTGGACATTTATGTAAAGGAAATTGTTAGCAAGCATGGAGTACCAAAGAAGATAGTCTCAGATAGAGGTTCAATTTTCACATCAGCGTTTTGGAAACAACTCCAAGAAGCTTTAGGAACCAAGTTGGATTTCAGTACAGCTTATCATCCACAAACCGGAGGACAAACCGAAAGAACCAATCAGATACTTGAAGATATGCTTAGAGCTTGTGCTCTAAACTTTGGAGGCTCATGGGAGGACCATCTACCATTGGCGGAATTCTCATATAACAATAGTTATCAGAGTAGTATCCAGATGGCACCGTACGAAGCATTGTACGGAAGGAAGTGTAGATCACCAATTTGTTGGTTTGAAACCGGAGAGAACAAGGAGTTTACACCGGACTACATCAAGGAGAGACAAGGAGTCATCGAGGTGATCCGAGATAGACTCAAAATAGCCCAAAGTCGACAAAAGAGTTATGCCGACCAGAAGAGACGAGTTTGGGAACCAAAAGTAGGAGACATGGTATATTTGAAGGTTAGCCCAATGAAAGGACTCAAAAGGTTCGGAGTAAAAGGAAAACTAAGTCCTCGATACATAGGACCATTCAAGATACTCAGTCAGAATCGAGAAACAGCTTTTGAGTTGGAACTACCGGAACAGCTCAGTCTAATTCACAATGTTTTTCATGTATCACAACTCAGAAAATGTTTGAAGGCACCTGATGATCCTATTACACATGAAGAAATAGAGCTACAATCAGACTTAACTTATGTGGAGAAGCCTGAAAAGATTCTGGAAGTACAGTGGAAGAAGTTAAGGAATAGAGCAATCAAATACTGCAAGATACAATGGCAACATCATCCTGAACGAGAAGCAACCTGGGAGACCGAAGAAGAGCTCAGGAAGTCCTACCCCGAGTTATTCAGGTACCAATCTTAACTTCGGGACGAAGTTTCTGTTAAGGGGGAGAGGCTGTAATAACCCAGAACATAGGAACAACGAAGGGTAGATTTAGAAATGGGATGTGCATTTCATCGCAAAACGGGGGAAATTTTCGCGCCTTATTGCAACTAAACCTAAGAGGGATCGAGGTTCTCTCTCATTTTGCACTTAGGGTTAGGCAATGTGAGTTAGGGAAATTTCGACATGATCTCTTTTGTATCTTGTTGATTTGGGAAATTGATTTTATTTGACAAGTGTTAAACATTAAACAATAATCATTACACAACATAAATATGAATTTACAATTCAAACACAATATATTATTCAAATCCTTTTGGATTTCAAAGTGAGTATCAAATACAATATTTAATCAAGATTATACACTTTACATAATGCAAAAGCTCATAAACAAAAACTTGAGCTTTATTGATAACACAACACAAATTACATTGTCTTTACAGAATTCTTGATACAAGAATTGATGAATAATAAACAGAAATAAAAATAAAGATTACAAATAGTTCCTAAACTAAAATTTAGACTATGTGCCTTGAAGTATCTCTTCATGGCCATGTCCATGATTCAAAACCTGCAAAACATAAAAACCAATACTAGACAGAATGTTAAGTGTAGAAATTCAGTTTGGACAGATTAGTGTGACAGATTCAGTTTGGACAGTTAACCAAGTGTCATAGACACTTGTGCTTGTCCAAAACCTGGACAGCACCAGGATAAGAAGGAGCAGACCAAAACTGAGCAACCATCAGGGGCTCAAGTTTCAGCATATGAGCACACTGCTCATGTGTGCTGTGCACACAACAGCAAGGCAGTGCACTAGCCTAGTCATCAAGCAAACCAGGCTTGTGTGTCAAGGCCAGAGAGGAAGTAGAGACCATATAAATAGCACACAAACCCTAGAACCATGACAGTCGACCACATATGCAAATCACCAGGTAAGGGTGAAGCAGAACAAGCTCAGTTCATCCAGTTCTTGAGCAAGAACAGAACCAAACCATACAAAACCACTCAACCACCAGGAATCATGGTGACTTGAGAAGATCATCCAAGACCTGGAGGTGGAGAGCTGTACACAAAACCCAAGTCTGCATCAACCAAATATTTCTTTCTAGGAGCTGGAACAAGGTATACCTAGTTCCTGGAAAAGATCCCATGGATCTAATCCATCATATGCATGAGCATGGGATGAGCAGATGCTCATATGGGTAGATCATCACTTGGTTTTCACCAAGGATTACTGCCAGTCAAAAGCCACTAAAATATAAAGCATCTAGGTACAGATCCTATGCACAAGAAACTAGCACATATGTACAGATGCACACACTAGCCAGATTTGATGCATAGGTAGCACCAGTAGATGGCAAGGATTAGCAGCCATGACTACACAATAAATCCTAAGCATACAACCATCAGAAACCCTAGATTTCTTCACAGGCAAGTATATTGGCATTCATAGTTTCTATGATTCCCAAATATACAAGCAAAGATGAGTAGCCAACAAGATCCAACCAACCAGGTGAGCAACCAGTCAGTAGCAAGGCTACTGAGGTCACTTCACACTTAGCACCAATTGAGAGAAAGCCAAATACAAAGCATCACTATCCAGAAATGGATTCAGACTTTAATTGCTTGATAAATAATCATGAACAGCAAATTCATATCAAGCAAGTCATTTAAAATCATCACTGCATAAGCAGTTCATCATAATCAAATTAATACAAGCATGAATTTATTACAGATCCATGCTTAGTACTGACAGTAGCACACTATTGAGCAACATAGTTAATTTATAGCCACAGTATTAACCAGTAAGCCATCACTGGCAATCAATTGATCAAATGGATCAATTATAGCAAGCCAAGTTACACAGAGAGGTTAGCCAGCAAGCAAGGAATGATCCAATGGATCATTGGCTTACAGGAGTAGCACTAAATCATATCACAGGCACCTCTGGCACACACACAAGTGTCACAGATGCAACACAAGTACACCTAGACAAGCAAGCATGAAAAACCAGTGAGCATAAGCAAGTCCTAACCAAGCATAGCATGGCATAGCTAGCTCTTGAGCAAGCACAGTAGAGCATGGCAAGTATAGAGCATGCTAGGAGCAGCAGAGAAGCAAGAACAACATGAACAGCATGTCGAGCAGCAGGTGCCAGTACCAGTAATGGTAATTGGACCATGTGCTTGCAATCAATCCAAACATAGACGAATTGCATCGGAATAGCAAGGCTCTGGGTGATCACAGGATCACCAGAGAGCAGCAGAGCTTGAGGAGGAAGAAGAACAGCACCAAGAGGAGGCGCACAGAGAAGAGGTGGATGCAACACTTACTTGCGCCTGGAAGCAGAGGCTAGGGCATGGCGAGGCAGTGCTCGCGCGGCCCTAACGGCTGCAAGTCCAGGGTAGGCGCCGGCGTTACGCCGACGAGCACAAACACCACCACAGCACGGCACGGAGACGACGGCACAAGTACTGCAAGCAGCACCTGCGCCAGGTCAGTCTCGGAGGCGCACCCGTCGTCGGCGAGGACGAGATCTCGCCGGAGTTCGTCGAGGCGATTCTACCCGAGATCCAGATCGGAGGCGATTCGCCAGGAGAGGAAGAGAAGGAGAAAACCACGCGGACAGATCGATAGATCTGCTCGCGGCGGTTCTGATTCGGTAGGTGGCTACGGCGGAGGAGCTCGGAGTCGGCCAGAGCACGGCGGCGGCCATGGCGGCGACGCCATCGCCACGGGCGTCGCGAGAGAGGAGCTAGGGTTAGGAAAAAGTGAGAGAGGGCCGAGTGAGTGAGAGCGGTGGGCCGTTCGGCTCCACCGAGCCGCTATGGGCACGCCTTAGTGGGCTGTCCCATGGGCTTAGGTTAGTGGGCTGGGCCCAATATGGGTCCAGGGGGTATTTTAGTATTTTCACAATTTAGAAAAGGCCATTATTTCACCAAATTTTAATAAATAAAATACAACTCTAAAAATCCATTAAAAATTGGATTGGTGAATGAAAAATTATTCTTAATAAGAATAAAATATGAAATAAAATTTGATGAACAAATTTAAATTTGTGAATTTTATGAATTTAAAATAAACATTTGGAATTTCAAATTATATTTCCTTGAATTAATAAATCAAGGAAAAATCCCAAATAAGTTCAAATACTTATTTTTAAACATTTCAAAATGAGATTCTATTATTCCAAATCATTTCTATTTGAAAAAGGTATTTTCCAAAGGAAGATATTCTATTCCTTTTTATTCTCAAAAATATAGAGACAACTCTATTATTTCAAATTATTTTGGAATAAATAATAAATCACCAACATAAAGTAGTTTACTTTGAATTATGTTACCTTGTGTGAATTAAAGTGTTTTATACATTAAAACAATTGCAAATTACTGCCAAAGGCATAAATCTTAACTCAACCCTAAATTGTAATAACTCATCGGGATAAAGGGATTCAACATAAAATAATACATCCATGCATGCATCATTTGGATTTTATAACATTGTCCTTACCGGACAATGATGCTTCTTTACAGAACCCGAGGTCCAGGTTCCATCCAACGCATTGAACTGCACTATCTCGCAGTCCACAGGCAAGTTCACCCTTGCTCATGTCAAATTTGAGTATTTTCTATTAATTTAATGCAAAGCTATATGACTTATCATTCCTGCATTGAAAATGAAATGTTACTTTTCCAATTATGAATATGACTATGTGGTTGGCAATGGAACCAAGGTATGTGTTGATTGGTGGAGGTTCCATTGCATGGGTACTATTCATCTAGGACTAAGTACCAATGCCGTCCAGTGATTCTAGCGCCGTACATATCGCGTTGACCATAAGATCTATAATGGCTCTGGGGAAGCCAGCTGTATCTTTTCCCTCTCGCATGCCAACGGATTGGTAATAAGGGTTGCCCGGATCAGTCTATCTTTGGTAAAGGTGGGGACATGTGGTCCTGCACGGTCTACCATTAGATACAGGAGAGGGTAGACTTATTATTGGTCTATGAAGGATTGTAAGGGTTGTCCGGATCAGTCTATCTATGGTGTATAGAACAGGGCATATAAGTTGTTCGGCTCAGTCTACCTTAATGGTATAGGAGAGAACAAGTGCCTGGGTTAGTCTACCCATAAATATAGGAGAGGACAGACTTACAAAAGGGTGGGTCTGCGAGGTCGCGGAGAAGGCGGTGTGGGCTTGGATCTTTATACCTGGCCTCACACCAAGGAAGTGTGAACGGGGGCAAGTCCCTGCGGATGGCAAAAAGGGTGAGATCTCTTATGGGAAAAGTAACGCACCTCTGCAGAGTGTATTAAATTGTGGCTTGTCACTCCCTGTTCCGGGAAGGGAACTGAGCGCGGGAAAGGAACTCCGTGAAGTTCTAGTCAACCTGTGAAGACTGACGGGCATAGTTTTCAGAATAAAATAAACCTTTTGAAGAAATGATTTCGAAACATGCATTGACCTAAGATTTTCTGATCGAAGGTCGTAGCTAGTGCATCAAACACCTTTTACTCTTTTGAACTTGCTGAGTACCTCTGTACTCACTTTATTTCGACACCCTTGCTAGACTGTGATACGGAAGTGGAGGCCATGACCGATGGAGCACCAGGAGGAAGCTACGAGCTGGTCTACGAGGAACCTGATCTTTCCGGAGGAGTTGAAGGCGTAGACTATGGGATAGTCTACGGACCCGATGACATGGAGGTGGAGGAGTAGTGATATACCTGAGTAGCATAGAGCCGAGCAGCGTAGTGGCATACTTAAATAAGTTGCTGAGCTCTTTTCATATCTAGTTGGTTTGTACTAAGTACCTTATGTTGTAGGGTGTTCTCATCGGACCTGTGAGAATACCAACTTGTTAAGACCATGATTGTAATATATTATCGAGTGTTATGACCTGCAATGTTTCTGTTGTACCACTCTGAGGGATGTGATATTTGTGAAGAAGTCCCTTCATGAAGATCATATCAACGACTTGTATACTACAACATGCAGTGGTATGCTGGGTCACCGCTCCCAATCCCAGAGGAGGTTGACCTCCGCGTCCGGATCCGCCGACTTGGCGTTGTGACCCCAGTTGAGCCGGGTGGTCGGAGGAGCCGGATTATACTCCGGCAGGTTGATCCGGTCGAAGGCTGGGTTGGCGTTCTTCACATAGAAGAACGACATCTGCCAGTTCTTCACCGAGTCGACAGTCGGTATCTTCGGGAAGAGCGAGCCGGCGCGGGGATATATGGAGGCGCAGCCGCAGGTCCTCAGGCGGCCCTCAGTCATTTGCGACTTGAGGTAGAAGAGCCGGCTCCAGAAGTCGACGTCGGGCCACAAGCCGGCGTAGCCCTCCATAAAAGCCACATAGCAGCTAAGGAGGACGCACGCGTTGGCCGGCAAGTGGTGAGGCTGCAGGCCGAAGAAGTCCAAGAACCGGCGGAAGAAGGCCGAAGCCGGCAGACCTAGCCCGCGGTCGAGGTGCGCGCCGAAGACGACGCGCTCACCGGGCTCCGGCTTGGGCTCCACCTCCTCGCCGGGCGCTCGCGTGACCACCTCCCGAGGAATCCGGCGGAGGCGCACCAGCCGCTCGATGTCGTCATCGTGCATATACGAGCCCCTCCAGGACCCGCTGGCGGAGGCCATCGTCGAAGAAGAAGTGGAGGAAGACCAAGAAAGATCAAAGGGAGAAGAGGAACCGCTCCTCACCGGAGGAGAGCGCGGCGGCGATGAGCGCAGCGTCGAGCCGCGGGGCCCCGTGGCGCCGGCTTGGCGTGCGGGCGGCTGCCGAACGGCGGAGAGCTCCGGCCGCGAAAGGTCGCCGGGGTTCGCCAGGAGGTCGCCGGAAAAGAAGTGACGGCGTGCGAAGAGCGCTCGAGCGAAGAAAGCAAGAGAAGTGAAAGTGAGGACGCGAGGAAGAAGAAGGGCGCCTCGGTACCGCGCCGGGGGCATTTATAGCCGCCCGGCGCGCCGGTTGCGTGGCCACGTGGCGATCGTGGGCCACGTCGGGATTTACTGCGGCCATAACTACCCCCACGACCGCTGCGGTTACCAGAAACCGTCGGGCCACTACCCCACGACCGCACCGGATCCGGAGGAGACAGCGATGTGACCAGACGAAACGGCCACGCTGACGAAGCCGTCAGAACGGTCAAGTCGGGCGCGGGACTCGAGGCGGCGGAGTTGCCGGTGTACCCGAGCCGGAGCCGGACGATAAAATCGACCCGGCCCCAAATTCTGGCAACAAGCCGGAAGCTTCAACACTTAAGAAAAAGTGAAAACAACAGGAGCAAAAAAGGCGTCCGGCTGGAGGAAGCCGGACGGGGCGAGCCGGACGAGGGCGCAGCCGGCTGAGTAAAAATTCTCAGCTGCCCCTCCGGGAGCCGCCGGAAACAAGCGAGAGATATACAAAGCCAGGGAAACCTGCCTAGGTCCTTCTAGACGCAGGACCTTGCCAGCTTCGGGGGCTAATGTCGGGGGGAAGACCCCGGGTAGGGCAATGGACGCGGAGCAGCCGGCTTGAGGTTGGCCGGCTCGCGGCAAAGGCCGGCTGAGGAGCAGCCGGCTGGAGCCGTGGCCGGCTGCCTCGGGAGCCGGCTGGCTCTAAGTCCTAGTCGGCCTGGCTGCGGCCTTCAACGCTGTAGCTGGGCCGGCTTCTACAAGCCATATCCGACGGGGTTTGTACCTCAGACCGACTCGAGGCTGGCGAGTCTTGCCCTGGAAGGAACTGGGTAGGTGAGCCGGGTTCAAAGGTCCACGCTGACCTCATCTCTCGTAAAGTACGGGGCACTGTAGAGCAGCAGTGCCACGCGCCAGACATGCCATCATGGCGTACGTCGAGCCGTACGCGCTACAGAGCATGATGACGACAACGACAGCACCTCCCACGCCGCTGACCTGAGCAGGCGGATGGGACGTGCCACTACGCTCAACGGCTCCCTGGCGTCAGCGCCTCGGGAAGGGACGGGAGCCGAAGCCGGCCATGCTGGCCACTAGACCTTAGGGACTTATCTGTAAAGTGCCGGTGCCTATATAAGCCGGGCTACCCCCTCGTGCGGGGGACGATCGATCAGTTCTCATTCACTAGTCTTAGCGCTGCCCTGAGAGAGACCTTCGTCTACCTTAGCCTCCCAGGAGCAGCCGGATATACAGCTCAAGGAGCACCATTGTATTGTGTGATCATCATATACACTCATAGCAGGAGTAGAGGTGTTACCTCCATCGGAGGGCCTCGAACCTGGGTACGTCGCCGTGTCGCTCGTGCCCATACCCGCATCCGGATACCGCCGTGAGACCACTAGGAACCACTTCGATTAGCCACCCTATGGCATATGTCATGACGATACCACGACACCACACCATAGGTCGGCGCGGCCAGGGCCTGGGCCGCGCCGCCCTATGGTGTCGGCGCCTCGTGGCCCCACTTCCCTCTTCGGTCTTCGGAAGCTCCAAAAATAGGACCCTTGAAGATTTCGTCCAATTCGAGAATATTTCCTTACTAGGATTTCTGAAACCAAAAATAGCAGAAAACAGCAACTGGCTCTTCGGCATCTTGTTAATAGGTTAGTTCCAGAAAATGCGTAAATACGACATATAATGTGCATAAAACATGTAGGTATCATCAATAAAGTAGCATGGAACATAAGAAATTATCGATACGTTGGAGACGTATCAGCATCCCCAAGCTTAGTTCTGCTCGTCCCGAGCAGGTAAAACGATAACAAAGATAATTTCTGAAGTGACATGCCATCATAATCTTGATCATACTATTTGTAAACATATGTAATGAATGCAGCGATCAAAACAAAGGTAATGACATGAGTAAACAAGTGAATCATAAAGCAAAGACTTTTCATAAATAGTACTTCAAGACAAGCATCAATAAGTCTTGCATAAGAGTTAACTCATAAAGCAATAAATCAAAGTAAAGGTATTGAAGCAACACAAAGGAAGATTAAGTTTCAGCGGTTGCTTTCAACTTATAACATGTATATCTCATGGATATTGTCAATGTAAAGTAATATAACAAGTGCAATATGCAAGTATGTAGGAATCAATGCACAGTTCACACAAGTGTTTGCTTCTTAAGGTGGAGGGAGATAGGTAAACTGACTCAACAATAAAAGTAAAAGAAAGGTCCTTCAAAGAGGAAAGCATCGATTGCTCTATTTGTGCTAGAGCTTTTATTTTGAAAACATGAAACAATTTTGTCAACGGTAGTAATAAAGCATATGAGTTATGTAAATTATATCTTACAAGTTGCAAGCCTCATGCATAGTATACTAATAGTGCCCGCACCTTGTCCTACTTAGCTTGGACTACCGGATCTTTGCATGCCATGTTTCAACCAAGTGTCACAAAGGGGTACCTCCATGCCGCATGTACAAAGGTCTAAGGAGAAAGCTCGCATTTTGGATTTCTCGCTTTTGATTATTCTCAACTTAGACATCCATACCGGGACAACATGGACAACAGATAATGGACTCCTCTTAAATGCATAAGCATGTAGCAATGATTATTATTCTCATATGAGATTGAGGATATATGTCCAAAACTGAAACTTCAACCATGATTCATGGCTTTAGTTAGTGGCCCAATGTTCTTCTCTAACAATTTTGCATGCTCCAACCACTAAAATGATAGATCCTTCAGACAAGACGGACATGCATAGCAACTCACATGATATTCAACAATAGTTGATGGCGTTCCCCAGAAGCATGGTTATCGCACAACAAGCAACTTAATAAAAGATAAAGTGCATAAGTACATATTCAATACTACGATAGTTTTTAAGGCTATTTTGTCCCATGAGCTATATATTGCAAAGGTGAATGATGGAATTTTAAAGGTAGCACTCAAGCAATTTACTTTGGAATGGCGGAGAAATACCATGTAGTAGGTAGGTATGGTGGACACAAATGGCATAGTAGTTGGCTCAAGGATTTTGGATGCACGAGAAGTATTCCCTCTCGATACAAGGTTTAGGCTAGCAAGGTTATTTGAAGCAAACTCAAGGATGAACCGGTGCAGCAAAACTCACATAAAAGACATATTGTAAACATTATAAGACTCTACACCGTCTTCCTTGTTGTTCAAAACTCAATACTAGATATTATGTAGACCTTAGAGAGACCAAATATGCAAATCAAATTTTAGCAAGCTCTATGTATTTCTTCATTAATGGGTGCAAAGCATATGATGCAAGAGCTTAAACATGAGCACAACAATTGCCAAGTATCACATTATCCAAGACATTTTAGAATTACTACATGTAACATTTTCCAATTCCAACCATATAACAATTTAACGAAGAAGAAACTTCGCCTTGAACATTATGAGTAAAGCCTAAGGACATATTTGTCCATATGCAACAGCGGAGCGTGTCTCTCTCCCACAAAGTGAATGCTAGGATCCATTTTATTCAAACAAAAACAAAAACAAACCGACGCTCCAAGTAAAGAACACAAGATGTGATTGAATAAAAATATAGTTTCAGGGGAGGAACCTGATGATGTCGTCGATGAAGAAGGGGATGCCTTGGGCATCCCCAAGCTTAGACGCTTGAGTCTTCTTAAAATATGCAGGGGTGAACCACGGGGGCATCCCCAAGCTTAGAGCTTTCACTCCTCTTGATCATAGTATATCATTCTCCTCTCTTGACCCTTGAAAACTTCCTTCACACCAAACTTCAAGCAAACTCATTAGAGGGATAGTGAACAATTAATATTTCACACATTCAGAGGTGACACAAACATTATTTTCACTTCTGGACATTGCATAAAGCTACTGGACATTAATGGATCAAAAAAATGAATCCAATATAGCAAAAGAGGCAATGCGAAATAAAAGGCAGAATCTGTCAAAAACAGAACAGTCCGTAAAGACGAATTTAAAGCTGGCACCAGACTTGCTCAAATGGAAAAACTCAAAACTAATGAAAGTTGCGTACATATCTGAGGATCACGCTCGTAAATTGGCAGATTTTTTCGACAGAGGCCTGTGCCCAGATTCGTGACAGACAGCAATGCTGTTTCTGCACAGCGATCCCAAATATAACATCAACTTTGACATAGAAACTTTACTTGGCACAAAAACATGATAAGGAGAGGTTGCTACAGTAGTAAACAACTTCCAAGACTCAACAAAACAAAAAATTGCTGTAGTAAAAACATGGGTTGTCTCCCATAAGCGCTTTTCTTTAACGCCTTTCAGCTAGGCGCAGAAAGTGCAAATCAAGTAACATCAAGAGATGAAGCATCAACATCATTATTTTTCATGCAAACACAAATTGTTGCAGAGGGTACTTTAGGTGCTCCATTATCTAAATTTTCTATGGTGGTGCTAGGGGTTTTAGCAATTTTAGGCCTATAATAATTCTTTTGTTTAGGCACTTTAGAGGCATACATGAATTTTTGCTCTTTACCCACATAAGCTTTCTCATTATACTTGAGAGAAGAAAAGGTTGAACCCAAGGTTCCCATAGCTTTTTCAAGTTCATCAATCCTATTGGTTTGATTATCATGACAACACAAGTTTCTAGGACACTAATTCTTTCATCAATTCCTCCTAAGGATTTATCAAGTTCATAAGTTTTGTCAAATAACATTCCCAATTTAGTTTCAACACTTGGAAATTTTTTCTCTATGGTTTCCAATTTTTTCATAACATCTTCAAGAGAGATTTCAATTTTAACTTCATTAACAGGTGGTATTCCAACTAGACTCTCAATGATGCAACTAGCTTCTAAAGCGGGAGTACCTAGGAAATTGCCTCCCGAAAGAGTATCAAGAACATACCTATTCCAACTAGATAAACCAACATAAAAGTTTCTAAGAAGGATAGTGGTGGAGTGTTTCTTAATGCACCTATGATGAGCATTACTAATTCTGTACCAAGCATCTTTAAAACTTTCTCCACCCTTGTTGCTTAAAAGAACGAACTTCAACTTCAGGATTACTCATTTTAGTAGCAATAAAGTAAACTAGGCAAATAAAGTAAATGCAAGTAACTAAATTTTTTTGTGTTTTTGATATAGAGAGCAAGACAATAAATAAAGTAAAACTAGCAACTAATTTTTTGTGTGTTTTGTTTAGGTGCAGCAAACAAAGTAATAAATAAAATAAAGCAAGACAAAAACAAAGTAAAGAGATTGAGAAGTGGAGACTCCCCTTGCAGCGTGTCTTGATCTCCCCGGCAACGGCGCCAGAAAACAGGCTTGATGCGCGTAGATGTACACGTCCGTTGGGAACCCCAAGAGGAAGGTATGATGCGCACAGCGAGTTTTCCCTCAGAAAGAAACCAAGGTTTAATCGAACCAGTAGGAGCCAAGAAGCACGTTGAAGGTTGATGGTGGCGAAATGTGATGCGGCGCAACAACGGGATTCGGCGCCAACGTGGAATCTGCACAACAAAACCAAAGTACTTTGCCCCAACGAAACAGTGAGGTTGTCAATCTCACCGGCTTGCTGTAACAAAGGATTAAACGTATCGAGTGGAAGATGATTGTTTGCAAGAAAATAGTAAAACACAATTGCAGTAGATTGTATGCTATGTAAAGAATAGGACCGGGGTCCACAATTCACTAGAGGTGTCTCTCCCATAAGATAAAAGCATGTTGGGTGAACAAATTACAGTCGGGCAATTGACAAATAGAGAGGGCATAACAATGCATGTACATGATATGATAAATATAGTGAGATTTAATCCGGGCATTACGACAAAGTACATAGACCGCCATCCAACTGCATCTATGCCTAAAAAGTCCACCTTCAGGTTATCGTCCGAACCCCATTCAGTATTAAGTTGCTAAGCAACAGACAATTGCATTAAGTATGGTGCGTAATGTAATCGACAACTACATCCTTAGACATAGAATCAATGTTTTATCCCTAGTGGCAACAGCACATCACAACCTTAGAACTTTCTGTCACTGTCCCAGGTGTCAATGAAGGCATGAACCCACTATCGAGCATAAATACTCCGTCTTGGAGTTAAGAGTACAAACTTGGCCAGAGCCTCTACTAATAACGGAGAGCATGCAAGATCATAAACAATACATAAACAATAGATTGATAATCACCATAACATAGTATTCTCTATCCATCGGATCCCGACAAACACAACATATAGTATTACATATAGATGATCTTGATCATGTTAGGCAGCTCACAAGATCCAACAATGAAGCACAACAAGGAGAAGACGACCATCTAGCTACTGCTATGGACCCATGGTCCAGGGGTGAACTACTCACTCATCACTCCGGAGGCGATCATGGCGATGAAGAGTCCTCGGGAGATGAATCCCCTCTCCGGCAGGGTGCCGGGGCGATCTCCTGAATCCCCGAGATGGGATTCGCGGCGTCTCTGGAAGGTTTTCCGTATCGTGGCTCTCGGTGGGGGGGTTTCGCGACGGGGGCTTTAAGTAGGCGAAAGGGCAACGTGGGGGCCACACGGGGCCCCACACCATAGGTCGGCGCGGCCAGGGCCTGGGCCGCGCCGCCCTATGGTGTCGGCGCCTCGTGGCCCCACTTCCTTCCCTCTTCGGTCTTCGGAAGCTCCGTGCAAAAATAGGACCCTGGCGAAGATTTCGTCCAATTCCGAGAATGTTTCCTTACTAGGATTTCTGAAACCAAAAACAGCAGAAAACAGCAACTGGCTCTTCGGCATCTTGTTAATAGTTAGTTCCAGAAAATGCGTAAATACGACATATAATGTGCATAAAACATGTAGGTATCATCAATAAAGTAGCATGGAACATAAGAAATTATCGATACGTTGGAGACGTATCAATAACCCATGTGTTTTTTTTACTACAGTACTTTGTTTTATATTTGTGTGTTGGAAGTTGTTACTACTGTAGCAACCTCTCCTTATCTTAGTTTTGTTGCATTGTTGTGCCAAGTAAAGTCTCTATAGTAAGGTTCATACTAGATTTGGATTACTGCGCAGAGACAGATTTCTTTGCTGTCATGAATCTGGGCCTAATTCTCTGTAGGTAACTCAGAAAATTATGCCAATTTACGTGAGTGATCCTCAGATATTTACGCAACTTTTATTAGTTTTGAGTTTTTCATTTGATCAAGTCTGGTGCCATTTTAAAATTCGTCTTTACGAACTATTCTGTTTTTGACAGATTCTGCCTTTTATTTCGCATTGCCTCTTTTGCTATGTTGGATGAATTTCTTTGATCCATTAATGTCCAATAGCTTTATGCAATGTCCAGAAGTGTAAAGAATGATTGTGTCACCTCTGAACATGTAAATTTTTATTGTGCACTAACCCTCTAATGAGTTTGCTTGAAGTTTGGTGTGAAGGAAGTTTTCAAGGGTCAAGAGAGGAGTATGATATACTATGATCAAGAGGAGTGAAAGCTCTAAGCTTGGGGATGCCCCGTGGTTCATCCCTGCATATTTTAAGAAGACTCAAGCGTCTAAGCTTGGGGATGCCCAAGGCATCCCCTTCTTCATCGACAACATCATCAGGTTCCTCCCTTGAAACTATATTTTTATTCGGTCACATCTTATGTACTTTACTTGGAGCGTCTGTATGTTTTTTTTTTGAATAAATGATTGTTTGGGAGAGAGACACGCTCCGCTGGTTGATACGTCCAATTTGCATCACTATTTTGTATCATAATTTGCTGTTATTCATTGATATATTTCATATTGGGACACAATACTTATGTTATTTCATCTATTTTGCATGTTTCATCATTATTGGAGGATCAAGCACCGGAGCCAGGATTCTGCTGGAAAAAGCACCGTTAGAACGCAATATTTCGGAAGATCAACTGTGGAAGGAAATTTCACGTAAATTCCTATTTTTCCAGATGACGGAGGGAGCCAGAAGGGGGAGAGAGAGAGCCAAGGTGGGCCCAGACCATAGGGCGGCGCGGCCCATGGCCTGGCGCGCCACCATGTGGTCTGGGGGCCCCACAACCCCTTTCGCCTCCTTTTCTTCGCGTACTCCTTCGTCCCGAAACCTAAGCCACGAGAGGACCTCACGAAGGGTTACATCCGCCTCTGCGGGCGGAGAACACCAGAGAGAAAAGAGCTCTCCGGCGGGCAGGAATCCGCCGGGGAAATTCCCTCCCGGAGGGGGAAATCGACGCCATCGCCATCGTCATCGAGCGGGACATCATCTCCATCATCATCATCATCATCATCTCCACCATCTACACCGCCATCACCACCGCTGCACCTCGTCACCGCTGTAACAATTCGGGTTAAATCTTGATTGTATGATAGGGGAAACTCTCCCGGCATTATTCTCTACTTGTTATAGATGCTATTGAGTGAAACCATTGAACCAAGGTTTATGTTCAAATTGTTATTCATCATCATATCACCTCTAATTGTATTCCATATGATGTCTCGTGAGTAGTTCGTTTAGTTCTTGAGGACATGGGTGAAGTCTAAATGCTAGTAGTGAATTATGGTTGAGTAATATTCAATGTTATGATATTTAAGTTGTGGTGTCATTCTTCTAGTGGTGTCGTGTGAACGTCGACTACACGACACTTCACCATTTATGGGCCTAGGGGAGTGCATCTTGTATTCGGTTGCTAATTGCGGGGTTGCCGGAGTGACAGAAACCTGAGCCCCCGTTAGTATATCGATGCAAGAGGGATCGCAGGATCTCAGTTTAAGGCTGTGGTTAGATTTATCTTAATTACTTTCTTGTAGTTGCGGATGCTTGCAAGGGGTATAATCACAAGTATGTATTAGTCCTAGGAAGGGCGGTGCATTAGCATAGGTTCACCCACACAACACTTATCAAAACAATGAAGATTATTAAACCACATGAAGCGAAAGTACTAGACTAAAATCCCCGTGTGTCCTCAAGAACGTTTGGTTATTATAAGTAAACAAACCGGCTTGTCCTTTGTGCTAAAAAGGATTGGGCCACTCGCTGCAATTATTTCTCTCGCATTTTACTTACTCGTACTTTATTCATCTGTTACATCAAAACTCCTTGAATACTTGTTTGTGAGCATTTACAGTGAATCCTTCATCGAAACTTGCCAACACCTTCTGCTCCTCGTTGGGATCGACATTCTTACTTATCGAAGATACTACGATACACCCCCTATACTTGTGGGTCATCAAGACTATTTTCTGGCGCCGTTGCCGGGGAGTGAAGCGCTATTGGTAAGTGGAATTGGTAAGGAAAACCTTTACTGTTTGTGCTGATTTTATTTCTGCCTGCTGCTATAAATCATTATGGAGAGATCTTCTCTTCAATTTCTATTTGGGAAATCTACTACTACTGCAACGGTAGTGGATGAAGCGCCAGTGAGGAAGTAGTACCATATAAAATACCTATGAAAATTATTGAACGTGTTATGGATAACCGCTATGAAGGGGATGGAACTGTCCATCCTGGTGATCATTTATTGTTTTTGCATGAATTATGCGGGTTATTCAAATGTGCAGGTATTTCTATGAATGAAGTTAGGAAGAAACTATTCACTATATCGCTGTCTGGTAAAGCGGCGCACTGGTATAAATTGCTGAAGAATGGTGATTCTATTGATTGGGAGGACATTGTGCCTTTATTTTATTCCAAATTTTATCCTCCAAGTGAAATTCACAAAGATCGGAACCGCATATATAATTTCTGGCCTCATGATGGAGAGAGTATTGCCCAAGCTTGGGGGAGATTGAAGTCTTTAATGCTCAAATGCCCCATTCATGAGCTTCCTGGTAATGTTATTATTGATAATTTCTATGCAAGACTTTCTTTTCAAGACAAGACCTTGCTGGATACTTCTTGTTCTGGATCATTTACACGCAACAAAGAAGAGTTTAAAAGGGACCTTCTTGATCGGATCCAAGAAAATACTGAAGGATGGGAGAACGACAAAGATAGAGAATCAGGTATAATTTATGATTATAAATGCATTGAAGCTTTTATGGATACTGATAAATTTCGTAATATGAGTGCTACATATGGTCTTGATTCCCAAGTTGTTGCAAATCTTTATAAAGCTTTTGCCTCTCATTATGAACTGCCTAAGAAGAATTTTGATAAGTATCATGAACCGTATAAAGATAAAGTTGATTCATCTGTAAACAAATGTGTAGTGATTGAAACTGTTGATAATGTTATTCCTGCTTATATTGAAAAAACTCCTTTCCCTGCTAAAATGAAGGAGTACTCTGTCATATCTAGTGCGGTTAATAAAAGTGAAAAGAAACCTAAAGAACCTGAAGAACAAATTAAAATTGAACCTGCTGTTGCAATAGTTAAAGATCTTGTGACTGAAAATGTGGAGGATGGTCATATTATTTTATGTGAAGATGCTTCTAATATTGTTTCACATCCTAATAAACCCAAACAAGTTAGTGTTCCTATGCTATCTGTTAGAATTGGTGATCATTGCTATTATGGTTTATGTGATATTGGTGCAAGTGTTAGTGCTATTCCTTATGAGCTTTACACGGAGATTATGCACGAAATTGGTTCTTGTGAACTTGAAGATATTGATGTGGTTATTCATCTGGCTAATAGAGAAACTATTTCTCCAATTGGTATTGTTCGAGATGTGGAAGTTCTATGTGGTAAGATTAAATATCCTGCTGACTTTTTGGTACTTGGTTCTGCTGCTAGTGATCATTGTCCTATCATTTTTGGTAGACCTTTTCTAAATACTTGTGGAGCTATTATAGATTGTAAGAAAGAGAAAATTTTGACTAGATTTGCTGGTGAACCTTATGAATTTAACTTTTCTAAATTTACCAAAACTCCTTATAAAGCTGACTTGCCTAGTAATGATTTTAAAATGGAGCAGTGTGCATCTATTGTTCTTGTTCCTAATAATCCTTTGCAGCAACATTTGGAGAATAGTGAAAGTGAAGCTTTTAGGAAAGAAAGAGATGAGCTTGAGGAAATTTTTCTTCGCCAACCTATTCTCAAGCATGATTTACCGGTGGAAGATTTGGGTACAACACCGCCACCAAAGGAAGATCCTGTTTTTGATTTAAAGCCTTTACCTGATAATCTTAAATATGCTCATATTGATGATAAGAAAATATATCCTGTTATTATTAGTTCTAAGCTTTCAGAGATTGAGGAAGAAAGGTTATTGGAAATATTGAAGAAACACCGAGGAGCTATTGGCTATACTCTTGATGATTTGAAAGGGATTTCTCCTTCTATTTGCCAACATGCTATTAATATGGAAGAAGATGCAAAGCCTGTTGTTGAACATCAACGTCGTCTAATTCCGAAGATGAAAGAGGTGGTAAGGAACGAGGTATTAAAACTTCTTGAAGCTGGTATTATATATCCTATTGCTGATAGTAGATGGGTTAGTCCTGTGCATTGTGTTCCTAAGAAAGGAGGAATGACTGTTGTGCCCAATGATAATGATGAGCTTATTCCTCAAAGAATAGTTGTAGGGTATAGAATGTGCATTGATTTTCAAAAAGTTAATAAAGTTACTAAGAAAGATCATTACCCTTTACCCTTTATTGATCAAATGCTAGAAAGGTTATCTAAAAACACTCATTTTTGCTTTCTTGATGGTTATTCTGGGTTTTCACAAATTGCTGTTAAAGCTAAAGATCAAGAGAAAACCACGTTTACTTGTCCTTATGGAACTTATGCTTATAGGCGTATGCCTTTTGGTTTATGTAATGCTCCTGCTACTTTTCAAAGATGCATGTCTGCTATTTTTCATGGTTTTTGCGAAAGTATTGTAGAGGTGTTCATGGATGATTTTTCTGTCTATGGGAATTCTTTTGATAATTGCTTGCGAAACCTCGATAAAGTTTTGCAGAGATGTGAAGAAACTAACCTTGTTCTTAATTGGGAGAAATGCCACTTTATGGTTAATGAAGGAATTGTATTGGGACATAAAATTTCCGAGAGAGGTATTGAAGTTGATAGAGCTAAAGTTGAAGCAATTGAGAAGATGCCCTATCCAAGGGATGTTAAAGGTATTCGTAGTGTTCTTGGTCATGCTGGGTTTTATAGGAGATTTATTAAAGATTTCTCTAAAATTTCAAAGCCTCTTACTAATCTTCTTCAAAAAGATGTACCTTTTGTTTTTGATGATGATTGTAAGGAAGCCTTTGAAACTCTAAAGAAAGCCTTAACAACTGCTCCTGTAGTCGAACCTCCTGATTGGAATTTGCCTTTTGAAATTATGTGTGATGCTAGTGATTTTGCTGTAGGCGCTGTTCTTGGACAGCGAGTAGATAAAAAATTAAATGTTATTCATTATGCTAGTAAGACTCTTGATGCTGCTCAAAGAAATTATGCTACAACTGAAAAGGAATTGTTAGCTGTAGTCTTTGCTTGTGACAAGTTTAGACCCTATATTGTTGATTCGAAAGTTACAATTCATACTGATCATGCTGCAATTAGATACCTTATGACAAAGAAAGATGCTAAGCCAAGGCTTATTAGATGGGTACTTCTGTTGCAAGAATTTGATTTACATATTATAGATAGGAAAGGTGCTGATAATCCTGTTGCTGATAATTTGTCTAGATTGGAAAATATTGCCTATGATCCTGTTCCTGTTAATGATAGTTTCCCAAATGAACAATTGGCTGTAATAAAGGTGAGCTCGCGAGAGAGCCCTTGGTATGTAGATTATGCTAACTTTATTGTTTCGAAGTATTTGCCTCCAACCTTTTCAGCTCAGCAAAGGAGGAAATTCTTTTATGACTCGAGGCATTATTTTTGGGATGACCCACACTTATATAAAGAAGGAGTGGATGGTATTATGCGAAGATGTGTTCCTGAATATGAACAACAGGAGATATTGAATAAATGTCATGGTAGTGTTTATGGAGGACATCACGCTGGAGATAGAACCGCGCAAAAGGTTCTACAATCAGGTTTTTATTGGCCAACACTCTTCAAAGATGCAAGGAAATTTATTTTATCTTGTGATGAATGTCAAAGAGTTGGTAATATCTCTAGACGCAATGAAATGCCTATGAATTATACTCTTGTTATTGAACCATTCGATTGTTGGGGATTCGACTTCATGGGTCCTTTCCCTTCTTCAGATGGTAACACTCATATACTTGTCGCTGTTGATTATGTTACTAAATGGGTAGAAGCTATACCTACAAAAAGTGCTGATGGTGAGACCTCTATAAAAATGATTGTAGATGTTATATTTCCTAGATTTGGAATACCTAGATATATTATGACTGATGGAGGTTCTCATTTTATTCATGGAGGTTTTAGAAAAACTCTTGCTAAGTATGGTATTAATCATAGAATTGCTTCTGCTTATCACCCTCAAACTAGTGGTCAAGTAGAATTATCAAATAGAGAGATTAAAGCTATCTTAGGAAAGACTGTTAATAAATCTAGAAAGAATTGGGCTAGCAAATTGAAAGAAGCACTATGGGCTTATAGAACTGCTTATAAAAATCCTATGGGAATGTCACCTTATAAAATGGTTTATGGAAAAGCTTGTCATTTACCTTTAGAACTAGAGCACAAAGCTTATTGGGCTGTTAGAGAACTAAATAAAGATCCTAAATTAGCCGGTAATAAAAGATTGCTGCAATTAAGTTCTCTAGATGAATGGAGAAGTGAAGCTTATGAAAATGCTAAACTCTTTAAAGAAAAAGTTAAGAAATGGCATGATAGAAGGATTATCAAAAGAGAGTTTAATATTGGGGATAAAGTCCTATTGTATCGGTCTCGTCTCAGATTCTTTGCAGGGAAATTACTCTCGAAGTGGGAAGGACCATATGTTGTTGAGGAGGTGTATCGTTCAGGAGCAATTAAAATTAGCTCTCTCCAAGGCAATGCCACGCAAGTGGTGAATGGACAAAGACTCAAGCATTATATCTCGGGTGATTCTTATAATGTTGATGTTGATATTATTCAAGTGGAAACACCGGAGGCTTTCATCAAAGGACAAATTGACAGTCCGCCAGAACTCGACTTTGAATAGGTAACAGTACAGGTAATAAAAAGTCCGCGTTTACCTTTCCGAACATTATTTCTGCTGTTTTTAGGAAATATGAAAAATTACGAGTTCGAAACGGAGTGGAAAGGACGCACGAGGGGGTGCCACCATAGGCCGGCGCGGCCTGACCTGGGCCCGCGCCGACCTATGGTCTGGCCGCCTCGTTGCCCCTTTCCGACTCGGTTCGATCTGGTACTTTCCTTATGTCGTGAAAATTTTTGCTATATAATCCCCCGGACCCCTGGAGGTCCGTAATATCGTTTTCTCGTCGTGTTTTGTTTCGAGCTGTTTTCTGCCAGATTTGTTTTGATCTAGAAGCACCATGGTCTCCAGCAACAAAGACAAGGGGCCTTGGAGGGAAGAGATGGATGAAAGGATCAATAAGGAGAAGGAGAAGATAGCATCAGCAAAAGGAGAGTGGGAAACTACGAGGAGTAAGCCAATTTTGGTGGGATCGGTTAATACTGGGCGTTCTTTTTCTCATAACTTGCAGGGAGCTCTTCCGCCTGCTCTGGACCTCGACTCTTTCCCTTGTGTGGAGGAAGCAATACGGGTTGCTGATGAGTTTTGTGATCAATATCGTGCTCTAAGAAGGGAAGTGGAGATACTTCAGGAGGAGAACCAGCGACTTCGCAGAATGCTGGAATATTACTCAAATCCCAGCACAAGGCCGTCACCGCCACACTCGGGTAACAATGAGTCTCTTCAGGTTTTGGTGCAGAATTACAAAATTGAGAAGCTGAAGCTGAAGGAGATCCTTATGAAGCGCGAGAGGAATCCATCGCCATCATCACCGAAGGAGTAATTCATCATCGGTATTGGCATCCCCTTGGTTTGTTCCAAGCTTGGGGGAGTGCCGCGGTATCACATCATCACCACCTTTATCTTTTACTATCAAGTAGTGTCATATCATGAGTAGGGAAGTTATCATATGGAATAGTATGCAATGTGGAAGTATCTCTCTTAGTTAGTTATCTATGTATCCGTTGGTGTGAGTTATCGTTATGGAATATTAATGAGAAGTCTTATCATTTACTTTTTGCACACCTTATTTTAGTTTGCAATCTCCATTATATGATTACTCTTGACATGAGTATTGATATCACTTTGGGAGCATCAAGTAAATCTATTTGGTTTTGGCAAACTTAGCATTGGTCAATAGCAACAACATCTTGATGTTTAATAGAAGAGAGAAATACACTTAGATATACTACTCTATTATCTCTATGCTTAGTATTCTAAAGTTAAAATTGCTTGTGCTTATGAGAAAGATGCATGATTGTTTCTATCATATGTATATTTGTTTGTTTCCCTCAACCTTTATGCTTGCTATCAAACCTTGCTAGCCAAAGACCTGTATCGAGAGGGAATGCTTCTCATACATCCATAACCTTAGACCAAACCTATGCCATTTGTGTCCACCATACCTACCTACTACATGGTATTTTCTGCCATTCCAAGTAAATACTTCATGTGCTACCTTTAAATTATTCAAACTATTACTCCTTATTTGTGTCAATGTTCTATAGCTCATGAGGAAGTATGTGGTGTTTTATCTTCCAATCTTGTTGGGCGGACTTTCACCAATGGACTAGCGGCACATCCGCTTATCCAATAATGTTGCAATAAGAGCTGGCAACGGGGTTCCCAGTCCAATTAATAACTTTCATTAATAATTCTCTTCACATGTTTTGCTCTGATTTATCAGTAAGCAACTTAATTTTGCAATAGACACTCCTCCATGGTATGTGAATGTTGGAAGGCACCCGAGGATTCGGTTAGCCATGGATTGAGAAAGCCAAGGTTGGGGGAGTGTCATCCTTAATAAAACTAAAATACATGTGTAAACAAAAGAGAAGGGGGATGATCTACCTTGCTGGTAGAGATGCCGTCCCTCATGGGAGCCGCTCTTGGAAGGTTCGTTTGGCAAGGGGGTTAGAGTGCCCGCTACCATTCGTTGACAACAACAAACACCGCTCAAAATCTTACTTTTATGCTCTTTATATGATTTCAAAACTTGAAAAGCTCTAGCACATGATTTAATCCCTGCTTCCCTCTGCGAAGGGCCTGTCTTTTACTTTTATGTTGAGTCAGTAAACCTATTTCTCTCTATCTCAAGCAAGCAATTGAGTTGTTGTGAACCAATCATTTATGCTATGATTCAGTTAATCATGTCTTTTATACTTTCTTGTTTAGTACCAATTTTATCTGAATGAATATGACTTTGAAGTTATCAATGATTATGAGGAGATTGTTATGCTTAAATATGAAGGCTCAGCTATAAAATCTAATATGAAAGCTTTGCTTAGAAGTACAATCCGTTAGTAGTTCTCTGACCAAGAACAAAGTTTGCCATCACCAACTATGATTTCTTATGCACCTTTACTTGTGATTTCTCTTTACCTATTTCAAGATGAGTTATATGAGGAAGTTGTTTACTAGAATGTCTTGTGTGAATGAATATGATGCTTCTTGTCCGTATTTTATTTATCGACTCTTCACTCCATAAACATGTGGTCTTGTTTATCGAGCTCAGTTTCGCTTGGGGACAAGCGAGGTCTAAGCTTGGGGGAGTTGATACGTCCAATTTGCATCACTATTTTGTATCATAATTTGCTGTTATTCATTGATATATTTCATATTGGGACACAATACTTATGTTATTTCATCTATTTTGCATGTTTCATCATTATTGGAGGATCAAGCACCGGAGCCAGGATTCTGCTGGAAAAAGCACCGTCAGAACGCAATATTTCGGAAGATCAACTGTGGAAGGAAATTTCACGTAAATTCCTATTATTCCAGATGACGGAGGGAGCCGAAGGGGAGCAGAGGAGCCAAGGTGGGCCCAGACCATAGGGCGGCGCGGCCCATGGCCTGGCCGCGCCACCATGTGGTCTGGGGGCCCCACAACCCCTTTCGCCTCCTTTTCGCGTACTCCTTCGTCCCGAAAACCTAAGCCACAGAGAGGACCTCACGAAGGGTTACAGCCGCCTCTGCGGGGCGGAGAACACCAGAGAGAAAGAGCTCTCCGGCGGGCAGGAATCCGCGGGGAAATTCCCTCCCGGAGGGGGAAATCGACGCCATCGCCATCGTCATCGAGCGGGACATCATCTCCATCATCATCATCATCATCTCCACCATATACACCGCCATCACCACCGCTGCACCTCGTCACCGCTGTAACAATTCGGGTTAAATCTTGATTGTATGATAGGGGAAACTCTCCCGGCATTATTCTCTACTTGTTATAGATGCTATTGAGTAAAACCATTGAACCAAGGTTTATGTTCAGATTGTTATTCATCATCATATCACCTCTGATTGTATTCCATATGATGTCTCGTGAGTAGTTCGTTTAGTTCTTGAAGACATGGGTGAAGTCTAAATGCTAGTAGTGAATTATGGTTGAGTAATATTCAATGTTATGATATTTAAGTTGTGGTGTCATTCTTCTAGTGGTGTCGTGTGAACGTCGACTACACGACACTTCACCATTTATGGGCCTAGGGGAGTGCATCTTGTATTCGGTTGCTAATTGCGGGGTTGCCGGAGTGACAGAAACCTGAGCCCCCGTTAGTATATCGATGCAAGAGGGATCGCAGGATCTCAGAGTTTAAGGCTGTGGTTAGATTTATCTTAATTACTTTCTTGTAGTTGCGGATGCTTGCAAGGGGTATAATCACAAGTATGTATTAGTCCTAGTAAGGGCGGTGCATTAGCATAGGTTCACCCACACAACACTTATCAAAACAATGAAGATTATTAAACCACATGAAGCGAAAGTACTAGACTAAAATCCCCGTGTGTCCTCAAGAACGTTTGGTCATTATAAGTAAACAAACCGGCTTGTCCTTTGTGCTAAAAAGGATTGGGCCACTCGCTGCAATTATTTCTCTCGCATTTTACTTACTCGTACTTTATTCATCTGTTACATCAAAACTCCTTGAATACTTGTTTGTGAGCATTTACAGAGAATCCTTCATCGAAACTGCTGCCAACACCTTCTGCTCCTCGTTGGGATCGACATTCTTACTTATCGAAGATACTACGATACACCCCTATACTTGTGGGTCATCATGGTTCATATGAACACATGTGTTCTTAGCTTTTAATGTTCATGGCGAAGGTTGAAACTGCCTTCGTTAATTGTTATATGGTTGGAAACAGAAAATGCTACATGTAGTAATTGGTAAAATGTCTTGGATAATGTGATACTTGGCAATTGTTGTGCTCATGTTTAAGCTCTTGCATCATATACTTTGCACCTATTAATGAAGGAATACATAGAGCTTGCTAAAATTTGGTTTGCATAATTGGTCTCTCTAAGGTCTAGATAATTTCTAGTAAAGAGTTTGAACAACAAGGAAGACGGTGTAGAGTCTTATAATGTTTACAATATGTCTTTTATGTGAGTTTTGCTGCACCGCTTCATACTTGTGTTTGTTTCAAATAACTTTGCTAGCCTAAGCCTTGTATCGAGAGGGAATACTTCTCATGCATCCAAAATCCTTGAGCCAACCACTATGCCATTTGTGTCCACCATACCTACCTACTACATGGTATTGCTTGAGTGCTACCTTTAAACCATTCAAAATTTATCACCTCTGATTTGTGTCAATGTTTTATAGCTCATGAGGAAGTATGTGGTGTTTATCTTTCAATCTTGTTGGGCAACTTTCACCAATGGACTAGTGGCTTCATCCGCTTATCCAATAATTTTGCAAAAAGAGCTGGCAATGGGATTCCCAGTCCCAAATTAATTAACAAAAATAGACACTCCTCCATGGTATGTGATTGTTGGACGGCACCCGAAGGATTCGGTTAGCCATGGCTTGAGAAAGCAAAGGTGGGGAGGAGTGTCATCATAATAAAACTAAAATAAAAAGGCACTCCTTCATGGTATGAGATTGTTGGCAGGCACCCGAGGATTCGATTAGCCATGGTTTGTGAAAGAAAGGTTGGAAGGAGTGCCACCCAAAAATAAAATAAAATGAGAGCCGCTTTTTGAAAGTTTGTCTGGCAAGGGGGTTAGAGTGCCCATTACCATTCGTTGACAACAACAAACACCTCTCAAAACTTTACTTTTATGCTCTCTTCATGTTTTCAAAATAAAAGCTCTAGCACAAATATAGCAATCGATGCTTTCCTCTTTGAAGGACCTTTCTTTTACTTTTATTGTTGAGTCAGTTCACCTATTTATCTCCATCTCAAGAAGCAAACACTTGTGTGAACTGTGCATTGATTCCTACATACTTGCATATTGCACTTGTTATATTACTTTACATTGACAATATCCATGAGATATACATGTTATAAGTTGAAAGCAACCGCTGAAACTTAATCTTCCTTTGTGTTGCTTCAATACCTCTACTTTGAATTATTGCTTTATGAGTTAACTCTTATGCAAGACTTATTGATGCTTGTCTTGAAAGTGCTATTCATGAAAAGTCATTACTTTATGATTTAGTTGTTTACTCATGTCATTACCATTGTTTTGATCGCTGCAATCATTACATATGTTTACAATATGATCAAGTTTATGACGGCATGTCACTTCAGAAATTATCTTTGTTATCGTTTTACCTGCTCGGGAGCAACTAAGCTTGGGGATGCTAATACGTCTCCAACGTATCTATAATTTCTTATGTTCCATGCTACTTTATTGATGATATCTACATGTTTTATACACATTATATGTCATTATTATGCGTTTTCGAACTAACCTATTAACAAGATGCCAGTTCCTGTTTTCTGCTGTTTTTGGTTTCAGAAATCCTAGTAACGAAATATTCTCGGAATTGGACGAAATCAACGCCTGTGTTCCTATTTTGCCCGAAGCATCCGTAACACCCGAGAGCCGCGAGAGGGGCCACGTGGGGCCCACATGGTGGTGGCGCGGGCCAGGGCCCGCGCCCTGTTGTGTCGTCGCCGTCAGCCCTCCGACTCCGCATCTTCGCCTATATAAAGGTCCCTGACCTAAAACACGATACGAATAAGCCACGGTACGCGAAACCTTCCGGAGCCGCCGCCATCGCGAAGCCAAGATCTGGGGGACAGGAGTCTCTGTTCCGGCACGCCGCCGGGGAAGTGCCCCCGGAAGGCTTCTCCATCGACACCGCTGCCATCTCCACCGCCATCTTCATCACCGCCGCTGCTCCCATGAGGAGGGAGTAGTTCTCCATCGAGGCTCGGGGCTGTACCGGTAGCTATGTGGTTCATCTCTCTCCTATGTACTTCAATACAATAATCTCATGAGCTGCCTTACATGATTGAGATTCATATGATGATGCTTGTAATCTAGATATCATTATGCTAGTCAAGTGAGTTTTACTTATGTGATCTCCGGAGACTCCTTGTCCCACTTGTGTAAAGGTGACAGTGTGTGCACCGTGTGGGTCTCTTAGGCTATATTTCACAGAATACTTATTCACTGTTATGAATGGCGTAGTGAAGTGCTTATTTATATCTCTTTATGATTGCAATGTGTTTTGTATCACAATTTATCTATGTGCTACTCTAGTGATGTTATTAAAGTAGTTTTATTCCTCCTGCACGGTGTAATGGTGACAGTGTGTGCATCCGTGTTAGTACTTGGCGTAGGCTATGATTATGATCTCTTGTAGATTATGAAGTTAACTATTGCTATGATGGTATTGATGTGATCTATTCCTCCTACATGGTGTGAAGGTGACAGTGTGCATGCTATGTTAGTACTTGGTTTAGTCGTGTCGATCTTTCATGCACTCTAAGGTTATTTAAATATGAACATTGAATTGTGGAGCTTGTTAACTCCGGCATTGAGGGTTCGTGTAATCCTACGCAATGTGTTCATCATCCAACAAGAGAGTGTAGAGTATGCATTTATCTATTCTGTTATGTGATCAAAGTTGAGAGTGTCCACTAGTGAAAGTCTAATCCCTAGGCCTTGTTCCTAAATACTGCTATCGCTGCTTGTTACTGTTTTACTGAATTACTACTGATGTGTTACTACTGCTTGTTTACTTCCTACAATATTACTACCATCAACCCACGCCAGCAAGCTATTTTCTGGCGACATACTACTGCTCATATTCATTCATACCACTTGTATTTCACTATCTCTTCGCCAAACTAGTGCACCTATTAGGTGTGTTGGGGACACAAGAGACTTCTTGCTTTGTGGTTGCAGGGTTGCTTGAGAGGGATATCTTTGACCTCTTCCTCCCTGAGTTCGATAAACCTTGGGTGATCCACTTAAGGGAAAACTTGCTGCTGTTCTACAAACCTCTGCTCTTGGAGGTCCAACACTGTCTACAACAATAGAAGCACCCGTAGACATCACCCGACTGTGGCACCGTCAAGTTCTTCTACGCTCTTTTGAAAGCGGCAAGTGATCGACTACATCAACCACGAGATTTATCTCGTTAACACTTAGCGACCTTCGAGGGTATGTTGACCTTCACCTCATTTATACCATCTACTAGATTAGATCTTGACTTGTTATTCGTTCTTTCGGTAGGAATTTTTTTGTTTTCTATGCTACGAATCTGTACATACGATGGCTATACGGAACTTGGTGAAATCTTGGGATGGTGATGCCAACGTTGCCCGCCGCCTCGACTTCCTTTCCATATCCGACTGGTGGAATGCCATGATTGACGGAAAGCCACAAAAGGAGAAGAAACGTATCAGTGGCCCATTCTTGTATGTGCTCTGAAACGCGTGGAAGGAACAAAACCGGCACATCTTCACTCGACGCCGTCTTAACTACCTGGAGGTCGCAAATATTATCAGCGAAGATATCCTACAACGGGATCGTGCTATCAATGGCTTCGGGCCATCCATCCCGGCCAAACCGGATTAATTTTTTCTCTTTAGTTTTCTTATCTCAAGGTGGCTTCTGGGCATATTACCACCTTAATCTAAATATGCCTATCTTGTACAGTTTGGCTCGTTGTTCCCTCTTGCTTAATGAAAAGGCAGTGCTCCTTCCGGTTGCTCCAAAAAAATTACTATTATTCCCTCCAATACAAATTATTTGTTGCAAATTTAGGCTAAACTCGTTGTCTAACATGCGTTCAGGTTCATTTAATGTGCAAAATATAATATAATTTCCCTATAAATATGGTTAAATTTTAGTTGTAGTAAGTTTAACTTTGGACAAAAACTAAAATAAATTTTATTCACGAACGGAGGGAGTACGTTGTGCAAGATGAATGCTTCATTACCTCTTTGTCCTAAATGCTTATTGAGCTAAATTTTCAACGAGATAAACTTTCAAGCGTCTAGTGGCGGCGCATCTTGGCTGCGCCGGTCGTCGTCGGTGGATGCTTGACCCTGGTTTGGGCGCCTCGGACCCATATGGGCTCGGGTGGGCTAGTGTGCTGCAGCGTCTGGTTTCCCTAGAGGTGGATGTGACGATTAGGCAGGTATCAGGACGACAGTGTTGCGGCCTGCCTATGACAGCAGGGCACACGAAGCATCACATTTGGGACAGACCGGGCTTGGTGTGCTCCCGTTGCTTTGTCCGGCCAATGACCTCCTCTCGGCAATAGAGGTGGGTTCCTTCCTGCGTGGCTATGAGGCTGCTATTCCTCACCCTGATGATGTTGTGTGCCTTCGTTGTTCAGGCTCCATGTCGGTGTCACGAAGCGAATCATGATTGCGACTAGAAGATCGTGGTAGTGCATGCTAGTGTGTGGCGAAGCTGGGTGGTAGTGCTACCTTGCGGCAGGGTGTTTTTTGTGGATGGGGGCAGGAGAAATCCTTGTCATCTTGTTTGATCCTGACACGGTGTCGCCTTCGAGTGGCACAATTCCTTCTTGGAGGGCATCATGGGAATTCCCCATCCATTATACTCTACATATCGGACGAAACCCTAGACCAGTCGGTCCTAGCAGGAATGCCATATCGATGGCCTTTCCTGTCTTGAGGTTGTTCCTTTGTACGAGGCACTTCAGAGTGCTTGGAACGTGCTCGGCCAAAGAGTGAGGCCGCAGCAATTGCGGGTCATCATCGGTTCGTCACTTCGAAATTGCCTTCATTTCTTTTATTTTTTGGCATGTTTGTGTTGTTGCCCCAACATTTTTGGTTTTGAAATATTTTATCGGTGTGGTTTATATATTAATATAGTTGGACGAAAGCCTCTTTTAAGGAATAACTTCCAAATTATAAATCTTGGTTGGAAAGTATATAAAAAATAAATTGTTTATTCAACCATTTGGATTATTTAGTAACATTTGAACATATTCATTCCAACTATGTTGCTTCCTCTGATCCATAATAATTAATGTTGGGATTAAATACAAAGTTATACCAATTTTGTACTAAATCACATATTATGGGTCGTATGGGAGTACAATTATTTAAGAGAAGGAATCATAAAAACATTACTAATTATGGTAGAGTAGTGTTTTAATATTTCATGTTTAAAATTTTAAACTTTTAATTGAATGTTGAAACCTTTCTATATATTTCACAAAAATTGTATAGAAGAGAAGGAGATAACATGACATTCCCTTGCATAATAACATTACAGAAAATAAAGTATTTGTTCTAATTGTACAAAAGGTTTTATATTTCATATTGTAGATTAAAATTGTTACTATGTTATATAATTTAAAATAATATTTTTATGTTTTCATGGAACTTGTTTGAATTGATTTGGGGTAATATAAAACTATTTTGGAATGTTGCCTAGCTGTACGAGGCCACGAGGCGTAAAATCATTTTGTAAAATATTATTTGGACTGTAGATAGTTTCAATGGGTTCAATAAGTCTATTTTTATTTTTGGAAGTTTTTTTGAATTTTTTTTTGAACAACGTTATAGTCTCCATCTCCACTACTTATATCTCCACTATCTCCACTACTTATAAAAGCCCAAACATGACAGGAACATTTGATCTCAGCCATCTATTTCACTAGATCTAACGGCCCAAGACTCTCTAATCTCCATCTCCACTACTTATAAAAGCCCAAACATGACAGGAACATTTGATCTCAGCCATCTATTTCACTAGATCTAACGGCCCAAGACTCTCTAATGACATTGCAAGTCATTCCCCTTTTGCACGACCCCTAATTCCGGATCACGAGCGTCAGTTACGGATTCAGACGTAGCTAGGCAGTT
Source organism: Lolium multiflorum (assembly GCA_030979885.1). Taxonomy (NCBI): domain Eukaryota; kingdom Viridiplantae; phylum Streptophyta; class Magnoliopsida; order Poales; family Poaceae; genus Lolium; species Lolium multiflorum. Next base: position 61,755,324 of record CM061747.1, on the reverse strand, counting down.
TATAGGCGGGGTAATTTCATCCCACGTCTAACCTGCACGCAAAATTTGCCTTCGTACCGATGGCTCCACGAATCGCGCAACAGGAATAAAAGACCTCGCTTCTCTACTGTGCTCCGGCATGCGTCGCCGCACTCCTCGCCGCCTTCTTGCGCCAACACCTCCACAGTCTTTGTCGTCCTTCCTAGCTCAACGCGACCGTCCCGCAGTTGCCACCGCCGTCTCGGGTCACTCCCGCACTTGTCGCCGCCGTGGATAGAGCCCGAGATACAATCGATATCAGGGCTGCCTCCGTCCCAAGCGCCGTCACGAAGGATCGGGAGAGTGGGGCCGGCCGACCTGGCTGTAGAGGCGGGCGTGCTGCGCGAGTGCATATCTCGCGGCTGTGGCCCGATTTCCGCAGCCACCGTCAGCGTCGCGCATGAGGACCAGGCGGCGGAGCACGAGGTGATGTCTGGGATGACAGCGAGCAGGGCGGAGCATGCCTCGCCGGAGTTCATTCTCGCGTGACGCTGCAGTACTCGACCAGGAGTGCCTCCACGTGGAGTCGGCCATGACATTGCCACCGTCGGCGTTCGGTCGTTTGACCGCCTCCACCGCCTCCGGGCTTGGCTCGAGCAAGAAGCTGTCAAGTACGGTGTCGGGGACTTTAAGCATGATTTATCATCCATGGGACCATGGCCGCCGCCCCTGGAGTGGATTTGAAGGCCCAGCGGTACTCATCAATGTCCAGCGGGCTGCGCTGCCGTGGAACTGATTCAGGTTTGGATCGGTTGTTTAGTCTTTTTTTTTGTAAAATCATATGTAAGGAATGAGATAAGCGATTTGGGATTTCCATGGTGTTGATGTCATCATGAGAAAAATAAGTGCATGCATCCAGCCAATTCGGAATGACTGAAACTCATGGTTAGTATTTCTGAGCCCTGTGACTAGCTGCATTCATGTCTCTTGCTCCCTCCTACCTAAATGAATTGTTAGCAAGTTTCGGAAAAATATTTCCTAAAAAGTACTTCTTGAGCATGTGCATGCGGTGCATGCTGAGGACATCCTGAGTTTCTCCAGTTTTAAATTATGTGCCGATACGGTGAAGATATGTCAAGTAATTTAGATGCAACTGAACAGTTGTTTGTACCACTTTTTCCGTTTCTGTCACCTATTGTGAGTGCTATAATTAGCAGTGATGTTAACTTATTTTTAATTGAAGTATCAGCACTTATACACATGGAATTATAAATACATATTTCTTATACATTCCCTCGAGCAGACTTTTTGAATTTGATTATGTGTCTCTACTTATTTTGTTAATCACTGTTTAGGCTGTTGAATGATGAAGTTGTTCACAAGTCATTTATTGGGATTATATACCTTTGAGTTCATGGTGTAAGTGGAGAAGGTAAGCAGGGGGTAGTGATAGCAATGCAATCCATGATATAAGGTTATAGACAGATGCCCCACTGTTTATATTTTTATGAATGACATCCATATCAACATTTTTTTTCTGTTCATGTATGGTGAACCACCAAGTTCACTAGGTTTACTTTATGACTCTGTCACAGCTACCATGCATATTCAACCACCGGTATGCTTTACTGATGATTATTTGATCCATCGATGGGGTTGCAAGGTTACAATTTGACCTTAGTAGTCCAGCTATATGCTCCATAGCATGACACTCTAATAGGTAGCTATGTGTTGTAAACAGTTTAAAACCTATTTGTTTCCAATGTAGATGTTCCTATGATAGATCTCTACTGCTGGCTGTATTTGGGTTGAGTAATGGTTCGTTGAAAGTGACAATGAGGAGGCAAGTGTTTGAGTGAGAGTCACCTTCCTAAGGATGACATGGAAGAGAGTTGGAAGATGACAAACATGAGGAGGAATATGTACATGCTGGCCGGTGAAGTAGTACTTTTTGCACAAATGAATAACAAGTGTTTTCTAATGGTAATCTAGGCGCTAAATGGTATTGCAGATATTAATATTTTTGATATACTTTTGGTCGAATTTTGCAAAGTTTGATGTTTAACTAAACCTAGAACACGAAGGAGATAAAAAGGAATGAAATAATTAGTTATGATAATCTGTATTAATAACTGAGACGTGCGTGCACGTGCCCACTTACTAGTAGACAATAAAAGAGCATAAGGGTTAATCAAAGATTCACGAAAAAGAGTAAATAATGAAGTAGAGGTCAACCTCAAGGAACCGGGCCGTACCATCCCAACTAAGACCCAACCGGAGTAGCCACCATGGCCTTTTACCCTTTTTGCGGTTTTCTTATTGGGTTGAATCTAGCCCATGTATTTTTCACTTTTTTTCGTGTCCCATTTATTGCTGTTGGGTCGAAAAATAATGGCCCATACTACCGAACATTTCTATACTTAAACGCACGGCTCCTGCAGCCTGTTTTTTTTCACCTAAATTCGAAAAAAAAAACTTATCTATCTGAATTACAACAATTATTTTGGTTTGATTAACATAAATAATTATTTTTGCAAGATTTCTCAAATATATGTTTCTCCCAAGTCCCAACGAGAGCTTCTCACCTTAACTAGGTACCCCACAAATCATTTTTTATATTTTGTATGTATTTTTTGTAGAATACCATTGTTAGCATATTCGATGTATGAATCTATTTTCCATAATATTCCTGATCCAAGATCTTAGCTCTTCTATTTTGTGACATCAATAGTAGTGCTTTCCATAGACTCACGAGGCCAATTCGTCACACTCACTTATTCGATTCTAAATTATCTTTACACTTAGTTTTATCTAATCACTAGTACAAATGCCCGTGCGTTGCTATGGGTCCTTAAATTACATTTGTCAATACACATATATAATTCAAATATTATATATGAAATTTTGAAAATAGATTTCTAGGTGGATACATAGAGTAGCAAAGTATAGACAATAAAAAAGAGGACCGAATGTTGGTTGAACTGTATCATAGAAGAACTTAATACATAGTCACAACAATGCCCGTACTTACAATTTTCAGGTTTTTGATGTTGAGTTTATTTAATTATTTTTTTGTATTGCAGAATATCACTGTCAGAGTACAACGAAGGGGATATACTGCGCATTGTTGCAAGCTGCATAAATAAGGGAGGGACTGTGTTGCCTGTTGTCTGTTGTTCATTTGATATTTTGTGTAAACAAATTGTTATCTGGAAACTAAATTTAGTCACTTGCAAATTTATTCAGTGTGTTAGTCTCAGTTTAATGCAGTTTGAGCTTCAGAAAAATATGTTGTTTTTCTCTAAGGATGAGCATGGTGAAGCATTGAGGGTTTTTTGATTTGGCATACGTCAAATACCTCATTTGCTATGGAGGTTTGGTTTTCCTATGCAGGGATAACCATTTGACATTTTGTTTTTTTTGAAGTGGGTTTGAAATTTCTGCATGGGGTAAGAGCATCTCCAACAGACGCTCAAAAATTCGGCGCGCTAAACCTCTCTTCTGCCACGCTGTAAACGGTTGGCGCGCGTTTGGCCGAACTTTGCCCCGCCGGACGCACCAAAATGTAGCGCGTGCGCGGGCGGTAAAATTGAACCTCGGGCGGATGCGGCAAAATACAGCGCGCGCGGCCACGTGAACGGCTAGTTTGATTGTATATCGTTCAAAACGAATCAAATAAATTACGAAAATTTAACTAAAAATTACGAAATATATTAGAAGTTCGACAAACACCCACATTTTATTTAAATTAAACTAAACTAATGTAACATCCCAAATTTCAATAAATGAACAAAGGAGAAATTCAAGAATCCAAAAATCAGGGTTAACAAAAACTTTTTCTCATCATATAGGACTATGCATATAGATCACCTTATTAATTATTTTGAGTGTGCAATTGCCATGATGCTTGTTTATGTGTGTTACTCTCATTCTAAAACCCTAGCAATGATCACTTGATCACCCTTAGCCAATAAAAATTGAAATATAAAAGAATTCCCAAAAACCCATTTCACTCTCACATAAGGCCTATGCCATTTTTGCAAATACTTAATCTAGGCCAATTTGGTTTGCACCATTACTTGTAATTGGTTAATAAACACTTATTAACAACTTTGGAAACCATCCAACATCATTCAAATCAAATTTGAGATAAAATTTAGCTCACATGCAATATGGTCACTTGTGCCATTTTTAACCTGATGGCCACTTTGAGCCCCTGGTTTCCTTCCTTCCACTTCTAAACTTTGTCAACTCTTTACACCTCATCCAAGACAACATCAAGCACTACAACTTTGCCCAAAACCACCACCCCAAAATCTTTACCAATTTCAAATGGGAAGCAAGCAAAGTTGGAACTTTCTCACAAAAACAAGATCATATGCAAAATGTGATTTTGCATATCCATTCCATTTTGACCACCACCACCACCAAAATGCTCCATCTAATATATGATTACAACCCACCAAAAAGAATTTCAAAATTCAAAAATATTTTTCTTTCGGGCATTGTGTCAAACAGCTTATAGGCAGGGTGAAAATTAGAGCCCATACCTCATTCTCTACTTGGACTTGGTCCAACTTTGACCTCTCTGCACCCTGGAGCATCCCTCTCACCTCACCACATCAACATCACCACTTGCACTGGCCAGGGTTGGATTAAATCAACTCAATGCATGCCATGCCGTGGCATGGCATGGCCACTTCATGCCATCCCCTCACCTGGTCGATTCTAGCTCGCATCACCATGTCCACTGGCACCCTCTCACTCCCCTGATGCTGCCCAGCCACTGCCCCGACGAAACCAGGCACCAGAGACGTCAGCACACACGCGCCCAGACACGCCCAGGCAACGCCCATGCCGCGCCAGAGCGCGCATGGCGGTCACCCTGGACGCCCAGAGCGTGACGACGCCCCGCGTCCTCGCATCACCTCAGCCCTCCCGCTCAGCCACGACGCGACGGCACACTGCACCGCCTGGACACGGCCACTTGCCCGCGGGAACGCCGCAGACGACGACCGCGTCCACGCCCTTCCGCCATGACCTGCAAGCTTCCCGTCAAGCTCACCGCCGCTGTAGTGCCTCGTTTTCCCCACAATCAAGCGCGTCAGCACCGCATGGACGTCGCCAACACTCCGCGCCCACGCCTTGGCTCTTCGCGGCCCTGGACCGACGGCGACCATGGCGAACCTAGCCGGGCGCCACAGCCACCCCTCGTCGCTATAAAAGGAGGACTCCTCCGTCCAAACTGAGCACGCCAATCGCCTCCACTCATCCTCAGAACTCCCCCTGCCACTTCAATTTCATAGATACGCCGCCGGTGACCGCCAATCGCAAGATCGACGCCGCCGCCCGTACACGGAGACCGCCGGAGCAGGAGGCCGCCATTGGAGACGCCGCTGCTTCCATCTGCTTCACCGTCGTCGACAACGTTGCTGTGCACCTCGCCCTCGACCGCCGGAGCTCCGACGAGCTCGCCGACCCCCTGCCGCCGTCGCGGTGAGTTCCCGTCTCGCCGTCGACGACGACGCTCCCCAACCGTCCGATCCTCGCCTAATCCTACGGCGCCAGCCCGCGCGTACCGCTTCGGGATTTAAGTCCCACTGACGCGTGGCCCCCACGCGGTCAGACGGCCCGCTGCGCTAGATGCAGTACTGGGCCGGCCCAAGTTCGTTTCCCGCGCAAGCCCACCTATTTGAATTCAAAATTGGAAATTAGATAAAATACACAATCTGATGCAAACTTTGAAATTCAATTGTGACAAATCTACTCGGCCAAATTTTACAAATTTTATATATTTGGAAACCTTGTGAAATTATCTACACAATGCCACTGGATAGAACCCTAGATCTTTTGTAGAATTAAAATGACAAAATAAACAAGGCAGGGACTTTTCTGTCTTCTAATAATTCTTAAAAATCAACCAAACATGCTTTTAAGTTAATTCCACCTCCAATAATTCACATTTCACTTATACTAATTGTTTCTACAAAAATATGCCATGCCTACTTTGAATGATCATGGCTTAGTTGTTTTAAATGCCTTTATGGCTATTTCTAGTCAAAAATATTGTCCAAAACTATTATGAAATCTTATGTGGGAGTTTCCCTCATTTAAATCTTGTCACCACCAATTCCAAATGAAGTGGAGACTCTGGTTATTTAGGTCCCATAGGAATTGTTGGTGATATTAAATCTTTGATATGCTAGAATTAAATGGTATGAGGTGCTCACCTCATTTAAATCATTTTCTCCAAATGATAAGTGTGAAGAGGTTGACTTGGGTCAACCTAGGTCACATATTATGCATAAGAGAAATTAAATCTTAATAAGATAATGAGAGGAAATGATTTCTCTGAATAATTCAAAGTAACATTCTAGACTAGTATGAGAGGAAATTATTTTTCTTAAATAATAAGAAAAACACATCCACCCACATAATAGTAATATGTGATGCTAGTTTAATTGGGTGAACCATGTTTGTGCCTAGTTTAGTAAATTAGTTTGGTGTGATGATTGTGTACTCCGTATTCGTATTTTAGACGCTAGTACCGAGGAGTATCCAGAGGAGGAGGAGGTCTACTGTCAAGGAGAAGAAGACCACTTTGACCAGTTTCCCAACCAAGGCAAGATAATACTCTTGCAAGTGTTAGCTCATCCTGAGCCAAGCACCACCCAGTTACTTTATCTTATGAGCCTAATTCCCAGTTTTATTTTAAGTTTTACTTACTGTTATTTTGTACTATTGTTTCATAATTCCATAGGGTTAAATGTTAGATTAGTACAAGAGTATCAAAGTTAGCCTAGGAGCAAAGCAAATTACTTAGCACCCCTCATCCTTAGATGCTAGTGCTAAATTAAACATGACTACTCTAGATGGGAACATATGTGGTGAAATGTTGAAATGACTTTTGAAGGTGAATATGACCAAGAGAAGATGGTGCTTTTTGATTAAACACTAGTATTGGTTTGGATGCGATACCTTTCCAATTATTGAGTACCCCCACAATACCTGATTATGGGTAGGGCTTAACTAGAAGTTTATGTATCTTAGCATGAGTTCCCTCTGAACACACATCATAGGGGTTATGCCGAGGCTGCCTCCGTTGTTGAGAAATGATGTGAAGTGAATGGTACGGCCAAGCCCTGTGCAGTTCCCAGGTTGACAGTTGGTCTTCACTGGGAGGCCAAGCTCATGGGGAGAGGTGCTCATACTAGGGTTAGTAAATGAAAGGTTATGGTTGATGATCCGCGTACTGTGTTACGATGATTCGGGGAAATCCCGACGGATGAAATCAAATGTTGTGGCACAAGTGTGCAACCTCTGCAGAGTGTAAATCTATTCGAATAGCCGTGTCCACGGTTACGGACGGTTGGAAAGGCCATACAGTTTCCAGTATTAGAATTTGATCATGTTGTTGATATGAATGGTGAATGGTGACTCGAGTATTTTGAAACACAACCGAGTTGTGGGAATGACACTAATGTTCCCCTTGAGTTAGTTAGCACTTGAATAAGTCTTTAGTAAATACCTGTGAACAAAAATTGGCTTTATGCAAATAAACTAGAGCTTAGTACCCCACTGCTAGAAATGTTAGCACTTACACTAGTATTAGTTTGCGAGTACATAAAGTACTCACGGCTGTGTCCCTGGCTATTCAAATGGCCAGACTATGAAGAGGAGCAGCAGTACGAGGAGGACGGTCAGCAGGAAGTCTACAACAACTAGGAGTCTGCTGACGTCAAGCGTTGGCCTGTGGACTATAGAGTCCTTGTATCTTACGCTTCCGCTATGAACTTGTGTTTGTTCGTTGATCAGTTCGTTGATCGTTAGATCAACTATTTGTGTAATATGGATCATGTGATTCCAATTTGTAAGACTTTATGAGTTGTAATGAATGATGACTGTGATACTTAACTATTATGCCTCGCAACAACAATATTCCTGGGATTGCGATGTATGACATAATAGGCATCCGGACTTAAAAATCCGGGTGTTGACAAGTTGGTATCAGAGCCATTGTTTGACCTTAGGAGACCCTAGTTTAGAATGGACGTTCCGAAAAATTTAGATTCTAAAACAAATTGAGTGAATACTTGGGAAAAACTTACTCATTCTCTTTTCTACCGGATCTTTTCAAAAATGATGACCATGCTCTTCTTTTTAAATACATCTAAAATATTGCCACACTTAGTCACATCTCTAACTTACTCATCCCTTTCACTTTCAGATGGAGCCCTACGTCCAGACGGAGACCTACGATGGAGAACGGAGGAAGTCTGGTGTTCGAGCGCGACTTGTACCTTGTGTCCGAGAGGCTCGAACGTCCACCTCCCAAGTTCCATGGAGTCCGGATCCACGACACCCCCACCGGGGAACAGCAGTGGATGATCACCGCTGACTTGAAGGGAAGTTCGGAGCCTCCCATCTCGGAGAGGATCCTTTTCTCCTTCAAGGCATGCAACTGGCCGGACGGGCTTGCTCACGCTCTTCAGGAGGGACTTGCTCGGGTGTGCGGACAGCACATCGCCGCACTCCGGGGAAGCCGCTTCGCCTACTTCGCCAGGCACGACACCATGGGAGAACCCATGGCACCCTCTTCGCACCCGGTGCTCATGATCCATGTGCAGCATTTGGATCTCATGCTTCATGAGACCCGGAAGGACCTGGAGCGGACGCGGGTTTACAACCACCGTGCCCAGATGACTGTGGCTCATCATGCCGAAGCTATCCAGATGCTCGCCAAGGACCGCAAGATACTCCGCCTGCAGCGCGCCAAGAAGGATGCCACTATCCGCCGCCTTCGCGAGAAGATCCGCACCTTGGAGGTGACTGTCCGTACCCAGCAGGACCAGATCCAGGAGATGGAGGAGGAAGGAGATGACATTCAGGGAGGCGATGACTTCCTGAGTGATGACAACGACTTTGAGGATGATGAGTTCACTGATGAGGAGGACTACGAGTTTCTAGAGGCCGCGGAAGATGGGATCATTCCCATTGATGTGGATGAAGATGACGAGTAGTAGTTGCACTAGATCACATGTGTAGGAATGGCTTGTACCCCGTCCTTTGTATCGTAGCATGAAGGGTTCTTAAAACCCTGGGTATGAGTATGTATCCGGTCCCATGTATCGTAGCTTGGAAAAGAAGGGTTCTTAAAACCCTTAGGGTGTTAGCTTGTAATCTGTGATGCTTGCTATGAATGAATGAATGTTTGTGTGTTATATGCATCATCAAAAGTCTTTAAAGTTTAAAAGTTACCCAAAACTAAGCCATAGAAAATTCCCTCTTATCTCATGATCTATCTATCTGTTCAGATGGCTCACCGCAACGCGAACTCAGATGCGATGATGCAACTGCTGCAGACCCTGATGGCAGACAGGGAGACAGATCGAGCTGAACGTCAAGCCAGCCTCGCAGCACTGCAACAGTTAGCCAACAACCAGCAGGGCCATGGACACCATGACCATCCAGGATCCAAACTCAAGAATTTCCAAAACACCAACCCACCTGTTTTCAGCAAGACTGAAGAACCCTTAGATGCAGATGATTGGCTGCAAACCATGGAGAATAACTTGGAAGTAGCTGGAGTGGATGAGAATGAGAAAGTGCTGTTTGCTACGCACTACTTAGCAGGACCAGCAAGAGCTTGGTGGACCAGCGCCCGTGCATTAAATGCCGGACAGATGATGACTTGGGCTGACTTTAAGCTCAAGTTTAGCAAGTACCATGTACCACCAGGTTTGATCAAGAAGATGAGGGATGAATTCCGGGAACTGAAGCAAGGCCGGATGTCGGTGGTAGAATACCGCGACAGGTTCCTCACCCTGTCAAGGTACGCCCCCGATGAAACCGACACCAATGAGAAAAGGAAGGAGAGATTCCTGAACGGCCTGCACGACGAGATGCAGACAGTACTGGTCAACATTCCCTTTGCTGACCTTGAAGCCTTAGTGGATTCTTCCATCCAAATGGAAGGCAAGTTGCACCAGGCCAATGAAAACCGCAAGCGCCGCATGATGAATCAGAGTGGACCCAGCAATGCCCCGAGATACCGCCCTAGCTCAAGCAGTGGTTTCGCCCCGAAACAACAAGCCCCAGAACCAAGTGTCGCGCCCCGGATTTCAGAACCGGAGCGGAGGAAACCCAAGGCCAGGAGGCCCCCACCACAACAGCAACAACCCCAATTCCTATGTGCACCACAACAGCAACTTCAACCGCGCTCCGCCGCGAGCCCCCAACCCCAACAACAACAACACAAACACTGCACCAAGGACCGGAAGCAATGCTATTCCGGTTGGAACCAAGGACAAGACCACAATCACCTGCTATGAGTGTGGAGTTGTGGGACACTTCTCCAATGAGTGCCCCAAAAGACTGGCCAAGCTCGCCGGCAACACCGCTGCACCTGCTCAGCAGCAACGCCGTGTCTCCACCGGCAAGAAGTTCGCCCCCAACAACCCGCACAACCGCGGAGGTCGCCTCTACCACATGAACGCCGAGGAAGCCCAGGAAGCCCCAGATGTGGTGCTGGGTATGTTTTCTGTTAACTCAATACCAGCAAGAGTGTTGTTTGATTCCGGAGCATCACATTCATTTGTCACCGAAGATTTTGTGAGCACTAGTAAGATTCAACCAATCAGCTTGAAACATGTCATGATAGTTCAAATACCTGGATCAACAACTAAAGCTAGAAAATTTTGCAAAGAAGTACCCATCAGAATTCAAGAAATAATGTTTTTTGCAAACTTAATTGTTCTGGGAACAAAAGGATTGGAAGTAGTACTAGGAATGGATTGGATGGCGAAACATCATGGATTGATAGACTGCGCCAAGAAGGCCATCACCATGACTAGTAGCACCGGAATAACAATAGAACATGTGTCTGAAAAACTCCCCAGAAATTTCACTTGCAACCAAGGAGTAGCCAAACCAACTCTGGATCAGATCAGGGTCGTTTGTCGATACGCTGATGTGTTTCCGATGATCTACCCGGTATGCCCCCGGATCGGGATATCGAGTTTATCATCGAGTTAATTCCTGGAACAGGACCTATAGCCCAGAGAGCCTATAGCATGAACCCGGCAGAATTGAGAGAATTGAAGAAGCAACTGGATGATATGTTGCACAAAGGTCTGATTCGACCAAGTTCGTCGCCTTGGAGATCACCAGTTTTGTTTGTGGATAAGAAAGATGGTGCCAATCGGTTATGTACGGATTATCGTAAACTTAACGATGTCACCATCAAAAACAAATACCCCTTGCCGAAGATAGAAGATCTGTTTGACCAGCTAGCCGGTGCCACCGTATTCTCCAAGATTGACCTGAGGACCGGTTACCATCAACTAAAGATTCGTGCAACAGATATTCCAAAGACTGCCTTCACCACCAGATATGGACTGTATGAGTACAATGTCATGTCATTTGGATTAACCAATGCCCCCGCCTATTTCATGAACCTCATGAACAAGGTCTTCATGAACTTTTTGGATAAGTTTGTCGTTGTTTTCATCGATGACATTCTTATCTACTCCAAAACCGAAGAGGAACATGAACAACACTTGGAAATAATCCTAGAAACCCTGAGGCAGCACAAGTTATATGCCAAGTTCAGTAAGTGTGAGTTTTGGTTGAAGGAGGTAGGATTCCTGGGACATATATTGTCCGCAGGAGGAATTGCTGTAGATCCCGCCAAGATCAAGACTGTCACGGAATGGAAAGCCCCAACCACTCAGACCGAGGTCCGCGCATTTCTCGGATTAGCGGGATATTACCGCCGATTCGTTGAAGGATTTTCCAGCATAGCCCGACCCATGACCCAACTGCTGAAGAAGGATAAGAAGTTTGAATGGACTGCCAAATGTGAAGAAAGTTTCCAACAGCTCAAGAACAGATTGACTACAGCCCCAATACTGATCATGCCGGATATCACCAAGCCATTTGATGTCTACTGTGATGCGTCCAAGATTGGTCTTGGATGTGTGTTGATGCAAGAAGGCAAAGTGATATCATACCTGTCCCGGCAACTGAAACAGCATGAGCAGAACTATCCAACCCATGACCTCGAACTCGCAGCCGTAGTGTTAGCCCTGAAAGTTTGGCGTCATTACCTCATGGGTAATCGATGCGAGATCTATTCGGATCACAAGAGCCTGAAGTATATCTTCACCCAGAAAGAGCTGAACATGAGGCAACGCAGATGGTTAGAGTTAATCAAGGATTATGATATGGAGATCCATTATCACCCCGGCAAGGCCAATGTAGTAGCAGATGCCCTGAGTAGACTGCCTTGTCAGTTAAACTCCATGATAGCAAAGGAACAGCCTAGCCTACACCAAGAGTTTGAGCATTTCAGAATGGAGCTAGTTAGTGAAGGATACCTAGCCAGCATAGAATTGCAACCCACTTTGATTGGACAGATCAAAGAAGCCCAGAAGGGAAATGCCAGCATTGACGGAATCAAGAGTCAGATAGCTGCAGGAAAGGCACCAGGATTCACCATTGATGACGAAGGAGTACTTTGGTACAACGGTCGCCTGTGTGTACCGTCAGATTCAGAATTGAAGCAAGTCATACTGAAGGAGGCTCACGACACCCTGTATTCCATTCACCCCGGAGGAACCAAGATGTACCAAGACCTGAAGGAACAATTCTGGTGGCACGGAATGAAGCGAGAGATAGGAAGTTATATCGCCAAGTGTGATATATGTCAGCGAGTCAAGGCAGAACATCAACGACCCGCAGGACTGTTGCAACCCTTACAGATTCCTGAGTGGAAATGGGATTCGGTCGGTATGGACTTTATCACAGGATTGCCCAAATCTAGCAGAGGAAATGACTCCATTTGGGTTGTCATTGATAGGTTGACCAAGGTTGCACACTTCATCCCTGTCAAGACCACCTACCAAGGCCCAAAGTTAGCTGAGTTATACATCTCAAGGATAGTAGCCCTGCACGGAACCCCGAAGTCAATAGTGTCAGATAGAGGATCACAGTTCACCTCAAGATTCTGGCAGAAAGTGCATGAAGGACTAGGAACCCGCCTGAACTTCAGCACAGCCTATCACCCGCAGACTGACGGACAGACCGAGAGAGTCAATCAGATCCTAGAAGATATGTTGAGAGCCTGTGTATTGGAATATGGATCCAAGTGGGAAGACTGCTTGCCCTATGCAGAATTCTCGTACAACAACAGCTTATCAAGCCAGCTGATGGCCCCCTTTGAAGCCCCGTACGGAAGAAAATGCCGTACCCCTCTGAACTGGTCAGAAGTCGGAGAAAGCCAAGTCTTTGGACCAGATGTTCTTCGAGAAGCCGAAGAGAAGGTGCACAAGATCCGCGAGTACCTCAAGACCGCACAATCCCGACAGAAGAGCTACGCCGACAAAAGACGCCGAGAGATGACTTTTGAGATTGGAGATTTCGTCTACCTCAAGGTGTCACCCCTCAAAGGAATGCAGAGATTCCACTGAAAGGAAAACTTGCACCCCGATATGTCGGACCATTCAAAGTTCTGAGTCGCCGAGGCGAAGTGTCTTATCAACTGGAACTACCTGAAGAAATGGCAGCCGTGCACAATGTGTTTCACATCTCACTGCTCCGGAAGTGCCTTGAAGTACCGGAGAAGACTGAAGTATTCAAGAATATAGATCATCGTTCGGTGGATATCAACACAGACTTGACCTACGCGAAGTACCTATTCGCATCCTGGAAGAAGCATACAGAACCACCCGCACCAGGAGCATCAAGTTCTTGAAGATTCAGTGGAGCAATCACACTGAAGACGAAGCCACTTGGGAACGCGAAGAAGACATGAAGAAAGAATACCCCGATCTCTTTAGTACCTAGTTTCTCTCGATCTCGGGACGAGATCTTTTGTAAGGGGGAAGGGTTTGTAACATCCCAAATTTCAATAAATGAACAAAGGAGAAATTCAAGAATCCAAAAATCAGGGTTAACAAAAACTTTTTCTCATCATATAGGACTATGCATATAGATCACCTTATTAATTATTTTGAGTGTGCAATTGCCATGATGCTTGTTTATGTGTGTTACTCTCATTCTAAAACCCTAGCAATGATCACTTGATCACCCTTAGCCAATAAAAATTGAAATATAAAAGAATTCCCAAAAACCCATTTCACTCTCACATAAGGCCTATGCCATTTTTGCAAATACTTAATCTAGGCCAATTTGGTTTGCACCATTACTTGTAATTGGTTAATAAACACTTATTAACAACTTTGGAAACCATCCAACATCATTCAAATCAAATTTGAGATAAAATTTAGCTCACATGCAATATGGTCACTTGTGCCATTTTTAACCTGATGGCCACTTTGAGCCCCTGGTTTCCTTCCTTCCACTTCTAAACTTTGTCAACTCTTTACACCTCATCCAAGACAACATCAAGCACTACAACTTTGCCCAAAACCACCACCCCAAAATCTTTACCAATTTCAAATGGGAAGCAAGCAAAGTTGGAACTTTCTCACAAAAACAAGATCATATGCAAAATGTGATTTTGCATATCCATTCCATTTTGACCACCACCACCACCAAAATGCTCCATCTAATATATGATTACAACCCACCAAAAAGAATTTCAAAATTCAAAAATATTTTTCTTTCGGGCATTGTGTCAAACAGCTTATAGGCAGGGTGAAAATTAGAGCCCATACCTCATTCTCTACTTGGACTTGGTCCAACTTTGACCTCTCTGCACCCTGGAGCATCCCTCTCACCTCACCACATCAACATCACCACTTGCACTGGCCAGGGTTGGATTAAATCAACTCAATGCATGCCATGCCGTGGCATGGCATGGCCACTTCATGCCATCCCCTCACCTGGTCGATTCTAGCTCGCATCACCATGTCCACTGGCACCCTCTCACTCCCCTGATGCTGCCCAGCCACTGCCCCGACGAAACCAGGCACCAGAGACGTCAGCACACACGCGCCCAGACACGCCCAGGCACGCCCATGCCGCGCCAGAGCGCGCATGGCGGTCACCCTGGACGCCCAGAGCGTGACGACGCCCCGCGTCCTCGCATCACCTCAGCCCTCCCTCTCAGCGCCAGTCGACGCGCGACGGCACACTGCACCGCCTGGACACGGCCACTTGCCCGCGGGAACGCCGCAGACGACGACCGCGTCCACGCCCTTCCGCCATGACCTGCAAGCTTCCCGTCAAGCTCACCGCCGCTGTAGTGCCTCGTTTTCCCCACAATCAAGCGCGTCAGCACCGCATGGACGTCGCCAACACTCCGCGCCCACGCCTTGGCTCTTCGCGGCCCTGGACCGACGGCGACCATGGCGAACCTAGCCGGGCGCCACAGCCACCCCTCGTCGCTATAAAAGGAGGACTCCTCCGTCCAAACTGAGCACGCCAATCGCCTCCACTCATCCTCAGAACTCCCCCTGCCACTTCAATTTCATAGATACGCCGCCGGTGACCGCCAATCGCAAGATCGACGCCGCCGCCCGTACACGGAGACCGCCGGAGCAGGAGGCCGCCATTGGAGACGCCGCTGCTTCCATCTGCTTCACCGTCGTCGACAACGTTGCTGTGCACCTCGCCCTCGACCGCCGGAGCTCCGACGAGCTCGCCGACCCCCTGCCGCCGTCGCGGTGAGTTCCCGTCTCGCCGTCGACGACGACGCTCCCCAACCGTCCGATCCTCGCCTAATCCTACGGCGCCAGCCCGCGCGTACCGCTTCGGGATTTAAGTCCCACTGACGCGTGGCCCCCACGCGGTCAGACGGCCCGCTGCGCTAGATGCAGTACTGGGCCGGCCCAAGTTCGTTTCCCGCGCAAGCCCACCTATTTGAATTCAAAATTGGAAATTAGATAAAATACACAATCTGATGCAAACTTTGAAATTCAATTGTGACAAATCTACTCGGCCAAATTTTACAAATTTTATATATTTGGAAACCTTGTGAAATTATCTACACAATGCCACTGGATAGAACCCTAGATCTTTTGTAGAATTAAAATGACAAAATAAACAAGGCAGGGACTTTTCTGTCTTCTAATAATTCTTAAAAATCAACCAAACATGCTTTTAAGTTAATTCCACCTCCAATAATTCACATTTCACTTATACTAATTGTTTCTACAAAAATATGCCATGCCTACTTTGAATGATCATGGCTTAGTTGTTTTAAATGCCTTTATGGCTATTTCTAGTCAAAAATATTGTCCAAAACTATTATGAAATCTTATGTGGGAGTTTCCCTCATTTAAATCTTGTCACCACCAATTCCAAATGAAGTGGAGACTCTGGTTATTTAGGTCCCATAGGAATTGTTGGTGATATTAAATCTTTGATATGCTAGAATTAAATGGTATGAGGTGCTCACCTCATTTAAATCATTTTCTCCAAATGATAAGTGTGAAGAGGTTGACTTGGGTCAACCTAGGTCACATATTATGCATAAGAGAAATTAAATCTTAATAAGATAATGAGAGGAAATGATTTCTCTGAATAATTCAAAGTAACATTCTAGACTAGTATGAGAGGAAATTATTTTTCTTAAATAATAAGAAAAACACATCCACCCACATAATAGTAATATGTGATGCTAGTTTAATTGGGTGAACCATGTTTGTGCCTAGTTTAGTAAATTAGTTTGGTGTGATGATTGTGTACTCCGTATTCGTATTTTAGACGCTAGTACCGAGGAGTATCCAGAGGAGGAGGAGGTCTACTGTCAAGGAGAAGAAGACCACGTTGACCAGTTTCCCAACCAAGGCAAGATAATACTCTTGCAAGTGTTAGCTCATCCTGAGCCAAGCACCACCCAGTTACTTTATCTTATGAGCCTAATTCCCAGTTTTATTTTAAGTTTTACTTACTGTTATTTTGTACTATTGTTTCATAATTCCATAGGGTTAAATGTTAGATTAGTACAAGAGTATCAAAGTTAGCCTAGGAGCAAAGCAAATTACTTAGCACCCCTCATCCTTAGATGCTAGTGCTAAATTAAACATGACTACTCTAGATGGGAACATATGTGGTGAAATGTTGAAATGACTTTTGAAGGTGAATATGACCAAGAGAAGATGGTGATTTTTGATTAAACACTAGTATTGGTTTGGATGCGATACCTTTCCAATTATTGAGTACCCCCACAATACCTGATTATGGGTAGGGCTTAACTAGAAGTTTATGTATCTTAGCATGAGTTCCCTCTGAACACACATCATAGGGGTTATGCCGAGGCTGCCTCCGTTGTTGAGAAATGATGTGAAGTGAATGGTACGGCCAAGCCCTGTGCAGTTCCCAGGTTGACAGTTGGTCTTCACTGGGAGGCCAAGCTCATGGGGAGAGGTGCTCATACTAGGGTTAGTAAATGAAAGGTTATGGTTGATGATCCGCGTACTGTGTTACGATGATTCGGGGAAATCCCGACGGATGAAATCAAATGTTGTGGCACAAGTGTGCAACCTCTGCAGAGTGTAAATCTATTCGAATAGCCGTGTCCACGGTTACGGACGGTTGGAAAGGCCATACAGTTTCCAGTATTAGAATTTGATCATGTTGTTGATATGAATGGTGAATGGTGACTCGAGTATTTTGAAACACAACCGAGTTGTGGGAATGACACTAATGTTCCCCCTTGAGTTAGTTAGCACTTGAATAAGTCTTTAGTAAATACCTGTGAACAAAAATTGGCTTTATGCAAATAAACTAGAGCTTAGTACCCCACTGCTAGAAATGTTAGCACTTACACTAGTATTAGTTTGCGAGTACATAAAGTACTCACGGCTGTGTCCCTGGCTATTCAAATGGCCAGACTATGAAGAGGAGCAGCAGTACGAGGAGGACGGTCAGCAGGAAGTCTACAACAACTAGGAGTCTGCTGACGTCAAGCGTTGGCCTGTGGACTATAGAGTCCTTGTATCTTACGCTTCCGCTATGAACTTGTGTTTGTTCGTTGATCAGTTCGTTGATCGTTAGATCAACTATTTGTGTAATATGGATCATGTGATTCCAATTTGTAAGACTTTATGAGTTGTAATGAATGATGACTGTGATACTTAACTATTATGCCTCGCAACAACAATATTCCTGGGATTGCGATGTATGACATAATAGGCATCCGGACTTAAAAATCCGGGTGTCGACAACTAATCTACTCTGAGTCCTCCCAGTCGTAGTCCGACGATCTGCTAGCCGGAGTCGTGTCGGTAACCGGAGTGGTCGTCCACTCGAAGGAGGAGGAGGTGGGCATGTTCGTGGACGGTCCGACGCCTCTCTTCTTCTCCTCCGCCCTCCTCGCCCTCCGCGCCGCCTTCTCCGCCCTCTCGGCCTTCCTCTCCGCCGACTCAGCGCGGCGGTTCTCGCGGTTGGCTTTCTTCCGCTTTCGCCCCTCTCCTCTTTCTTCTGAGCGTAGAAAGCTTCCATGGCGGTGACGTCCTCCGGGAACACGTGCGCCCACTCGAGGCGGAGGCGCTCGTCCTGCTCCGCGACGTGCAGGCGCTGCTCGAGCTCGCGAGTGCGCCGCCACTGCTCGGTCGTGACGGCCGGCGATGGCGGCGCAAGCATCTCCGCCTGCTCGCGCGTCCAAACGTCGTTGAAGTTCATTTGCCGGCGCGGGCGGCCGAGGCGCCAGGCGACAGCGTCGTAGGCCCACGCCACCTCGTGCGCGGTGTCAAACGTTCCGAGGCGGATACGCTCCTCGCCAGAGTGATCTCCGCGTCGAAGCGGCCGCTCGGCCGCGCGCGGACGCCGCGGTAGCCGGAGGCGGAGCGCCGGCGCGGAGGCATCTTGCCGGAGGCGGAGGCGGAGCGTCGCTGGGAGGCAGAGCGGTGGAGAGAGAGAGGGAGAGACGGAGGCGCGGACACGTGGAATGTTCAGAAGTAGTATGACTCAGAAGATATGAAAGTAATCTTTTTTTAGGGGAAGGAAAGTAATCTTCTGGAAAAAAAAGAAACGAACCGAGCCGGGCTGAAAGCCGACCCAGCTCGGCACCTTCCGCCCACGAGCCCATATACCAAACTGACGTCGTCCCAGTCTCTCCCACTCCCGACCTATGCTAAAAAAACTGTATATATATACAAATAAAAATACATAGATCTCATGTTAATCAACATGAGTTTCCCCTAAAATACCATTGGAAGTTCTACTGTAAGTATAAATGAAAACACATGAGTTTTTTCATAAATACCACTGTATATAGCACTATAAAACCACTGTAAATACATGATTTTCCCTTAAATACACTGTAAATACATGATTTTATCCGTAAATCTCAGTAAATCCACTATAGATTATGAGTTTTTTTTGTAAAATACCACTATAAATACATCAGTTTTTTTTTGTAAATCGCATGTAAATCCAGTGTAAATACATTAAGGCCTTGTTTACTCCTATGGTATTTCCACCCCCTAGGGGTTTGGGGATGAGAGGGGATTGGGTGAAACCCCCCCTTTCACCCAATCCCCAATTTTTCCCTAATTTCCCCTCATTTCCCCACACCCTCCCCACAGCCTCTAGTTACTTTACTTTTTGGGGATGAGAGGGGATATCAGAGGATTAATATCAGATAATAAAAACTCAATCTTTGCATCCCAGGACGTGATAATGGACAATCAGTAATTTAAAAACTCCGTCTTTAACATAAACTCGATGTCATGCAATTATGTTATGCAACCTTCTCGAACAAGAACACACATATAAATAAATGCTCCGCCCAACAGATGAGCAACCTCCGCCATAAAACCAGTGTCATGCAGTTTGACAATACATTAGAAGTCATGGCGCGCTCGCCCGCCGAACGCCGGAAACCAGGCCACCACCGCCAGAGGACCTCCAGCTAAAAATACATGCAAAGGTAAAATTTAGTACTGATACATCGCTTACGGATAGTTCAAATGTATAGTAACCGCAACTAGTGAGCAAAGGAATCGACCCGGCACAAGCACTAACTACTAGAACAATACAGGCGGTGGCATCATAGTTAAGCATCTAGTAAGGTTGGTGGTATCAACTATCTTACAAATAAAGTGCAAGCAACTAAATAAAATAAACCACAGCTAGCAACAGGGTGTCAGGGTGTTGATCGGCTATAGCTAGCAGGTTGACCCTTTCCTCGAGTTGGATCAGATCAGACAGATATTGTTTCCAGTTATGTCCACCTCTCTACTGTTACTACTAAGCTGACAGATTTTTCGTTGTGACAGAGCAAGCCTGATGTGGTGTCTGCAGCTGCTCTTGGTGGAGCAGAAGTGGCTATTTTTTTGCATGTATTGAATCTACAGAGAGCTTGTAGTAAGTGTGCAAATCAACGCAGGAAACACAGACAAAGTTGATTTGCACAACTACAGAGACCTTGTATAGGCAGAAGTTAGCTATATCTCAGAAAGTACAAGACAGATGGACTGCTGCAACTAAAGATATGCCACATATGAAGGAAATGCTTAGAGGAACTGAGAACATGACTACAGAGGACAAGATTTAAAGTGGATATGGATTCATCTTACACCATGTTTATATGTTGCATTTCCATACAACCCAAGCCCATAAACATGAAACCAACTATTACAAGCCTTGTCGTGTGATTCAAAACAATTATCTATTTCTCAGTGCATTACGAAGCATACATATGGAATTGATGTTTGCTAGTAACTCAAATCAAACAAGAAATCTCTTATCAACCAGAGATGGTTCTAATCTAATTGAATCCATGCCGTGTTTATTTGGTTTAAGGATAATAAAACTAACTTAAACAAACTCACGGTGTAATTCTAGAAGACAACAAATAGTAATTCTAGGACACATGAGATTGAATCATATCTGAGTAGTAGAAGCTATACAAGCAGCTCCTACGCCTATAGCATTATCATTCAACAAGCAAGAGTGAAAAGAATCTGCCAAGTGTAAATAAACTAGTTGAATTTTGTGAAAGAGAAAAATATTTAATTGGATAGAATGAAGATTGTGAGATGCAAATTACAATACTGTTCCACGAAGAATTGTTTCTGAAGCTATCGTCTCGAAACTTATCATCTGAATAACATTTACTTTTTGTAAAAAGAGAAAGGCAAGCAATGTTCCTGAAAGATACCATTGTCTCTGAGCAATGTTCGCTGCAGGCCAAATGATTTGTTGCTGGGTGTATAATATGCACAGCAGACCATCACTAAGCTACAGGGGTATGCACAATGCAGCAGATAATTCAACCAGAGAAAGTTTTTGGGTGAGATGGCCAATGTCCTAGTTACTAAACTATAACGCACTGCAAGCTGAAGTTTAGTTAAATCACACACAATATAGAATTGGCACTGCAACCAGACATACTTTCAGCAAGAAAACAGCACAGCACAGATTATTACTTGTAGCCATCAGCTGGCAGGCTAGCAAGATCCTAGTTTCTAGCAGGAACACGCATCAAGCATTCAATACATGCAAAGATCAATGGTGACCAAGGGCGAGCTGTAAACATGAATGGTTGGCAACAACAGGGCAGGCGGCAGCAGCCACCTCAAATCATCAGCTAGGCTTGTCAATTCACCCAGGCCACAGCAACCAAGAAGTGCTGCTCCCTTCCATCCCCGCGCACGGCGGCCACGCACCTCCGTCCCGAAGCTCCGTCGCGGACGGCGGCGACACCAAGAAACCCTAGGGAGAAGGGGAAAAGGGGAGGGGGCGCGGTGACTCACCGGAGACCAGTCGCTGGAGGAGGATCTCGTCGGCGCCCGTCTTGATCTGCTAGTTATTTCCCCGCCGCCGCCGCCGCCGTTGCCTTTCCCCGCCGACTGTCGCCGCCGTTGCGTCGCCTCCGTCCCACGTTCCCCATTTCACGAGCCAATACACGGGGTCGACCTCGTGGACGAGAATACCGGACTGTGCAGCTTACCGGGTCGGGAAGATCTGGGATGGGCCGGGATGTTACACAAAAAAACCAGAGAAGTAAACGGCCCATCGGGTAACTTTCGGGATTCGGTCGTGGGCCGGTATTTTACTCTCCCAAACCCAAATATACCAGACAAGTAAACAAGGCCTAAAGTTTAGGGGAGTAAGGACTAATTTCAGTCTTCATTTTGATTGGTTTTTGCAGGTACAGTACATGTTTTTGTTTTGTCATGCGAGAAGTAGTTCACGTTCATCTAAAAAAAAAGTAGTTCGCGTTCCGAATAAATAAAGAGAATCACGGTAGTGTAGGGGTATAATATAATAGGAAATGCTTTGTAAATTCGCACTGAAGTGGTGAACGGAGCGAAACTGTTGGCCAAAATAAAAACAACCACTCGCTCCCACTCCCAGTCTCTCCCTCTCCCACTCAATTCCCCATTCCCCACCGTGTTTCCACCAACCACCAGGGGCGGCGAGGGCAGGCTCCGAAGTGGCCGGCGTGGGTGACCACGGCCAGGTGCCAGACGAGCTCCGCGACGGGGCATCACGGGCAAGCTCCTCGAGGGGCTGCGAGGGCGAGCTCGGCCATGGCACGGAGCGGGCGAGCTAGCTAGGGGCGGCGCGGGAGAGATCCTCCAGGGACGGCACGGGCGAGGTACGCCATAGCCGGCGCGGGCGACCACGGCGAGATGCCGGCGCCGACGAGCTCCGCGATGGGGCGGCGCGGGCGAGCTCCTCGAGGGGCGGCGAAGGCGAGCTCGGCCATGACGCGGCTGGGCAACCTCTAGCCAGGGGCGGCCGCGGGCGTGCGCAGGTACGGACATTTCGCGTCTCCAACCCATGTCCTCTGTACCTCTGGCAGCCTAGAAACCAGCGGTAATCTATTTGGAATTGCCCCTTCAGCACCTCCTGCTGGCAAGCTGTCGGTGTTCAGCTAGACATCAGCAATCACATGATCAGCATGGCCTAAATCGCCTTCAGCAAAAGCCTTTCTTCATGGGACATTTGGAAAAAAAAGGAACGCCAAGGTTTCTCATTTGCCCTTTCATTTGGAATGATAGAGGGTCTTGTGTATCCTTGACAGATTTGGTTTGACTCCCTTGGTTAGACATCTTCCCGGTTGTGCATCCCTCCTCTCTTGTAAATATCTGTTTGTATTTTAATAAAATTTACTGCCAGTGCCTCTCATACAGTTTATAGTTTAGAAAGCAAAATTAAATATGTTGATGTACTACTTTGTAACAGAACAATGCTGGGCTGCATAATACTTTATGACAAGATAATTTTTTTTTAACAAACGGTTGTATTCAAGGGCAAGATGGAGTAATGGATCTTGGTGAATTATTGTTGGTATATTTCTTGTTTCTCTGATGTATTCATAAAATATTTCAGGGAACTTGGTTTGGAAACATTGAGTATAGTAGACAACGAGTTAGAAGAACTGTTTGAGTTATCTCTTAGAATGTTTGATACAAGATTACCACATGGAGTAACCGTTCTCTCGCCCTTTGCTGAAGATTCTTCACTGACTAAAGTTGGAGTAGAGGTATGCGACTGCATTATCTGTATTTGTCCAAAGTCCAAACATGAAAGACCAATGTCATCTGCTGTTGTTCCTCCATTTATTACTTGAAAACTCTTAGGCATTCAAACGATCTGTGCCTTGGTACAGTTTAATTTTGAGCATTGCCTCCTAAAATGTCCTCTTTAAGATATTATTGCAAGAAGTCTGAGCTTTGATATTAAAGATATGGTCTGATCCAGTAGTGATCTACATCTGAAATTATGCTTTCATCAATGTCATGCTCTTTAACTTATGATGTATTTTGCAAATTAGCATGGTGGATGCACTCGATTCTTAGAACAACCTTTGTGTGCAGGGTCATTATAATGAAAAAGTAACATAGTATAGTATATGCTTCACTGGTATAATGTTTTGCATGCCTTAGTTTCCCATTGATATTACTTTTTCTTGTATCACATTATTTTGATAGATGCTTGTAACAGTGCCATACCTATATGTAAGCTCTATAATTTGTACGGAACTACCGGCTAACCTAGCTTCTACTGTATACTCATGTTTGATGAACTTGTGAGAATCAAATTTATTTATTTGATTTGGTAAAATAGTTAGTTTAACACTGTTCCTTACTGATCTGATAAATACTGTTCCGAGAAATCTGTATTATGCTGTTTATATGTAGGGTCTGCCCCGCATTGTAATTGCGTATACAGTAACAGCCAATATCTGATAAACCAACTTAGCCACTTAGTTTAATCTGATACTAAAGCTTCGTTAGGTTTTGCCCATGGTTCCACGCCTAAAGCATCCGCTTATCGCTGCTTAGGCGTCAAAGCAGCCTTAAACTTTGACTTGTGCACTTTTATTTTGATTCTGCATTATTATTATTATTAACTGCTGGTATACGCATTGTGCTCCACTTTTATTTCTCCTGATTTGTGTTGTATCTCTGGAATTCATTCACAGGTTTTAGCGTTCAGCAGTAGCATCTTCATCAAAGGTTTTGTGCAAAATTATGCGATCTTCATGGGCTGATTCAGTTGCGAACGCCGAGGAATCGTCGCCCACGACTTGTTGCTGCTCCCGCTCCTGTTGCCAACCACCAGAACTCGCGCCCCGGCCCACTCGCAGCTCTTACGTCCCAGATAGTCTAGCGCCAGCTCCAGCACCAGCTGGAATACAGCCTTCCGGACCTGTGCCACCTACTGGTGGCTACGCAGCCGCTGTTGGTGGCACACGCTGGGCTGCTCCTCCTGGCGCTGTTAGCAGTGGTGTAGGCGTTACCCTCCAGAGTGGTGGTGGTGGTGGACGTGGTGGTGGCGGCGGCGGCGCTGGTTGGAACTCCCGCCCGTTCCTGTGGAGACAAGTGGCCATGATGTGCCTACACCGGTTAACACCTTTGCAGAGATTGATTTGGGCGATGATCTGAATGAGAACATAAGGAGGTGCAAGTATGTGAAGCCTACACCAGTACAGCGGCATGCCATTCCCATTGTCATTAGAGGCAGGGATCTTATGGCCTGTGCCCAGACTGGGTCAGGGAAGACGGCTGCCTTTTGTTTCCCAATCATTAGTGGGATCATGAAGTCAAGGCCACCACAGAGGCCAAGAGGCTCCAGGACTGCATATCCTCTTGCACTGATATTATCTCCTACACGTGAGCTATCAGTCCAAGTAGGTCACCACTCTGATTATTCGGTTTGCTCTTGTTTATTTTGTTGTAGTTTCCAACAACAAAACTAAGACTTGATTATACCTCTTGTGCCTCAGATTCATGAAGAAGCAAAGAAATTTGCATACCAGACCGGTGTTAAGGCCTGTGTTGCATATGGTGGAGCACCAATACATCAGCAGGTATTGTTGCTGTTACAATTTTCTTTTGTAGATTGAAGATGGATCAGCTGGACTGAGATGAAGATGGATGAACTGGACTGAGATGAAGATGACCTTAGCCTGGAGTTTTGTAGACGTTTCGGAAAAGAACTGAGCTATGGTAAGATGGTTCATTCCTTATAATTTAATGTAATTAATATCGTTCAGGTTTCATTCCTTTTTATACATGCGTCCTTTAATTGATGAAAATGAGATTTCGTGATCACTGGGAAGGATTACTGGGGAGATTACATACCATGCGTCATGGGTGAATCATGGTCATTTAATTTCCTGATTTATTTCCATGCGTGCATGAATAGATTCCATCCATGCGTGATTTATTTCCATGCGTGATAACAGGCGCACGATTTCCTGGCGTTATTTCCTGACGAGGCGATGGGCTGCGGTCGGCCCATGTTAACGCCTGGCCCAGGCAGGTGGGCAACGAAGGACGACGACGACCAAACGTATTGGCAGAATAAGGAACCAATTGAGTCTTTTTAAGTATAGAGATTCCACACAACTTTCATATTAATTGTAGCATCGAAGCTACGTCATGGGATGCATCGACACCGGAAGCACCTAAATATCAAGTATCGTTAACTTCCGTTAACTTTCTAGCAAACCCAACTAAAGCATCCATGATTTCTTCTACGAGATGTATATGTTTTCATTATCCGTTGCAAACGGATTTTTTATTTTTACTTTTGATCCATCAGTGACCTTACGTCAGATTAGTCGCCTTCGTGCTACCTTCTATTATAACTAGATTTAGATGTGCGCCTTGGCGCACGACCCCGTAGAGCTCATGTCAATGTATATTTTGTATAACGCCAACAAAAATCTGCCTATATGATATTACATTTCTTAAGTTTCAGAAAGCAATGCCGCGTACCAAATGTACCAAAATAGGTGTTCAATCAAATGGACAGGTATATGGGCAAAACCATTCTGTTGTTCGGGTGTTGTGGCCGAAAAACAACATATAAATATACAAATAGATCCAAAAGACTAAAAAATTCAGTGGCAGTGTGCAACCACAATATAGTAAAAATTATAAGATATACACCTTTTGTGCATAAGCTGCTCTTTCCCTGCAGTAGATGATGAAAACAAAACGTTAATCTTGCCCACTTGAACCAATTACCTATAAATAGGAAGCAAATATTTCAGAAGTATAGCATTTAAAAAAAAGGATCCGCCGTGAAAGATTGAGCAGAGCAAAGTGTATATCTTCCATTTCATTATTTCAGCCAAGGCTTTTTTTAGTGCACATTGAATCATGACAGCGAAGTGGTAAAAGTGACCGGCAATGATAAGTCGATAGCTATTAAATATTATCTCTTATCTTATCAAATCCATCAGGTAAGAATTAACACAATGTTTTCTCTGAGAATTGAAAAAGCTCCAGAATGAACAAACAAACCTAGTAAGCACATAAATCTGATGCTATATCATTTTTCCTTATACACGAGGACCATAAATAAGCAAGTCTGAGGTATTTGCCCAATGTATTTAAAATGTACTTGTTAGGTAGCTTCTACTGATCCATGCACCAAAACCTAGAAAAAAAGAGAAGAGATTCAGCTATAGGTATCTAAATAACACTTGCTAAATAATAATAATAACTATCAAAGTTTGTGGTAGCATGTCCAACCTTAGGTATATGTAAAGCTTCTTCAAATAATATCAAAAATGCTAGTGGTTCAGTAGACATGAGAAGACAAAACACTCAAGAGAGGGGAAAAATTACTTCAAGTGAATCATGTTCGGCTAACCTAGATAGAAGATCATCAAAAAGCTCTTACATCGCACACTTAAAATAAAAATATTCCATGGTCAGATAAATATTTAATTTCATCGGATCAACACATACATTTATGTGTGCGGAAAAGCTTTTTGTGAGATAATCATATAATTCTAGTTTGTTTACCGCAAAGCAATATACGAAATGATGTGTTCTTCTAGGTCAACCCGATAACCCTATTTAACCAATGCGGTGAGAGCACATACCTAAGTAAAAAAGTACTTGGATCCACTATTGCGACAAATATGGCTCAATGGAGAAGATAAGAACAGAGATCAACGGATTATAAATGTTTAAACACAGTAGTGAATCAAGGAAGATTGCCATTAACACCACTATGCTGCATTTATTAAATATATTTAGGAAAAATTGACCGACATACATCAAAATATAAGGAAACTAATTGCACTATTTTCGAAAAGCATAACAAAATTTCTTGGGAAACCAGGAAAGAAATCAGCTTGTGGCAATGGCATCACCTTGCCTTGCTTCTCCGTATCAGCCAGCAGACCCATTTTGCAACACCTCCGGTAACCGGTGACCACGCTCTACCTCAATCCAACCTACGGAAGATAGAAATTGACCAAAAGGCAACGGCGGTGAGGCAATGATCTTTTTCGAGAAAATGCAAAAAACTTTTGCATTTCATTTCATTAAAAAGAAGGGAAGAGATAGTTGTTACAATCCTCCTAAGAGGCCATGGTTCTGAAAAGATAAACAGAGATTACAACTCAGTGGACATCCCAGGTGGGCGGCAGGAGGAGACGCAAGCTCGACGCGCCAGCTCTGAACCAAAGGGCAGCTTCGTCTCTGACCTTGGTTCAGCTCCATGTGAGGCAATGATCTAAAACCATATGCAATGCAAAGTATCTTACAGCCACTTCTGTTTTAGCAGCTACTTTGATGGTATAAACTGCATAGTACGCAAAAAAAAACATGGTTCAAAGCTTCTAACTATCAACGTGATCAAGTAAAATTAAATTTGAATATTTTTATGAACTGAGGATTCATAGCAGTTATTTTATTCTAGATAGTCGTACTGGACATAGAATTCATCTTTGTTTCATATAACTGCTGCCCAACTATTGCCCCTTGCTGTCGAAATGGCAGGCAAACTGCCCACCTGGAAATCGAGATTGATGCAAAAACCAGGGAGGTTGGCTCTGGTGAAGTCTGTATTTGGTGCGATCCCAATCCACCAATTTCTGGTGTTGGCACCGCCCAAAAAAATCCTGAAGCTGATGGAGAAAATAGAGGGAGCTTTCTTGTGGGAAGACCGCGCCGCTGCCAATGGCGGGAGCTGCCATGTCAATTGGCGAAAAGTGAGTCAGCCAACTTCACTTGGCGGCCTCGGCGTCCAGAATCTTGAGCGCATTGGCCTTGCATTACAAAAATGGAAGTGAATCTAATGGAGACATTAAGAGAAAGCTAAATTATGGCAGGTTTGCAGTCCTACATAGCATAAATAGTAGTACATGCCGATTGCGTATTGAGAGACAGAACCAACTAACTAAAAGGAAGAACTGTAGATGGGAAAAGCCAAATCAATGGAAAAGCTTATAATTGCAGAGTATAGAAGTCTGATTGCTGAAAATATTGCACGCTGATGTGCACCTACTGTTTTTCAATTAGATAATATGAGAAGGAAGTTATACTGCAAATAGAACACTTCTCTAGGTGGCTACACACTGCCATTGTGCTGCCCCTTAGTGGTACGGCTTCAATATGAGGTTGCAGGTGTACATCCTAAGTCAGCCTGAGGGTAGGGATGCCTTGTTTACCTCACGATGGTAAAGAGATAGGAGATCGCCAGTGTTGACATCTTGCCAGGGACTGACCGACCACGGCGAACCCCACCACTGCACGTCCAGTCGTGGCTCAACATTGCAGATGCGATCTTAGAGTAGAGCCCAAGGCAGATATCATGAACGAAAAATCAATGACATGTAGAGGGCACATAAGCTATAATTTAATGGTAGTGAAGTACCATGCCTATTACATCTATCATTTTGTGACAAACAATCGAGCCTAATAACAAAAGATGAATTTTAATGAAGAACCGGTCATTATCCCTAGCACTCATTACCTGTCTTTTTTTGCAAAATGCGAACTCAAATTTAATAAGAAGAATTAAAGAGCATTTCCAGCCTCTCAAAACAGAGCACTTGAAACAGACACCCTTGAAGCTGCTGGTAAACAAAAGCAAATCCTAAAGGTTTCTGAAAGTTGATGATAAACAACAAATAAGCAAATCGAGCACATGAAGAATAGTTACAGGAGTAGATTACCTATATGATCTTAGGTCCATTAGCTGAGTGATATAAATTGAAGATCAAAAAAATAGAAAACGTTTGTTGTACCTAAATTAGCAACAATAGGTTATACAATACAGAAGAAACTGAGTATGATACATATAACAGTGGAATGGTTCTGCTATTTATAGATGCAGTGACAATGGGTGCTTTGTATATAAGAATGGAAAGTGACTTGATAATCGGCAGGTAGTTCCATACAACAGGGACTTGCTAAAAAACATCGGGGACACATTAATGTTGAGTGGCGTAATAAAACACGAGTGATGAAGTACTTATTTAAATATGTCTCCATCGGTCCTCATTTTTCAATGGATGTTTCAAAAAGAGTTGCAGGAAAGGGTGTCACATCTGAATCTACCGGTGATCTCACCTGGAGCTTAGGCCCACTTCTTGGCATGTATAAAGATAAGGATGGGATGACCACGTGCACTACTTTTAGCAGAAGCTAATTCATCTTAAGTATGACCAACCAAGTTTAGCAGAGAATATGAATTACGTAGTGTCCATCCTCCAGTCATGTATATATAACATATTCAAGCAATAAATGGCTCGAACAAAATATTTCCCGAACAAGAGTTTATCAACAATGCAAAAACTGTAATATGACCCGAGATCACTGGCCAAGTCATACCATCTAAATGCAAAATATATGTCTGCCACAAGAATAGAGAATAGAGAAGAACTAACCAAACCAAATCTCTAGGAGCAATTCAAGAAATGCAAATCGTGTGGCATTTTCTAAAAAAACGTTGTGCTATGCCTTTCTGACTAAATCACATTTATGCATGGTCCACTTGGAAAATCTCAGGATTTTTGGCATACATTTATTTTGCATTTAGATGGTAATAGATTTGGCTAATATGTAAGAATAGAAATATTCATAAATAACTCGTTAAATATAACCTTCGTTCTTACTATTTGGTGGCACCAACTATTTGAGTAACAAACTAAGAATGGGGCCTGATGCAACGAATTTGACACACTTCTGATGCAGCCAAAAACAAAATTCAAAGGTTCCAATGAAAAAGCAGCAGAAATAAAAGCCTAGTATTGGGGTACATCAGACTGCTAGAGAAACGTGATAATCTTGACAGGGCTACAATTCTATATGTCAGGTTTCGTATTTGAGCTGCAATGTCATCCACACTCACGAAACGTCCGCCACTGGCAGCGGAATTTTCACCTGCCAAACACCATATTGTTGGGATCATTTGAATATGAGGTTAACATAATAAGGTTGGATTGGTTTCATGTGTAATAAAGGTAATAATATACCACATGCTATGATTCTGGCAAGAATGTTATAATTTTTAATGATGGAATACATTATTAGTGAATTTAGAAAATGTATTAAACTCTTGGATAGACAAGGAAGAAATAAAATTACATCTAAGGTCGGGAGAATAAACGAAGAAGAAAACAACTTGAGTCAAAGAATATGTAACTCCGGAAACACCAAAAAGTTATGTCCTCTTTAAAGCATGTACATGTGTAAATGGAAAATTAGACTGGGAAAGAATAGCACTACCTAAATTACATGTCATAACAGTAGAACAAACCTCTGAATAAATCCACTGCATATGTTCTGCATCATCAGCATCAAAAGGTTTTCCAGTGAACTTGCATGAGTGAACTTAATAATTAGAAAAGTAAATAAATTGAAGAGAAAATTACAGAGATAAGAACTATACCTTGTCCCATTTGATGAAACGAGCATACTCAATGCAATGACCAGCAGTACTCTGAGTCTTGGTGAAGGTACATAATGGAAACTTGATATAGGGAGAGAAAATCCATATGTTGCACTGAAAACAAGGTGTAATCCTTGGCATAATGACTCTTAGCATCCTCGAAACCTTCTGTTCCACCATCTACCATAGGTTTAACTGTCTCTTGGAATGGTTTGTTGTCTGAGTCATACTCTGCAATTCCAATGATGTATTGCCATCAGTACACAAGCGAAAATATTTTGAGTTCGATTGTGTAAACGTACTAATATCTGAAAGTTTGGGAAGAAGAAACAAAATCAAACTGCAGTACGAAGGCCAACAAATTGGAAAATACTACCTACAGTAAATTCGAGAACTTTGACTCTAGCATAATAGAAACTGCAATTGATACTTCATTTCTGAGGATAATCTTATGATCCCGCTCAGAGTGACCCCGCTCCTCCGCAGCGAGACATTCCACTATGGAAATGCTTCTTTATCACCTGGTAATACTCAAATGTTCATTCTTTATCTCAGATGTCATTTATAACAGTACATAAGTATAAATGAAGGCATTGCCAAAAAAATACATGAAAATACTTTCTTTTTCTTGAACTTGCATGTCCTCCCTAACATGTATCAGGTATAAAAGTATATACGTTTGTATCAAAACATAAATATTGAGTTCGATGGCTATAAGAAAATAGGTACAATATTCCAACAAACATCAGTTCGTTTCCTGTTCTGAATCAAGGAGGTGAAATGCCTGATGGGATAACCCGCAAGATTGATTTTCTGTTGTAATAAACAAAGTATCTGCATCATATGCAGGTGGTAGCCCCAAGATATTAGCTACACTAAAATATAACACCTAATCAAGGAGGTTTTAACCCAGAGATTAGCATTATTAGATAGCATGAATCACTTCTATCAAGTCTAAATATTTATCACTCAAAACGTTGTACTGAACTAAATCTTATTCTCCCGGATGTGTTTAATCAGATATGGAAATATCCATGTTTGTACACAAGTGCTCTTTATTAGCCTCACAGTTTAAGCTCTAATCATTTTGTATCTCCTGCTGAAGTATGTAAACTGTCAAATCAGGCAGATAACACATGCTATTAAAGCCTTGGTCCTCCCCTGGCACGTATTTAAAAATATGCCACATCTATTTCAAACTTAATTATTTCAATATCATGCCGGAGTTTGTATCTTACTTATTTCTAACCTGCAGGATATATGACAAATAGAAATGGAATATTTCCATAGCTCCAAGCAGCAACAAGCAAAAGTAGTACACTGCACGGATACCTGGTCATCGCCAACACAGGGAGGACATTAGACACAACCTACAAGAGTTACTGTTAATCTGTTGTTTCAATGGAGGAAACTGTATCCCTAATCAGAAATTAGATCTGTATACTTTATTAAGAGGTAGGAATCTCCTCTCTTTTTATAAACTTCAGAAAAGAAGTGCAAAATAATCTATGCTTCATTCTACATATCGACAAAGGCCTACAAGCATCAGGAAAACAACATGAGACATGAACACTATAGAGGAAATCTACAATAAGAGGAAAATCATTAGGAAATTTACAGTCTCTGTCAAAGATAACCATTGCAAAGGTAAGAAACACAGAATACAAAACCACATGAGAGCTATATATCATACGGAAAGAGCAGAAGACGCACTGCCGCCACGAAGCTGCTGAGCTCTTTCAACAACTGGAACCAGCACCGGACTCGGAAATCTTTGGTTAAACTAAGTATCATCCAATCTTACTGCTTGTTGAGTGTCCGTGGATGGAACACCTTAATTATATTATATATATCAGAACACTTTCATGAATAATGGAATAAAAAGTGGCTAGCAACAAATTAACCAGCTGCAATACTTGTCCATGCAATTGGTATGCTCCAACAGAGTCATCATGGAATCTTTCATCTCCTGAAGCCACTCCCAGGTGACCTCTTCTATTTGGCAATCCCAATCTGAAAAATAGGTTGGATATATAAGAGATAGAAAGACCGGACATAATGGAATCAAACTCAAACTTGAGGTCATTTAGGCTACAAATCTGCTAATGGGAAAACTATCAAATACCTCTAGTGTATGTAAGCTAAACAAATCTGGGAGAGACCTAGGAACCTGAAAGCTACAAATCTTCTAATGGGCAAACTATGAAATACCTCTAGTGCATCTAAAAGAAGCAATGAGCTCGTACATATGCAGCTGTTCCTTGGAGAGGAGGGAGCGATGGGGCTCGTGGTGGCATGGTGACGTACTGGTGTAGAGGTCGTTCGCGAGAAAACAAGGAGCGAGGACCCCATCGGAGCTCCTATGCAGTGCCAGGGGCGACCCACCAGGACGCTCGCGCTCGTGGAGGCAGCACGCCGCGCTTGGGGCAGCGCACCATGCTGCTGCTCGCGCGCCTCCAAGCAACCGCATCCGGCTCATCACCGCCGCTCCGCCGTCCTCGACCTTTGCATCAGGAAGAGGCGGTTGATGAGAGTGAGGATTGAGAAGAGGAGGAGAAACCAAGGATTGGAGGATGAGGCAGCGCTGCTTCCGCTTGGAGCGGCGAGTAGGCGGCGACCTGCTGCCTCCACCGGCAGCCCGGCGGCGGCGACGACGAGGCGAGAGGGGATCGGATGCGCCGCCGCGGGTCGGAGCCGTCCAGCGGTAGAGCGGCGACGAGACGGTGACCTGCTGCCTCGACCGGCAGCCGCCGGCGATGGCGACAACGAGGCGGCGCTACTTCCGCCGGGCAGCCCGACGGCGGCGAGGACGAGGCGAGGGGGGATTGGGCCAGGGAGGGCCTGGAGGACGGGCAGAGATGGGATTGGGGAGGAGAGGCGCGACACATGGTTGGCGGCTAGGGTTTTCTACCGTGCGCTTCTTCCTTTTATATGACACAGTGAAAATTTTGCACGGCCAAGATTTGCTGGTAAAAGTGAACCGACGGCTCACATGCGCTAATCTCTGTGAGGCCTCCGTGAGGGGGCATCATATATACCCCTTGGATGCTAAACAATAGAACTTTCAAATTTCATACCTTCAGGAAAGGACATGCCATGACCATGACTTCGGAATGCGACATTAAGTTTCCAAGAACATTGAAGGACATTACGAGGAGACTTGAACTCGAGGCAGAAGTAGAATTTAGAATCTTCCTGCCGTAATGACAACGTATCCAGCTAGACTGAATGAAGACTCAAAAGCAAAGAAGCAAGGACATGTCTTCTGCTAACAAAAAGATAGAGTGATATAGCCAATATTCATGAGGACAGGGTTCAAATTTCCATCACTTGACTTCCAAGAATTATAGTTTTCCTGGGTGAATACAGGTGAAGAAAATGAACTAATATTGACCTCTTATCAATGTATTGGCATATTTTGTACTAATCTTCTATGTAAACTAAGGGCATCTCCAACGCGGCGACCCATCCCGCGCCCGCGCGTCCGGATGGGTCCAACCGGACAAATCCACGGCCCGGATGGCCGCGGCGTTCGAAACGACGCAAACCCGGCCCAAATCTGGACTAGGTTTGCGTGGACACGGGGCACGCGGCGTCAGGTCGCGTCCGTCTGCTCGCGCTCGTCTCCCTTGGGCCCGGCGAGGGTGACGCGCGCGTCATATTAAATGTGGACCGGAGGGATCTGTCCCTCTCCAGTCCACTCCCCACTCCAGCCTCCACTCGACGGTTTCGCACGCACGCGCAACCGCCGCCATGGCCTCGAAGAGATGGTTCGCTCCCGGCGCCGCCGACGGCGAGGCCAGCAGCAGCCGCCGTCCTCCGTCGGCGCTGCGGCCGAGGAAACCGCAGGGTCTCCACATCGGAGACGCCGCCGCGGCGGCGCGACATTGGCGCAACCCGCGCCGCTGCTGCCCCACCGGAGTCCCCGAAGAAGACCCCGACCTCCGCGCCGCTCTGGCGCTGCGACGGCGGAGGAGGAGGCGAAGTGGCCGCTTCTCGCGGCGGCCATTCGCACCTCCGCGATGGAGGAGGAGGCCGGCGAAGGTCGAGGATGCCGAGCCCTGGCCTTGCTCGAGCAGCCCACGCAGAGGAGGCAGCGGCGCGGCGGCAGGAGGAGCCCAGGCTCCACCCCGAGGAGCAGATGCGGCAGGAGGCCAGGCGCCGCGCGGAGGAGGAGAGGCGCTGTTATCACCAGAATTTGACCGAGTCAGAGGTGGGCCGCGATCAGGATGGACGTGAAAATTGTACATGGAAGAAATACGTGAATCGGCCCTTTATACCAAGTTGGGCTAAACTGCCCATGTATCTGTAACATATTAGATCGCATCTTAGTTTAGAAGTTAGAGTTTTACCCGTGCACGGTTTGGTGCACGCCCACATTAGAAAGTCCCCTGACTATAAATATGTATCTAGGGTTTATGGAATAAACAACAACCAACGTTCACCACAAACCAATCTCGGCGCATCGCCAACCCCTTCGTCTCAAGGGTTTCTCCGGTAAGCACCATGCCTAGATCGCATCTCGCGATCTAGGCAGCACGAGCCTGCCCACGTTGTTCATGCGTTGCTCGTCGAAGCCTTTTTGATGGCGAGCAACGTAGTTATCATAGATATGTTAGGGTTAGCATTGTTCTTAGTATCATATGTTGTCGTAGTGCAACCCTTGCGCATCTAGCCGTCCTTGTACCTCATCATGGGTGCAGGGCGGCACCCCGCTTGATCATTATTTAGTAGATCCGATCCGTTACGATTGCTCCTTGATTCATCAAGGATTAGTTTAATATCCGCAATAGTTAGGCCTTACAAAGGGTTGGAGGATCCAGCGGCATGGGGGTGTAGTTTGCTGCCCCTGACAGATGTTCCGAGGATCAACCTAGTGTTGGTTTTTAGGCCTTGTCTAGGGCTGGCTTACGATCACCGTGCGTGAGCGCGAGGCCCAATCGTGAGTAGGATGATCCGATTATGCGGTGAAAACCCCAAATCGTCGTGGATCTCATACGCTTCATCTTGATCAAGCAGACCACCATATATTCGGCCACCTTGGACGAATCATGGGTGGATCGGCTCCATGAGCCGATTCACAGGATAACCTGAGAGCCGATCGAGGCTCGTATTTAACGGTGTAGCACCCTACCTTTTAATAAAGGCAAGATACCTGTGTATAGTGCTATTCCCGGGATCATAGCACACACATTACAAAATATAGTAATCATTGCAATAGTATCAAATTACTACATCTTTGATCCAGAGGGTAAAGTATAACCTTACAAATTGCATAGTCACATGGACTAGCTCAACAATATTCAGAACAAACACAGCGGAAATGTAAATCATCAATGAGCCTTCATCATCTTCATGTGCCACAGGCAGTCATGTTGGAATGTAGACTCGAGATCCTACCACGTACTTCTCCTCAGAAAATCCTGCACGTTTGAATATGCAGCCCCACGAATGGAGGTCAGTACAATGATGTACTGGCAAATGACACTTATATGGTGGCAGTTTTGGGCATGACTATCTACATGATATTTGGCAAGTGGAGTTTAGGCAAATTTGCATAAAGCCAATTTTATCCTACATTTTATTTAAAACAAAACATTTGAAAATCTTTGAATGACATTATGAAATCACACCATGGTTAAATCCTCCATGGGTTTTAGAATCACATGGTTACATCTCCCATGAGTTTTTCAAGGTTGATCAAATTTTAAATACATTCAGAAAAGATGATGAGATTCCTCCGTACATTCCCTGCCTAGATGCTCAAATTGTCCATAACCGGGGACACGGCTAAGATCTTAGGTTTTTAACTCTCGAGAGGTTGCGCTCTTTACCCACAATTAACAACCAAGCCTTTTTGCCAAAATTCTTCATCTTCATTAAGGCCAGGACAAGGTCACTACGAAGCCTTTCTTTAGCAGCCCCTCTACCTACCGGATCCGCCCGTACCCTGAAACTCCACCCGCTGGCGGTACCCTAGGCGAGGTTTCCCACTAAGTACTTAGCTAAGACAGAGCCCATAATGTATTGTGGTTGCACTGGAAGCTATCTAAAAACAAGGACGACATAATAATCTCTCCAATCCTGGGTGGCAACCCCTATTCAACCGCGCACTCTCAGGCACCCACCCGTCCACTGGTCCATCCCCAGGGATCGGAGCCCTGAGCAGCCGCCCACCACTCAAACAATCCACCCAGGTGATTCATTAAGGGTTGTTAATTTTCACTTTTCAAACCATCACAATCGAAATAATGAAACAACATTTGGCATTTGATGTTGCAGAGCAAAAACAAAGTATCCTATCATTAGGTTCAGGAGTAGCTACACACTACTAGGATTTTCTAAGCATAGCATAACTTTCGAAAACAAAATCCTACCATGCATACTAATTTGAAAATCACTAATGCATAATAAAATAGGTAGGAATTGAGTGTCACTTGCCTTTTTGGTAGTCGATGCGCGTTCACTTCTCTTAATCAAAATACGTGTCTCTCCGTACAAACTATAACATAGAATATAGCACAACATGAACACACCATTCAACAACAACAACATATCAAACAAGACAACAATCGATAATCGCTCTATGGTACTAAGGTGTGGCATGAGGTTTGGTTTGCAAGATATGGCGGTGAGAGTTTGGATGGAAAGTCACATGATTAGAAGGAATTGGATAATCTAAGATATAATTGAAGAATATTTATGCTTTACAAAAGCATGAAAAGAATTCGGAACGGCTTATGTAAATTGAGTCACATAGGTGACAAATAGTGCAACACAAATACTATTGAATAAGTGTAATTACTCAAAACGGTATAAATTACACATAGGCTTGGGAATGGAGTTGTGACATATTGAATTACTCAATTAACTCATTTGTAAATTGAATAGATTTAACTAAGTCAAAGGGATGAATGAAAAAGAATTTGGATAGACACGATATTGGTTCAAGATGTAATATCTAAATGGATTTGGTAGATGAGTATGATCATAAGGTTTACTTTTGTAGAAGGATTCATATTGAAAGGAATCATAGAATTAATTCTATAATGAACATACTCAAATTCACATATTTGAATTTGAATATTTGTAAAGCAATTCAAATATTTTGGACGGTGGTGCTATTGGATGAAGTACTGTAAAGAAAGGCTTATGCAATTGACATAGTGTGACAACACTTATCAAATTAGCACAAGATAGCATTGGATATGAACTAATGACATATTGAACTACTCAAATAACTCATTTGAAGGTTTGAATAGTTCGAACTAAGTGGAAGGGTGCAATGGCATGAAGTTGAATAAGCATGAATGATATGGGTTTGGTTTGTGGAGCCTAATGTATAACAAGAGTCCAACACATGTGATATGAGGTAGAGTATCTCCACCCTACTAAAGCAAGGTAAAAATCTAAACTAGGACATGCCACACTTTACTCAAATAACGCAATTGTTATTTGAATAATATGAACTAGACAACCAGGGGTAAGCTGTGCATTATCTGTGAACATGCTAAAGAATTTTAACTGATCCTGAAAGATGGGTATGTTCATAAGGATCAATTTGGCTAAAGGAACTATGTCGAAACCAGTTATAGGACTACACTTTTCGCGAAAAGTCATTAGATAAAGTTTTCCGGATGGAAGAACTTTCTACACTGGAGTTGTAGAGAATTCCATTACAAGCGTATCGCCAAAAGAATCTCTCGCAAAAAGTTTGTAGGATTTATTTCATAGACGACATTGCGGAACAAATGAATACCGCGAAAATAAAGTGGGCGAAACTGCCACACAACATGTCTAACGTGATCTACGTGATTTGTTGATTCCAATGGTATAGGGTTTATCGAAATCCGACGGATAGAACTTAAGATATGAATTTTACAAAACTAAACAGAAGTGGTTGCAGTTTTAATGGTGTACGAAAAGTTGTCCGAACAAGTTGCTCGGATGAGAAAACTTCCTACACGAAAGTTGTAGAGGATCTAATAAAAAACTTAACGGAAGAACCACTATTCTAAACGGAGGTGTAGATCTAACGAAATAAAATTGCGAAGCTACGAATGCATAATCTAGAAAAAAGCGAAAATAGAATTATTACCGGGCGACGAAAGATTGCGTCGGTCGGGTCGTGGCGTTTCCCCGAATAATGTTGCAGATGTTGCGTCGTCGCGAACAGCTGCGTCGGCGCAGGGAAAGCAACAGCAGCGTGCGGAAAGAGATGCTCTCGGCGCTGGTGTGCTTTTGGGCTGCCCATTGGGATCTTTATATAGGCTACGGGTTGAAGAAATTTTGCTTAACCGGGCGAGGTGGGACTAAAAACAAAGGCAAAGGGAGCTGGCGGCGCGCGAGGTGGGCAGGGGCGTGCGCGCGCGTGGAGGCCGGGCGCTGGGCTGGGAAGCGCGGCGGCTCGGGCGGGCGAGCGGGCCGGCGGGGCTGGCTGGGCCAGATCGGGGTGGGCCGCAGCGTGGGCGACGCCAGACCACGCGCCGCGCTGGCGGTGCTGGGCCGGGCGGCGTGGGGCTGGGCCGTTCGGCCTGGCCGGCACCGCGATTTACACAAATAACCCAAAAGTGGAAGAAAAGCACAGATGACCCTCCGGCGAAACTATTTCACCAATCTAACCCTTTTGTGTGGCGCCCCTCCCACGGGCGCCACACATGCCCATGTGGCTCCCCTCCTGCCGGCGCCAC
Source organism: Lolium multiflorum (assembly GCA_030979885.1). NCBI lineage: Eukaryota > Viridiplantae > Streptophyta > Magnoliopsida > Poales > Poaceae > Lolium > Lolium multiflorum. The sequence goes on along the minus strand of CM061747.1, from coordinate 61,715,608 downwards.
ACACCCAGCCGACGTGGCGCCATCGACGCTGAGCTGGTGCGCCCATCCGACGTGGCAGCATGTGTGGCGCCGCTCCCAACGGCGCCACACATGCACTTGTAATCCCCCAAAACTTACCGTGAGCGAGGCCTCTGGGACTTAGCCGTTTTGCGAGGCTCGATGTGTGGCGCCGATGCCACGGGCGCCACACATAGAGGCTCGCGAAAACGGCTAAGGACTTATCGTCCGGAGCCCCTGGATGTTTTGGTCCCAATAGGTAATATAAGTTGGCATGTGTGGCGCCGACGCCACGGGCGCCACACTAGCACTTGTGGCGCCAGTGTGAAGGGCGCCACACATGGACTTGTGTTGAAAACATGAAAAATCCTACCAAAGTCCAACAGTTACGAGTACAACATTGGACACAACAAGTAGCAATTTCATGACATACACATATAACACTTCATAGGTCACATTGTACCACGTAGATTCAAACAACAAGTAGCATTACAGACCATGGTTCGAAATGACATAGGGTTCACAAATCGATACTTATGAATATAGAGTTCAGAACAACACGTAGCACATCCTAGTAGCGTCCTCGACGTGCCGTCCTCGTGGGCTGCTTCCGGACGGCCATCCTCTTCGTCCGCTGCCTTGGCTGTTGTTGCTGCTGCTCCTGCTGCTGCTCCTCCTGCTGCTCCTGCTCCTCCTCCTCCTCCTCCTCCTCCTCATCTGAAGAGAACGGCTCGTCGTTCCTCATCCTCGACATAGCTGATCTCCGCGGCCGCTCGTCATCCTCCTCAGTGACAACCTTCTTTCCTCGGTTGACATAATCTTCCGGAGTGTACCGGTTTGGAGCCTTGCCCCTTGGCTTCAACTGGTAAGCTGACCGTTGCTTGGAGGTACGCTTCGGAAGTATGCCTTGACTCAGAATTAGGTCGTCCTCAGGAGGAATCTTCACAAATATGAACACATGAGATTACAAAAGTTGAAATTAGTTAGAACATGTTTCACAGCAACAAAATAGTCCATACATGTTCTTCAGAAGAGGAGGATGTAGGGATTTCGCCTTCGCGGCAACCTAGCAAGTTCGCTAACCGCCGCATCTTTCGTGCAGTGTTCTGCGTCATGGAACTCACGGTTACAAAGCCACCAGAACATAATTGCGTACATTCAAAGTTGGTGATCATACCTTAATGAAATTCCGCAACGGTCCGACAGGCTTTTCATCTCTGTGGCTCTGCTCCCACATAACCTCGCACTCCTCAGCTGTTTTCTGGATCTCCTCCCGCTGTGACAAACATAGCATACACAATTTAAGCGAGCACATGGCAATCTAGATGATGTACTAGTTAGTGAGAGAATCCATTACCACGAAGTTCAGCTCGGAAGCAATAGAAGTCGATCTTCCTCTGCGAGCAAAAGCGTCGTGCTGGCTTTGCCCAACCTCATCGAACTGGATGGGGTCGTCCAAGATCTCCTCACGATACGCGCGCTTCACTAACTCGATACGCGTGTTCTGATGGAACCACTCGAGGTAGTTGTTGAAAGCGGTGAAGTCATGAGGCACAATCTGCTCAGGGCCAGCATTCCGTGCCGCTTCCAAGCAGTGTTGGAACGCTGCGATGTGGCCGCTATGATGGACTGGCCAATTTGTGATCTTCCTCTGCCGCTGCCTATCAAGCCTGCAAGAATCAACAAGTTAGTTTGTACCTCTTCTATCAAGAATCTTCCATCGCATGATTCCAGAAGTTTACCTGTGAAGCGCCTTGTCCGTGTCTTGCCACATTGGTGGGCACTCCTGATACAGCCCAAACTGTCTCATCACTCTTTGCGGCTGGTGGTGTTCAACAAGCCACATGCATATGAGTGGGCAGCGCATACGCCAGAACCGCGCCTCCTCCGTGCACTTATGGTTGAGGTCAGCCATCCCCGCGCCAATACGGTAGTAGCTACCATATGGCTGCCATTCCACCTGCAGCATACAATTATTTAGTACATGCCAGTAGAATCAATCAAAACTAGGATTGCAACTCCGCAGTGATCGGTTACCTGCTCAGCGGTAAGAGTGTCCAACTCCGCAGTGTACTGCCTGTACATGACCATTGGATCGCTCGTCATCTCCGAGACATTGTCCCAAAGGTATGCCCAAGTGGGCTCCCGATCAGGAAAGTGAGGGAAATGAGGCCATGGCGTCTCCTTGAGTACCCTGGGACGCCCAACTGATAGGCGGTCCCAGCTCCATACGGAAAGTAGGAGCATGCATCCACCAATACCGCCGCTCCCAGTCTTGCTCCCAGTCCTGCGACAAGCTTCGTCCAACTGCGTACATAAGATATTTGGTTACTACTTTGTGTAGCGCACTACTATAGGAAAATAGTACATAGAACAAATCATCACCTGCCGGTAGAGGTAGGCAAGTGCCGCTGTTCCCCAACTCCACCGGTCGTCCAACACCGTAAGCGCCTTCAGCCAACACCAATGGGCCAGCTTACCCCCACTGTCAGGAAAGAGAGTCCTGGAAATCATGTACCATAAGTACACGCGGGCGTACGTCCTCCGAGTGTCCTCGTCGGCATGTATCGGGCATTCTCCAAAGTTAGTCCTGATCCATTCGAAAGACGCGCCGGCGGGAACTCTCTGCTTTGGATTTTCTGGCGCCGGAGGAGCCCTGCCAATAAGCCCCTCCATCTGCTGGCGCCACCCATCAGAAGCTGTGTTCATACACAGTGGCTCGCCTTGAATAGGTAGTGCAAGGATCATGGAAACATCCTGGAGAGTAGGGGCCATCTCGCCGGCCCTCAAGTGGAAGGTGTGAGTCTCCGGCCTCCACCGGTCGACAAGGGCGGTGAGTGCCGAGGGGTTCATGTGTGGCCCCCCACGGCTTACAAGGGATATGAACGGCATAAGACCGGTAGGCCGGATGAACTCCGTGTACCTCTCGTCATAAGGTATATCCGATGTGCCATGGTAACGAATCTTCAAAGGGTGAAGATCCGTTTCCCTCTCCGTTTGAACACAAGTCCATGTGTGGCGCCCTTCACACTGGCGCCACAAGTGCTAGTGTGGCGCCCGTGGCGTCGCCACACATGCCAACTTATATTAACTATTGGGACCAAAACATCCAGGGGCTCCGGACGATAAGTCCTTAGCCGTTTTCGCGAGCCTCTATGTGTGGCGCCCGTGGCATCGGCGCCACAGGTGGTAGTGCGGCGCCCGTGGAATCGGCGCCACACATCGAGCCTCGCAAAACGGCTAAGTCCCAGAGGGGGGATTACAAGTGCATGTGTGGCGCCGTTGGGAGCGGCGCCACACATGCTGCCACGTCGGATGGGCGCACCAGCTCAGCGTCGATGGCGCCACGTCGGCTGGGTGTGTGGCGCCGGCAGGAGGGGAGCCACATGGGCATGTGTGGCGCCCGGAGGGGCGCCACACAAAAGGGTTAGATTGGTGAAATAGTTTCGCCGGAGGGTCAGTCTGTGCTTTTCTTCCACTTTTGGGTTATTTTTGTGTAAATCGCCCTGTGCTCCTCTCTCTCTTTTTTTAAGAAAAAGAAAATACATATTTGGAGGCTTAAAAATAATCGGAAACATGCAAATGAGGTATCGTTGGATTCGTTATGAAATATACTTTAATATGAGGCTAAATTTGGAACAAAATATAAACTTTATAAAACCAAAATTTGACATACATGTCTATGTGGCTATATTGCCTTTTTAGGGTTTAATGTTTTCTCAATTAAAATATTTTATAAGTTTCAAAACCTCCGAACAAAATAGAGTATTATTAGAAAATCTTTTAAAAACCAATGTTTATGAAAACTCTATATTTTTGCAAAAACCTTTTTAATATCCCTTTGTGAAAATAAAATAATCTTTATATACATTTGGCCTATATGTGTGATTTTGAAAACACTTTAAAACCAAAAGTCTTTGAATACACTATTTTGGAATTAACTTGTAAATAACTTTAAAAAGTTTTAAATCTTTGTGAATTTTCAATCAAGTTCAAACAATCAAGCATTAAATTTATTTTTATTTTACATTTCGAAATTTAGAAAATTTCGGGATGTGACAGTACGTGTGTGCCCAGAAAAGAAATCATCATCCTTCGACCTATGTGCCAGGCTAGCAATTTGCAAAGGCTTTGGGTTCGGGCCGTCTAATAGGGACATACTCTCTAGTTGTTCTTCTACGGTGTTGACTAGTCACGCCCGCCGGTGGTTTCTCACGTCAACACATTCTCGGCACGGTGGGACAATCTTCAACATCCACCACATCGCCATCTACATCCGAGATGGCGGAAAGCATTCCACCAAGTACGAGGACCTGGCTGACAAGCTCCAGAAGCATGACAAGGTCAAGGCGTCCTCGGAACCGAACTCGTCGGCTCCTGAGAAGATCCGTTCGCACGGCATCAAGCTCAATGGAGACACACGTCCGTTGCCTGATGTCAACACGATCGATCTCAGCCACTCCATAAGAGAACCAGGGTTCTCTTTCGATGCCAATATGGCGGGGTTCGTGATTCGCCATGACGCGGACAAAGCAGAGAGCAGCCACACTCGTGGCAAAGATAAAGACAAGGCCGTTCCACGTGACCGGCCCCAAAACGACGATAAACGATACCTGGCCGAGGAGGAGGTGAGAAGCATGCGATATCCACGCCCATTGTCCGTGCATCTCCTCAGCAAACATGATCAGCCATACGACCGACGTCGCCGCTACGGCGAAGACGATCAAAGAAATCATCGGTCTGATGCAGACGGGAGGTATCGTCGAACAACACCACAACGACGGGTACGAACGTCGCGCTAGAGGGAGGTCTGAGGAGCCGACAACGTGGATAGGCACTGGACCCCCCTCTTCGCACACTCGCTGGGATTCCGGAATGAGCTAACTACCAACAATCGGCAATTGCCTAGAATGTAAACAAAAGGAGAAGGGTACAGCTAAGGTATCCGTGTTCGAGCGCCTGGGCCTCTCCCGCCTTGGAGCAAGCATACCGAGTCCGTTCAGATGGAAGATCACGAGGAACTAGAGGACGGTGATGAAGAGGATAAGTATCATCTGGACAAGATGGTGTCCCGACGGGCTCAGCCGTCCCAAAACGAAGGGTTCCGACACGTGCGTTGGAAGAAGCCGAAAGGTTATATTCGCACGCGCTGAGGAAGGCACGGCCTGACCTGGCCGCCAAAATTGCGAACCCTGACGAAGAAGGTCGGCCACAAAGAAAAGAGTGGCGTGATACGTCCAATTTGCATCACTATTTTGTATCATAATTTGTCGTTATTCATTGATATATTTCATATTGGGACACAATACTTATGTTATTTCATCTATTTTGCATGTTTCATCATCATTGGAGGATCAAGCACCGGAGCCAGGATTCTGCTGGAAAAAGCACCGTCATAACGCAATATTTCGGAAGATCAACCGTGGAAGGAAATTTCACGTAAATTCCTATTTTTCCGTGACACGAGGGAGCTTAAAGGGGAAGAGGAGAAGAGCCATCGTGGCCTAGACCACGTGGCGCGCGCCCAAGGCCCGGCCGCGCCACCTCGTGCTCGGGGGCCCCAGCCCTTTCGCCCCTTTCTTCGCGGCATCCTTCGTCCCGAAAACCCTAAGCCACGAGGATCCTACAGCCGCCTCTGCGGGGCGGAGAACACCAGAGAGAAAAGAGCTCTCCGGCAGGAATCCGCCGGGAAAATTCCCTCCCGGAGGGGGAAATCGACGCCATCGCCATCGTCATCGAGCGGGACATCATCTCCATCATCATCATCATCATCTCCACCATCTACACCGCCATCACCACCGCTGCACCTCGTCATCGCTGTAGCAATTCGGGTTTGATCTTGATTGTTTGATAGGGAAACTCTCCCGGTGTTATTCTATACTTGTTGTAGATGCTATTGAGTGAAACCATTGAACCAAGGTTCATGTTCAGATTGCTATTCATCATCATATCACCTCTGATTGTATTCCATATGATGTCTCGTGAGTAGTTCGTTTAGTTCTTGAGGACATGGGTGAAGTCTAAATGCTAGTAGTGAATTATGGTTGAGTAATATTCAATGTTATGATATTTAAGTTGTGGTGTCATTCTTCTAGTGGTGTCGTGTGAACGTCGACTACACGATACTTCACCATTTATGGGCCTAGGGGATCTTCTTCTGGTTAATTGCGGGTTGCCGGAGTGACAGAAACCTAAGCCCCGTTAGTATATCGATGCAGGAGGGATTGCAGGATCTCAGAGTTAAGGTGGTTAGATTTATCTTAATTACTTTCTTGTAGTTGGATGCTTGCAAGGGGTATAATCACAAGTATGTATTAGTCCTAGGAAGGGTGCATTAGCATAGGTTCACCCACACAACACTTATCAAAACAATGAAGATTAATCACCTGTATGTAGCGAAAGCACTAGACTAAAATCCCCGTGTGTCCTCGGGAACGTTTGATCATTATAAGTAAACAAACCGGCTTGTCCTTTGTGCTAAAAAAGATTGGGCCACTCGCTGCAATTATTTCTCTCGCATTTTATTTACTTGTACTTTTATTTATCTGCAATATCAAAACCCCTGAATACTTGTTCGTGAGCATTTACAGTGAATCCTTCATCGAAACCGTTTGTCAACACCTTCGCTCCTGTTGTCTTGACACTCTTATTTATCGAAAGTACTACGATACACCCCTATACTTGTGGGTCATCAAGACTATTTTCCGGTTGCCGGGGAGTGAAGCGCTATTGGTAAGTGGAATTGGTAAGGAAAACCTTTACTGTTTGTGCTGATTTTATTTCTGCCTGCTGCTATAAGTCATTATGGAGAGATCTTCTCTTCAATTTCTATTTGGGAAATCTACTACTACTGCAACGGTAGTGGATGAAGCGCCAGGTGAGGAAGTAGTACCATATAAAATACCTACGAAAATTATTGAACGTGTTATGGATAACCGCTATGAAGGGGATGGAACGTCCATCCTGGTGATCATTTACTATTTTTGCATGAATTATGCGGGTTATTCAAATGTGCAGGTATTTCCATGAATGAAGTTAGGAAGAAACTATTCACTATATCGCTGTCTGGTAAAGCGGCGCACTGGTATAAATTGCTGAAGAATGGTGATTCTATTGATTGGGAGGACATTGTGCCTTTATTCTATTCCAAATTTTATCCTCCAAGTGAAATTCACAAAGATCGGAACCGCATATATAATTTCTGGCCTCATGATGGAGAGTATCGCCCAAGCTTGGGGAGATTGAAGTCTTTAATGCTCAAATGCCCCATTCATGAGCTTCCTGGTAATGTTATTATTGATAATTTCTATGCAAGACTTTCTTTTCAAGACAAGACCTTGCTGGATACTTCTTGTTCTGGATCATTTACACGCAAGAATGAAGAGTTTAAAAGGGACCTTCTTGATCGGATCCAAGAAAATACTGAAGGATGGGAGAATGACAAAGATAGAGAATCAGTATAATTTATGATTATAAATGCATTGAAGCTTTTATGGATACTGATAAATTTCGTAATATGAGTGCTACATATGGTCTTGATTCCCAAGTTGTTGCAAATCTTTATAAAGCTTTTGCCTCTCATTATGAACTGCCTAAGAAGAATTTTGATAGGTATCATGAACCGTATAAAGATAAAATTGATTCATCTGTAAACAAATGTGTAGTGATTGAAACTGTTGATAATGTTATTCCTGAAGCTTATATTGAAAAAACTCCTTCCTAAAATGAAGGAGTACTCTGTCATATCTAGTGCGTTAATAAAAGTGAAAAGAAACCTAAAGAACCTGAAGAACAAATTAAAATTGAACCTGCTGTTGCAATAGTTAAAGATCTTGTGACTGAGAATGTGGAGGATGGTCATATTATTTTCTGTGAAGATGCTTCTAATATTGTTTCACATCCTAATAAACCCAAACAAGTTAGTGTTCCTATGCTATCTGTTAGAATTGGTGATCATTGCTATTATGGTTTATGTGATATTGGTGCAAGCTGTTAGTGCTATACCTTATGAACTTTACACGGAGATTATGCACGAAATTGGTTCTTGTGAGCTTGAAGATATTGATGTGGTTATACATCTGGCTAATAGAGAAACTATTTCTCCGATTGGTATTGTTCGAGATGTGGAAGTTCTATGTGGTAAGATTAAATATCCCGCTGACTTTTTGGTACTTGGTTCTGCTGCTAGTGATTATTGTCCTATCATTTTTGGTAGACCTTTTCTAAATACTTGTGGAGCTATTATAGATTGTAAGAAAGAGAAAATTTTGACTAGATTTGCTGGTGAACCTTATGAATTTAACTTTTCTAAATTTACCAAAACTCCTTATAAAGTTGACTTGCCTAGTAATGATTTTAAAATGGAGCAATGTGCATCTATTGTTCTTGTTCCTAATAACCCTTTGCAGCAACATTTGGAGAATAGTGAAAGTGAAGCTTTTAGGAAAGAAAGAGATGAGCTTGAGGAAATTTTTCGTCGCCAACCTATTCTCAAGCATGATTTACCGGTGGAAGATCTGGGTACAACACCACCACCGAAGGAAGATCCTGTTTTTGATCTAAAGCCTTTACCTGATAATCTTAAATATGCTCATATTGATGATAAGAAAATATATCCTGTTATTATTAGTTCTAAGCTTTCAGAGATTGAGGAAGAAAGGTTATTGGAAATATTGAAGAAACACCGAGGGGCTATTGGCTATACTCTTGATGATTTGAAAGGGATTTCTCCTTCTATTTGCCAACATGCTATTAATATGGAAGAAGATGCAAAGCCCGTTGTTGAACATCAACGTCGTCTAATTCCGAAGATGAAGGAAGTGGTAAGGAATGAGGTATTAAAACTCCTTGAAGCTGGTATTATATATCCTATTGCTGATAGTAGATGGGTTAGTCCTGTGCATTGTGTTCCTAAGAAAGGAGGAATGACTGTTGTGCCTAATGATAATGATGAGCTTATTCCTCAAAGAATAGTTGTAGGTTATAGAATGTGCATTGATTTTCGTAAAGTTAATAAAGTTACTAAGAAAGATCATTACCCTTTACCCTTTATTGATCAAATGTTAGAGAGGTTGTCTAAAAATACTCATTTTTGTTTTCTTGATGGTTATTCTGGGTTTTCACAAATTGCTGTTAAAGCTAAAGATCAAGAGAAAACCACTTTTACTTGTCCTTATGGAACTTATGCTTATAGGCGTATGCCTTTTGGTTTATGTAATGCTCCTGCTACTTTTCAAAGATGCATGTCTGCTATTTTTCATGGTTTTTGCGAAAGTATTGTAGAGGTGTTCATGGATGATTTTTCTGTCTATGGGAATTCTTTTGATAATTGCTTGCGAAACCTCGATAAAGTTTTGCAGAGATGTGAAGAAACTAACCTTGTTCTTAATTGGGAGAAATGCCACTTTATGGTTAATGAAGGAATTGTATTGGGACATAAAATTTCTGAGAGAGGTATTGAAGTTGATAGAGCTAAAGTTGAAGCAATTGAGAAGATGCCCTATCCGAGGGATGTTAAAGGTATTCGTAGTGTTCTTGGTCATGCTGGGTTTTATAGGAGATTTATTAAAGATTTCTCTAAAATTTCAAAGCCTCTTACTAATCTTCTTCAAAAAGATGTACCTTTTGTTTTTGATGATGATTGTAAGGAAGCTTTTGAAACTCTAAAGAAAGCCTTAACAACTGCTCCTGTAGTTGAACCTCCTGATTGGAATTTGCCTTTTGAAATTATGTGTGATGCTAGTGATTTTGCTGTAGGCGCTGTTCTTGGACAGCGAGTAGATAAAAAATTAAATGTTATTCATTATGCTAGTAAGACTCTTGCTGCTCAAAGAAATTATGCTACAACTGAAAAAGAATTGTTAGCTGTAGTCTTTGCTTGTGATAAGTTTAGACCTTATATTGTTGATTCAAAAGTTACAATTCATACTGATCATGCTGCAATTAGATACCTTATGACAAAGAAAGATGCTAAGCCAAGGCTTATTAGATGGGTACTTCTGTTGCAAGAATTTGATTTACATATTATAGATAGGAAAGGTGCCGATAATCCTGTTGCTGATAATTTGTCTAGATTGGAAAATATTGCTTATGATCCTGTTCCTGTTAATGATAGTTTTCCAAATGAACAATTGGCTGTAATAAAGGTGAGCTCGCGAGAGAGCCCTTGGTATGCAGATTATGCTAACTTTATTGTTTCGAAGTATTTGCCTCCAACCTTTTCAGCTCAGCAAAGGAGGAAATTCTTTTATGACTTGAGGCATTATTTTTGGGATGACCCACACTTATATAAAGAAGGAGTGGATGGTATTATGCGAAGATGTGTTCCTGAATATGAACAACAGGAGATATTGAATAAATGTCATGGAAGTGTTTATGGAGGACATCACGCTGGAGATAGAACCGCGCAAAAGGTTCTACAATCAGGTTTTTATTGGCCAACACTCTTCAAAGATGCAAGGAAATTTATTTTATCTTGTGATGAATGTCAAAGAGTTGGTAATATCTCTAGACGCAATGAAATGCCTATGAATTATACTCTTGTTATTGAACCATTCGATTGTTGGGGATTCGACTTCATGGGTCCTTTCCCTTCTTCAGACGGTAACACTCATATACTTGTCGCTGTTGATTATGTTACTAAATGGGTAGAAGCTATACCTACAAAAAGTGCTGATGGTGAGACCTCTATAAAAATGCTTGTAGATATTATATTTCCTAGATTTGGAGTACCTAGATATATTATGACTGATGGAGGTTCTCATTTCATTCATGGAGGTTTTAGAAAAACTCTTGCTAAGTATGGTATTAATCATAGAATTGCTTCTGCTTATCATCCTCAAACTAGTGGTCAAGTAGAATTATCAAATAGAGAGATTAAAGCTATCTTGGGTAAGACTGTTAATAAATCTAGAAAGAATTGGCCTAGCAAATTGAAAGAAGCACTATGGGCTTATAGAACTGCTTATAAAAATCCTATGGGAATGTCACCTTATAAAATGGTTTATGGAAAAGCTTGTCATTTACCTTTAGAACTAGAGCACAAAGCTTATTGGGCTGTTAGAGAATTAAATAAAGATCCTAAATTAGCCGGTAATAAGAGGTTGTTGCAATTAAGTTCTCTAGATGAATGGAGAAGTGAAGCTTATGAAAATGCTAAACTCTTTAAAGAAAAAGTTAAAAAATGGCATGATAGAAGGATCATCAAAAGAGAATTTAATGTTGGAGATCAAGTTCTATTGTATCGGTCTCGTCTCAGATTCTTTGCAGGGAAATTACTCTCGAAGTGGGAAGGACCATATGTTGTTGAGGAGGTGTATCGTTCAGGAGCAATTAAAATTAGCTCTCTCCAAGGCAATGCCACACAAGTGGTGAATGGACAAAGACTCAAGCATTATATCTCGGGTGATTCTTATAATGTGGATGTTGATATTATTCAAGTGGAAACACCGGAGGCTTTCATCAAAGGACAAATAGACAGTCCGCCAGAACTGGACTTCGAATAGGTAACAGTATAGGTAATGAAAAGTCCGCGTTTACCTTTCCGAACATTATTTTTGCTGTTTTTGGAAAATATGAAAATTACGGAATCGAAACGGAGTGGAAAAGACGCGCGAGGGCCCGTCACCACAGGCCGGCGCGGGCCCCACCCTGGCCGCGCCGACCTATGGTGACGGCACCTCGGCGTCCCGTTCCCACTCGTTTTCGGCCTGGAACCTTCCTTTTGTCGTAAAAATATTTGCTATATAATCCCCCGGACCCCAGGTCCGTAATATCGTTTTCTCGTCGCGTTTTGTTTCGAGCTGTTTTCCAGGATCTGCTTCGGATCTAGATCCATCATGTCTTCGTCGGGAACTCCGAAGGACAGCTTCTTTGAGGACGTCGTCAACCCGTACATGAACGAGCTGAAGATGCACCCCAAAGAGTTGCAGCTCGTGGGTGGAGAGTTGCAGATCAAAGATGTCCAGGGTCCTAAGGGAGAAGGGAGCTTGGAAGACAGGATGGAGAAGCTGGAACAAGAGGTTTTCAACTACAAGAAGATGGCTGAGCGTGAAGTGGATATCTTTCACAAGATTGTGTCTGAACTCATTGATGGACACAAGAAGGAGATTGCGAAGCTGTGGGACGATATCTTCTCACTTCACGACACCACCAACAAACTCCAAGCTCAACTCTATGATGTCCATAATCAGAACCGTGAGTATGAAAACAGGTTTAAGCGCATAAGTCATGCTGCTAGTTTCAGGTTTCCGGAAACCAAGATGTCTTTTGTTGATGGAGGGCCTCTTCCATGGAAGTCTGATGACGACAAAGATTCACCATCATCGCCGAAGGAGTAATTCATCATCGGTATTGGCATCCCCTTGGTTTGTTCCAAGCTTGGGGGAGTGCCGCGGTATCACATCATCACTTTTATCTTTTACTATCAAGTAGCGTCATATCATGAGTAGGGAAGTTATCATATAGAATAGTATGCAATGTGGAAGTATCTCTCTTAGTTAGTTATCGATGTATCCGTTGGTGTGAGTTATCGTTATGGAATATTAGTGAGAAGTCTTATCATTTACTTTTTGCACACCTTATTTTAGTTTGCAATCTCCATTATATGATTACTCTTGACATGAGTATTGATATCACTTTGGGAGCATCAAGTAAGTCTATTTGGTTTTGGCAAACTTAGCATTGGTCAATAGCAACAACATCTTGATGTTTAATGAAGGAGAGAAATACACTTAGATACATTACTCTATTATCTCTATGCTAATGAGTTTAGTATTCTGAAGTTAAAATTGCTTGTGCTTATGAGAAAGATGCATGATTGTTCTATCATATGTATATTTGTTTGTTTCCCAACTTTATGCTTGCTATCAAACCTTGCTAGCCAAAGACCTGTATCGAGAGGGAATGCTTCTCATACATCCATAACCTTAGACCAAACCTATGCCATTTGTGTCCACCATACCTACCTACTACATGGTATTTTCTGCCATTTCAAGTAAATACTTCATGTGCTACCTTTAAATTATTCAAACTATACTACCTCTTATTTGTGTCAATGTTTTATAGCTCATGAGGAAGTATGTGGTGTTTTATCTTTCAATCTTGTTGGGCGAACTTTTCCTAATGGACTAGCGGCACATCCGCTTATCCAATAACTTTGCAATAAGAGCTGGCAATGAGGTTCCCAGCCCCAATTAATAACTTTCATTAATAATTCTCTTCACATGTTTTGCTCTGATTCATCAGTAAGCAACTTAATTTTGCAATAGACACTCCTCCATGGTATGTGAATGTTGGAAGGCACCCGTGGATTCGGTTAGCCATGGATTGAGAAAGCCAAGGTTGGGGGGAGTGTCATCCTAAATAAAACTAAAATACATGTGTAAACAAAAGAGAAGGGGGATGATCTACTTTGCTGGTAGAGATGCCGTCCCTCATGGGAGCCGCTCTTGGAAGGTTCGTTTGGCAAGGGGTTAGTACCCGCTACCATTCGTTGACAACAACAAACACCGCTCAAAATCTTACTTTTATGCTCTTTATATGATTTCAAAACTTGAAAAGCTCTAGCACATGATTTAATCCCTGCTTCCCGAAGGGCCTATCTTTACTTTTATGTTGAGTCAGTATACCTATTTCCTCTATCTTAAGCAAGCAATTGAGTTGTTGTGAACCAATCATTTATGCTATGATTCAGTTGATCATGTCTTTTATGCTTTCCTGTTTAGTACCAATTTTATCTAAATGAATATTACTTTGAAGTTATCAATGATTATGAAGAGATTGTCATGCTTGAATATGAAGGCTCAGCTATAAAGTCTAATATGAAAGCTTTGCTTAGAAGTACAATCCGTTAGTAGTTCTCTGACCAAGAACAAAGTTTGCCATCACCAATTATGATTTCTTATGCACCTTTACTTGTGATTTCTCTTTACTTATTTCAAGATGAGTTATATGAGGAAGTTGTTTACTAGAATGTCTTGTGTGAATGAATATGATGCTTCTTGTCCGTATTTTATTTATCGACTCTTCACTCCATAAACATGTGGTCTCGTTTATCGAGCTCAGTTTCGCTTGGGGACAAGCGAGGTCTAAGCTTGGGGGAGTTGATACGTCCAATTTGCATCACTATTTTGTATCATAATTTGCTGTTATTCATTGATATATTTCATATTGGGACACAATACTTATGTTATTTCATCTATTTTGCATGTTTCATCATCATTGGAGGATCAAGCACGGGAGCCAGGATTCTGCTGGAAAAAGCACCGTCAGAACGCAATATTTCGGAAGATCAACTGTGGAAGGAAATTTCACGTAAATTCCTATTTTTCCAGATGACGGAGGGAGCCAGAAGGGGAAGAAGAGAAGAGCCATCGGGGCCCAGACCACGGGCGGCGCGGCCAAGGCCCGGCCGCGCCACCCGTGCTCGGGGGCCCCACGCCCCCGCCTCCCTTTCTTCGCGTACTCCTTCGTCCCGAAAACCTAAGCCACGAGGGATCCTCACGAAGGGTTACAGCCCGCCTCTCGGGGCGGAGAACACCAGAGAGAAAGAGCTCTCCGGCGGGCAGGAATCCGCCCTCCCCGGGAGGGGGAAATCGACGCCATCGCCATCGTCATCGAGCGGGACATCATCTCCATCATCATCATCATCATCTCCACCATCTACACCGCCATCACCACCGCTGCACCTCGTCATCGCTGTAGCAATTCGGGTTTGATCTTGATTGTTTGATAGGGAAACTCTCCCGGTGTTATTCTATACTTGTTGTAGATGCTATTGAGTGAAACCATTGAACCAAGGTTCATGTTCAGATTGCTATTCATCATCATATCACCTCTGATTGTATTCCATATGATGTCTCGTGAGTAGTTCGTTTAGTTCTTGAGGACATGGGTGAAGTCTAAATGCTAGTAGTGAATTATGGTTGAGTAATATTCAATGTTATGATATTTAAGTTGTGGTGTCATTCTTCTAGTGGTGTCGTGTGAACGTCGACTACACGATACTTCACCATTTATGGGCCTAGGGGAGTGCATCTTGTATTCGGTTGCTAATTGCGGGGTTGCCGGAGTGACAGAAACCTAAGCCCCCGTTAGTATATCGATGCAGGAGGGATTGCAGGATCTCAGAGTTTAAGGCTGTGGTTAGATTTATCTTAATTACTTTCTTGTAGTTGCGGATGCTTGCAAGGGGTATAATCACAAGTATGTATTAGTCCTAGGAAGGGCGGTGCATTAGCATAGGTTCACCCACACAACACTTATCAAAACAATGAAGATTAATCACCTGTATGTAGCGAAAGCACTAGACTAAAATCCCGTGTGTCCTCAGAACGTTTGATCATTATAAGTAAACAAACCGGCTTGTCCTTTGTGCTAAAAAGGATTGGGCCACTCGCTGCAATTATTTCTCTCGCATTTTATTTACTTGTACTTTATTTATCTGCAATATCAAAACCCCCTGAATACTTGTCTGTGAGCATTTACAGTGAATCCTTCATCGAAACTGCTTGTCAACACCTTCTGCTCCTCGTTGGGTTCGACACTCTTATTTATCGAAAGTACTACGATACACCCCCTATACTTGTGGGTCATCAGCGCCCTAGGCAAAGGAAAGCCGATGATGAAACATCGGCTGGCACGAACATGGTCTTCATCCTTCCTGCGGAATTTAGCGCTCCAAGGTTATATGAAGCACCTGTGGCACAATTGGACTGCGGCCCACGGCCGGTCATCTTCGAGAAGCCGCGAGAAAGGAGTTACAGGCATCTGAAGGCCCTGTACTTACGAGGTTACATCAATGGGCAGCTTGTCAATAAGATGTTGGTGGACACCGGAGCGGCAGTCAACATTATGCCATACTCCATGCTACGTCGGTTGGGACGCTCCAGCTCGGATTTAATCAAAACCAATGTGACATTGAGCGATTTCAACGGCCAAGCATCTGACGCGCAAGGTGTTCTAAACGTGGATCTGACCGTAGGAAGGAAGACTATCCCTACGACGTTCTTTGTTGTCGACAGCAAAAGCACCTATGCTGTAATATTAGGGAGGGATTGGATCCACGCCAACTGTTGCATCCCATCCACAATGCACCAATGCCTAATACAGTGGGATGGAGATGAAGTGGAGGTCGTCCACGCCGATGATGCAGCCGAGATTTCAACAGCCGGCATGGGCATTTGGGAAGCATCAGGTCAAGAACCGCTCTCGGGCATCAATTTGGACGACAACGCATCGATGTGACAAAGAACGGGGTAAGGCTGGTTCTATCCACCGGACTGACCGTATAACGAGAACAACATCGATGGACAAATGTGTTGAGGCTGATCCTTGCGATCGGCCCCAAAGATTGGTGGAGGAACATTATAAAGCCTTCACCGAGCAAGCAACGTCGAGGCCGATTCCAGCAATCGGCCAGAATTGTCCCCACCATCTATTTTGCCTGGGATCAACATTTGACCCAGCAGGGACTACCTAAAGAGCCGATACCATCAATCTTCTTGACAGGATCGGCTCGGGGGGGCATCTAGATGGATTAAATACATATGAGGCAAGCATTGGGGCAAGTCGGCCGTGGAAAACACAGCCGATGCGCAGACATCGACTTAAGGATACGAAGAAGCCGATGCATGGCCATCGACTCAAGGAATACAACTGTTGCAAATGGAAGCCCAGGGCTACCTTAGTTGGCAGATTCGGTGGGGTGAGCAAGAAAATCAGTGTGGGCATCCAGGGCCACTTTTAGTTCATTAGAGCCACTACATTTGGGGGCCTCTTAGTTCAAGGGGGAGGTTGAAGGATTTTTTCTGCTACATTGATGAAAGCTGAAGAAGCTCGGGGGGCAGTTCTCGTTGATGGTCCTCTGCTTTTGAAAAGCCGATTTGGCTAGAATCGGTTGGTGCTGCACCTGTTACAGGATGAGGCTCTACGAAGATTTCTCCAACTGTTTGGTGACTCAGGTCTTCTCCGCGAGGACCTCCGGCGTCGTTTGCAAGCCTTCAGGTGTAACGCTGCTGGCGAATTCAAGGATTGCAGCCGTACCCAATCAGGCTAGGATCAAGAGAACAACCGACGATCATCCGGCTAGATTGAACTCATTTCCACCAGAGGTTGCCCCATTAGTCTGAAGGTTCTCTGTTGTTGACGGCCGAGTTGGTCAGGATCGGTTGATGCTACACCGCAGCTGAGAGGTGGATAGTGGCCCGATACTACCGGTTCACTTTCATGCTCGCCTTGGTCAAAGGCTCGGGGGGCATCTGACCGTGGAGGTTTCTTTGCCCTGGAGGATCCTTTGCTATCAAAAGCCGATTTATTTTTGGAATCGGCTAGCGCTGGTGTCACCAAAGTATATCAGTTCCCACATCAATTGGGAGACAAGCCTAGAGCTCCGTTGAGGGCACTTGCCCAAGATCAAATCATCAGCCTGCGCAAAGCCGATGCGCAGCTATCGGCTCTAGTACGAGCACTCAAAGTTGCCTCATTACCGGTTTGGCAATGCCGAAGACGTTGGCATCCCAAAACAGCCTATTGTTCATTGAGTCAGGGGTGATCGCCTAAAGTAGTGGCTGACAATGGGAGAAGGGAGATCGGCTCATTAAAAATCGATTGAGTTGACAATCGGCTAAGTTAGCATAAAAAAGAATCAGTGAAATCAAGTTGGGGAATTTTCCATTGATAACTAGATTTCTTACAAGGGAGGAACCGATTGCTTAAGAAGAGAAGAACAAAAGGAGGGGCCACTACTACTAGACCTACACTAGTAGATCCTAATCTACGGGCCGTCACTGCCTTCATCATCATCCCCGGAGTTCCCATCACGCTGCCGCCGACGGGCTCGTCGTCGCTTCCCGAAGCCCTTTGGGGCTTCATCCTCTTCGCGTCGCTGCCGTTGTCCCACCACATGCGGAGGCGCTTCGCTGGTGGGTAGCCCTCGTCGCCTTCTTCCTCCTCTTCCTCCTCGTCGGAGGAGAAGCCCCCTTCCCAGGGGAAGAGGTCGTCGTCACTTGTTGCTTCCAGCTCTCCGTCAAGGAGGAACTGAAGGTCTTCTTCCCCGGTGAGGGGTTCGCGTCTTCCGACTCTTTGAGAAGTCCTGCCCCGCGCGTCCCAATATTCTGGGGCGCGGGCCTCGTAGATGGCCATCGATCGACCTCCGCTCGAGCTCGCCGGAGAGGAGGACTGAGGAGGCCAGAGGAAGCAAGGAAGAGGAAGGATCCATGGGGACTAATGAGGGTTTTTGGGTTTGCCGATGGTTACTGTGGAGCAAGGGGATGAAGAAAGGAATTATGGGGAGTGGCCAAATGAAAAGGGGCGAAGCGATTTAATGCCCAAGCAGTTTCCGAGGACGTGGTGCCAGAACCGTCAAATCGCGCAGAGAAGGCGAGGAGGCAAGACGTCATCATGAAGTATACTGCGACAGTTCTGCTCTGCCATGACATGACCCGACGGAAAGCGTAATGATTTTGGAAATGTCATTTCCAAAACCAGGGGGGCATGTGTTATCACCAAAATTTGACCGAGTCGAGGTGGGCCGCGATCAGATGGACGTGAAAATTGTACATGGAAGAAATACGTGAATCGGCCCTTTTATACCAAGTTGGGCTAAACCGCCCATGTATCTGTAACATATTAGATCGCATCTTAGTTTAGAAGTTAGAGTTTTACCCGTGCACGGTTTGGTGCACGCCACATTAGAAAGTCCCCCGGACTATAAATATGTATCTAGGGTTTATGGAATAAACAACAACCAACGTTCACCACAAACCAATCTCGGCGCATCGCCAACCCCTTCGTCTCAAGGGTTTCTCCGGTCACCATGCTGCCCAGATCGCATCTCGATCTAAGCGGGGATGCTGATACGTCTCCAACGTATCGATAATTTCTTATGTTCCATGCTACTTTATTGATGATACCTACATGTTTTATGCACATTATATGTCATATTTATGCATTTTCTGGAACTAACCTATTAACAAGATGCCGAAGAGCCGGTTGCTGTTTTCTGTTTTTGGTTTCAGAAATCCTAGTAAAGAAATATTCTCGAATTGGACGAAACTTTCGCCAGGGTCCTATTTTGCACGAAGCTCCAGAAGACCGAAGACCTAACGAGTGGGGCCACGAGAGGCCAGGGGTGGCCGGCGCCCAGGCCCTGGCCGCGCCGACCTATCCCCTCGTGTGGCCCCCCGCGCTGACCCTCCGCCTACTTAAAGCTTCCGTGAACTCATCGAGAGCCACGACGGAAAACCCGCGAGACGCCGCCGCCGTGGAATCCCATCTCAGGGATTCTTGAGACGTCCGACCCTGCCTAGAGGGATTCATCTCCGAGGACTCACACCGCCATGGTCGCTCCGGAGTGATGAGTGAGAGTCACCCTGGACCATGGGTCCAGCAGAGCTGATGGTCGTCCTTCTCCTTGTTGTGCTTGTTTGGATCTTGTGAGCTGCCTAACATGATCAAGATCATCTATATGTAATTCTATATGTTGTGTTTGTCGGGATCCGATGGATAGAGAGTACTATGATTATGGTGATTATCAATCTATTGTTCATGTGTTGTTTATGATCTTGCATGCTCTCCGTTATTAGTAGAGGCTCCCAAGTTTTTACTCTAACTCCAAGAGGGAGTATTTATGCTCGATAGTGGGTTCATGCCTCCATTGAATCTGGGACAGGACAGAAAGTTCTAAGGTTGTGGATGTGCCGTTGCCACTAGGGATAAAACATTGATGCTATGTCTAAGGATGTAGTTGTTGATTACATTACGCACCATACTTAATGAATTGTCTGTTGCTTTGCAACTTAATACTGGAGGGGGTTCGGATGATCCTAAGGTGGACTTTAGGCATAGATGTGGGGCGGGATATGTCTTGTCTAATGCCCAATTAAATCTCACTATATTTATCATGTCATGTATATGCATTGTTATGCCTTTCTCTATTTGTCAATTGCCCGACCGTAATTTGTTCACCCAACATGCTTTTATCTTATGGGAGAGACACCTCTAGAACCTGTGGACCCCGGTCCTATTCTTTACATAGCATACACTCATCTGACCACTTCTTTGCAAACATCTTCCACTGATACGTTTAATCCTTTGTTAAGCCGGTGAGATTGACAACCTCACTGTTTTGGGACAAAGTACTTGGGTTGTGTTGTGCAGTTCCGCGTTGGCGCCGGAATCCCGGTGTTGCGCCGCATCACATTTCGCGACCATCAACCTTCAACGTGCTTCTTGGCTCCTACGTTCGATTAAACCTTGGTTTCATACCGAGGGAAACTTGCTTCTATACGCATCATACCTTCCACTTGGGGTTCCCAACCACGTGTGCATCTACGCGTATCAAGCTAAATTTCTGGCCGTTGGAGATCAAGACACAAAGGGAGTCTCCACTTCTCAATCTCTTTACTTTGTTTTTGTCTTGCTTTATTTTATTTACTACTTTGTTTGCTGCACCTAAACAAAACAAAAAAAATTAGTTGCTAGTTTTACTTTATTTACTGTCTTGCTCTCCATATCGAAAACACAAAAATTAGTTACTTGCATTTACTTTATCTAGTTTGTTTTATTTATGCTGCTAAAATGGCCAACCATGAAAATACTAAATTGTGTGACTTCACAAATGCAAATAATAATGATTTCCTATGCACACCTATTGCTCCACCTGCTACTACAGCAGAATTCTTGAAATTAACCTGCTTTACTGAATTTGGTTATGAGAGAACAATTTTCTGGTGCTAGTTCTGATGATGCTGCTGCCCATCTCAATAATTTTGTTGAACTTTGTGAAATGCAAAAGTATAAAGATGTAGATGGTGATATTATTAAATTGAAAGTGTTTCCTTTCTCATTAAGAGGAAGAGCTAAAGATTGGTTGCTATCTTTGCCTAAGAATAGTATTGATTCATGGACTAAATGTAAGGATGCTTTTATTGGTAGATATTATCCTCCCGCTAAAATTATATCTTTGAGAAGTAGCATAATGAATTTTAAACAATTAGATACTGAACATGTTGCTCAAGCTTGGGAGAGAATGAAAACTTTGGTAAAGAATTGCCCAACCCATGGACCACTTACTTGGATGATCATCCAAACCTTCTATGCAGGACTAAATTTTTCTTCGCGGAATTTATTGGATTCAGTGCTGGAGGTACCTTATGTCCATCACATTGGGGGCGGCTACAAAACTTCTTGATGATATGATGACAAATTATTCTGAATGGCACACGGGAAGAGCTCCACAAGGTAAGAAGGTAAATTCGTTGAAGAAACCTCTTCCTTGAGTGATAAGATTGATGTGATTATGTCTATGCTTGTGAATGGTAGATCTAATGTTGATCCAAATAATGTTCCTTTAGCTTCATTGGTTGCTCAAGAAGAAAATGTTGATGTGAATTTCATTAAAAATAATAATTTCAACAACAATGCTTATAGGAACAACTCTCGTAATAATTATAGGCCATATCCTTCTGCTAATGGTAATGGTTATGGTAATTCTTATGGGAATTCTTAACAACAATAGGAATAGTAATCTCTGGTCTTGAAGCTATGTTTAAAGAATTTATTAGTACACAACCTGCTTTTAACAAATTGAGTGGAAAAAGCTTGATAAAATTGATACTATCGCTTCTAGAGTTGATAGACTTGCCTCTGATGTAAATCTTTTAAAATTGAAAGTTATGCCTAATAATGATATTGATAATAAGATTACTACTACAACAAATGCCATCCAAGTTAGAATTAATGAGAATATAAGATTAATGGATGAACTACGTGCTAGGTGGGATAGAGAAGAAAATGAAAACTAGCTAAAGAGAATAATGTTAAAGTTTGGACTATTACCACCACTAGTAATGCTAATTCTCCACATGTTGATGCACCTCCTACTATCAATGGTATATAATTGGTGTTGGCAATGTTTCTACCCTGCAAAGCGAACAAAACCTGAAATTGCTAAAACTCTGAAACTGCTTGTGATAAAACTGCTGAAATTTTTTCCAACCTTGGGAATAATGATCCCATTGCTGTAGCTCATAATGATTTAGATTTTGATGATTGCCACATCCTGAAGTTATAAAGTTCTTACAAAACTTGCTAAAAGTCCTAATGCTAGTGCTATAAATTTAGCCTTACAAAAAATATTACAAATGCTCTCATAAAAGCTAGAGAAGAGAAATTAAACTTGAAACTTCTATTCCTAGAAAGTTAGAGGATGGTTGGGAGCCCATCATTAAAATGAAATTCAATGACTTTGAATGTAATGCCTTATGTGATCTTGGTGCAAGTATTTCTAAAAAGATTTATGATATGCTTGACTTGCCACCATTGAAGAATTGTTATTTGGATGTTAATCTTACCGATAATGTTAAAAAGAAACCTTTGGGGAGGATTGATAATGTGCATATTACGGTTAACAATAACCTTGTCCCGTTGATTTTGTTGTCTTGGATATCGAATGCAATGCATCTTGTCCAATTGTGTTGGGAAGACCTTTTCTGTTGGTGCTGTTATTGATATGAGGGAAGGTAATATTAAATATCAATTTCCTCTCAAGAAAGGTATGGAACACTTCCCTAGAAAGAGAATGAAGTTGCCTTTTGATTCTATTATTAGAACAAGCTATGATGTTGATGCTTCTACTTCGATGTTACTTGATTTGCACTTTCTCGCCTAGCTGAAAGGCGTTAAAGAAAAGCGTTATGGAGACAACCCATGTTTTTACCTACAGAAATTTTTTGTTTTGTTGAGTCTTGGAAGTTGTTTACTACTGTAGCAACCTCTCCTTATCATGTTTTTGCCAAGTAAAGTTTCTATGTCAAAGTTGATGTTATATTTGGGATCGCTGCGCAGAAACAGCATTGCTGTCTGTCACTGAATCTACAATTCTCTGTAGAAAATTGAAAAAATCTGCCAATTACGAGCGTGATCCTCAGATATGTACGCAACTTTCATTAGTTTTGAGTTTTTCCATTTGAGCAAGTCTGGTGCCATTTCTAAATTGTCTTTACGGACTGTTCTGTTTTTGACAGATTCTGCCTTTTATTTCGCATTGCCTCTTTTGCTATGTTGGATTTATTTCTTTGATCCACTAATGTCCAGTAGCATTATGCAATGTCCAGAAGTGAAAATAATGATTGTGTCACCTCTGAATGAGTGAATTATTAATTGTGCACTAACCCTCTAATGAGTTTGCTTGAAGTTTGGTGTGAAGGAAGCTAAGGGTCAAGAGAGAGTATGATATACTATGATCAAGAGGAGTGAAAGTTTCTAAGCTTGGGGATGCCCCTGGTTCACCCCTGTATATTTTAAGAAGACTGTTGCTAAGCTTGGGATGCCTAAGGCATCCCCTTCTTCATCGACAACATCATCGGGTTCCTCCCTCGAAACTATATTTTTATTCAATCACATCTTGTATTCTTTGCTTGGAGCGTCGGTTTGTTTTCGTTTTTGTTTTTGTTTGAATAAGATGGATCCTAGCATTCACTTTGTGGAGAGAGACACGCTCCGCTGTTGCATATGGACACATGTGTCCTTAGGCTTTACTCATAATGTTCAAGGCGAAGTTTCTTCTTCGTTAAATTGTTATATGGTTGGAATTGGAAAATGCTACATGTAGTAATTCTAAAATGTCTTGGATAATGTGATACTTTGCAATTGTTGTGCTCATGTTTAAGCTCTTGCATCATATGCTTTGCACCCATTAATGAAGAAATACATAGAGCTTGCTAAAATTTTGATTTGCATATTTGGTTTCTCTAAGGTCTAGATAATATCTAGTATTGAGTTTTGAACAACAAGGAAGACAGTGGTAGAGTCTTATAATGTTTACAATATGTCTTTTATGTGAGTTTTGCTGCACTTGTTCATCCTTGAGTTTGCTTCAAATAACCTTGCTAGCCTAAACCTTGTATCGAGAGGGAATACTTCTCATGCATCCAAAATACTTGAGCCAACTACTATGCCATTTGTGTCCACCATAACTACCTACTACATGGTATTTCTCCGCCATTCCAAAGTAAATTGCTTGAGTGCTACCTTTTAAAATTCCATCATTCACCTTTGCAATATATAGCTCATGGGACAAAATAGCCTTAAAACTATCGTAGTATTGAATATGTACTTATGCACTTTATATTTTATTAAGTTGCTTGTTGTGCGATAACCATGCTTCTGGGGAACGCCATCAACTATTGTTGAATATCATGTGAGTTGCTATGCATGTCCGTCTTGTCTGAAGGTCTATCATTTTGGTGGTTGGAGCATGCAAAATTGTTAGAGAAGAACATTGGTCCGCTAACTAAAGCCATGAATCATGGTTGAAGTTTCAGTTTTGGACATATATCCTCAATCTCATATGAGAACAATAATCATTGCTACATGCTTATGCATTTAAGAGGAGTCCATTATCTGTTGTCCATGTTGTCCCGTATGGATGTCTAAGTTGAGAATAATCAAAAGCGAGAAATCCGAAATGCGAGCATTCTCCTTAGACCTTTGTACAGGCGGCATGGAGGTACCCCTTTGTGACACTTGGTTGAAACATGGCATGCGAAGATCCGTAGTCCAAGCTAAGTAGGACGAGGTGCGGGCACTATTAGTATACTATGCGTGAGGCTTGCAACTTGTAAGATATAATTTACATAACTCATATGCTTTATTACTACCGTTGACAAAATTGTTTCATGTTTTCAAAATAAAAGCTCTAGCACAAATACAGCAATCGATGCTTTCCTCTTTGAAGGACCATTCTTTTACTTTTATTGTTGAGTCAGTTTACCTATCTCCTTCCACCTTAAGAAGCAAACACTTGTGTGAACTGTGCATTGATTCCTACATATTTGCATATTGCACTTATTATACTACTTTTATGTTGACAATATCCATGAGATATACATGTTATAAGTTGAAAGCAACCGCTGAAACTTAATCTTCCTATGTGTTGCTTCAACACCTTTACTTTGATTTATTGCTTTATGAGTTAACTCTTATGCAAGACTTATTGACGCTTGTCTTGAAGTACTATTCATGAAAAGTCTTTGCTTTATGATTCACTTGTTTACTCATGTCATTACCTTTGCTTTGATCGCTGCATTCATTACATATGTTTACAAATAGTATGATCAAGATTATGATGGCATGTCACTTCAGAAATTATCTTTGTTATCGTTTTACCTGCTCGGGACGAGCAGAACTAAGCTAGGGGATGCTGATACGTCTCCAACGTATCGATAATTTCTTATGTTCCATGCTACTTTATTGATGATACCTACATGTTTTATGCACATTATATGTCATATTTATGCATTTTCTGGAACTAACCTATTAACAAGATGACGAAGAGCCGCTTGCTGTTTTCTCTGTTTTTGGTTTCAGATAAATCCTAGTAAAGAAATATTCTCGAATTGGACGAAACTTTCGCCCAGGGTCCTATTTTTGCACGAAGCTTCCAAGACCGAAGACCTAACGAAGTGGGGCCACGAGGAGGCCGGGTGGCCGGCGCGCCCGTGCCCCGGCCGCGCCGACTATCCCCGGCCCCCGTGTGGCCCCCGCGTTGACCCTCCGCCTACTTAAAGCCTCCGTCGCGAAACCCCCATTACCGAGAGCCACGATACGAAACCTTGCAGAGACGCGCCGCCGTGAATCCCATCTCGGGGATTCTCGGAGATCGTCCGACCCGCCGAGAGGGGATTCATCTCCTGAGGACTCTACACCGCCATGGTCGCCTCCGAGTGATGAGTGAGTAGTTCACCCCGACCATGGGTCCATAGCAGTAGCTAGATGGTCGTCTTCTCCTTGTTGTGCTTCATTGCTGGATCTTGTGAGCTGCCTAACATGATCAAGATCATCTATATGTAATTCTATATGTTGTGTTTGTCGGGATCCGATGGATAGAGAGTACTATGATTATGGTGATTATCAATCTATTGTTCATGTGTTGTTTATGATCTTGCATGCTCTCCGTTATTAGTAGAGGCTCGGCCAAGTTTTTACTCTTAACTCCAAGAGGGAGTATTTATGCTCGATAGTGGGTTCATGCCTCCATTGAATCTGGGACAGTGACATAAAGTTCTAAGGTTGTGGATGTGCTGCTGCCACTAGGGATAAAACATTGATGCTATGTCTAAGGATGTAGTTGTTGATTACATTACGCACCATACTTAATGCAATTGTTTGTTGCTTTGCAACTTAATACTGGAGGGGGTTCGGATGATAACCTGAAGGTGGACTTTTTAGGCATAGATGCAGTTGGATGGCGGTCTATGTACTTTGTCGTAATGCCCAATTAAATCTCACTATATTTATCATGTCATGTATATGCATTGTTATGCCTTTCTCTATTTGTCAATTGCCCGACCGTAATTTGTTCACCCAACATGCTTTTATCTTATGGGAGAGACACCTCTAGTGAACTGTGGACCCCGGTCCTATTCTTTACATAGCATACAATCTACCGCAATTGTGTTTACTGTTTTCTTTGCAAACATCTTCCACTCGATACGTTTAATCCTTTGTTACAGCAAGCCGTGAGATTGACAACCTCACTGCTTCGTTGGGACAAAGTACTTGGGTTGTGTTGTGCAGGTTCCGCGTTGGAATCCCCGGTGTTGCGCCGCATCACATTTCGCGACCATCAACCTTCAACGTGCTTCTTGGCTCCTACTGGTTCGATTAAACCTTGGTTTCATACTGAGGGAAACTTGCTTCTATACGCATCATACCTTCCACTTGGGGTTCCCAACGGACGTGTGCATCTACGCGTATCACCTGCCCACGTTGTTCATGCGTTGCTCGTACTGAAGCCTTTTTGATGGCGAGCAACGTAGTTATCATAGATGTGTTAGGGTTAGCATTGTTCTTAGTATCATATGCTGTCGTAGTGCAACCTTGCGCATCTAGCCGTCCTTGTACCTCATCATGGGTGCAGGGCGGCACCCCGCTTGATCATTATTTAGTAGATCTGATCCGTTACGATTGCTCCTTGATTCATCAAGGATTAGTTTAATATCTGCAATAGTTAGGCCTTACAAAGGGTTGGAGGATCCAGCGGCATGCAGGGTGTAGTTTGCTGCCCCTAGACAGATGTTCCGAGGATCAACCTAGTGTTGGTTTAGGCCTTGTCTAGGGCTGGCTTACGATCACCGTGCGTGAGCGCGAGGCCCAATCGTGAGTAGGATGATCCGATTATGCGGTGAAAACCCAAATCGTCGTGGATCTCATACGCTTCATCTTGATCAAGATCACCATATATTCGGCCACCTTGGACGAATCATGTGGATCGGCTCCATGAGCCGATCCACAGGATAACCTGAGAGCCGATCGAGGCTCGTATTTAACGTGTACGTGTGTGCCCTGCAGGAAACCAAGCGAGGCATCATCCACACCTTCCCGACCAGGGAGGTGGCACGCCCTTGCACTTCGGCGCGACCAGGAGGTGCCATGGCCGAGCCCAGGGATCGGGGCCAGCCGCAGCTCAGTTGTTCCCGGCCTACTGCAGTTGACTCGGCCACCGCCCGCCGTGGGTTTCGACAACAGCGCCGCCAAGGCCAAGCGCCCTCGCCCGTGTGAGGGAGTTGCGCCGCAGGAGGCGCAGCTCCGGCTGCGCGCGGAGCAGCCGGCGGCTCCTGACCCGCACTCCGCTCGGGAGAGGAGGCCATGGTCTCCGTGGCCGGAATCCCCCGGCGCGGTCGAGCCACAACAGCGCCTCGCCGCCTGGGGACGTCGTCGATGCCGCCGACGCCCACAGGGACTAGGCGGCGCACCGGCGGCCACCGCGTCCTCATCAAACCCTAATAGAGGGTTTTTTATCGAAAAATCATAACTGAACCCGGGCACAGATGGACCTGTTTCCTAGACCGTTCATTAGCTTTGAGATCGGTGGTATGGTCCTGTACCATACGTCGTATGGGAATTGTTTATTGCCGCGCCGCAGCCTCCATGGCCCACGTATCTCGCACACGCTGACCCCATCCTCCGTCGTCTCCCGCATACGGTACAGCTCAATTTAACAGAATGGACCGGACTCCGTTAAGCTATACCAGCCGCACACACACGGTGGTAGACATTTATTGCCGCACGGCCTACCTAACCAAGAGCGGTGCCTTCGTCCTCCTTCTCCCACAAGACTCCTCCCACATCGGGCACAGCCCTTGTTTGCCATCTCCCAACCACATCGGAGTCGTATCCTCCTAAGGTCGCAAGCATGTCGAGTTCATCCTCCAACTGCAGATCCAGCTCCACGCAGCATCCTCCCTCTCGTGCCTTGTCCACGATGCGGCGCCGAGATCGTCACCAAGATCTCGCGTCGCGGAACCCGGCCCGCGTCCGTTTCTACATGTGCACGCACACAGCAAGCTAATCCGCCGTATCTCATTGTATGATGCATCTTTTACTTAAGTTCTCGTCGTGTCCTAATCGATGGAGCATTTGTTGCAGACGGCGTCTCGCCCGTTCTTCGAGTGGCAGACACGTACGCGGCGAACTTGGGGCACCAACAGCAGTGTTCACCTGAGGCGCAGGACAGCGTGCCGTTCCGCGATCGGCCCATCCGATGGTCAAGCCGCCTCACCGCGCCGACAGAGGCTCGCCCACCGCGTCGTGGTTCTTGAAGGGCATCCCGTACAGGCTTGCCGCCGCCCGATACAGTCGAAGCATGCGACCAGAAGGCACATGTCGCCACTCCGGCTGGACCAGTTCTTCGTCTCCAGAAAGCTAGTGCGCCTGAAGCTCATGTTCTTCAGCAATCTGCTCCGCGCATGGTTGGATCAGCCGACCTGGCGGTCATCCGTCCGATTGTATCTGTCATCAACTTGGTGGCCACTGTTTCCGGTCTTGGGTGTTGTTGTAGTCATGGCATTCTCCCTGCAGTAGTTTCAGCTTTGTTAGTGCTAATGGAGTAGCTTCCCAATGGAAAGTATCTTGGCTATGTGTACCTGTCAGCTTAATATTTGTATGTGTACTCCCCATTGGCCGTTTGTAATTTGCAGTTTAGTCAAAACCATGTGTGCACTCCTTGGGTTTACTGTTTTTTTCATCCAACTGTGTGCAGTACAACAATCCAACGTTGACCCTGTAATACAACCATCAAACGCAGCCCAACTGCCCCCACATCATAGAGTAAATTTCTTTGTGCCGACACGTGTTGGTAGACATACAGACGGTTTCGCGTGGCCGTCGAGAGCTAACTCTGGCAGCTCCATCCCTACTCTCCCGCACAGGACAGTTTTCTCCTCATCTCCTTCCTCCCCGTCGCCTCATCTCGAACTTTCATCTCCACCTCGCGCCGGCGGCAGCTATCGCCATAGCTCGCATTTGACGCATCGTCTTTCTTCCTAAGTTCCTACAAAGACAACGCTATCCTTACTCGTTTTTGTTTGCTACACGACCCGACAAACTTAGATCTAGAGTAACCAGTCTCCGCTCGAATCCACTAATCCGTCATTGCACTCGCGCAGCCTCATGTCCGGTGCAAGTAGTTGCGGATTTGATTCCGTGACGATGACGGCAGATCTGATCCCGTCCGACCAGGGATTGCCTCCCCAAACCACCTGCGCCAACATCCAGTGCTCTGTGGAAGCATGTAGCAGCAGTCATCCAAACATTCATGATTTCAATAAATGGCCTGCTCGTCGATTGGTTTCGATGGAATGCTCTCTCTCCCGACATTCAAGCTCAACCTGAAGTTCAGTTCCTGATCATGAGCAAGGTGAACACTACCACCCGGCATATAGTTATAAGCAAGAATAAAGCAATAAAGTTCAGCATGTGCACAAGAGTTTGGCATACCCCGTGGCAACCGCGGCGTGAAAGGGCGCGACGCTACCATCACAGCTGAAGCTGTTGAGTTCATCAAGACCACACTTGGCATGCATCATGCCGGTGTACATGGTCGCGCACGCCGAGGATTTTCTCATGAGAGACATCACGTATGAGTCACAAACTTGAGAAAGACTGTTTCTGATTGCATTTGTCATTTAATGGTCATCCGCTTGCACCAACCACGAAGCATGATTATGCAAGCATAGATTTCTCGGGAGCATTAGCTAATACGGAGACAATCCCGCAAGATAATTGGTGCGAGCACGTGCTCGAAGCTTTGATGGATTCATGCTAAAGCTCAAGAAGGATTTTTCCACCAACAACCTGACAACACACTTTTTGGGTGCCATCTTTTTCTGCAGGTTCATTCTCATACCAGTATTCACCATTGAAAAATCATTTTTCTACAACCTCACATGCTGATGGCTCGTACACCTTTTTCAGGTCTTCTTCCTCAACAACCTTGAGCTTGGCATTTTCAACAAGAAACACGATGTCCTCCCCGTGATCGTTGTTTTTGACCAGGATTCCATACGCAGAATGACTACTATGGCATCTGACATTTGCCCCGGCCCCTCATCATATTCTAATGCCCTTGTAAGTAACGTTTCTAAATTTTTATCTACACAACTCCATAGGCCCGTTTGCCAACATTTTTTGCATCGCAGATCAGGGATGCTAGCTCAGTTTGTTACACTCGATCGTACATCCCCGATGATTTGTTTGACACGGCGATGGAAGCCACGGAGGCTGAACAGCCGGCAGAAATGAATATAATTGAACCCACACTTCATCCCGTTACACCGATACTTCAGTGCCACCACAAACTCCTTACAGCACAAGGCATCTCACACCCTCCTGGACCATATGCACCAATGGACTTAGCCAAGTATCTCAGAACCAAATATCCTAAGTTGGTAAGCACTCGGTCTTCCCGTTTCCATTTATATATCTGAATGATATATGACATTCCCCCTCCTCTTATAGGTTGCGGATGAACTCACCATGATCATGAAAGAACAGAACGCAAGGTCAATTATGCACATCAACAATGCCAGGCAGAACCTCATGCAGGATATGTTCAAGTTTTCTGACAGAATTATAGAATCACTAAGCAGACGATGCATTTGCTGCCCTGCGCGCGGTTTTACTGAATGTCCTCTACAGAGATCAGATACCCCGAAAGGTATCGCCGACCTCCTTATTGTTTTCCTTCATTCTTTGACCTTAACTGCTTTGTAACCAAAAGAATTAAATCCAGGCAATCTGCACGATGCATTCTGCACCCCGATTGCTTCCAAGATTACTGGTCACCGTCTAGATCTTTCCGAATGCGAAGGTTCATACCTTTCCTATGTTACATTTTTCTTGGTGAATAACAATGATTATGTACTCACTTAATTTATTTCAAACACAATGACAGTCCGCCGCTGGATCTACTTCCTCTGCAAAAGGACAATGTCAGCCCACAATATCACTCAGAACCCCAAGAAGCACAAGACTACTTGTAACCCCTCCCCATCTTTTGATCGGAAACTTGCTCACTGGGCAAAGAACCTTGTTGCAAAGATTAGTGAGATGTACGCGGACATGCCAGACAATGGAGATTCTATCATTTTTGGTCAAATTACTACCATTTTCCCAAACGCCAGCATGTATTCCACACTGGCTTCATCACTAACCCTTGGACACGCGGGGCAGCCTGCAGATCCTCCTTCAATATCTATTGGTGAGCAACTCCAAATATTTTCATGTGCTACTTCACAGACCTCCGAAGGTATGTGCGCTAAACCGTCTCAACTCTCTTATAATGTCACATCAACACACCTTATATCATGGAACGGTTTCATATCATTATCCCCCTCTTAGGTTTTACATTGCATTCGACCCTCAAGACTTGCAAGAGTAACAGGCTTGACACTCCAGCATCAATCACTGTCAGCGCCCGATCGACCATGAGTTGCTCACCATCGTGTCACGTCGCTATGCGCAGTGCATGAGCTCTGCAACGAAGTTCCCCATCTAAGCTGGAAGCATGGACTAGAACCAGAATTCGCTGTAAGCATTCTTCACGCACACCTCCTCTATATGCCTTCTCACCAACACTAGCCTCACACACATGTCCATCTCATGTGCACTCGTCCCGGCCGATGCCGACTACTTGCACACTATATCCATCCAGAACAATTTGTTGGCGACAACATCCCGTACGATGTTACTCACCGAATGGTACACCACAAACCATCCAAAACCATTCTCAACCAGTGGTCATCTTATTTTATTAATCATTCAAGTCCCGACAGCATTTACCTTTCAGTTCACCGCATCACCGCTACTGGAGGAAGGATGGATCCTTTTGTGTGGGACATGAAGGCAAGGGAAATCCACGTCCAGACCCTTCGCCGGCAATTTCCTCGCAAAGACATAATAGAGCAACAAAAAATCATCGCGAATAAGCTCCATGATGCATTGTTTGCATGCCTCAACGAATTCTTTGTTGGCTGGCAACCCACAAGGACAAGTGGTACACCAAATTCCTAGTTATATCTGATACCTGCTGCAGCAAGTCAGTGCTCCATAAACTCGCTGCCTTTGCACAAACTGTCATCATTTCCATTACAAAACACAAGTGATTTTCCTAATGACCCAACTTTCTTGACCAGCAGGGACGAGTCTGGTTTAGCGGTTATACATTTCTCCAGGCATTATGATGGACAGCGCCTCAAACTCCCTCTCACTAAGGTGAACGCCTCACATGATATTGTATCATTCATTACAAACCGGAACCATTGTTACTAACATTTGTTCACATAACGGCAGGCCAACCTGTACAAAACTAAGAGGGACACACTGCACGAGGTCATGAAGATAATCGGCAACCAAACAAATGTAGCAAACGATGTTCTATGGGATATATTAGCTCCTTCCGCCGAAGACTTCTTCAACCAGTCCACTTCCTGTTAGCTATTACTTACAACCAACAGCACCACCTGGCGTGCCCACTGCCCTAGCTGGCTGTATCTAGCATTCTACTATGTTGAATTTCTGTCGAACCCCACTGCTGCACTTTCTTTTCATCATGTTTAACTCCTCAACTTGAACTACCCTTCGCACGGTAATATTTTGCCAACTGGTGTCCAAGTTTAGTTCACGAAATCATTATGCTTTTATGACAACTGCAGCGCATTTTTGTTCTGTTTCTGCAAGCACCACAAAAGTATGTTATGCCGGCATGTGACATACTGATGCCATTTTGCCCCATCGTTATATAAATTACTTTCCTTAATACTCCATCACCCGCTCAGTTCCCAATAATAGTTAATTACTCAACGACCCTGCACTTCTAACCACCATTCATTTCTGTAAACGCATCATTATTTGGAACCTATATCCATTTTTCCATCGAACCACATGTGCTCCGCACGTTTTCATCCTAATGTTCAACTTCTCCTGATGCAAATTCCACATCCTGAACTATCACCAGAGAGTATTATTTCCCCTGCCCCCGATTTTCCAAAAACTATTTCAGTTTAAACACCCGCAAACATGCAACCTACCTTTTTAGCCATCAATAATTTGTACCACAATGTCATTATAGTTTGTTTCAATTTCATTCATATATGTCATGGCTTAGGTTTGTCACACCACCTAACTAAAAATTACCGGCTACCAATAGAAAACCAATTACACGATTTAGGTAAGAGCACACAACCACTTCAGGTTCAAACCTTCATATTACAACACCATAATACGATAATATTGTCTTAAAACATCCCATAGAACACTCTAAGTACTTAAAGTAATTTGTCTGTCCGAATCGCATAGACACAAACATGCCTTGCTCATGTCGAGCGGCCAAATGTCTACGAACTCCTTTCCAAAACTAATTATGCAGATTTCCGAGCATAAGCCATTTTCCTGACCAACATATCATGCTCAAACCAGCAGATTGTAGTAGAAGTCTGGGAGATCTCCTTCATTGTCATTCATGCCCGCAACCAGGAGAGCGCCCTTGACGGAGGAACTCAGCTCGACTCCAAAAATGTCGCAGCCAATAGACATAGTAAATTTCTCTTCTCAAAATGCTTCAGCCATGTAATGAAAATGCTAAGGACTAACTCATCTCGCCTAACCTCTCAAATGTAACGTAGCCCCTCGCGGTGTACTCCCCGACATAGTGCACAACATAAAATGGGCTGTCCTCCCCGCACATGTCGAAAGTTGTGAAAATTTACCATCATTTAAATTTCTTATCCAAAGATAAACAATCTAACAAAATCTTATGCCTACTCCGTCGCAGTTGGTGTGCATGTTGATGTTGTATCAAACTCAGGTTCCACCTGGTATTTTCCAGCCTTCAAAAATTTCATGCATGCACTTCCTGAAATTCCCGAATATCCTAAGCGCTAACGCATCGTGTTTACGCTTCGATCGTCCAAATGCGAGAACTTGTGGCCCTGTGGGGTCCATGAGGAACATATGTTTCTGTTCGGTGTCCACCACATACAAGTTGTAGCCATCTTGTACGTACATTGGTAGCATCACCTGCATTTGGGCGACAGGTAAATTTTTCTCCTGTAAGTACAATGTATGCCACCAGCATTTTTTTCCCATGCACCAACGTAAAGATCTAGCCACATACCTTCTTCGCCCACTGCAGTTTGTAGCCTAGATGCTCAAAGGCCACCATCCTTCCGACGAACTCCGTGTCGATGTCTTCGAAGTCCTTGGTAAGCTCCTCCTGCAATTTTTACAAATCAGGCACCATCCAAAATTATATGATCCATTCTACACTCCTTATCGTCGTACTTACATCAATAACCGGAGCGGCATTCCCCCGAACCTCTCCAAGCTGTCCCCATAGATCCTCCTTCCTGTTCCTGCATCATTCTTTCGATTGCACTCCACCTCGCAGGGTTCTCGACCTCACCCGATCGGCCCGAACGCATCCTTGAAAGCATCCCCAGAAGGACCACCATCCACGGTTTCGTGCCCGAACCATTTCCTGCAAACAACACACACACACTCGTAAATGAGCTCACTACCCTATCTGATGCATGTACAACTACTAACAAATGCAGTCTTCAGCCTAACACACCCTACAACTCACTTGTTTAGCAATTTTGGTTTGCATGTCATCATCTGGTCGTAAAACTGTCCAACAAAGAATAATGGGGTGAGGCGTCTCGGTGTTTTTTCCCGATACCAATGGATGCCCCTGCCCTAAAGGTGTATTCATCCCGACTAGTCCATGTACAACGGCACTCGCAGGGCCAACACGACGGTGTCGGGTAACCAAAGACCATGCGAAGAACTCTCGCCAACCTCATAGTCTGTCACGAGTTTCACTGTCAGCATTTGCATGGTCACACTGTTTTTTACATTTATCTAAACTAACATCGCAAAGTAAACTTACCAACTGCAGGAGTTGGCACTGAGGGTCATCCCCATTGATTCAGATGGGCAAAGACTGCAAGTGGTATGTACAGGGCCCCCGGTGCATCGATCATGGTTACATCATCTATAACCGCACCCGCTTCCCCTAATATTATTGATGCACACACGCAACGCTTGAAACCTATCCTACCTCGTTCCAATCGCACTCTCTCCATCCACAGTCCCGTGGCCGGTAGCTCGACACCACCTTCTTCCTCCTCCCCTGGAGCAGAGCTTACCAACCCATGCCCCTCACAACGTGAGATCACAAGGTCAAGTAACCAAAATACCACTTACTACAAACCCCATGGTTACTGGATGTATGGTACCTTCTATTATAGCCACCCAGTAGTTGGGAATGTCCAATGTTTCAGCCAAGAACTCAGATGTATCGATGTTTCACCTTGGTAAGCTCCTCCTGCAATTTTTACAAATTCATCGTGCACCATCCAAAATTATATGATCCATTCTACACTCGTCTTATCGTCAGATTTACAAATAACTGAGCGGCAGACCTCCCGAACCTCTCCAAGCTGTCCCCATAGATCCTCCTTTCCCTGCTCCTGCATCATTCTTTCGATTGCACTCCACCCGCAGGTTCGACCCTCACCCGACGGCCTGAACGCATCCTTGAAAGCATCCCCAGCAAGGACCACCATCCACGGCTTCCGATCCCGTGCCCAACCATTTCCCGCAAACAACACACACACACTCGTAAATGAGCTCTACACCTATTCGATGCATGTACAACTACTAACAAATGCGCCTTCACTTAACACACCCTACAACTCACTTGTTTAGCACCTGTTTGCATGTCATCATCTCGTCGTAAACCGGTCCAACAAAGAATGGGGTGAGTAGGCTCCGGTGTTTTTTCCCGATACCAATGGATGCCCCGCCCTAAAGGTGTATTCATCCTCGACTAGTCCATGTACGACGGCACCTTCCACAGGCTAACACGACGGTGTGGGTACCAAAGACTATGCGAAGAACTCTCGCCAACCTCATAGTCTGTCACGAGTTTCACTGCGCGCATTTGCATGGTCACACCTGTTTTACATTTATCTAAACTAACATCGTAAAGTAAACTTACCAACCGCAGGAGTTGGCACTGGAGGGTCATCCCCATTGATTCTGGATGGGGCATCAAGTGGTATGTACAGGGCCCCGGTGCATCGATCATGGTTACATCATCGGAGAACCGCACCCGCTTCCCTAATATTATTGATGCACACACGCAACGCTTTGAAACCTATCCTACCCGTCCAACCGCACTCTCTCCATCCACAGTCCCGTGGCTGGTAGCTCGACACCACCTTCTTCAGCTTCCTCCTCCTGAGCGTAGCTTACCAACCCATGCCCCGTCAACAGGAGATCACAAGGTCAAGAACCAAAATACCACTTACTACAAACCCCATGGTTACTGGATGTATGGTACCTTCTATTATAGCCACCCAGTAGTTGGGAATGTCCAATGTTTCAGCCAAGAACTCAGATGTATCGATGTTTCACCTTGGTAAGCTCCTCCTGCAATTTTTACAGTCCATCAGGCACCATCCAAAATTATATGATCCATTCTACACTCTGTCTTATCGTCGTACATATAACTGAGCGGCAAACATCCCCCGAACCTCTCCAAGCTGTCCCCATAGATCCTCCTTCCTGCCCCTGCATCATTCTTTCGATTGCACTCCACTCGCAGAGGTTCGACCTCACCGACGGTCCGAACGCATCCTTGAAAGCATCCCTGAAGGACTCACCATCCACGCTTTCCGTGCTGAACCATTTCCTGCAAACAACACACACACACTCGTAAATGAGCTCACTACCCTATCTGATGCATGTACAACTACTAACAAATGCAGTCTTCAGCCTAACACACCCTACAACTCACCTGTTTAGCAATTCTGGTTTGCATGTCATCATCTGGTCGTAAAACTGTCCAACAGCAATGGGGTGAGGCGTCTGGTGTTTTTCCCGATACCAATGGATGCCCCCGCTCTAAAGGTGTATTCATCCCCGACTAGTCCATGTACGACGGGCACTGGCAGGGCCAACACGACGGTGCTGGGTACCAGCACCATGCTAAGAACTCTCGCCAACCTCCTATAGTCAACAAGTTTCACTGTCAAGATTTGCATGGTCACACTGTTTTTTACATTTATCTAAACTAACATCGCAAAGTAAACTTACCAACCGCAGAGTTGGCACCGGAGGGTCATCCCCATTGATCTGGGAGGAAAAGATCCAAGTGGTATGTACATGGCCCCGGTGCATCGATCATGGTTACATCATCTGAGAACCGCACCCGCTTCCCCCTAATATTATTGACAGACACACGCAACGCTTGAAACCTATCCTACCTCGTTCCAATCAGATTCTCTCCATCCACAGTCCTGTGGCTGGTAGCTCGACACCACCTTCTTCAGTCCTCCTCCCTGAGCAGCTTACTAACCCATGCCCTGTCAACAGGAGATCACAAGGTCGGAACCAAAATACCACTTACTACAAACCCCATGGTTACTGGATGTATGGTACTTTCTATTATAGCCACCCGGCCGTTGGGAATGTCCAATGTTTCAGCCAAGAACTCGATGTATCGATGTCCATGTCGGTTGCTTCATCATTGCTCATCTCTGGTCAACATCACCTTGCATGTAATCCACTGGTACACTTGTCGCTAGGTCGATGAAGTCAAGACCGAGGACTGTTTTGCAAATGACAAGCCAGAAATTAGTGACAACACAAATTCCTGACCATACACGTGTATTCATAATTACCATGTATACCAAAAAAACATATACTTATGTTCATCAGATTTTTACCATTCTCATTCTGTACAGTTCTTGCGAGTTCAGCATCAGCATTCACCATGTCATTTGCCACTTGTGCCAGCACCGTCTGGGTTCCATCATCCGCAATCTCTGGGTGGTAGCTCAAAGTCTGACTTAATGTCATCCTCGGTTACACCTTCCTCCTCCTCGTATAGCCCCCTATTGTTCTTGCTCTATCATTCAATTATCTGTCATGACATCTGATTACGCTCCATCGCCTTTGCTCCTTGCAATCCGCAGAGCATATGCACACATAACACGTAACAAATTTTCAGTTTAAAACTGTTCGTAAAAGGTTCACAATGCCACAAGATATCCACAACCTATCGCCAAGTTCGTACCTGCCAACTTCGTAACTCCGATGCCACCAGCCGTGGGAACCCCGGCAGTAATTCCAGCTGTTGTAGTATCAGTTATGGAATGTCACATCACGGTTTTTTCAATACCTTGCATGAACCAAAACAATTTTCACAATTCAAATGCTGAATCCTAAGTAGCTAACCTTGTCTCATCTCTTCCTCATGAAGTCGTCTTGCTAAACGAGCATCTCGCTGGAGCCTGCTTTCATCTTCATCTGAAGAATCTGTGGTCTGTTCCTCTACCATTGGCCTTTTCCCCTGGCCGTCACGTCTTCCTACCCAGCTTCGGCACTGCCGTCGCCCCAACACGACCTGTCGTTGTTTCATTATTAGCCAACTCATTTCTCCACATTTAACACACACCATTCCTAATATTTTGTTTCAGTGCTCTCACCAGGTTCAGCTTGCACAACATTTTCCCTAATCTGCAGGGTCCCCGCTGTCCTCCTCCTGTCCTGTCCCACGCCTACACGATTTTTACAACAATACAACGAATTTAGCCGGCACCATAGATATATTGGTTTCACCCAACATTTATTTTACTGCACGTACCTTATGATGGAATTTCCACTCGTATTTACTATCGCACCTGTAGCTTAACGATCTTATCAACAATGCACCTGATGAGGTGCCAAGCTTGCAAACAAATTGTCCACAAACCTCCGTTTGTTCTTCCATACCGTGCCCGGCTGGCAGGCTAGAAGCAGCAGAACCATATTTAAGCACTGCATCTCTCACCATGCTCATCCAAAATTTAAGCACTGCATCTCTCACCATGCTCACATCCTCCTTCACCAGTTCTGTAACTTTCTCCTTCACCTGCCAACAAAACAATTACCAACAATTGATTTCATCTGCTCAAGTACTTGCACTAATTTTTTTTCTGTTGCACATGCTACACAAATTCAAAACATTTTTCCTCCTGTTACTGCAAAGAGCTTCACATAAGCCTGGACCCATGCACTTATACAGTAAATGAAACTTTCCAATTCGTTGTAACTATACTATCATAATTTCATGAGCATTTTTGCAATAACACAACTAAGGTCTACTGCTAAATCACTTTTTACCACACACTCTGCAAAGAAACTGATTGTCAGTTTTTTTCTTCTACCTGTAGGTGCTGCAAGAAAAAAGAGGAAACTTTTTCACGTGCTATTCCAACCACCTTCACATGATTTATGTAAATACTGATCAGGAAGACATATGACTTGCCCCTGGGCATTCATACACTCATGAAGACTTTAGATTTTTCCTAAATGTACTATCATTTTATCATAAACAAGTTAGCACTTCGTGCGCTAATTCTAGCTTACAGCTGGATCTTTTTTTCATACCTCCACCCTGTCTAAGATTGCACTTGGTGACTCCAACAAATGGGTGCCATATCTCGCTTTTCTCCTTCAAGTACATTTCTGCCTTTGTCTGCAAAAGTATATTCCCAGTCAGATTTCGCCATTACTAATTACCACGCCAATGTGTGAGCATAAATCCGTGTATCATTACCTTGAAGGATCTGCGTTTGTCACCATCTATCTTGATTAGTTCTTTCACTTTCTCGGCTGTGTAGAAACCGATTCGAGGCACGAAACATTGCAAGACACCCAACTTGCCAAAATCCACCCAGTCGAGGTAAAACATCTGCGTTCAAAACAATCACAGGTTAATGTTACTTAAAACACTCATACACAGCCCAATCGACAAACTGTACGAATATGTATGGAAATTAACAATTTACCTGAAGGAACAGGCTGCACCCTCCAAGCACCAGGATCTTAACTTCATCTGCCACATCTCCTTGCAACTTTTCTGCTTCTCGTTTATCGATCTAGGACGTACTGCCCCCAATTGTACTGACCAATGCGGCTTGGTACGAGCACGCAGGACAGCAACTCTTCAGGCACGGTTGCTGTAGTTCTGCCTTCTTCAGCAGCTTCCCTACGCCGCAGATCTGCAGCACTTTCTTGAAGTCATCCACTGTGATTGCAGCTGACTTGTTCACGTCCAACCCAAGGAGCTCCTGCACCCGCTCTGCCACTCGAGCGCGGTGGCGCGGCGGCCTGATTGGAATGGTCCTACTACCGGAAACCAACCCTAGAACCCAAGAGACCTCAGCGCATGTGAGGTTCCTAAGTTCGTCGTCACGGAACCGTAGTGTCATGCTCGTCGGCTCAACTTTGTTGAGCAGAACGGCATAAAACTTCCGATCAACAGTGTCGGAGTACCTCAGGGTCAGTAGGCTTCCAAGACCTGTGCTCTTCACATGCCTGTACATGTGGGTACCGATGCCAAGTATTCCGGCCACCGAGAAGCCACTACGGAAGGAGCAGCCGGCGAACGCTTCCTCCATCTCAGCCACGCCGCCATCGATGTGCGCCGGCGTCCTCTGCTTTCCAGCTCCAGATCCGCTACCCTCCGACTGCTCCTTTCGCTTCGAGCTTCCCCGGTTCGGCGTCGGCGACGGCGACCGCGCCATTGCCGCTCGCCGACCTGTCAAAATCCAAGGTTGGGGGTAGGAATGTATGAGTACAAGACCATACGTATGGACTATGCAAGATCTACTCGCATGCACAATCCGACGCACGGATGTAGCAGGGAGAGAGGGGTGGATAACTCACCGACGATTGTCCGAGCTCCTCGGTCCTGCTTCTCCTTCCTCCAGCTCCCAAACCCTACCTTACTTTGTTAGTGGCCGGCGCGGAGTGAGGCGATGTGAGCTGTTGAGAGGAAGGGGAAGGAGTAAATAAGCACCAGCTACCTCCTTTGCACTGTGCGTGCACTGTTCGCATTTTCATTTCTTTTTGGTTTACTAGCTGGTTTAATGGTTCCAAATCCAATATTCTGCTAGAATTTGGAACTGGAATGGCGGGATTTCTCCCGCCCAGGCCTGTCCCGCAACC
The DNA here is from genome assembly GCA_030979885.1 of Lolium multiflorum. Classification (NCBI taxonomy): domain Eukaryota; kingdom Viridiplantae; phylum Streptophyta; class Magnoliopsida; order Poales; family Poaceae; genus Lolium; species Lolium multiflorum. Next base: position 61,674,271 of record CM061747.1, on the reverse strand, counting down.
TTGTCGAGCACACTGCACGCTCCAACCCACGGCCACACGGTCAAACCTACGTTTCTGCAGGTGAATCACCAAACGAGTTCCAGCTTAGTCAGTCCAACACGATGAAAATTAGACAGCTGACACACATTTTCAACTTTCATTCCCATACCCTTCATGCTCCCGAAAATTAGATGCCAGAATAACAAATGTCAGCAAGACTACCTACACGGGATTTTCCGACCGGACACAAAAAGAAAGTTCCGAACCACTGTCACGCTACAACACGCACTTTTGGATTCATCGTTTTCTCCATGCTCCGCACCGGAAAAGAGCCGTTTTGGGACCAATGACGACATAGATTTACTTCTGCATGTGGCAAGGATCGAATCTGGTACTGATACGTCTCCAACGTATCGATAATTTCTTATGTTCCATGCTACTTTATTGATGATACCTACATGTTTTATGCACATTATATGTCATATTTATGCATTTTCTGAACTAACCTATTAACAAGATGCCGAAGAGCCAGTTGCTGTTTGTTTTTGGTTTCAGAAATCCTAGTAAAGAAATATTCTCGAATTGGACGAAACTTTCGCCCAGTGGTCCTATTTTTGCACGAAGCTTCCGTAAGACCGAGGACCTAACGAAGTGGGCCACGAGGCAGCCAGGGGGCCGGCGGGCCAGGTCTTGGCCGCGCGGCTCCTCGCCCCGGGCCCTCGTGGCCCTCGCGTTGACCTTCCGCCTACTTAAAGCTCCCGTCGCGAAACCCCCAGATCGAGAGCCACGATACGGAAAACCCACAGAGACGCCGCAATCCCATCTCGGGGATTCTGAGATTGCCTCCGGCACCCTCACGAGAGGGGATTCATCTCCCGAGGACTCTTCATCGCCATGATCGCCCCCGGAGTGATGAGTGAGTAGTTCACCCTCGGACCATGGGTCCATAGCAGTAGCTAGATGGTCGTCTTCTCCTTGTTGTGCTTCATTGTTGGATCTTGTGAGCTGCCTAACATGATCAAGATCATCTATATGTAATTCTATATGTTGTGTTTGTCGGGATCCGATGGATAGAGAGTACTATGATTATGGTGATTATCAATCTATTGTTCATGTGTTGTTTATGATCTTGCATGCTCTCCGTTATTAGTAGAGGCTCTGGCCAAGTTTTTACTCTTAACTCCAAGAGGGAGTAATTATGCTCGATAGTGGGTTCATGCCTTCATTGATACCTGGGACAGTGACAAAAAGTTCTAAGGTTGTGATGTGTCGTTGCCACTAGGGATAAAACATTGATGCTATGTCTAAGGATGTAGTTATTGATTACATTACGCACAATACTTAATGCAATTGTCTGTTTTGCAACTTAATACCGGAGGGGGTTCGGACGATAATCGAAGGTGGACTTTTAGGCATAGATGCAGCTTGGATGGCGGTCTATGTTCTTTGTCGTAATGCCCGGATTAAATCTCACTATATTTATCATGTCATGTATATGCATTATTATGCCTTTCTCTATTTGTCAATTGCCCGACCGTAATTTGTTCACCCAACATGCTTTTATCTTATGGGACAGACCTCTAGTGAACCGTGGACCCCGGTCCTATTCTTTCCGTAGCATACAATCTACTTGTTTCTGTTTTCTTGCAAACATCTTCCACTCGATACGTTTAATCCTTTGTTACAGCAAGCCGGTGAGATTGACAACCTCACTGCTTCGTTGGGGCAAAGTACTTTGGTTGTGTTGTGCAGGTTCCTAGTTGGCGCCGAAATCCCTGGTGTTGCATCACATTCCGCGACCATCAACCTTCAACGTGCTTCTTGGCTCCTACTGGTTCGATTAAACCTTGGTTTCATACTGAGGGAAAACTTGCCACTGTGCGCATCATACCTTCCTCTTGGGGTTCCCAACTGACGTGTACATCTACGCGCATCAAGCACTTTTTCTGGCGCCGTTGCCGGGAGATCAAGACACGCCTGCAAGGGGTCTCCACTTCTCAATCTCTTTACTTTGTTTTTGTCTTGCTTTATTTTATTTACTACTTTGTTTGCTGCACTAAATCAAAACACAAAAAAATTAGTTGCTAGTTTTACTTTATTTACTGTCTTGCTCTCTATATCAAAAACACAAAAAAAAATTAGTTACTTGCATTTACTCTATCTAGTTTGCTTTATTGTCCTGCACTCTATATTTAAAATACAAAATTTTTTTTTAGTTACTTTTATTACCATGTCTAGCTCTGAACCTGTTACTTCTTCACCTGAAGACTTAGTTTTCACTTTCAAGCAAGGGGATGAGGAGAGTTTTAAGGATGCTTGGTCTAGAATTTTTACTTCTTATCGCAAAACTGAACCTCAAATGACTCTAAGTTTGCTCCTTAGTAATTTTTATTTTGGTCTTATGGTTCGCTATAGATATGCTTTGGACACTTTAGTAGGAGGAGATTTCCTTCATTGTAATGGGGATCAAGCTTTTAATGCCATAAAGAAATTGGTTGCATCACATGATTCAGCTAATAACTTTGATTCAGCCCTTATTAGCATTCATAATAGATTGAACAATCTCGAGATAAGTACATCTCGCTTAAATGATAATTATCACTGTGTTCGTAATCGTCTTGAACAAGTCTTAGAGAATCCTAAACCTTCATCATGGGACCCTTCTGTTAAAATTGTCATCGGTGATCGAACTCTTCATGCCTATTGTGATATTATGTATGAATTTTGCCTTATGCCTGAAAACATTTATAAATCTTTGAAACTTTGGGGAGTCGATAAAGGGGGAGAAGAAATAGCTCTTATTGATAACTCTATCATAATTCCTAAGGGAATAGCTGCAGGTGTGCATACAACCATTCGTGGAAGAACAATATCCATTGATTATCTTATTATTGAAACAGGAAAAATCATACTCGGAAGATCCTTGCTGAAATTATTGGGAGCAGTCATTGATGTGGGAGAAGGCACTCTGAAATTCACCTCTATACCAGGGGGGAATCATATATTTCCTAAACCAAAAGGAAAGAAAAACATTAAGAAAGGTAAAGATGAAGCCCAAGGTAAGGTTGACACACCATCTCTCGATAATACTTGATTTGCACTTTCTGCGCCTAGCTGAAAGGCGTTAAAGAAAAGCGCTTATGGGAGACAACCCATGTTTTTACCTACAGCAATTTTTTGTTTTATTGAGTCTTGAAGTTGTTTACTACTGTAGCAACCTCTCCTTATCATGTTTTTGTGCCAAGTAAAGTTTCTATGTCAAAGTTGATGTTATATTTGGGATCGCTGCACAGAAACAGCATTGCTGTCTGTCACGAATCTGGGCATAATTCTCTGTAGAAAATTCGAAAAATCTGCCAATTTACGAGCGTGATCCTCAGATATGTACGCAACTTTCATTAGTTTTGAGTTTTTCCATTTGAGCAAGTCTGGTGCCATTTATAAATTCGTCTTTACGGACTGTTCTGTTTTTGACAGATTCTGCCTTTTATTTCGCATTGCCTCTTTTGCTATGTTGGATTTATTTCTTTGATCCATTAATGTCCAGTAGCATTATGCAATGTCCAGAAGTGAAAAGAATGATTGTGTCACCTCTGAATGAGTGAATTATTAATGATGCACTAACCCTCTAATGAGTTTGCTTGAAGTTTGGTGTGAAGGAAGTTTTCAAGGGTCAAGAGAGGAGAATGATATACTAAGATCAAGAGGAGTGAAAGCAAGCTTGGGGATGCCCCCGTGGTTCATCCCTGCATATTTTAAGAAGACTCAAGCTTGCTTGGGGATGCCCAAGGCATCCCCTTCTTCATCGACAACATCATCAGGTTCCTCCCCCGAAACTATATTTTTATTCAGCTCACATCTCGTGTTCTTTACTTGGAGCGTCGGTTTGTTTTCGTTTTTGTTTTTGTTTGAATAAGATGGATCCTAGCATTCACTTTGTGGGAGAGACACGCTCCGCTGTTGCATATGGACACATGTGTCCTTAGGCTTTACTCATAATGTTCAAGGCGAAGTTTCTTCTTCGTTAATTTGTTATATGGTTGGAATTGGAAAATGCTACATGTAGTAATTCTAAAATGTCTTGGATAATGTGATACTTGGCAATTGTTGTGCTCATGTTTAAGCTCTTGCATCATATGCTTTGCACCCATTAATGAAGAAATACATAGAGCTTGCTAAAATTTGATTTGCATATTTGGTTTCTCTAAGGTCTAGATAATATCTAGTATTGAGTTTTGAACAACAAGGAAGACAGTGTAGAGTCTTATAATGTTTACAATATGTCTTTTATGTGAGTTTTGCTGCACTTGTTCATCCTTGAGTTTGCTTCAAATAACCTTGCTAGCCTAAACCTTGTATCGAGAGGGAATACTTCTCATGCATCCAAAATCCTTGAGCCAACCACTATGCCATTTGTGTCCACCATACCTACCTACTACATGGTATTTACCCGCCATTCCAAAGTAAATTGCTTGAGTGCTACCTTTAAAATTCCATCATTCACCTTTGCAATATATAGCTCATGGGACAAAATAGCCTTAAAAACTATCGTAGTATTGAATATGAACTTATGCACTTTATATTTTATTAAGTTGCTTGTTGTGCGATAACCATGCTTCTGGGGAACGCCATCAACTATTGTTGAATATCATGTGAGTTGCTATGCATGTCCGTCTTGTCTGAAGGTCTATCATTTTAGTGGTTGGAGCATGCAAAATTGTTAGAGAAGAACATTGGGCCGCTAACTAAAGCCATGAATCATGGTGGAAGTTTCAGTTTTGGACATATATCCTCAATCTCATATGAGAATAATAACTTTGCTACATGCTTATGCATTAAAGAGGAGTCCATTATCTGTTGTCCATGTTGTCCCGGTATGGATGTCTAAGTTGAGAATAATCAAAAGCGAGAACCAAATGCGAGCATTCTCCTTGGACCTTTGTACAAGCGGCATGGAGGTACCCCTTTGTGACACTTGGTTGAAACATGGCATGCAAAGATCCGGTAGTCCAAGTTAAGTAGGACGAGGTGCGGGCACTATTAGTATACTATGCGTGAGGCTTGCAACTTGTAAGATATAATTTTCATAACTCATATGCTTTATTACTACCGTTGACAAAATTGTTTCATGTTTTCAAAATAAAAGCTCTAGCACAAATACAGCAATCGATGCTTTCCTCTTTGAAGGACCATTCTTTACTTTTATTGTTGAGTCAGTTTACCTATCTCCTTCCACCTTAAGAAGCAAACACTTGTGTGAACTGTGCATTGATTCCTACATACTTGCATATTGCACTTGTTATATTACTTTATGTTGACAATATCCATGAGATATACATGTTACAAGTTGAAAGCAACCGCTGAAACTTAATCTTCTTATGTGTTGCTTCAACACCTTTACTTTGATTTATTGCTTTACGAGTTAACTCTTATGCAAGACTTATTGATGCTTGTCTTGAAGTACTATTCATGAAAAGTCTTTGCTATATGATTCACTTGTTTACTCATGTCATTACCTTTGCTTTGATCGCTGCATTCATTACATATGTTTACAAATAGTATGATCAAGATTATGATGGCATGTCACTTCAGAAATTATCTTTGTTATCGTTTTACTTGCTCGGGACGAGCAGAACTAAGCTTGGGGATGCTGATACGTCTCCAACGTATCGATAATTTCTTATGTTCCATGCTACTTTATTGATGATACCTACATGTTTTATGCACATTATATGTCATATTTATGCATTTTCTCGGAACTAACCTATTAACAAGATGCCGAAGAGCCATTTGTTGTTTTCTGCTGTTTTTGGTTTCATAAATCCTAGTAAAGAAATATTCTCGGAATTGGACGAAACTTTCGCCCAGGGTCCTATTTTTGCACGAAGCTCCAAGACCGAGGACCTAACGAAGGGGGCCACGAGGCAGCCGGGCAGCCGGCGGCCTAGGTCTTGGCCGCGCGGCCCTGCCCGGGCCTCGTGTGGCCCCTCGCGTTGACCTTCCGCCTACTTAAAGCCCCCGTCGCGAAACCCCCAGAAGACCGAGAGCCACGATACGGAAAACCTTCCAGAGACGCGCCGCCGCGAATCCCATCTCGGGGATTCTCGAGATCGCCCCGCACCCTGCCGGAGAGGGGATTCATCTCCCGGAGGACTCTTCATCGCCATGATCGCTCCTGAGTGATGAGTGAGTAGTTCACCCCTGGGTCCATAGCCAGTAGCTAGATGGTCGTCTTCCTTGTTGTGCTTCATTGTTGATCTTGTGAGCTGCCTAACATGATCAAGATCATCTATATGTAATTCTATATGTTGTGTTTGTCGGGATAGAGAGTACTATGATTATGGTGATTATCAATCTATTGTTCATGTGTTGTTTATGATCTTGCATGCTCTCCGTTATTAGTAGAGGCTCTGGCCAAGTTTTTACTCTTAACTCCAAGGGAGTAATTATGCTCGATAGTGGGTTCATGCCTTCATTGATACCGGGGACAGTGACAGAAAGTTCTAAGGTTGTGATGTGCTGTTGCCACTAGGGATAAAACATTGATGCTATGTCTAAGGATGTAGTTATTGATTACATTACGCACAATACTTAATGCAATTGTCTGTTGCTTTGCAACTTAATACTGAGGGGTTCGGACGATAACCTCAAGGTGGACTTTAGGCATAGATGCAGCTGGATGGCGGTCTATGTTCTTTGTCGTAATGTCTTGATTAAATCTCACTATATTTATCATGTCATCATATGCATTATTATGCCTTTTCTATTTGTCAATTGCCCGACTGTAATTTGTTCACCCAACATGCTTTTATCTTATGGGAGAGACACCTCTAGTGAACTGTGGACCCCGGTCCTATTCTTTACGTAGCATACAATCTACTTGTTTTACTGTTTTCTTTGCAAACATCTTCCACTGATACGTTTAATCCTTTGTTACAGCAAGCCGGTGAGATTGACAACCTCACCGTTTCGTTGGGGCAAAGTACTTTGTTGTGTTGTGCAGCCACGTTGGCGCCGGAATCCCCGGTGTTGCGCCGCATCACATTCCGCGACCATCAACCTTCAACGTGCTTCTTGGCTCCTACTGGTTCGATTAAACCTTGGTTTCATACTGAGGGAAAACTTGCCACTGTGCGCATCATACCTTCCTCTTGGGGTTCCCAACGGACGTGTACATCTACGCGCATCAGGTACCAGCCAAAGTACAACATCATGCCAAAAAAAAGGGATGTCGCGCGATCCCCGCGCATAAAGGCTCATTAAAGAAGTACTTCCCCGGTGCCCACCTCCGAAAGAGCCTGGTCCACTGATGATCTAACTACTGTTTTGTCTACAGTAATCATTTGTCACCACCACACGTGCAACATATTAAAACAAGTTCACACAGTACGAAGCACCTAGATTAATTAAGCATCACTACTACATAAACACAGTCAACTTTCTGTATGTTGACTCCCCCAAGCTTACAACTCCATCTGCTTTGTCCACGCAGAATTTACTACAACCAACACACACCTAACCAACACAACAAAGCTTACTGCAACAGATAATTTCAAACGAACCCACCGTCTTTCCAACGTTGACTACTCAACGCGGAGCTTCTTCTCCGGTGGGCTAGTGACATCATCATCCTCATCGGCGCAGTTGCAGCCACTGTCAAAGACACCGGATTCGTCTCCTTCTTCAAACTCCAGCCACTCTTCTTCATCTGTCGAATCACCAAGCGGGTCGTGCTCACCGAAACCCTCGGCCAAATCAGGTTCCGCCTGTGCAGGTTCATCGTCAGCAAACTGTAGAGAACCGCAAACAAGATTAGTAATCTTTTTTCTGCTCCCCCATGTGAAGCAATAGATCTAAGGGCCGAGGATCTATGGCCACTAACCTTAGAAGCAACCACCACTCCAGGCACTGCAGTTTCCCCTTTCAAGTCAGGTACATTCACATCAGCCACCTTCCTGCCATCCGGGAACAGTTTTTCTTCTTTATCGCCATTAACAGAAACGCTACGAGCAGGTCCCCTCTTCTCGCTCACACCCTGTAATCAAACGATTGAGCAAGAGAAATTAGCAACCTTGGAAGGGCAAAGAGACTTGCAGTACCAAAAACAACTGATGAAGCTCTCGATCAGCCACTTACCCCGGCAACCAAGCACTCATGCGTGCACAACGAGCTCGCATTAGGCGCCATCCTCCGTACCCTTTTCTCTTCTGCTATGCCGAGCTTCCTCTACTGCGTGTACGAAAGCACACTATGCTATGCTTCGTCCTCAGGTGCTATGGTCTCCTTAAATACCCCCAGCGCCTCCTTCACAAGTATGCCTATTCAAAATTTGAATCCAACCACGCTCACTTCTCAAATTTGAATCCAGCCACACCCACTGTCCAAATTGTTCGACATGTGTCCAACCACTCCTGGTAAGCTACACACACAGTTGCACCACATTGAATTTTTCTGAAACCACTTCCCTGTCACCAAAAAAAAAAATTCAAACTCACACTCACAACTGAAAACTGTGTGTGCCCAGATTCTATATACAACCGCATGCTCACCTCTGAAAACTGAATGCTCAACTCTTAGGACTGAAAAAGCACTACAACCAACAATTGCTGAAATGTATAATAAATAGTGCCGACAATTACAGAGGCTAATCACACTCAAGTTTAACAAGTTCTACTAAAAATGTTGTTCGTAAAACAAACACTCCATTACCTCCTACTCATTCAACTAATCCTCAACACACTCACACAATTACAACTAGCACCATCACATGCCTCCAAAATTTCAGCAAATTTCACACAATTACGCAAGTATCTTTCCGGTGCCCCTCAACTCCACAAATCGTGCACCGTCCAGCCCGGCGAGGCTTCTTCGGCAGGTCACCCCTATCAGGGCAGGTTGTGCTCTTGTGCCCAGGCCTCTTGCAAATTGTACAGAACCGTGTCCTCTTGCTAACCCCTTCGTAAGGACTCTTGTCTCTGCTATTGCTTGGTCTCCCGGCCGAACGCTTCTTCGGAGGTGCCTTCAACGCACCAACACCATTCTCCGATTGTGTCACTCTATTATCCTGGGTACATGACATCGCCTGCGCTTCCTTCTCCTTCCCCTTCAACTGCTCCTCCAGTCCCTTCCCATCCGGTTTTTCCGTGTATGGCTGCATTGCTATGACCACATCCTTAAACAATTGGGTCAACTTCTCATAAGCTTCCACATTGGTGTCACCCATCCTCACAATCCGCATCGCCCGCATGTACAGGTTAGAATGACGGAACGTGAACACTCCCTTCGAGAGCTGGTCTCGCTGGTAATGTGCTAGGTGATCCTAAGTAAGATCCCTTGCATCCCTTGTCCATCTCTTAACTATGTGCCTCTCCGGAATTTCCTTCACATCCAAGTGATCCATGACCTGCACCATTTCATTTATGCTCTTACTAGTACAGTCGTTCATAAATTGTAATCAATATATCAAACAAGGATAACAGCAGCAATACCTTCAGTACATGGCAGCACAACAAGCCCATGTGTTCAAATTGTCCACATTCACATTCGAATGCTTCTCGGTTTTCCGTGACAGTTACTCTGAATCGCACTTTCATCCACTGTTCCCTTTGTCGGCCTGAATGTTCTTCGCAATATAGACCTTGCCATTGTCTACCACCTCAACTTCATAGTACCCTGCCTCGTATAGATCTCGCCAAACTTCTCAAACATCGCCCTGGTATAGATTTTGCTTGCATGCCTCTCGAAAGCTCTATTTACCCGCAACAGCGGCCGTGCCTGCAAATAAAACCATACAGCGCTCAAATGTAAATAACCATACAAACGCCACAGATTCAAGCATATCCATATTGCAAACATATACCGGAACGAACAAACTAACTAACCAGTCGTGTCCTTTTCTCCTCTGCACACTCAGCCGAATCTGTGTCAAACTGCATCCTGCGACCACAAACATGTGCATTGGGCAGGACGGAGGGACATAACTCTTTAGCATGTGGTTCGCGCTCTCACTTCGCTGCGTGCTAGTCATCATAGCACAGAAAATTCCTCTGAAATATGGGCTTGCCCACTTCTCCCTGATCTCAAACAGTTGTGTCATGTACGGATGGTTCTTAAGGTTGTATTTCTCAACCAACTTCTGCCAAGCACACTCAAACTCCTCAGCTGTGATCATATGGTTTACCACCTTGTGGAATTCTGGCCTGAATTCACTTCTCTTCGTGTACAGCGGACCAAGGCACTCCTTCGCCTTCTTCAGAACATGCCATTTACACCACCTGTGTGTTGTTTTTGGCAGAACTTTACTAATCGCCAGCTCCATGGCTCTGCATTGATCTGCGACATCAGAAGGGGGTAGACACGTTACCATGTTCAGTGACAGAGATGTTTTTTTGACAAACACAGAACACAATTAAGGACTGGAGATTTCTGTAGTTACCGGTCAAGATAGTGCGCGACGCGTGTCCTCCCATCATGTCAACAAACTCTCTAAACACCCACTCAAAGCTCTCCACCTGCTCATCGCGAACCATCACACCAGCCAATATAATACTCTGGAAGTGGTTATTTACTCCAACAAACAGACCAAATGGCATATCATACAAATTAGTTTTGTAGGTAGTGTCAAATCTGAGCACGTCCCCAAAAAATTTATATTGCGCCCGCCCACCTCCTGTCGCCCACATTAGATTTTTTATTCGACTCTCACTGTCTGTTTGCACTCGGAACGTGAAGTCAGGATCCTTCAGAGCTATCTCAGAGAAAACTTTCATGGTTTTCTGTATGTCATCGTCCGCCTGATCACGACTAATCCTACCACATAGTGTCTTCAGTGCTTTCTTCGTGATAGGAACATTCTCCATACTACCAAAGAAACTTCCTACTATTGCATAAACCTTGCCAATGTCTATGTTATTCTCCCTTAGTTGCTTAACTAGATTTTTCGTGTACACATCAATGTGTTTGTGTGATGGCCAGTGTACTCTCTCTCCACACGTCAAAGATAAAGAGTGGTTGTGAGATACCGGGTGCTCCGCAATGAACCACCCACTATCAGCCGTTCGAAGCAAACGCACGAGAGCTGGGCACTCACACCTGCACGACCTTGTGTGCTCCTTCTCAGGCTTCCCCTGCACCAACACAACAAGTCAGCAATGCGAGCAAGTCAAATAACATCTGCAAAAACACGCAAAAGCACACTAAAGTTCAAGTGTACTCACCGAGCAACCACATACAATCTCTTGCATGCACTTCACCCTCCGGACATTAAGCCGACTCTTCCCATACCTGATACCGAAACCATTCTCCCACGAATACAGATTGTAGAAATCGTAGGCTTCGTTCAGGGAGTCAAAACTCATCCCTAGATCCACCTTTATCACATTTTCAGACGGGTTCGCAGCGAATTCCCTCACAGTTGCTCCAAATAACCCATTCTGCTAGCGCAGGGTGTCCTCTCTGCCGGTGCATTGCCCACCCTAAGCCTGTGGAATCACAGTAACACCATGTAACTAGCTGAACGTTTACCATCCCTATATCTGTATCTCACATGTACTCTACTTAATTTTCCTAACCATCACAATTTTCACAAAAAAAACTGCATGTTCATACAAACTGTTGAATCGCAGTAACACCATGTACGTAGCTCAAGGTTTTACCATCCCTATATCTGTGTCTCACATCTACTGTACTTACTGCTCATAACCATCACAAATTACAAAAAAAAACTGCATGTTCATACAAACTGTGTTAATTAAGCCAATCTGATGCACACCTTTTAGACCATCCTAGCGCTTTCGGCTCTGGCTTCACCACGGATTGAGTGGATTCTTCCTTCACGGTCCCATCAGAACCTCCTGCCGACTCTGCCTCATCTCTAAATTCAGAAGCTCCCCTTTTCAGACCGCGATCTTGGAGCCACTACCTCCGCGACCACAGCGGATGCTTCCGCGTCCACGAGCTGCGCCACATCTCCCCTATTCAGATACAATGGATCGAAGTTCTCGCCGGCACCTTTGTAAACTGCCATACTGCAGCACACACACCAGGAATCAAGCTCTACTAGATTCACATGCTCAGAGACAGGGAGCAAATGCAGCAAACAAAAAAGAACTTCGGATTATAAATCAACATACCCTGGTACTGGATCTAGAGGGAAGTCCATCCTCGCCGGCCCTGCTCGCCGACCCCCAAATCACCTCCTCCGCCTACCGCGGCTTCTGGAACGTCATCCCCTACCAGGAGAGGGCGTTTATGTTTACCAACCTGTCGTCTCTCCAAATTAATGATGGGTTTCTGTACCACGGGTATGTTGGAGATATGCCCAAGAGGCAATAATAAAGTGGTTATTATAATATCTTTATGTTTATGATAAATGTTTATATACCATGCTATAATTGTATTAACCGAAACATTGATACATGTGTGTTATGTAAACAACAAGGAGTCCCTAGTAAGCCTCTTGTATAACTAGCTTGTTGATTAATAGATGATCATGGTTTCTGATCATGAACATTGGATGTTATTAATAACAAGGTTATGTCATTAGTTGAATGATATAATGGACACACACCCAAATGAGCTTAGCATAAGATCAAGTCATTAAGTTCAATTTGCTATAAGCTTTCGATACATAGTTGCCTTAGTCCTTCGACCATGAGATCATGTAAATCACTTACACCGAAGGGTACTTTGATTACGTCAAACGCCATTGCGTAAATGGGTGGCAATAAAGATGGGATTAAGTATTTGTAAAGTGTGAGTTGAGGCATATGGATCAATAGTGGGATTTGTCCATCCTCATGACGGATAGATATACTCTGGGCCCTCTCGGTGGAATGTCATCCGATTAGCTTGCAAGCATATGAATAGTTCATAAGAGATCACATACCACGGTACGAGTAAAGAGTACTTGTCGGTAACGAGGTTGAACAAGGTATGGAGATATCGATGATCAAACCTCGGACAAGTAAAATATCGCGAGACAAAGGGAATTGGCATCGTATGTAAATGGTTCAATCGATCACTAAGTCATCGTTGAATATGTGGGAGCCATTATGGATCTCCAGATCCCGCTATTGGTTATTGCTCGGAGAGGAGTCTCGACCATGTCTGCATAGTTCACGAACCGTAGGGTGACGCGCTTAAGGTTCGATGTCGCATAAGTAGATTCGGAATATGAGATGGAGACCGAATGTTGTTGGAGTCTCGGATAGGATCCGAGACATCACGAGGAGAGCCGGAATTGTTCTGGAAGAATTCTGCTGTTTTGTATTTCAAGAAAAGTTGTTCTGGAAACATTCTCGGAATTGGACGAAATAAAAACAGAGGTTCTTATTTTTCTGTCGCGAAGACGGAGTCCAAAGGGGAGACGGAGAAAGGCAGTGGGCCACACCACACGGCGGCGCGGGCCCCCCCTTGGCCGCGCCAGGGTGTGGTGTGGGCCCACCAGGCGTCGGCTCTAGGTCGGTTTCGCGAAACCCTAACCCTACCTCCCGACTATAAATAGTGGGGTAGTTTGGCCGGCCATTGTTGCTCCGTACGAAACCCTAAAGTGCCACCTCTCCTCCCTCCCAGTTTCTTCTGCTCCGGCTTAGGCGAAGCCCTGCAGGAATTCTTCTCCACCACCACCACCACGCCGTCGTGCTGCTGGGATTCCGTGGAGATCTACCACACCTCCGCTGCCCGCTGGAACGGGGAGAGGAAGGAGCTTCATCGACACCGTACGCGCGACCGAGTACGGAAGTGCTGCCGGATTGCAGCACCGGGACGATCGTCTACACCAACAACGAGATTAATCTCGTAGGCTTTGGAATCTTCGAGGGTTAGTCTCATCTCCATCTCGTTGCTTAGATCTAGTAGATTGGATCTTGGGTGTTCCATAGATTAGATCTGTTGGTTTTATTCGCTTTGCGGTAGGAAATTTTTTGTTTTCTATGCAATGAACCTCATCAGGGTACACCAACTCTACAGATCTGTGCCATCGGCACAGACTCCCTGTTTCCGCGTCCACGCCACAGGCCGCCATGACGGCCGTCTCCTCCTGACGATACGTACACGCACGAAATATACGCGTACATCACTGTCCCTGCGCACTGTACCTGACAGGGTCTCTGCCCATTTCACCTATCCCCATGAAAAATGGACGGTACACAAAACGAGTCCATCTGTGCTCGGGAGCAGAAATGCCCCTTCCGTTTTTTATGTGTTTTTAATTTTAAAGCCCATATAGAGGGCTTCTTTTGGCAGTTAAATTTGCCCAAAATAGGGCATATGTACAAATTTGCCCAAAATAGGGCATATATTTAATGAACTTCATTTAGATTTAAATTTTTCCTTTGTTTTTGATTTTTTTCACATTTGCGATGCGTCCGCGCGTTGGGCGCAGCGTGTGACCCAAACGGACACGCGGACGCGTGCCGTTGTCTGTTGTGTCCCCGCGGTCACCCAATCGTCCCAAAATAGATTGCCCAGCGCGTCCGTTTGTCGTCGCGTTGGAGATGCCTACAACACTAAACCAAAGAATGGATGGACAAACTGTAACATGGGCGAGCAGAACAAAAAACAAAATTGGGCATGTATCAAAGCCATAGGCCTAATAAGTGACATAATCACTAGAGGAAGATAGGGATAAGAGAGCGAAGACTATCTTCAGGGTGAAAACCTAAGATCTTTGGTCGGGCGATGGCGGCGCTGGTGCACTGTTTTCTTCTTGGAGGCGTCGTTTTTGAAGAGTCTGATTTTCAGGTGTTGTCTTGGTGATGGTTGTATTACTGTTTGCTAGGGTTGTGATGCTGTAGCGGGATTTTTATTTCTTAGTTTTCTTTTTCTCTTTTTTGGCTATGCGCATCCGTAATGTTTTAGGGTATTGCGTTGTTGCAGAGACTGCGTGTAATTGGTATCCTTCGATATTAATATATTCCCTTTATCGAAAAAAGGGTTAAGAGAGCGTGTTGTCTACCCATCTATGTTGTTCAAACCCAAACCCCGCCGGAATGAGCCTTGAGAAGGCTCATGATGTCGCCGATACGGTTGCTTACTCCTCTATCTTTGATTTTTGTTTGTTTGGACCAGTTATGCATAGTAAAAAAAATTACACAAAATTCATTATAGATATATGACAATCTATCTATTATATTATTAAAACAACAAACAATAAACGGAGGAGATTAATCATCAATCTATTGCTAAAACGATTCAACGGCTGAAAGTCATTAACCTATGTGTAAACGTTTCCGCGGATCTAGACTCTATTTTTTTTGTAAGTATACGACTGCTAGAAATCAATACGGTACGTGCGGAATATGATTCTTAACCTAGCTCTGCCCTAGCCTATACGATTGCGCGTTCCTACTGTGGCGGATCATGGCGGCGGCGTTCTGCGCTCGGCCGGCAGCACGCGTCGCCCCTGATCCCTCCGTACCGTGGCGGCCCATGGCGACGTCGCTCTCCACTCGGCCGGCAGCACGCGGCGCGGATGATCCCTGACCAAGGCATAAAAGTGCTGGCGACCAGCGGTTCCGCTCGCGTCCGTACTGTGGCGGCTCATGGCGATGTCGGTCTCCGCGCGCTCGGCCGGCCACACGCGGCGCGCCTGATCCCTGACCTACTAGAGCGAGAAAGATCTGATTAGGCTCGCCCCTAAGCCTATGTGACATCTTTGCATGTTCCTGATGCAAGAACCAGAACCAGAGAATTTTGAGTCAGGGTAACAAATCTGGTAGTTTAATATCAACTTCTTATTATTTAATTTGTGCAGGAGATGATGACAGGGCTTACCGGCAAATATCACTTACGTACGTCGAGGGCGCCGCAGATCGACCCAGGCGACTGGGGACCGTGTAGATTCAGTTTTTCACCACAGCAAAAGAGACAGAAGGTTCAGGTCATTTCTAAGCTGGTACTATAATTTCTTCCTACTAAATTTACCACAAGTAGTACTAACGATTTGTATTTTCCCATGTGTCGTACAGATGTACAGGTTCTTCTCAGAGGCCGTTCGATTCTTTCGTCTTAATAGGCTGGAGATTCGGGCCAAGAAACAGAAAAATATATGCATCTAGGTATTACAGAGAGCTTGCATGGATTCTTATTAGTAAAATGCTCCTAAATTTGTTTGTGAATCTATCCGTGTAGAAGTAGAATTTCGTCATGGGTTATGGATACAGCACAAGCTTGTATGGACTTCAAGTCATGCTACATCCTGAAAATCCTCCAATTGATTCGTGTAGCACCAGTGGCTCATCAGATCTCAGGTACGCAATGCGATCTCATATACTTTTTCTAATCATATACAAAGCCGCCGAATTTTGCAGACATGCACCCACCCGCATTAATCTAACAACGGCTGAAATATCCGTCATTGATCTGAGCGATCGGTAGCGCACCGCAGCTGTCGCGCACGTCATGGTGGCAGATATAGCCAGTTAATGAGTTGTGCGTCGCTTGAACGCGCACTGTTTTACAGCAATATTCAGAGTTGCTTGGATGTCTTACAGATAGAATAAGAGAACAAGAAAGTTAAACAGATTCAGAGCTCCATGTTCAGATTTAGGAGCATGATGCCCTCTAACTGGACTTGCGAGCGAAGCATCTGGGCAGCAGTTTTCAATTGTTGTGTGATCAGCGCTCTCAGAGAGCGACCTAGCTAGACATTGTATGCGGTGAGGACATGTTTCTTGCTTCTGTGCTTAACACAGTCTCTGGTCTTCATTACAATGCTTTTTGGTTGCAAAAAGACTGCCAGGCAGATGTGTCAAAATTGATCATATGTGTGGTCGAGGGTTCAACTTTGAAGAACTTTTAGTCTATATACATGGACATGCTGCCAGAGGTAGTTGCTGCACGTCCTTTAACCAACAGTTTGTTGCCGTGGCTGATATAGTGGTATACACATACCTAATCAACAGGCTGATAAGACTGTGCATCTACTGATGCTTGATGCTGAGGGCCGGGGCGTTGCTCCTATTTTGAAAGAAAAAAACATCGTGAACTGATTCAAAACAGACGTTAAACAGAAGCAACAACGTAGCCATCATCCTCTGGTCAATATTGATAGTCAAGCTAAGTTGATCTTTTATGTTTCATCATTCAAATCAAATTCTTAGCACTGTTATTTAATGTTCAAAAATCGATATTAGCTGGTAACGACTGTGCTAGAACTTATCATTCTTCCATCATAATTTCTTGAATTTCGTGTTAACAACACCTTGATCCATGAAGTATGGATGTTTTGTCAGTAGAACTGGGAGTGGTAAGCTTACAATTGGATCAACATTTAGATGTATATTTATATTTTCCAGGGTCTAAACTTAATTTTTATCCTGTGTTTCAAAGGACTCTTAAATCGCTGACGATGGACAGGTGGACTGGAGGTCAGACTGGAGGTCGATTATGGTATGATCCTCCAAAGTGCATGCCTAACCTAAGCCAAAAGATACCGGAGCAATTGCATCTTCTTTGTGGTATGTATTTTGCCCTCCCTCGGATCTTTCAATCCATTAAGTGCTACATAACCTTTATTAGTATAAGGATTGATTTTATTATTCATGTTACCAACATCAATAACTTTGTAGCTTTACAGTAAAAATAAAATGCAGTAATGGTATGAGCATTTTGATATTTTTGCAAGAAACAGGAAATGAGGCATGGATTGTACATAGCTTGGCAAAAAATAATTTGCTTTTCAAAGAAAATAAGGAACTGTATGCCGGCATAGAACGATTAATAACTTCCATTTTTTCGATCATAATGGTCTGCCATGTTCACCGTAAGTATTGGAATGTATTAGTATGCTAAAGTTCAAGATTAAAAAATTGATACCATTAATTTATACAAATGTAATAAGAGTATATGATTGTCATAGTAATTATTTACTATTAAACTACTCCCACAATTCTACATTTTCTTAATAAAGAACTTAGTCAGTTTTTATTCAACCAGGGAACGGCCTCAATGAGGTCAATGCCGAGCTCATTATCATGTGGCAAAATATTTCATTAGCATATGAATAGCTGAGATAATAAGTCTAGCCACGCAACAACAAAGCAACAGTCCATCTGAACTTGGGAAATCTCAACGGCTAGGATCTATGGACTTGCACGTGAGTTGTTGAGATAAAAGTTGAGTATACACTATGTGCAATACGAATAGTAATTCCTGCATTAGAAAATATGAACTAATCCATCTTTCTCTCTATATATAGGTTTTGCACAAGCTAGAAGTCAATCTTGGCAGCAATCAATGTCAGAAAAAATCGAGGAAGCGTCCTCTTCAAAAGCCAATCATAATCCTTTTTGAGCCTATAGGTTTGCATGACGAAGAAATCATACATGTCGGGAGTTGAACGATCAGTGTGGCAACGGCCCAGCATAAGACCTAAGATGAGCTCAAATCGAGGACGACCATCTCGCGATTATGATTTTGACATTGGTGGTCGAGATTGGCAAAATCATGACAACGAATTTCACGTCAGCAATCTCACGCCAACATGCTTGATGAACATATAAGACACTCTACATCTATGACGAGTCTGTATGGCAGTCTTGATCCGGTAAGAAGCAGCGTTGTCAGAAAGCCAAGAACAATTTGAATTGATGGCTACCAAGTGTGCTACCGCAGTTTGCATCAGTAGGGCTCACATTATTTTCTGACCACATGTGATTACACAGGTCGACTGAAGTTTAAATTTCAATTGCAAAAATAAAATTGTTCAAACTGATAACCTTTTGCAGCGCACTGAGATGTGAGCTAGCGTCTATCGAGTGAATTTGGAGATGGCGCGTCCTACGACTTAGGATGGATTCCGACCACACGAAGCAACTATGGAGCGATGGCATAGTGGATGGTCACCGCGATATGCATTAGTTGGGCTAGCTCTATCAGATCACTTGGATGGACATCAGTTTAGCGTCCAATTCCAAAAAAAAAATCCTTTGAACTGGCACGCGCATGTATAAAATCCGATTCAAATATGTTCTGCCATGTCCTTCAACTAACTTGCTGGTGCATGCATTGTGTTTTTCAAAGGATTTGATGATGGTACAACTTACGAAAGGGTGTATATTGAACATGCAGCATATGGAAGAGAGAAAAATAATTCACAACTAAGTCAGCACATCTTCTGTTAATGAGAATGCGACCAGACATAACTCAGTCAAATTAGTGAACATGTAGTTTATTAACGAGTAATACATGTTCTTTTGACATAAATGAGTAATACATGTTTGAGTAATACATGCTTGGGTATATAGTATTACCACGAAATTTCACAAAATCATATGGTTGAAAAGTTTAGTATGAATGTCCATACAATGGACATCAGATAAATCTACACGTGGTTTTGGATCGGTCTTTAGTTTTTCTCATACAACATGTACCTCCTAACAACCTAATGAACTTTGTAGAAATACTTATATCTTCTAACTGGCAACGAATTAAATCGATGAATTGATGAGGTCGAGGTAAATTATTTGACCAAGAAGACAATACCATGTATAACAATACATGCATATTACATCTATCTAGCCGCGCAAATGCGCGGGCCCTTCAGCTAGTTAAAAAGGAAGCTAATGAATATCTCCATCCTTAACTGTATACCAATAGTCTTGACCCTAGAAATCTGGCTTCTAAGAGGGGGTCTTTTGCTGGCAAAGTTTTACCTTACGAACGTTATAGCTTTTGTGCTTATTTCTTGATTTGTTTCACCTCTCATCTCATCTGACGTGTTAATTGGGTGATCCTTATTGGCGTATAGAAGAGTAAAGAAGAGCTATCTTTCAAGAATAGAAAAAATACATCGAAGAAGAAGAGGGAGAGAGACTTAGGTGTCCCTATGTTTGAGTTCATTGTTTATAGAATGAACTTTTATTTTTGTTTTCATGGCAAGATGTGAACTATCGATATTCAAAGATTGAAATTTTGTTTCCATTTTCATACTTTAGAATGTTGTTAGTTCAGCAAAGTGATATTATGTGCTTTTATACAAAGAATTGTTGAAGTTCGGAGAGTGATTTTCCATTTTTGAGTTATGTTTATCTAACTTTTTATAGGTTTAAGAGCAAACTTTTCTTTTGTTGCATAGTGAACTTGTGTTGTTTAGAGCACTCTCCACCGTTGGCGCTCCCCCGCGTTCAAATCCGGGGTGAATTACCGCCGGATTGGACGAAAATTAGGCGTGAGGAGCGCCAAACTTCCAGCCATCCCCCCAGCTAGGCGCCCGACGATCGGATTATTTGACTTTATTTTCACAAATAAACTCGGCGTATTGACAAATTTGGCCTATTTTTACAAATAAACGTTACATATCAACAAAGCAAGCAAAAAATTTAACAATTGAAACAAATCAAATGGAAACTAGTTGGTGTTGCCTCGAAGCGTCCATATGTGCTCCACCAGATCATCCTGCAGCTGTTGATGCATTGTGGAGTCTCGAATCTCCTAACGCATACGATGAACGAAGCCCACGATACCGGCACCTGGTGATTAGGCTGTGCAAGAGGACCCTCTCTATCATATGGTGCAGCTTGCTCGCTCAGAGGAACTGGATACTTTCGCTCATTCTCAATAATCATGGTGTGTAAGCACACACAACAGTTCATCACCTCCCACATCTGATCTTTGGACCAAGTCATAGCGGGGAATCGGACTACAGCAAATCTCTGCTGGAGGATACCAAATGCACGCTTGACGTTCTTTCGGCAACCTTCTTGTTCCTTGACAAACTCGCCTCCTTCGGGAGGATGGGGCTTGAGATAGTCTTCACAAATGTTGCCCACTTTAGATAGATACTGTCGTTGCCTATTTGACGGTACCCCGGAGGAGGGATCCTCACGAAGGGGGGAAGAAGTAGGGGCCATTGTGCGGAGTGCTAACGGGACGGTGGTACGCGATTTACCCAGCTTCGGAATACGCTGCACGATGGCAGGGCCTACTGCTGCTTGTTTGGAATTATCTGGTCGCTTTCGTGTTGTTACAATGAGTTGTGGTTGTGCCTCTAGGGCTCCCGGAATCCGTCTTATAAAGGCACCAGGATCTAGGGTTTCTACGGAGAGTCCTGGCCGGAATACAAGATGCCTAACTACGGAATATACATTAACGTGCACGTCATGAATTCATCTAGATCTAACTTGTCGTCATGGATCCGGACACTTCATGGGCCTACATGGATCCGACTCCTTCGTATGTCGGTTGGGATCCGGCTTCTGTTCCTGGGATGAACTTCCTCCATCTTCTATCAACAACAACTTGGCCGCCAGGTGGACCGTAAGCCACCACCACCATATGTGGGCCACCCGGGCTTGCCGGATCTAGACCACGTCGTTGGCATACCCATAAAGTATACCCACAACAGATACCGTCTGCAAGATTGTATCCCTTGTTGTAGTGTCGACCATTGATCACAAAGTCAATCGGGGGAGCATGACCCTCAACAAGCTTGGAGAAGATCGGCGAGCACTGTAAGACGTTGATGTCGTTGTTGGATCCCGGCATACCAAAGAAGGAGTGCCAAATCCAGAGATCATGGGTAGCCACTGCCTCAAGTATCACAGTGCAGCCTTTTTTGTGACCCTCGTACATTCCCTTCCAGGCAAACGGACAATTCTTCCATTTTCAATGCATGCAATCAATGCTTCCAAGCATCCCCAAAAATCATTGAGCTTCATTGACAGTGAGGATCTGGGAAGTGTCTTCGACAGTGGGTGATCTCAAGTAGATATCCCCGAACACAATCAAGGGCGATGGACTCCACCATCCGAAGATAGTCATCGGCAGCATCACCAGGAGCTCCATATGCCAGCATTCGCATAGACACCGTGCACTTTTGGAGGGCGGAAAACCCTGCCATGCCTGACATAGGTATGCCTAAGTGGCATGTCACATGAATACCCCTGGTTCATAATTGACGTAGAAGGCCCATGGACTCGAAGATTTGGAGTCCTAGAAGATTGAATATGTTCGGATTAGGAAAATAGAGTTATTATAGGAAACTTGTATCAACATACGAAAGGCCCAGCACAGCCCGATAATCTATACTTGTATGACACGGAAAAGCCTCGGCTTCACCTCCTATATAAAGGGGAAGCCGAGGTCGAAATAAGGATCGGGTCATTGCAAACCCTAGCCATCGTATTTTGTTGAGTTGAACGCCTTTGTTCGTCTGACAACCTTCGAGATCTACTTGCCCTCTACTTTCTACGAAACCCTAAGTCGACAATCTGTAGGCATTGACAAGTTGGTACCTCGTCAATTGGCGTCGTCTGTAGGAATTGGAGGTAGCAAGGTCCTGATCTCGATGACATTGTCATCATCATCATCGGTAGCAAGCAACGCGATGGAACAAGGTAAACAGATCCAATATGGTCTTGTCGATTTTGTTCCTCACCCTCCCACCTGTTTGCATGTATATGCCAACCTGGATGAATCAATGGAGATGACGTTCGGGAGCTTCCGCTTCCTCGTCGGGAAAGAGGGATCGCACTGTTTTTCGGCACCGTTTTTTCGGGACCGTTGGCGGCCGAGCCTGATTACTCAGGATCATCATCGTCATCCATTGAGTCAGGCAACGAGGATGTTTGGCCACCACGCATCACCAAGCCCTCTGACAACGGAAAACTCGATCTATTCAGCGGGGTGACTTCGGTTATGGAAACCGATCTATCCCAAGATAGCGACTCCGAGAGCTTCACCAACTTCGACTTCACCAACACAACCAATTCCACTGCTAGCAGGAGATCTCCGATCTATACGACCGTGTCACCTATCCTATGCATAATGCGCGGGCACTAAACTTAGCGTCACGCAGCAAGAACTCGAAGATTCAAGATCCTGAATGGACGATAGCGCAAATTCGACATATCAAACTGTGCTCACTACATCAGGTTGTGAGGTAGATGAAGACGAGAAATCTGAGGTTTTCGATGAGGCAAACCCTATGTCGATCTCGCAGATCTCACGAGGGGAACAGGAAACAAGCATGTTGGAGCTCAGCCAAGAGAAAAGGTGCAGCTACCGCAAGAGGCATGGGACAGAGCTACAAGAGCTATAAACGGTACAGAACTGATGACCACACAAGCCTCGGCAGTAGAGCTACAAGCGTAACAATATAAACTCAGTCGTGTGAGACGCGAGTGATACGTCTCCAACGTATCGATAATTTCTTATGTTCCATGCTACATTATTGATGATATCTACATGTTTTATGCACATTATATGTCGTATTTACGCATTTTCTGGAACTAACCTATTAACAAGATGCCGAAAAGCCAGTTGCTGTTTTCTGTTTTTGGTTTCAGAAATCCTAGTAACGAAATATTCTCGGAATTGGACGAAATCAATGCCCAGGGTCCTATTTTTGCACGAAGCTTCCAAGACCGAAGGAGAGTCGAAGTGGGGCCACGAGGTGGCGACACCACAGGGCGCGCGGCCCAGCCCTGGCCGCGCCGACCTATGGTGTGGGCCCCTCGTGCCGCCTCTTGACCTGCCCTTCCGCCTACAAATAGCCTCCGTCGCGAAACCCCAGTACCGAGAGCCACGATACGGAAAACCTTCCAAGAGACGCCGCCGCGAATCCCATCTCGGGGATTCAGGAGATCGCCTCCGGCACCCTGCGGAGAGGGGATTCATCTCCCGGAGGACTCTTCATCGCCATGATCGCCTCCCGAGTGATGAGTGAGTAGTTCACCCCTGGACTATGGGTCCATAGCAGTAGCTAGATGGTCGTCTTCTCCTAATTGTGCTTCATTGTTGGATCTTGTGAGCTGCCTAACATGATCAAGATCATCTATCCGTAATACTATATGTTGTGTTTGTCGGGATCCGATGAATAGAGAATACTATGTTATGGTGATTATCAATCTATTGTTTATGTGTTGTTTATGATCTTGCATGCTCTCCGTTATTAGTAGAGGCTCTGGCCAAGTTTTTACTCTTAACTCCAAGAGGGAGTATTTATCACTACAAGAAAAGTTCTGATAGACAACGTCCCAAAATCGTCAACTAAGGGGCATTTTTCGTCGCCTATGGGCCTAACCCGACGATATGGGTTCTGTTGTCGAAACTGCGTGCAAAGTCCAACGACGATTTTTTCGGTCCGTCGCGCTTGCGCCCTTCCGCCACGGAAAATCGGACCGTTGCGGAAGTGTTTTCGGGAGCCCGTTGGATCGCCGACGTCATGCAAACGACACGTGGCAGACGCCGCAACGCGTTAACGGCGTTAACCGGCTGAAACCCCGTGGTAGATGGTAGGCCCACACGAGGCCTGCCACGTCTTAAGCGGGCCGGGCCAGATGACATAGTTTGACCGGTCAACTATATAGCTGGGCTGGTCCATTAGTTACGTGGGCCGGGCCTAACCTCTAATGTTGACTGGTCAGTTAAATGGGCCACATTTAACATGTGGGGTCCCCCTTACAAGAATGGGCCGGCAAGAAGCAAGTGGGCCGGGCCAAAAACACAGTGGGTCCCACTATCCTCGTTAAAAGGTCGCCCATTTAGTGCTGGGTCCACCATATAGCATGGGCGGCCCAACAAGCTAGTGGCCCCAAAACACATGGTGGGTCCCACTATCCTGTTAAAGGGCCGCCCATTTAGTATGTGGGGTCCACCATATAGCAAGTGGGCGGACCAACAAGATAGTGGGCGCCAAAAAACATGGTGGGTCCCACCTTCCAAAGGGCCGCCCATTTAGTATGTGGGGCCCACCATATGCGGGGGGCCACCAAGATAGCGGGTCAAAAAACAGTGGGTCCCACATTCCGTTAATGGCCGCCCATTTGGTATGGGGTCCACCATATAGAAAGTGGGCCCCAACAAGATAGGGCCAAAAACACAGTGGGTCCCACCTTCCACTTAAAGGGCCGGCCCATTTACCATGTGGGACCACCATAGTGGGCCGGCCCAACAAGATAGTGGGCCGGCCCAATAAGCATGGGGGCCCCACTTTCCGTTAAAGGGCCGGCCCATCTAGTACGTGGGGTCCACAATATAGCAAGTGGGTCGGCCAACAAGATATTGGGCCGGGCCAAAAACACAGTGGGTCCCACTTTCCTATTAAAGGGCCTACCATTTATTATGTGGAGTCCTCCAAAGCAAAGGGCCGGCCCAACTAACTAGCGGGCCGGCCCGTGAAGGTGGGGTCCACCTTAAAGCAAGTGGCCACCAATTAGTGTGTGGGTCCACCGTATCAAATGGGCTGGCCCAAGAAGTAAGTGGGCCAGCCCGTTTAGTTGCTGTTTATATGCCGGCATAATATGCGCTTTAGGATTTTGCGGGCACATATGTGATTTCGCTTAATTGGGCCGTTTAAGGGATGGGAATTCGTGATTTAGATACTGAGAATATTTACGCAGCATTGATTTCTGTCGGATAGCCTCACTTACCACAAGCACCAAAGAAAAAATGCGCGAAAGAACTATAAAAACTAACTAAATATTACATCAGCTGCAAGGCATTGAAAAAAATATTACAGAACCCAGAGAAATTGAATGGTAATTAAACCTAGCAATACAATGAAGCGATCCGGCAATCTTTTAAGTTGTCCATGCAGCACCTATATCTGAAACAAAGACATTACAAGTTAAGACAGCAACAATGGAAAGGCAATGACACTACAATATTGTTTGGCAAAGAATTTGGAACTCATCATTTCGTCGTTATAACAAGATCATTGTAATGCGCACAATAAGCAAACAAAGAGTGCATGCCGCATACCAACAGCCAATATAACAGAGCATGTTAGAATGAAACAGCAGACTTACTACTGTCGAGTCCCATGCAAACCAACATGTTCAGGGAGTACAAAATTGGCATGAACAACATAGTAGCAGGCTATAAATTTTGTAACAACGACTGAGCAAGATGAAGTTATGATGGCTACATCTACAGAGCAGGGAATGTAAACCAAAAATAGAAGTTACGATGGCAAAAGCTAAAGAGGAGGGAATGTGAACCAACATGTGCCAAGTGCAATTACTTCATTTTGGCCGTGAACTAAATAATACTCCTGAACTTATAGTGAAGGGGATGCAAATCAAGATGTTTCGGGATATAAACTTGTAATGAGCAACACATGGAGGATAGTTAATGCTGGAGCTTAGGATGGACCAGATACAGAATATAGTGGGATCACCTGTGAACTTGTATAAGAGGGAATGCAAACCAATATGTTCAGCTTTCCATATGTGAGCGTCATGCCAAGTCAGAGAAACAAGTCAATAATGCAGCTTTTGAAGAACAAGATGGCACGCAAAATTATTATCTAGTAGTATGACAAGTTTATTTGTACTACAGGCTAGATAGCAGAGTGATAGCATGCCAAACTAAGTCCTTACTTTGTTAGCTTACAATGAACTAGATACAAAACAATGGCATCACCTGTAGTACAGGGAATGCAAGCCAACATGTTCATGGAGTAAAAAATTGGCACAAACAACATAGTAGCAGGCCATAATTTTTGTAACAACGACTGAGCAAGATAAAGTTATGATGGCTAGATCTACAGAGCAGGGAATGTAAACCAAATATAGAAGTTACGATGCCAAAAGCTATAGAGCAGGGAATGCGAACCAACATGTGCAATTACTTAAAATTGGCCATGAACTAAATAATAGCAGGATGTTACTATAATACCTACAGTATAATTTTTGTAACAACGACTGAGCAAGATAGAAGTTATGATGGCTACATCTACAGAGCAGGGAATGCAAACCAAAATGTTCAATCGCTTAAAGTTAGCAATGAAGTAGAAAATAGCAACGTGTTACGGTCATAGCTAGGAATGAACTAAAAGAGCTTCAGACAAACAAGCATCTGAACCCAGAACATGGCGCTAAAACAAGGGACTTACATTAGGAGAAGCACTCTGTGGGAGTCACAGCAGATCTTCCTGGGGTTGATAGATCCGGTGATGAAGTACGCTACATGTGCTACTTGGGGTTGGAGAGACGGCCATTACACTTCATGGTTACTCATCTCATCTGCAAAAACGTAACGGCGCGTCGTTAGCACAAACAGGTTCCCCAAGATTAAACAAGAACTTGCAGGCAAGCAATAGAAAAGCGACAGTAGAAGAGTTTAGATCATGCACGGCGCCGGTGAAGCAGATCCGGCATGCACAGCGGTGTCGGTGAGCAAGATCCGATGCGGTGGACGACGGATCCGGCGAAGCGGCTCCGGCGGGGTGGACGATACCGCAGCTGAAGCGACTGCGGTAGACTGCTGGATGAGCATATGGTTTCGAGGTTCGGCGGGGATGATCCGGTCCGGTTGATGACGGCGTCGATGAAGCGGCTCCGGCAGGCAGCCGGATGACGAGGATCGCGAGGGCTCGGGTAGGCCAGGGAAGTCCGGCGGGGATGTTCCGGTGCGGTGGTCGTGGAGGTGGTAGAGAGAGGGACTTGAGAAGTTCCGGTGGGTGGTCTCAGATGAGAGACTGAAGGAAATGTATTTTTTTGGGAGGGTTTCCGGGCTAGGGAGGTGGTGATCGAAAAAATGACGGGCAAACCCCTCACCAACCGACTTTGCTGTCATCTCCACAGGGGTAGAATGGGAATTTGGAAGCGTGTGAAATTTTTGTATTTTGTGGGCGGGAAGTTTTGCCGCTATGAGATTTTGAATTTCGCTAAGGTACAAGTATAATGATAAAAAATTGTGACACCGTACTAGTACCTCTGTTCATGGCCGAGTGCAAAATCAAATCATCATCACGTTGAATATAGGTCACTACCATGATCATGATCTATCTTCTTAATCCCATTCAAAAATGCGTTTGAAATATTTCAGGATTGGTGGGAGATTTTGCCGCCCGACAGAGATTAAATTAAACCACACGTTCGACAATTCAAACTTGAGACCTTGGCTATGATACCATTTAAGTTCGAACTGATTCAAAAAAGGCTAGGCAATTAATTTATATAACATCCACAGGAACAACTACCAAGTTGATCCCAACCGCAGATAAATGCATCCACCAACAAAAGTCTGAACGGTGCCTTAATCTAAGGAAACATTTCACAAGACCAATGTACTCACTATGTTAGTGTTCATCTCCAATTATCTATGGCATTTTCTTAGTCTTTGGGAGATTATAACGAACTTGATTGGCCTCGTGCAGTAGGGCATCACATGCTTCTAATCTCGATCTCAACATGTCAACTTTTGTTCTTAGCATAGCTGTTGCAACTCGTTCTACTTGGAGTTGTTCCTCCAAAACTTGAGCAGAGAAAGACTTGGACTTGGGCTTCAAAACCCAGCATTTCGCAGGAAAGAGTTTTTGGTGATATCTTTATCTTTCCCGGGTTTTGCCATCTCAAATTTCATATTAGCCAGACAAGTTTTGAGTTGTGTAAAAAGAAAAGTTATTACAGAGAAAAATGCAGATGGTAGATTTAATGTGTACGAACTACTTTTAATCATACAAGTTGACATGCCTGACTATAATAAGGACCATCTATCTTGCTAGCAGGCATAATTATTAATGGGCTACCATGTACGGGAACCGTATCCTCTAACGTGAAGGAGCTAAGTCAGGAAAAATAAAGAAGCAAAGTCAGGCTTCTGTAGCATAAGTACAAGGTTATGCACTGTCTTTAACTAATAAAGGTGATTACTGTAGATGTTTAAAAACTAAACTAAATTTTATTACACCATAATTTTCTCTGCATGTAATTACTTCAAATGCAAGACACAAGTTTGTATTGTGCAAATTAATTTAAATTATTTGGATTTTAGACATATGGTTTGGGGGAAGGAAAGTTAGAGTACTGTAGCTTCTCTAACTTTTCACCTTCAAGTTAGAGTACTGTAGCTTCTCTAACTTTTCACCCATGTACGTAGTCCTTCCAAGAAACAGCCGTTATTGCATTACGAGCAGAAAACAGTTCACACGTGCGCTCAGATTCAAATTTTCAGCATGCAGTCGATTTATGGTTTAATTGAAGTACACATCAGGATATTATTTCACACAAAATACAGCAGCCACATGGAACATATCTAATTTTAGTACAACAACAAAATTTGCAATTATTACAGACCACGAAATTTTGAACGAAATTTTGAGCAGTAATTAGTTACAGCATTGGCATCAGCAGTCCACTTGACTGAACAACAGAATCAAAGTTTATTTAGACACCTTCAATTCCCAGACACATCACAACTGGCTTACCATGACAAGTGCATAGGAGATTCTTTAGAACATTTTCTGTCAAAGTTTGCCTATTTTTCAATTCATGTATCTCTTGGCGTGTCTTGGCAATTAATTCATCAGCATCTTTGTTTTCCCGCCCAAATATATCAACTGCCTCTTGGAGTGCATCCCCGAAATCTCTTTGTGCCGGATTAAGTTGACCAATAGATACCATGGGCCTATGCGAGCAATATGCACTCTCACTGCTGCTTTGTGAAACATCAATACTTGAGGCATTGGCCCTTGCTTCTGGCATTGTAGCTTTATTTGAAGCCTGAAATTTAGATAAAACAAGTTACAACATCATATGATGCAATAAAAGACCTCCAATTTCAAGAACATCATTGAGCTGATATAACACAACAAGCAATCAAAAATAGAGCCTCGTACATCTATTTCTTCTGGAATGGTTGGTGTACCGGACTCAGTGGACCAATGAGAGCACGTGCCACTGTCACTGTTGCTCTGTGAAATGACCGCAACACTTGATAAATGGGTTGTCCCTACTGACATTACAGCTTTGTTTGCAGGCTGAAACTAAGACAAAACAAGTTAAAATGCAATACAATACAAGGCAAACAAACAGCATTGTTGACATAATTTTGAAAGAACCATGGGCAGATACAACAAAGAAACCAGTTAAGCCACATGCCTCTTAGAACAAACCAAACTAGATCATGGCGATGATGTATACAATGAACCAAGCAACTAGACATCATGTGCCCAATAACGAAGCCAGGTCACTGCACAGAAGAAATCTAGCAAATAGCCAAATACAGTCAAAAGATGTGCATGTTGGATTTGATACTATTAGGAAAATAATGTATGATTGATTTAAGCATGACTCAGATAGTGCCTTCGACATCGCAGAAGGTCAATGCAACAATTAATTGTATGGCTTGTATGAAGTGCCATAACATTTAAATTAAGCATAACGAGGCATTGCTTAATCTGAGAACTGAGTGCTAGCTCAGTGGCAAGGCTTGCGAGTGCGCAGCCAGCCCACCCGGGTTCGAGTCCCAACAGGACCGAATTAAACGGGGTGTTATCTAGCGCGTATAAATTCGCTGCTAGAGAGGTCTCATCATCTATCTCACAACGTATAGACAAGGGAGGGAATCTTCCTACGTTGGTCAACGTTTAGGCAATGCTTAATCTTGAATTCATGATCAAACTCAAACAAAAAAGGGCATATAACAAGTAGCACCATGTGCATCATGTATAATAGATTACTAGAAACTGAATGAAGCAATTGAACATGGAGCGTATTATATAAACAGCCAGATCATTTGAATATGGATATACCACATCATGTCAATGGGACTCAGAAAAACAAAGCTAGACATTTAAACAAGTAATATAACTATTTTTTCACCATGTTTCAAGTAGAATAGGAAGCTAGGTTAGGAATAAAGCAATCATGTTTCAAGTAGAATAGGAAGCTAGGTTAGGAATAAAGCAATAAAAAAACACAAAGTGCATCATTTCAGCTAGGATCATTTCTATCAAACTTCATGCACTAGCCATGGAACAACAGGCAAACTCAATGAAGCAACAGGCAAAAAATTAACATAATAGAATTTCAGGACTTGTATTAACATAGCCAAATCATGTAACTTATACCCAGGCATGCCGGATGCCAGATGGGTCAAAGGCAGTGTGCAATGTTCCATATGGTCATTGTTTATATTTTATTAGATTCCATTAGGCAACTTAGGTAGTGCAACATACAGAAAATGATGCAATTGAACTATGCACAGGAGGTAAATTAACATTCCAAAAAAAACAGGGAACTTACGTGAGCTTTTTTTTGAGTCACACGGACCTCATCGGGTACTTGGACAGAAGAACCTGGTGCCTCACTGTTTCTCCTCTGCATGAAGGAGAGGCCAATTGTAAACAGAAACAGGTCCAAGATATAGAAGTTTGCATTAAGCAATATACAAAAAACAGCAGGTACTTACATGATTATAGGCGAGCTTTACTCTACGTTTATGAGTGTAAGATGTGCCTGCTGCACGTGTAATAACAACAAACAGTTACGAGTCACGGCTTTGCTATAATTAAATTGACACCAAATAGTAGTAGAAGCATTATGACGTGCATAAACATGTAATACAGGATCGCAGAAAGATATCAAACATGATGTAACTAGAGCAGTAGCCTACGGCCAAATAGTGAGAAATTGTAATCGTGTCAATTGTGGACTTGTATAGCCTACCCCAACTTGTTTGGGAATAAAGGCTTTGTTGTTGTTGTTGTCAATCGTGGACATGTAGAGCATTCAACGGCTCATGATTGGTGGCTCATATTTTGTAGAGTTTCAGCGAATGGGTGGGTTAGGTTACTCAGACCACCACACTGTGTATTTATATCATCTGAGTTAGGGTTACAATACTACTGGACATGGGCCTCTATGGGCCTCACACTGGATACAATATTACTACAGCGCTACTACTAAACTCACTCATGGTCCAACACACCCCCTCAAGATGATCATGGGTAAACAACCATGGCCATCTTGCAACAACAACATGACACATATGACAACTACCAGTAATGAACATTCAGCATAACTCCTAGGATACATGACAGCATTGCACTTTCCATCATCTTGTCATCTCGATTCATCTCTTCATCAGCAGCGAAGATATCCAGCTTCAACCATCTGGGATACGCACAACTCCTAACCATACACGTCCTCAACAACCCCGGCTGCCTCACCACACAAGTTCCGCAGAACCATCCACACTCGCCTCAATGTCCTCAGCCTCTCTTCTCCACTCTGCCCGGCCACCTCTTCCGTCTCTCCCACAAACCCCCAGCCAACTCCTGCCTCAACCATCCACTCCTCAAGCACCCATGCCTATCCCCCGGTCAGGCCTCAACCAGTCTCACCTCAGGCACGCATGCCTTTCCCCTGGACATATCCACAACCATCACCATCACCACTAAACCGCAGCCTCATCAACTCCATCACGACTCAACCGCAGCCTCATCAACTCCATCACCACATATCCTCACAGCCTCACATCTCCATTTTCTCCTCACTTCCACTCGGATGGCGCCTCGTCTGCGCGCCCTGGCCAACCTGGCGGACCGCACCTGGCCACATCGACCGGCTCGCGCTGGTCAACGTCCAGCACCAACCTCCGGCTCCGCCCTGCGCTCAAAGGCTCGCCCCACTCCGCACGCCTCCAACTTCTGCCCCTCACACGGATCCAGATCTCTCTGCCACGGATTCACTTCCTCTTCTCTCCTTTCTAAACCAAAACGATCTTCACCCTCTTCTTTCTCCCCGCGCGAGCAGCCGCCGATCTCACACAGCTCACATCGCTGTGTGTGATAGCCGCAACCCACGCAGAGCACCTGATGCGGCCTCCCGCCGCCTGGATTTCTACATCTCAACGGTGGGTTTTGTGATCAAAGGAAGAACTTGTTTGGTACTGTTTGTGGCGGCTAGCAGGAAGGAAACCTAGGCTCTGATACCATGTAGAGTTTCAGCGAATGGGTGGGTTTGGTCACGGAAAAACATACTTATGCGTCGTGTTTAAACCTAAAGGATGAGGTGGTTATCAACGAAAGCACTTGTAAGTTAGAAATATAGCACGAATTCAGAAATACAGTCAGCTGCAATACTCCTAACAGAACAAAACGCGCAGGGATGTCTGGTTACCTATTTCTGGGCGGCGTTTAGACGTGTTCCGCGTTCTTACGGGTGACGTGGAGGTCGGCGAGGGGACTGCTGTTGCGGTGGGTGCCGGGGAAGCAGATCTTGGGGGGTCGGAGAAGGACATGCTGGGCGGTCGATGAAGTGTTCAGCGCGCCGGCCGAACTAGAAGGTCGGTGAAGCAGATGATGTGCAGTGCACGGGGGCGTCGGTGTCGGCGAAGCTGGTCAGGTGCGGTGGTCGATAGAGTCGGCGAACGAGATACGGTGCGGTGGACGCCGGAGTAGGTGCGGATCAAGCGGATAGGGCAGCCTCGGGGTTTGAAGCCGTGGCAGCTTGAACGGCGAAGTGCGGCGGCCGGGAAGATCTGGAGGTAGGCAAGAGGGGCGGTTTCTCTGAGGGCTTGCGGGCGAAACTAGGGCGAAGCTGGGCGATAGAGGAGTAGAAGGGAATTTCGCAGTCCTTCTTTTGAGGAAAAAAATATTCGCAGATCTGAAACTTTGCGGCGCGAGATATTTGGGCGTTGGCGGGGAATTTTACCGCTCGATGATATTAAATTTTGGCTGCAGTAGGTTTTTTTTTAGAGTATGTAATAATAATAAATAGTAGGCCCTACTAGTACTGTACGTCTGTTCAGGAATCCAAGGGGGTAGAGGTATAGATATATAGACAATATAGAGATATAAGAAATGGCGGGGGCTAGCGGAAATGCACTTTGCCTCATAGGAGCATATGCTCCCATTATGTGAATCCATATTTCAAAGTGTCAAAAAATTCTAAACTAAAATTTTACATGTATATCTAGACATTTTATGTTGGTACACAAGTTTTCTCACAAAAAAATTATGTGGCTCCTATAAAAAAGACAAATTTTGATGTTGTAACACGACTACGTACAGTATATTTTTTGCCTTTTTTTACACGCCACACAAAATGTCGTTTTTCCACGAAAACTTGTGAACGAACATATGATGTCACAATGTATACCAAAAAAATTAACATTTATATAATTTTTTTTAATCATTTTCTATAATTGGTGCATATGCACGCGTGTGCCAAAACGCCACCTCCGCAGGCTAGGAGTTTCTAAACTTCTTATGGCACATCAAATAAAATGTTGTTCAAACAATAATAATAATGTGCTTATGATTGTTACTCCCTTCCACCATGAATAAAGTCCACATCGGTTTCGTGTCAAACTTTGACTCGAGATTTAGGTACCCACATGATAGTGCTAGTATCATAGCTAGTATCATACACATTGGTCCCACAAAAATGTTGATGTGGCAGCTAATTAAGTAGGAGAGAGGAGATTAGTGTAACATAGGTAGATACTGTATCATAGCGCAAACAACGAGAAAACTTAATGCTAAACAAATCTTGTACACAAATTTGCATTGAGATTCTAAAAAATAATAAATGTAGCATTACTATGATACTACTCCATGATACTACCCACTATAGAAATAGTATGACCAGCCTAATTTTATGACATCCGCAAAATATACCATTGGAAAGTTCATCGAAACAAGCATCCGATGATATAGTTTTGAATGACATGCAACTCATAATTGGCGGGCCCAAGTATTAGTCTAAGTTTGCCTCTGAAAACAAATTGGCATTGTACTCTAGGACAAAGGGAGACTACTCGCAATGGCAATATCATAAGTAGTATCATGCACTACATGCATGCAAAATGTTGATGTGTCATATCAGTTAATGATGAAAGAGACGATAGTGGTATCATAGGTAGATATCGTATCATATCATGTAGAACTAGAAA
The DNA here is from genome assembly GCA_030979885.1 of Lolium multiflorum. NCBI lineage: Eukaryota > Viridiplantae > Streptophyta > Magnoliopsida > Poales > Poaceae > Lolium > Lolium multiflorum. The sequence continues at coordinate 61,639,663 of CM061747.1, read as the reverse complement.
AATTACTGCCAAACAAATCTTGTACACACTTTTGTATTGAGATTCTACAAATCCCTAAATACATGTAACATATTATACTACTACATGATGATACTATGGACTGTGAAAATAATATCGTACATTAGTATCATATGTATGATACTATTATATGATACTCCCCATTGTGACTAGTCTAATAATAACAATAGTACTCAAATTTGTCTTGTCCCTCGGGTGTTTAGAAGTATATGTTCGGTCCCTCACGTATTTAAGAATTATGTTTGGCCCCTCAACTCTAATGTGGTCAAAATTGAGCACTTGAACACTTAGTTAGGTCTAGCAATGATAAAAACTTGATTGGTCTGTTTATTATTTGTTATGTGGCACGGCGGCAAAGCATTTTGCTAAATCTCAAGCACACATAGTTGGGGTCCATTAGAGGGACTAATTAAATCAAAGTACAATGGATTATAAAAGCAGGTTTTATCATTGATTAGCTTTGCAACGGCCTATCAACTGTAAGTGTTGCATGTGTTCTAAAGAACTATGTTCATCGTCACAGATCAAGAGGAGTACGCAGTGGAGGACGCACAAAACAACCGTAGGCCAGGTGGGCACACCTTACTAATTTTCTTTTTTCCACTTTATATGTGATAATTTTTTACATAATTAATTAACTAAAACATTTTAAAATAGGGTGGGCCATTCAACCCAAACACCATGTTGCGTACGTCGCTGAGGGTAAGGGGTTTCATCTTCGTTCTATGGTATGAGTATGTAATGCGCGTGATACTCATCGAAGACAATATATATAGCAGACATCACATCAGATGAGCCTATGGATAAAAATGGGCCAAATCATATCTACTAGTGCACAAATGAAGTTAAAAATAGGTCAACCTTCATTAAACCGATACTACTTAAAAGACCATTGTTTGACCTAAGTAAGCGTATATATGAGGTCAGTAATACTAGTCACAATGCATAGTATCATATATAAAAGTATGGTGTGTATGATACAATTAATACTACATGTTACTATGTCAACGATGCATGGTATCATGTACTAGTATCATAATCTTCTTATATTAATTGATTTGTAGAATCTCAATGCAGATCTATGTACAAGATTATTTAACATTAAATTTTCTAGTACTACGTGCTATGATACGGTATCTACCTATGATATTATAATCCTCTCTCTCATCTTTAATTGCAGTGCCACATCAGCTTTTTTGCAAGCATGAGATGCATGATAGTGTACTACCTATGATACTCCCATTGTGGGTAGTCTAAGGGGGCAATGTTAGACCTAATTAAGTGTTTGAGGTTAGTTATGGACCGCTGTTATACCTAATTGTGTTTGAGGTCAGTTAGGGACCTTATTATACATAATTAAGTGTTAGAGGTGAGTTCAAATAATAATATATAGTTGGGGTCTAAAGTTCACCAACGTATGCAACACACGAGCTGCCAAATGTGTACTTAATTAACCCTATTAGGAAAACACAAGATTATCTCATTCAACAAAATATTAGGAAAGTGTATCACAATTGTATTTATCCCTTATCTCTCTCATGTTAACCGAGACAAGAGTTCGTTCTAGGTCAGCTCTACGACAATTAGCGTCGCAAGGGTGGTAACATAGGTGTGCAGTTGCGAAAGTTTTTTCCCAAGTTATCGACTTCCTCAATCCACACTTAATATTTGTGCATGCGGGCCTAAGTATATGGTACTACTTAGTTCTATTCCTAGTATATATGTTGGGTGACTTAGAAAAATCATACTTCGTACATGATTCCTTCGAAAATCCTTTAGGGCTTCTTTGATTCATATTAGGTTGGTATAAGATAATAGGATTTAGATCTTATAGGAATATTTCCTACACTAGTAGTTTGATTCATATGAACATATCCAATAGGAAATAATCCTATAGGAATCATCAAGTAGTGCAAATCCTAGTATAGGATTAAATATTTGGTCCTACCTCATGGAAAAATTCATTTGGCGCAATCAAACGCAACTCATCTTATTATAGGATTTAACTACACATGTCATCCCAAATCCCAATCCTACATTCCTACTCCTATGATTTCCCTATCCTGTGAATGAAAGGAGCCCTTAAAATCAAACTATCCCGCACCTCGTCGATTCGTATAAAACCGACTCTAGCCAACAACTCTTCGCCCGACCTTTCTTCTTCACCATCAGGCCACCACACACTGTCATTTTCCATTGCAACGCATTTAGGGTGTGTTCGGTTCCAGAACCAAGTGGAATGGAATGGAACCGTTCCGCACCTAGAGCCCATTCTTGTGTTCGGTTGTGGAATGGAACGGAACCGAGTGGTTCCTCGAAAGGGAATATTCTCCCCATATGCAGAATGCACCCATTCCACCGAATCGGTGGAATGTGGTGGAACGGCTGTTACTTAGCCGCTATTAATTACAAAGCACTTCACTAATCCAACCAAAAAAATTATTAGTTGTTGTTAATTATGATTTTGAGATTAAAAAGGCCACTATTAATTACGATATTTAGACAAAAGATTAAACTTTAACTTCATTCCGTTCTACTCTCCAAATTCCCCGACCATACAAAAATATCGATAATTTCTTATGTTCCATGCTACTTTATTGATGATACCTACATGTTTTATGCACATTATATGTCATATTTATGCATTTTCTGAACTAACCTATTAACAAGATGCCGAAGAGCCGTTGTTTTCTGCTGTTTTTGGTTTCAGAAATCCTAGTAAGGAAATATTCTCGGAATTGGACGAACCGCCCAGGGTCCTATTTTTGCACGAAGCTTCCAGAAGACCGAAGAGATAACGAAGTGGCCACGAGGCAGGGGACACAGCGCGGCCGGCCCGCCGGCCGCCACCCCTGCACCTCGTGTGGCCCCCCGTTGACCTTCCGCCTACTTAAAGTCCCGTCACGAAACCCCCAGACCAGAGCCACGATACAACTCCTTGAGAGACGCCGCGAATCCCATCTCGGGATTCAGATCGCTCCGCACCCGCCGGAGAGGGGATTCATCTCCGGAGGACTCTACACCGCCATGGTCGCCCGAGTGATGAGTGAGTTCACCCCTGGACCATGGGTCCATAGCAGTAGCTAGATGGTCGTCTTCTCCTTGTTGTGCTTCATTGTTGGATCTTGTGAGCTGCCTAACATGATCAAGATCATCTATCTGTAATTCTATATGTTGTGTTTGTCGGGATCCGATGGATAGAGAGTACTATGATTATGGTGATTATCAATCTATTGTTTATGTGTTGTTTATGATCTTGCATGCTCTCCGTTATTAGTAGAGGCTCTGGCCAAGTTTTTACTCTTAACTCCAAGAGGGAGTATTTATGCTCGATAGTGGGTTCATGCCTCCATTGAATCTGGGACAGTGACAGAAAGTTCTAAGGTTGTGGATGTGCTGTTGCCACTAGGGATAAAACATTGATTCTATGTCTAAGGATGTAGTTGTCGATTACATTACGCACCATACTTAATGCAATTGTCTGTTGCTTTGCAACTTAATACCGGAGGGGTTCGGATGATAACCTGAAGGTGGACTTTTTAGGCATAGATGCAGTTGGATGGCGGTCTATGTACTTTGTCGTAATGCCCAATTAAATCTCACTATATTTATCATATCATGTATATGCATTGTTATGCCTTTCTCTATTTGTCAATTGCCCGACTGTAATTTGTTCACCCAACATGCTTTATCTTATGGGAGAGACACCTCTAGTGAACTGTGGACCCCGGTCCTATTCTTTACATAGCATACAATCTACTGCAATTGTGTTTTACTATTTTCTTGCAAACAATCATCTTCCACTCGATACGTTTAATCCTTTGTTACAGCAAGCCGGTGAGATTGACAACCTCACTGCTTCGTTGGGACAAAGTACTTTGGTTTTGTTGTGCAGATTCCACGTTGGCGCCGGAATCCCTGGTGTTGCGCCGCATCACATTTCGCGACCATCAACCTTCAACGTGCTTCTTGGCTCCTCCTGGTTCCACTATTAATTACGATATTTAGACAAAAGATTAAACTTTAACTTCATTCCGTTCTACTCTCCAAATTCCCCGACCATACAAAAAATAACATTAATTACGATTTTAAGATTAAAAAGGCCATTAGGCGTTGTTAATTACGATTTTAAGATTTAAAAGGCTATTTGCCATTGTTAATTACGATTCTTAGACAAAAGTTTAGTTTAACCACATTCCGTTCTGCTCTCCAATTCCTCCAACCGAACAAAAAACAGTACCATTCTGTACCTCCTTTTTGTCCAAACCGAACGCGGGGATGGAACCATTCCATTCCTCTGGAAAGGAACCATTCCTTACTAAAATCTTCTTGTGCCACCTCCCAGTTTAAAGGCCTACTCGCATAACCCTACAGCTCTGCACTCGCGTGGGCAACCGAACACACCTACATCATCAATGCCCCGCGTACTTATCCGCACCGCCTACAGCTCTGCACTCCTATGACCTATCCATGGCTGGGCAGTCAAAAAAAGCTGCGTCACCTGGGAAATCAACAAGCCACGCAAGCAAGTCGCAAGCATCATAAATTCCGAATCAATGCCTAGCTACAGTCTACCTGGCCTCCTCCCAACTCATTGTCCTTGAGGCCTTAACAAAGCCTTCTAAAAGGGTTTTATCAAAATATTCCATATGGATTAGTAAAAAAACGCACCTGCTAAAGATTCATATATGCCCATTTGAATCTTGGTCAAATCCTAGGTTTGACCATGATTTAAACAAGTTTAAAACATGAATATGAAAATTAAGCATGTATCCTTCGTAGTCACTCCAAAATGAAGCTCTTGAGAGGGTTTTTGAAATTTCCATGTTTGAAACCAAAAAACCACGTACTTCTCTTCATGCTTGACTTCATAAGACAGAGTTTGGGGTTAGGGGTAGCTTGATACATGATTTTTCTCGTTTGAATATGTCTAGACCTTGTTATCAACTTAATTGAATGCTTACTATATATATGACATAAGAAGACTATGTGCATTGGTTTTTCATTTTATTGTTTTTTTAATTTTATGCCCATTTGAATCTTGGTCAAATCCTAAGTTTGACCATGATTTAAACAAGTTGAAAACATGAATATGAAAAATTAAGCATATATCCTTCTTAGTCACTCCAAAATGAAGCTCTTGGGAGGGTTTTTGAAATTTCCATGTTTTAAACCAAAAACCACATATCTTCATGCTTGACTTCATGAGATAGAGTTTAGGGTTAGGGGTAGATACATGATTTCTCTGGTTTGAATATATCTAGACCTTGTTTATCAACTTAATTGAATGCTTACTAATGTGACATAAGAAGACTATGTGCCTTGATTTTCCATTTTTTGTTTTTTCTGAATTTTTATGCCCATTTGAATCTTGGTCAAATCCTAGGTTTGACCATGATTTAAACAAGTTTAATAAAACATGAATAGGAAAAATTAAGCATATATCCTTCTTAGTCACTCCAAAATGTAGATCTTGGTAGGGTTTTTAAAATTTCCATGTTTGAAACCAAAAACCACGACTTCTCTTCATGCATGCTTGACTTCATAAGACAGAGTTTAGGGCTAGGGTAGCTAGATACATGATGTTTCTGGTTTGAATATGTCTAGACCTTGTTTATCAACTTAATTGAATGCTTACTATATGACATAAGAAGACTACGTGCCTTGGTTTTTCATTTATTTTCATTTATTTTGAATTTTTATGCCCATTTGAATCTTGGTCAAATCCTAGGTTTGACCATGATTTAAACTAGTTTAAAACATAAATATGAAAAATTAAGTATCTATCCTTCTTAGCCACTCCAAAATGAAGCTCTTGGGAGGGTTTTTGAAATTTCCATGATTGAAACCAAAAACCACTTCTCTTCATGCTTGACTTCATAAGTCAGGGTTTAGGGATATATATATAGGGGGTACATACATGATTTTTCTGGTTGGAATATGTCTAGAACTTGTTTTTCAACTTGAGCTTATCTAGAGCTTGTTTTTAAATTTTTTATACCCATTTGATTCTTCGTCAAATCCTAGGTTTGTTGACCTAGATTTGAACAAGTTTAAAACATGAATATGAAAAGGTAAGCATGTATGCTTCTTAATTAGTCACTCCAAAATGAAGCTCTTGGGAGGGTTTTTGAAATTTCCATGATTTAAACCAAAAACCACTTCTCTTCATGCTTGACTTCATAAGTTAGGGTTTAGGGATATATAGGGGGTAGATACATCATGATTTTTCTGGTTTGAATATGTCTAGAGCTTGTTTATCAACTTAATTGAATGCTTACTATATGACATAAGAAGACTATGTGCCTTGATATTTCATTTTTTTAAAATTATGCCCTTTTGAATATTGGTCAAAACCTAGGTTTGACAAAGATTTAAAAAAGATTAAAACATGAAAATGAAAAAGTAAGCCTTGATCCTTCTTATTAACTCCAAAATGAAGGTTTTTGGGAGGGTTTTTGAAATATCCATGTTTGAAACCCAAAACCACTTCTCTTCGTGTAGAGTTTAGGGTTAGGGGTAGCTAGACACATGAATTTTCTGGTTTAATATGTCTAGACCTTGTTTATCAACTTAATTGAATGCTTACTATATGACATAAGAAGACTATGTGCCTTGATTTTACATTTTTTTAAAATTATGCCCATTTGAATCTTGGTCAAATCCTAGGTTTGACCATGATTTAAACAAGTTTGTTTATCAACTTGAATGCTTGCTATATGACATCAGAAGACTATGTGTTTGGTTTTTGTTTTTTGAATTTGTTATGCCCATTTGAATCTTAGTCAAATCCTAGGTTTGAATATATATGTCTAGACCTTGTATATCAACTTGAATGCTTACTATACATATGACATAAGAATGTTATGTGCTTTGGTTTTTCATTCTTTTCATTTTTTCTGAATTTTTAGGGCCATTTGAATCTTGGTCAAATCCTTGGTTTGACCAAGATTTAAACAAATTTAAAACATGAAAATGAAAAGGGAAGTCTGTATCCTTCTTAGTCACTCTAAAATGAAGCTTTTGGGATGTTCTTTAAATTTCAATGTTTGAAACCCAAAACGACTTCCCTTCATGCTAGACTTCATAAGATCGACAGGGGGTAGATACATGATTTGTCTGGTTTGGATATATCTAGACCTTGTTTATCAACTTGATTGCTTACGATATGACATAAGAAGACTATGTGATTTGGTTTTTCATTTTTCTGATTTTTTTGAATTTTGTGCCCACCCATTTGTATCTTCGTCAAATCCTAGGTTTGACCAAGATAATTTAAACAAGTTTAAAACATGAAAATGTAAAGGGAAGCATGTATCCTTCTTAGTCACTCTAAAATGAAGCTTTTGGGAGGTTTTTGAAATTTCGATGTTTGAAACCCAAAACCACTTCTCTTCACATGCTTGACTTCATAAGACAGAGTTTAGGGGTTAGGGGTATAGATACATGATTTGTCTAGTTTGAATATGTCTAGACCTTGTTTATCAACTTGAATGCTTACTATATGACATAAGAAGACTATGTGATTTGGTTTTTCATTTTTCTGTTTTTTAATTATTTTTCTGCCCATTTGAATCTTGGTCAAATCCTAGGTTTGAACAAGATTTAGACAAGTTTAACACGTGAAATTAAACGAATAAGTAAGCATTGATCCTTCTTAGTCACTCCAAAATGTACCAATTGATAGTGTTAACTTTGCTTCATGGAAAAAATAATGTCATGTAAATGAGTTAACTTGGATTTCCTACCCTTGAATCCATAGGAAACTTTGTTCTAATGCACTATTATAATCAACCGAGTTTTTACACCAACAGGTCTGTCACTTACGTGTGGTGCCCACGCGTGAGGTCCCACACTTCAGTGAGCACAAGTCACGTGCAATAGGTACGCCAACTCCCAGCCATCTTCTTTGTCAAGAGAAGACGCATCAGGATGCGTATTGGAAGTCTGTGGGTCCTTCTGGATCCTTCGGTTGTCCCTCTCACAAAAAAACAAATCTATCTCATTCTCGGCCTCGCTCGACTCGCTCGCTCGCTCGCACGTCCTGCGCACTGACAAACCCTGCACAACAGTCAACATCATCATCATCACCCGAAAAAGGGGAGACACCATAATGCTCTGCCTTTTTTCTCTCCTTCCGAGTGATCCCTCTTCCTCCGAGTTTCACTCGACGGGCAAACGCACATCTGCAGCATAGTAATAATAAAAAGGTAGAAAAATCGATATACGAATCTATAATTAAATAGGTTAAACTAGGGTTTTGCCCTGTACTACAGATCAAGGTTCAAAAAAATCCAACTACGGGGTTCGAACAACACGATTCTAATCCAAGAACTTTTTCGACCTCATCCAAGTGGCCTCAAACTATAGGGTTAGCATCTAGTGCAGTATGTGTGAAAATGTATGCACTATGTGTGCTATAACTTGTATGTCTTTCAAATTTGAACCAACTTTGAATAAGTTTGAAATATTTGAAATGGGGCTTTTGGCTTAAACGTTTGAAACTCAAAACGATTCTCTTCATGCTAGACTTCATAAGACCGAGTTTAGGGTTAGGGGTAGATACATGATTTGTCTGGTTTGAATATGTCTAAACCTTGTTTATCAACTTTAATGCTAACTTCTCAGTCACTCTAAAATGAAGTTTTTGGAGGTTTTTGAAATTTCCATCTTTGAAACCCAAAACCACTTCTCTTCATGCTTGACTTCATAAGAAAAAGTTTAGGGTTAGGGGGTATAGATACATGATTTGTATGGTTTGAATATGTCCAAACCTTGTTTATCAACTTGAATATGCTTACTATATGACATAAGAAGACTATGTACTTTGGTTTTTAATTTTTCTGACTTTTTTAATTTTCTGCGCATTTGAATCATATCTTGTCAAATCCTAGGTTTCACCAAGATTTAGACAAGTTTAACACGTGAAAATGAGTAAGTAAGCATGGATCCTTCTTAGTCACTCTAAAATGAAGCTTTTGGGATGTTCTTGAAATTTCCATGTTTGAAACCCAAAACCACTTCTCTTCATGATTGACTTCCATAAGATCGACAGATCAGTTTAGGGTTAGGGGTAGATATATACATGATTTTTTGGTTTGAATATGTCTAGACCTTGTTTATCAACTTGAATGCTTACTATACATATGACATAAGAATGCTATGTGCTTTGGTTTTTCATTCTCTTTTTGAATTTTTTCTAAATTTTTAGGCCCATTTGAATCTTGGTCAAATCCTTGGTTTGACCAAGATTTAAACAAGTTTAAAACATGAAAATGAAAAGGGAAGTCAGTATCCTTCGTAGTCACTCTAAAATGGAGAAGCTTTTGGGATGTTCTTGTAATTTCTATGTTTGAAACCGAAAACGAGTTCCCTTCATGCTAGTAGACTAGCTTCATAAGATCGACAGGCCGGGGGTAGATACATGATTTGTCTGGTTTGGATATATCTAGACCTTGTTTATCAACTTTAATGCTTACTATATGACATATATAAGAAAACTATTGCTTTGGTTTTTCCTTTTTCTGTTTTTTTTAATTTTGATGCCCATTTGAATCATGTCGAATCCTAGGTTTGACCAAGATAATTTAAACAAGTTTAAAACATGAAAATGAAAAGGGAAGCATGTATCCTTCTTAGTCACTCTAAAATGAAGCTTTTGGGAGGTTTTTGAAATTTCGATGTTTGAAACCCAAAACCACTTCTCTTCACATGCTTGACTTCATAAGACAGAGTTTAGGGGTTAGGGGTATAGATACATGATTTGTCTGGTTGAATATGTCTAGACCTTGTTTATCAACTTTAATGCTTACTATATGACATATATAAGAAAACTATTGCTTTGGTTTTTCTTTTTCTGATTTTTTTGAATTTTGATGCCCATTTGAATCTTGTCAAATTCTAGGTTTGACCAAGATTTAAACAAGTTTAAAACATGAAAATGAAAAGGGAAGCATGTAACCTTCTCAGTCACTCTAAAATGAAGTTTTTGGGAGGTTTTTGATATTTCCATGTTTGAAACCCGAAACCACTTCTCTTCATGCTTGACTTCATAAGACAGAGTTTAGGGTTAGGGGTAGATACATGATTTGTATGGTTTGAATATGTCCAAACCTTGTTTATCAACTTGAATATGCTTATGTGCTTTGGTTTTTTATTTTTCTGATTTTTTTGAATTTTATGCCCATAAATCTTGGTCAAATCCTAGGTTTGACCAGGATTTAAACAAGTTTAAAACATGAAATGAAAAGATAAGCCTGGATCCTTCTTAGTCACTCTAAAATGAAGCTTTTGGGAGGTTCTTGAAATTTCCATATTTGAAACCCAAAACCACTTCTCTACATGATTGACTTCATAAGACATAGTTTAATTAGAGTTTTAGGGGTAGATATATACATGATTTTTCTGGTTTGAATATATATGTCTAGACCTTGTTTATCAACTTGAATGCTTACTATACATATGACATAAGAATGCTATATATGTGCTTTGGTTTTTCATTCTTTTGATTTTTTTCTGAATTTTTAGGGCCATTTGAATCTTGCATGGTTAAACTTGGGTTTTGCCCAGTTCTAAAGATCAAGGGTTCAAAAAAATCCAACTACGGGGTTCGAACAACACGATTCTAATCCAAGAATTTTTTCGACCTCATCCAAATGGCCTCAAACTATAGGGTTAGCATCTAGTGCAGTATGTGTGAAAATGTATGCACTATGTGTGCTATAACTTGTATGTCTTTCAAATTAAGTTGATAAACAAGGTCTAGACATATTCAAACCAGAATATTATACTGCATTAGTACAAAAAGTTTCCTATGGATTCATCAAGGGTAGTAAAGCCAAGTTAACTCATTGTCATGACTAAGAAGGATCCATGCTTACTTTTTCATTTTCATGTTTTAAACTTGTTTAAATCTTGGTCAAACCTAGGATTTGACCAAGATTCAAATGGTCATAAAAAATCAAACAAAATCAAGAAAATCAAAAACCAAACCACATAGTCTTCTTATGTAATATACTAAGCATTCAAGTTGATCAACGAAGTCTAGACATATTCAAACCAGAAAAATCATGTATCTACCCCCTAACCCTAAACGTTGTCTTATGAAGTCAAGCATGAAGAGAAGAAGTGGTTTTGGGTTTCAAACATGGAAATTTCAAAAACCCACCCAAAAGCTTCATTTTGGAGTGACTAAGAAGGATCCAAGCTTACTTTTTCATTTTCATGTTTCAAACTTGTTTAAATCTTTGTCAAACCTAGGATTTGACCAAGATTCAAATGGGCATAAAAATTCAAAAAAGAAATCAAAAAAATGAAACACCAAAGCACATAAACTTCTTATGTCATATAGTAATTAAGCATTCATGTTGATCAACAAAGTCTATATATATTTAAACAATAAAAATCATGTATATATACCCCCAAACCCAAAACCACTTCTCTTCACATGCTTGACTTCATAAGACAGAGTTTAGGGGTTAGGGGTATAGATACATGATTTGTCTGGTTTGAATATGTCTAGACCTTGTTTATCAACTTGAATGCTTACTATGTGATTTGGTTTTTCATTTTTCTGTTTTTTAATTATTTTCTGCCCATTTGAATCTTGGTCAAATCCTAGGTTTGAACAAGATTTAGACAAGTTTAACACGTGAAATTAAACGAATAAGTAAGCATTGATCCTTCTTAGTCACTCCAAAATGTACCAATTGATAGTGTTAACTTTGCTTCATGGAAAAAATAATGTCATGTAAATGAGTTAACTTGGATTTCCTACCCTTGAATCCATAGGAAACTTTGTTCTAATGCACTATAATAATCAACCGAGTTTTTACACCAACAGGTCTGTCACTTACGTGTGGTGCCCACGCGTGTGGTCCCACACTTGAGTGAGCACAAGTCACGTGCAATAGGTACGCCAACTCCCAGCCATCTTCTTTGTCAAGAGAAGACGCATCAGGATGCGTATTGGAAGTCTGTGGGTCCTTCTGGATCCTTCGGTTGTCCCTCTCACAAAAAAAACAAATCTCTCTCATTCTCGGCCTCGCTCGACTCGCTCGCTCGCTCGCTCGCACCTCCTGCGCACTGACAAACCCTGCACAACAGTCAACATCACCAGAAAAAGAATATACACCATCAATAAGAGGGGCCCCGTGACTGCTCTCCCTTCTTCTCCTTCCGAGTGATTCCTCTTCCTCCGAGTTTCACTCGACGGGCAAACACACATGTGCTGCATAGTAATAATAAAAAAGTAAAAGAATCGACTACGAATCTATTATTAAATAGGTTATAAACTAGGGTTTTCCCCAGTACTACAGATCAAGTTGAAAAAAAAATCCAACTACGGGGTTTGATTTTGGCCTACAAATAAAAAATTAAATAAGTTGAACTAGTATTCCTCTAAAAAATCATTTTGGTTTGCATTGTTTGATAATTTTCATAGCTAGAGTGCATCACAATTTTTTGATTTCATGCTTTGCTTTGCCAATTTTGATTTTTTCTAACCACCTTCTCTTTGATTTCAAATTTAGGTCAAACTATCGATGCCTACTATGTGTTCTACTTGAATTGGATGCAGCATGCGCACATGATATGTTTTGCCATTGTTTTGGGCTTCCACACATCTTGGGGCATCCAAGTATTTAAGTTACCTTGTTTTTTAATTGTAATTCATGTACCCTTTCCTCCCAATTAAATTTTGGTTTTACATTTTTAATTTTTTTAAATTTTTATGCCCATTCTGATGTCATATAGTTAGCATTTAAGTTGATAAACAAGGTCTAGACATATTCAAACCGGAAAAATCATGTATCTACCCCTAACCCAAAACTCTGTCTTATCAAGTCAAGCACGAAGAGAAGTCGTTTTGGGTTTCAAACATGGAATTTTCAAAAACCCTCCAAAAAGCTTCATTTTGGAGTGACTAAGAAGGATGGAGGCTTACCTTTTTCATTTTCATGTTTTAAACATGTTTAAATCTTGGTCAAACCTATTATTTGACAAAGAATCAGATGGGCTTAAAATTTCAAAAAAATCAAAAAATGAAAAACCAAAGCATGCAGTCTTCTTATGTCATATATATATTACACATTCAAGTTGATAAACAAGGTTTGGACATATTCAAACCAAAAAATCATGTATCTACCCCCTAACGCTAAACTCTGTCATATGAAGTCAAGCATATGAAGAGAAGTGGTTTTGGGTTTCAAACATGGAAATTTCCATGCTTGAAACCAAAAACCACTTCTCTTCATGCATGCTTGACTTCATAAGACAGAGTTTAGGGTTAGGTGGTAGATACATGATTTTCCTGGTTTGAATATGTTTAGACCTTGTTTATCAAATTAATTGAATGCTTACTATATAACATAAGAGAAGACCTTGTTTTTTTTGAATTTTTATACCCATTCGAATCTTTGTCAAATCCTTGGTTCCACCAAGATTTGAATAAGTTAAAAACATGAATATGAAAAAGTAAGCATGTATGCTTCTTAGTCACTTCAAAATGAAGCTCTTGGGAGGGTTTTTGAATTTCCATGTTCGAAACCAAAAACCACATATCTTCATGCTTGACTTCATGAAACAAAGTTTAGGGTTATGGGTAGATACATGCATGATTTTTCTTGTTTGAATATGTCTAGAACTTGTTTATCAACTTAATTGAATGCCTACTATATAACATAAGAAGACCTTTTTTGTATTTTTTAAATTTTTATACCCATTTGAATCTTGGTCAAATCCTAGGTTTCACCAAGATTTGAATAAGTTTAAAACATGAATATGAAAAAGTAAGCATGCATGTATGCTTCTTAATTAATCACTTCGAAATGAAGCTCTTGGGAGGGTTTTTGAAATTTCCATGTTTGAAACCAAAAACCACATATCTTCATGCATGCGCTTGACTTCATGAGACAGAGTTTAGTGTTAGGGGGTAGATACATGATTTCTCTCGTTTGAATATGTTTGAAACCAAAAACCACATATCTCTGGTTTGCCCGCACTTAGAAATGATATTTGCATCACTTATCATATGTTTGCCCATTTGAATCTTGTCAAATCCTAGATTTGACCAAGATAATTTAAACAAGTTTAAAACATGAAAATGAAAAGGCAAGCTTGTATCCTTCTTAGTCACTCTAAAATGAAGTTTGGGGAGGTTTTTGAAATTTCCATGCTTGAAACCAAAAACCACTTCTCTTCATGCTTGACTTCATAAGACAGAGTTTGGGGATATATAGGGGTAGATACATGATTTTTCTGGTTTGATATGTCTAGACCTTGTTTATCAACTTAATTGAATGCTTACTATATGACATAAGAAGACTATGTGCCTTGATTTTACATTTTTTTAAATTATGCCCATTTGAATCTTGGTCAAATCCTAGGTTTGACCATGATTTAAACAAGTTTAAAACATGAATATGAAAATTAAGCATGTATCCTTCGTAGTCACTCCAAAATGAAGCTCTTGAGAGGGTTTTTGAAATTTCCATGTTTGAAACCAAAAAACCACGTACTTCTCTTCATGCTTGACTTCATAAGACAGAGTTTGGGGTTAGGGGTAGCTTGATACATGATTTTTCTCGTTTGAATATGTCTATAGACCTTGTTATCAACTTAATTGAATGCTTACTATATATATGACATAAGAAGACTATGTGCATTGGTTTTTCATTTTATTGTTTTTTTAATTTTATGCCCATTTGAATCTTGGTCAAATCCTAAGTTTGACCATGATTTAAACAAGTTGAAAACATGAATATGAAAAATTAAGCATATATCCTTCTTAGTCACTCCAAAATGAAGCTCTTGGGAGGGTTTTTGAAATTTCCATGTTTTAAACCAAAAACCACATATCTTCATGCTTGACTTCATGAGATAGAGTTTAGGGTTAGGGGTAGATACATGATTTCTCTGGTTTGAATATATCTAGACCTTGTTTATCAACTTAATTGAATGCTTACTAATGTGACATAAGAAGACTATGTGCCTTGATTTTCCATTTTTTGTTTTTTCTGAATTTTTATGCCCATTTGAATCTTGGTCAAATCCTAGGTTTGACCATGATTTAAACAAGTTTAATAAAACATGAATAGGAAAAATTAAGCATATATCCTTCTTAGTCACTCCAAAATGTAGATCTTGGTAGGGTTTTTAAAATTTCCATGTTTGAAACCAAAAACCACGACTTCTCTTCATGCATGCTTGACTTCATAAGACAGAGTTTAGGGCTAGGGTAGCTAGATACATGATGTTTCTGGTTTGAATATGTCTAGACCTTGTTTATCAACTTAATTGAATGCTTACTATATGACATAAGAAGACTACGTGCCTTGGTTTTTCATTTATTTTCATTTATTTTGAATTTTTATGCCCATTTGAATCTTGGTCAAATCCTAGGTTTGACCATGATTTAAACTAGTTTAAAACATAAATATGAAAAATTAAGTATCTATCCTTCTTAGCCACTCCAAAATGAAGCTCTTGGGAGGGTTTTTGAAATTTCCATGATTGAAACCAAAAACCACTTCTCTTCATGCTTGACTTCATAAGTCAGGGTTTAGGGATATATATATAGGGGGTACATACATGATTTTTCTGGTTGGAATATGTCTAGAACTTGTTTTTCAACTTGAGCTTATCTAGAGCTTGTTTTTAAATTTTTTATACCCATTTGATTCTTCGTCAAATCCTAGGTTTGTTGACCTAGATTTGAACAAGTTTAAAACATGAATATGAAAAGGTAAGCATGTATGCTTCTTAATTAGTCACTCCAAAATGAAGCTCTTGGGAGGGTTTTTGAAATTTCCATGATTTAAACCAAAAACCACTTCTCTTCATGCTTGACTTCATAAGTTAGGGTTTAGGGATATATAGGGGGTAGATACATCATGATTTTTCTGGTTTGAATATGTCTAGAGCTTGTTTATCAACTTAATTGAATGCTTACTATATGACATAAGAAGACTATGTGCCTTGATATTTCATTTTTTTTAAATTATGCCCTTTTGAATATTGGTCAAAACCTAGGTTTGACAAAGATTTAAAAAAGATTAAAACATGAAAATGAAAAAGTAAGCCTTGATCCTTCTTATTAACTCCAAAATGAAGGTTTTTGGGAGGGTTTTTGAAATATCCATGTTTGAAACCCAAAACCACTTCTCTTCGTGCAGAGTTTAGGGTTAGGGGTAGCTAGACACATGAATTTTCTGGTTTGATATGTCTAGACCTTGTTTATCAACTTAATTGAATGCTTACTATATGACATAAGAAGACTATGTGCCTTGATTTTACATTTTTTAAATTATGCCCATTTGAATCTTGGTCAAATCCTAGGTTTGACCATGATTTAAACAAGTTTGTTTATCAACTTGAATGCTTGCTATATGACATCAGAAGACTATGTGTTTGGTTTTTGTTTTTTGAATTTGTTATGCCCATTTGAATCTTAGTCAAATCCTAGGTTTGAATATATATGTCTAGACCTTGTATATCAACTTGAATGCTTACTATACATATGACATAAGAATGTTATGTGCTTTGGTTTTTCATTCTTTTCATTTTTTCTGAATTTTTAGGGCCATTTGAATCTTGGTCAAATCCTTGGTTTGACCAAGATTTAAACAAATTTAAAACATGAAAATGAAAAGGGAAGTCTGTATCCTTCTTAGTCACTCTAAAATGAAGCTTTTGGGATGTTCTTTAAATTTCAATGTTTGAAACCCAAAACGACTTCCCTTCATGCTAGACTTCATAAGATCGACAGGGGTAGATACATGATTTGTCTGGTTTGGATATATCTAGACCTTGTTTATCAACTTGATTGCTTACGATATGACATAAGAAGACTATGTGATTTGGTTTTTCATTTTTCTGATTTTTTTGAATTTTGTGCCCACCCATTTGTATCTTCGTCAAATCCTAGGTTTGACCAAGATAATTTAAACAAGTTTAAAACATGAAAATGTAAAGGGAAGCATGTATCCTTCTTAGTCACTCTAAAATGAAGCTTTTGGGAGGTTTTTGAAATTTCGATGTTTGAAACCCAAAACCACTTCTCTTCACATGCTTGACTTCATAAGACAGAGTTTAGGGGTTAGGGGTATAGATACATGATTTGTCTGGTTTGAATATGTCTAGACCTTGTTTATCAACTTGAATGCTTACTATATGACATAAGAAGACTATGTGATTTGGTTTTTCATTTTTCTGTTTTTTAATTATTTTTCTGCCCATTTGAATCTTGGTCAAATCCTAGGTTTGAACAAGATTTAGACAAGTTTAACACGTGAAATTAAACGAATAAGTAAGCATTGATCCTTCTTAGTCACTCCAAAATGTACCAATTGATAGTGTTAACTTTGCTTCATGGAAAAAATAATGTCATGTAAATCCCAGAAAATACAACACAAAACAAACAAAGTTCCCTAGTTCCAAATTTTGGAACCAACAAAAACTTTTATTAAATTAAGTTTGGTACATAATGATCTTGCTTAATTCTTGTGCTATTGCCATGATTGCTTGTTCCTAGTATTTGAAATAATATTAAACCCTAAAGACTCACCCCTCCTCTCATCATTCTAGTGAAAATAAAATAAAAGGAAATTAAATAGGAAAAAGGCATATGTGCCTATGGCTACAATTATAAATATTTACCCTAGACCTTTTCACTTTATTTAAAAGATTGGAAAAGCTTTGTAAACCTTATATAGCACTTCTTAAATCATTGCCAAGTTGAAACTAAAAAGAATATAAAGAAATTAAAAATACCATAGAGGCATATGAAAGTTAAATAGCAAATATGAGAATTTAAGAAAACTAACCCTAGGACTTGTTGTGAATGGTTGGATCACCTCCATATATCATTTCAACATTCAACAAAACCAATTGGGCCAAACCAAGTCAAAGTAAAAATAAAATACCACATATGCATAAAAGCATATGTGACACATAGGCATTTCACCAAACATTGACCTAGGTCTCTAAACCTTGACCAAATGGTGTGAAACCCTCTCTAAACCTATTATAACACTAAATGGACCCTAACCCATGTCCAAGTGAGGCAAGAACAACCCTAGTACAAATTATGAAAATTGGACACCTCATTCCTTATGTGTTAAAGCCAATTTTGCAAATCTTTGAACAAGGCCATTTGATTTAGTTTCAATGCTCTTAAAATGTTTCTAAACTCATAAGAACCACATTAGAGTCAACCAAAGTCAAATCAAATGGAGAGAAATCAAATAGGGAGAGAATTCCCAAAATTCACTCACATACACATATGCCAAAATGCAAATCCTCCACCAAGGCCAAATTTGCTTGCCCCATTGCTTCTAAAATACTTCAATATGATAAACTAACACAATTGCATCATTGGATCAAGAATTAAATCAAAGCAAAACTCAAATTCAACATACATGTGATAATGGTCATTTTGTCACTTTATAAAATGTTCCCCTCTTTACCCCTCTGGCTTTGACTTTTCTTCAACTAAACTTAGTCAACTATGACCATGTCATCCAAGACCACATGAAGGTCAACAACTTTCATGTTGACCATCATGGATAATATTGACTAGGTTGACCAGAATAAGATTGACAAGTGGAGACTTTGAAACTATGTGAAGATGAGCACATTTTGGAATTCTTGTAAACCTTCACCAAAATGAGCACCACCACCACCATTCCAACACACTAATTATATAAATGAACTCCACCAAAAAGAATTGCAAAATTCTAAAATTTTCTTCATGCGGCCATATCATCGAACACCTTGCAGGCATGGATCATATATGTGCACACATGCTATTATCCAGTGGGTTTTGGCCTAAACCACCTCTAGCTGGTGATGATCATCACCTCTCTACACCCCTGCATCCCTACATGTCCTTTCCTTGGTCGATTAAAGTGAATGGAGCACTTTTTCTTCTCCATGCCGTGTACCATGCCACCCCCATTGCCACTCATCACTTCTACCCCTCTCTGGCCTATCAAACCTTGTCAAATAGCTTCCCCAGGAGATCCTGAACATGCTTGACACGATCATTTTCCAAATCCTGCACGACAACCCTGGGACGCGACGTGATCACCGCGTGTGGACACGCCAGAGCGTGCACCGGCGTGTCCCTGGACGCCGCAGTACACGTCCTCGCCTGGCACCTCTCGTCCTCCCCTCGTTTTGCCCTCGTGCACGCACACACTACTCCACACCCGAACCCTGTTAGACACGCCCGCTAGCTCGCGCCCGCTCCATCAACGCCGCCATGATCGCCGACCTGCCGCGCCGGTACTGCCAGTACACCACCGTCGCCAGGGCGCCACAGGCCATCATTTGGAGCGCCATCAAGCGCGCTAGCATCGCCTAGCCGTCGCCTACACGGCGCGCATCCTAGCCTGCCCCTTCGCGCCTCGGAAACGTCGAGTCCATGGTCGACCTCGCCAGCACCCACGGCCCCTTCTCGAATCTATAAAAGGAGAGCTCCTCCTCCTCAATTCGACGCACCACTCGACTTCCCTCCTCACTCTGACCCTCCTCAGCCCCTAGCTCCTTGACATTGCCCAGTCACACCGCTCAATTTCACCCTCACTGCCCGTGCTCCTCCGCAGAAGCTCGCCGGAGCTAGAAGCCACCCCAGGAGCTGCGGTTTGTTCGAGGAGCTCCGCCATCATCTGCAACGTCGTCCTGCATCAACGCCGTTGATCGCCGGAGCCCCTGGTCGCCGTCGACCCCCTAGCCTCGCCGCGCCCGTAAGTTCCTCTCGCCGGAGAAGACGACGCACCTCGCTCGTCCGATCTGCTTGTGATCCACGGTCCACATCATCCCTTACCGATTCGCTGTTTAAAGGCCACTGACGAGTGGGACCCGCTGTCAGCTGGCCCGCTGCGTGGTGAACGTTAGTTGGGCCGGCCCAGTTTCGTTTAAATTAGTTAGCCCGTGTTGTTTTCCCGCGCGGCCCAAGAATTCAAATTCGATTTAATCCTTTTAGTTAAATCCAATACTGATGTCTACTTCAAATTTAAATAGTTTAAATTCTACTAAACCAAATTTAGCAAATTTTATATATTTAGAAAGCTCATGAAATTGTCTAAATAATGGCACTGGCCTCATGTCCAAATTCGAAATAAAATTTAAATGATAAAAATAATAAGGCAGGGACTTTTCTGACTTCAAATAAATATTAGAAATTATCTAGAAATGATTTTAAGTTGATTCCAACTCTAATAAATCACATTTGACATAATATAATTGATTATGCAAAAATATAGCATGGTTGTTTTGCATGATCATAAACTAGAGTTAAATAATGGCTATGGAACCATTTCTAGAATATTTAATACACACACATAAACTTATTTAAATAGTATGAGGGCTTCTCTCTCATTTAAATTGTGATCTTAAGTAATTCAAATAGAGGTACTGACCTAGATCAAATAAGTCTCATGCTTGGTTAATTAGAGAGGTTAATCATTTAGATGATAGTTTAACTTATATGAGGTATAGCCTCTCACATAAACCATTAGTCCAAATAATTCAATAAGAATTAATAACACATAATTAATGACCCATAGGTTTATATTTGAAAATACTTAATCTTTCTCATAAGTAGTATTTAAATATTTCAAGCCTATTGATTAAATCATATGATAGACTTTGGTCTCATTTAAATCTTACCTCAACCAAATTAATATGAAGTAGATCCCATGGTCAAGTAAAATTCACTTTTAATTAATTAATAATAGTAAACCATTACAAGGTGTTACTAAAATAGTATGAGGTGCTCACCTCATTTAAATTATCTTTCTCAAATAATAGGAAGTAATGTGTTGACCTTTAATTCCCTAAGCTCATACTTGCTCCCTTATAAATCTTAAAGCTAAATAATAATTAAATTAATTAAATCACATGAGATGATGAATCTCATATAACTCACTTTCTCAAAATACTAAGTGTGAAGTGTTGACTTTGGTCAACATGGGATCATCCCTGATTATTTGAGAATATTAAAACACCTCAATAATAGTCCTTTAAATTAGTTACAAATATGTGTTAAATCATATGAGAGATACTCCTCTCATTTAAATCTTGTTCTCAAGTAATACAATATGAGGTAGTAATCATAATCCAAGTAACCTCACCTTAAATTATTTGGTGACATTAAAACACTACCATGTTAGTATTAAATTACATGAGGTATGGAACCTCATTTAAATCATTTTCTCAAATGATAAGTATGAAGAGGTTGACTTTGGTCAACCTAGGTCATATAGTATTCATAAGAGAAATTAAATCTTAAGAAGATTCAATGAGAGGAAATTATTTTCCTATTATTAAATAAGGAAACCCTAGCATAATCTTGTAATAAATGTTAAGTAGTGATGCTAGATCATTGTGTGAGCCACTAAGGCTAATTAAGAGTGCTTAAGTATTGTTTGGTGATTGTATCCTCGTATTCGTTTATAGACGCTAGTACCGGAGACTATCAAGAGGAGGAGGTATTCTACCAAGAGGAAGAAGAAGAATACTTTGATCACTTCACCAATCAAGGCAAGCTAATACCTTTGCAAGCTAGTCTACTGCAAGCTATTAGTAATATTACCCCTACAAGCAAGCTAATATTCTTGCAAGATACCCTAAGGCAAAGCTCTACAAGAGCAAGGCCTCATCCTCATTTAATTTATGCTTAATGATCCTATCCCAAGTTTTTACCTTACAAGTTTTTGACTTTGGTTTATCAAAGCTTAATTTTTGATTCATGATTCACTTGGTCTAGAGTAGAACAATACTTGATTCAGATTGGCACCACTCAAAGCTAGATAGCACCCCTCATATAGTTGCTATCGCTAATCAATTAAAATTGGATTACTCTAGATGGGAACATGTGACTTTGAAATGAAGTTGAAACCTTGGAATGATGGTTCATTCCATTGAATGACTTTGAAGGTGAATATGACCAAGAGAAGATGGTGATTTTTGATATAAAACTGATGGTTGGGTTCGGATGCGATACCATTCCAATTTTGAAAGTACCCCCACAATACCCAATATGGGTAAGGGCTTAACTAGAAATTTATGTGCTTTAGTATGGGTTCCCTCTAAACAAGCGTCATCGGGGTTATGCCAAGGGCTGCCTCCAAAGACATCTGAGATGATGTGACGTGATTGAGGTGAATTGTCCGGCCCAAGCCCTGTGCAGTTCCCGGGTTAACAGGTTGGTTTTCACCGGGAGGCCAAGCTCATGGGGAGAGGTGCCTGTACTAGAGTATATAAGTGAAAGGTTATGGTTGGTAGTCCGCATACGGAGTATGATAAATCAGGGCCAGCTAACCCTGACGGATTATTGCAAATATTGTGGCACAAGCGTACGACCTCTGCAGAGTGTAGAACTATTCGAATAGCCGTGTCCACGGTTACGGACGATTGGAAAGGCCATACTGTTCCGTCATCAGACCATTTTCAAAAATGTGACATATGACTGGTGACTTGAAGTTGACCGGTGAATGGTGACTTTGAGTTGGACCACAACAGAGTTGTGGGAATGACACTAATGTTCCCACTTGAGTTAGTCTAGTGATTCAAGCATCTTTACTAAATGTTTATGAAATAAACTTGGCTTTATGCAAATAAACCTAGAGCTTAGTACCCCCTTACCACAATTAATAGTGCTTACACTAGTATTAGTTTGCGAGTACTTTAAAAGTACTCATGGCTTTGTCCCTGGCTATTCAAATGGCCAGACTATGAAGGTGAACAGCTGTACAAGGAAGATGGACAGCAGAACGTCTACGACAACTAGGACCGCTCCTGACGTCAACAGTTGCCTGTGGAACAGATGGACCACGACCGTTACTTCGCTTCCGCTATGTGTCTTGTAATAGGATCTCTAGATCCACTATGTGTATTAAGACTGGATCAGGTGATCCTTTGTTGTAAGACGATTTCGTGTTGTAATAAATGATGTGTTGTGATATCAAGCTATTATGTCTCGCAAAAACAATATTCCTGGGATTGCGATGAATGGCATAATAGGCATCTGGACTTAAAAATCCGGGTGTTGACACATGTAAATGAGTTAACTTGGATTTCCTACCCTTGAATCCATAGGAAACTTTGTTCTAATGCACTATTATAATCAACCGAGTTTTTACACCAACAGGTCTGTCACTTACGTGTGGTGCCCACGCGTGAGGTCCCACACTTCAGTGAGCACAAGTCACGTGCAATAGGTACGCCAACTCCCAGCCATCTTCTTTGTCAAGAGAAGACGCATCAGGATGCGTATTGGAAGTCCGTGGGTCCTTCTGGATCCTTCGGTTGTCCCTCTCACAAAAAAAAAATCTCATTCTCGGCCTCGCTCGACTCGCTCGCTCGCTCGCTCGCACGTCCTGCGCACTGACAAACCCTGCACAACAGTCAACATCATCATCATCACCCGAAAAAGGGGAGACACCATAATGCTCTGCCTTTTTTCTCTCCTTCCGAGTGATCCCTCTTCCTCCGAGTTTCACTCGACGGGCAAACGCACATCTGCAGCATAGTAATAATAAAAAGGTAGAAAAATCGATATACGAATCTATAATTAAATAGGTTAAACTAGGGTTTTGCCCAGTACTACAGATCAAGGTTCAAAAAAATCCAACTACGGGGTTCGAACAACACGATTCTAATCCAAGAACTTTTTCGACCTCATCCAAGTGGCCTCAAACTATAGGGTTAGCATCTAGTGCAGTATGTGTGAAAATGTATGCACTATGTGTGCTATAACTTGTATGTCTTTCAAATTTGAACCAACTTTGAATAAGTTTGAAATATTTGAAATGGGGCTTTTGGCTTAAACGTTTGAAACTCAAAACGATTCTCTTCATGCTAGACTTCATAAGACCGAGTTTAGGGTTAGGGGTAGATACATGATTTGTCTGGTTTGAATATGTCTAAACCTTGTTTATCAACTTTAATGCTAACTTCTCAGTCACTCTAAAATGAAGTTTTTGGAGGTTTTTGAAATTTCCATCTTTGAAACCCAAAACCACTTCTCTTCATGCTTGACTTCATAAGAAAAAGTTTAGGGTTAGGGGGTATAGATACATGATTTGTATGGTTTGAATATGTCCAAACCTTGTTTATCAACTTGAATATGCTTACTATATGACATAAGAAGACTATGTACTTTGGTTTTTAATTTTTCTGACTTTTTTAATTTTCTGCGCATTTGAATCATATCTTGGTCAAATCCTAGGTTTCACCAAGATTTAGACAAGTTTAACACGTGAAAATGAGTAAGTAAGCATGGATCCTTCTTAGTCACTCTAAAATGAAGCTTTTGGGATGTTCTTGAAATTTCCATGTTTGAAACCCAAAACCACTTCTCTTCATGATTGACTTCCATAAGATCGACAGATCAGTTTAGGGTTAGGGGTAGATATACATGATTTTTTGGTTTGAATATGTCTAGACCTTGTTTATCAACTTGAATGCTTACTATACATATGACATAAGAATGCTATGTGCTTTGGTTTTTCATTCTCTTTTTGAATTTTTTCTAAATTTTTAGGCCCATTTGAATCTTGGTCAAATCCTTGGTTTGACCAAGATTTAAACAAGTTTAAAACATGAAAATGAAAAGGGAAGTCAGTATCCTTCGTAGTCACTCTAAAATGGAGAAGCTTTTGGGATGTTCTTGTAATTTCTATGTTTGAAACCGAAAACGAGTTCCCTTCATGCTAGTAGACTAGCTTCATAAGATCGACAGGCCGGGGGTAGATACATGATTTGTCTGGTTTGGATATATCTAGACCTTGTTTATCAACTTTAATGCTTACTATATGACATATATAAGAAAACTATTGCTTTGGTTTTTCCTTTTTCTGTTTTTTTTTAATTTTGATGCCCATTTGAATCATGTCGAATCCTAGGTTTGACCAAGATAATTTAAACAAGTTTAAAACATGAAAATGAAAAGGGAAGCATGTATCCTTCTTAGTCACTCTAAAATGAAGCTTTTGGGAGGTTTTTGAAATTTCGATGTTTGAAACCCAAAACCACTTCTCTTCACATGCTTGACTTCATAAGACAGAGTTTAGGGGTTAGGGGTATAGATACATGATTTGTCTGGTTGAATATGTCTAGACCTTGTTTATCAACTTTAATGCTTACTATATGACATATAGAAAACTATTGCTTTGGTTTTTCTTTTTCTGATTTTTTTGAATTTTGATGCCCATTTGAATCTTGTCAAATTCTAGGTTTGACCAAGATTTAAACAAGTTTAAAACATGAAAATGAAAAGGGAAGCATGTAACCTTCTCAGTCACTCTAAAATGAAGTTTTTGGGAGGTTTTTGATATTTCCATGTTTGAAACCCGAAACCACTTCTCTTCATGCTTGACTTCATAAGACAGAGTTTAGGGTTAGGGGTAGATACATGATTTGTATGGTTTGAATATGTCCAAACCTTGTTTATCAACTTGAATATGCTTATGTGCTTTGGTTTTTTATTTTTCTGATTTTTTTGAATTTTATGCCCATAAATCTTGGTCAAATCCTAGGTTTGACCAGGATTTAAACAAGTTTAAAACATGAAATGAAAAGATAAGCCTGGATCCTTCTTAGTCACTCTAAAATGAAGCTTTTGGGAGGTTCTTGAAATTTCCATATTTGAAACCCAAAACCACTTCTCTACATGATTGACTTCATAAGACATAGTTTAATTAGAGTTTTAGGGGTAGATATATACATGATTTTTCTGGTTTGAATATATATGTCTAGACCTTGTTTATCAACTTGAATGCTTACTATACATATGACATAAGAATGCTATATATGTGCTTTGGTTTTTCATTCTTTTGATTTTTTTCTGAATTTTTAGGGCCATTTGAATCTTGCATGGTTAAACTTGGGTTTTGCCCAGTTCTAAAGATCAAGGGTTCAAAAAAATCCAACTACGGGGTTCGAACAACACGATTCTAATCCAAGAATTTTTTCGACCTCATCCAAATGGCCTCAAACTATAGGGTTAGCATCTAGTGCAGTATGTGTGAAAATGTATGCACTATGTGTGCTATAACTTGTATGTCTTTCAAATTAAGTTGATAAACAAGGTCTAGACATATTCAAACCAGAATATTATACTGCATTAGTACAAAAAGTTTCCTATGGATTCATCAAGGGTAGTAAAGCCAAGTTAACTCATTGTCATGACTAAGAAGGATCCATGCTTACTTTTTCATTTTCATGTTTTAAACTTGTTTAAATCTTGGTCAAACCTAGGATTTGACCAAGATTCAAATGGTCATAAAAAATCAAACAAAATCAAGAAAATCAAAAACCAAACCACATAGTCTTCTTATGTAATATACTAAGCATTCAAGTTGATCAACGAAGTCTAGACATATTCAAACCAGAAAAATCATGTATCTACCCCCTAACCCTAAACGTTGTCTTATGAAGTCAAGCATGAAGAGAAGAAGTGGTTTTGGGTTTCAAACATGGAAATTTCAAAAACCCACCCAAAAGCTTCATTTTGGAGTGACTAAGAAGGATCCAAGCTTACTTTTTCATTTTCATGTTTCAAACTTGTTTAAATCTTTGTCAAACCTAGGATTTGACCAAGATTCAAATGGGCATAAAAATTCAAAAAAGAAATCAAAAAAATGAAACACCAAAGCACATAAACTTCTTATGTCATATAGTAATTAAGCATTCATGTTGATCAACAAAGTCTATATATATTTAAACAATAAAAATCATGTATATATACCCCCAAACCCAAAACCACTTCTCTTCACATGCTTGACTTCATAAGACAGAGTTTAGGGGTTAGGGGTATAGATACATGATTTGTCTGGTTTGAATATGTCTAGACCTTGTTTATCAACTTGAATGCTTACTATGTGATTTGGTTTTTCATTTTTCTGTTTTTTAATTATTTTTCTGCCCATTTGAATCTTGGTCAAATCCTAGGTTTGAACAAGATTTAGACAAGTTTAACACGTGAAATTAAACGAATAAGTAAGCATTGATCCTTCTTAGTCACTCCAAAATGTACCAATTGATAGTGTTAACTTTGCTTCATGGAAAAAATAATGTCATGTAAATGAGTTAACTTGGATTTCCTACCCTTGAATCCATAGGAAACTTTGTTCTAATGCACTATAATAATCAACCGAGTTTTTACACCAACAGGTCTGTCACTTACGTGTGGTGCCCACGCGTGTGGTCCCACACTTGAGTGAGCACAAGTCACGTGCAATAGGTACGCCAACTCCCAGCCATCTTCTTTGTCAAGAGAAGACGCATCAGGATGCGTATTGGAAGTCTGTGGGTCCTTCTGGATCCTTCGGTTGTCCCTCTCACAAAAAAAACAAATCTCTCTCATTCTCGGCCTCGCTCGACTCGCTCGCTCGCTCGCACCTCCTGCGCACTGACAAACCCTGCACAACAGTCAACATCACCAGAAAAAGAATATACACCATCAATAAGAGGGGCCCCGTGACTGCTCTCCCTTCTTCTCCTTCCGAGTGATTCCTCTTCCTCCGAGTTTCACTCGACGGGCAAACACACATGTGCTGCATAGTAATAATAAAAAAGTAAAAGAATCGACTACGAATCTATTATTAAATAGGTTATAAACTAGGGTTTTCCCCAGTACTACAGATCAAGTTGAAAAAAAAATCCAACTACGGGGTTTGATTTTGGCCTACAAATAAAAAATTAAATAAGTTGAACTAGTATTCCTCTAAAAAATCATTTTGGTTTGCATTGTTTGATAATTTTCATAGCTAGAGTGCATCACAATTTTTTGATTTCATGCTTTGCTTTGCCAATTTTGATTTTTTCTAACCACCTTCTCTTTGATTTCAAATTTAGGTCAAACTATCGGTGCCTACTATGTGTTCTACTTGAATTGGATGCAGCATGCGCACATGATATGTTTTGCCATTGTTTTGGGCTTCCACACATCTTGGGGCATCCAAGTATTTAAGTTACCTTGTTTTTTAATTGTAATTCATGTACCCTTTCCTCCCAATTAAATTTTGGTTTTACATTTTTAATTTTTTTAAATTTTTATGCCCATTCTGATGTCATATAGTTAGCATTTAAGTTGATAAACAAGGTCTAGACATATTCAAACCGGAAAAATCATGTATCTACCCCTAACCCAAAACTCTGTCTTATCAAGTCAAGCACGAAGAGAAGTCGTTTTGGGTTTCAAACATGGAATTTTCAAAAACCCTCCAAAAAGCTTCATTTTGGAGTGACTAAGAAGGATGGAGGCTTACCTTTTTCATTTTCATGTTTTAAACATGTTTAAATCTTGGTCAAACCTATTATTTGACAAAGAATCAGATGGGCTTAAAATTTCAAAAAAATCAAAAAATGAAAAACCAAAGCATGCAGTCTTCTTATGTCATATATATATTACACATTCAAGTTGATAAACAAGGTTTGGACATATTCAAACCAAAAAATCATGTATCTACCCCCTAACGCTAAACTCTGTCATATGAAGTCAAGCATATGAAGAGAAGTGGTTTTGGGTTTCAAACATGGAAATTTCCATGCTTGAAACCAAAAACCACTTCTCTTCATGCATGCTTGACTTCATAAGACAGAGTTTAGGGTTAGGTGGTAGATACATGATTTTCCTGGTTTGAATATGTGTAGACCTTGTTTATCAAATTAATTGAATGCTTACTATATAACATAAGAGAAGACCTTGTTTTTTTTGAATTTTTATACCCATTTGAATCTTTGTCAAATCCTTGGTTCCACCAAGATTTGAATAAGTTAAAAACATGAATATGAAAAAGTAAGCATGTATGCTTCTTAGTCACTTCAAAATGAAGCTCTTGGGAGGGTTTTTGAATTTCCATGTTCGAAACCAAAAACCACATATCTTCATGCTTGACTTCATGAAACAAAGTTTAGGGTTAGGGGTAGATACATGCATGATTTTTCTTGTTTGAATATGTCTAGAACTTGTTTATCAACTTAATTGAATGCCTACTATATAACATAAGAAGACCTTTTTTGTATTTTTTAAATTTTTATACCCATTTGAATCTTGGTCAAATCCTAGGTTTCACCAAGATTTGAATAAGTTTAAAACATGAATATGAAAAAGTAAGCATGCATGTATGCTTCTTAATTAATCACTTCGAAATGAAGCTCTTGGGAGGGTTTTTGAAATTTCCATGTTTGAAACCAAAAACCACATATCTTCATGCATGCGCTTGACTTCATGAGACAGAGTTTAGTGTTAGGGGGTAGATACATGATTTCTCTCGTTTGAATATGTTTGAAACCAAAAACCACATATCTCTGGTTTGCCCGCACTTAGAAATGATATTTGCATCACTTATCATATGTTTGCCCATTTGAATCTTGTCAAATCCTAGATTTGACCAAGATAATTTAAACAAGTTTAAAACATGAAAATGAAAAGGCAAGCTTGTATCCTTCTTAGTCACTCTAAAATGAAGTTTGGGGAGGTTTTTGAAATTTCCATGCTTGAAACCAAAAACCACTTCTCTTCATGCTTGACTTCATAAGACAGAGTTTGGGGATATATAGGGGTAGATACATGATTTTTCTGGTTTGATATGTCTAGACCTTGTTTATCAACTTAATTGAATGCTTACTATATGACATAAGAAGACTATATGCCTTGATTTTACATTTTTTTAAATTATGCCCATTTGAATCTTGGTCAAATCCTAGGTTTGACCATGATTTAAACAAGTTTAAAACATGAATATGAAAATTAAGCATGTATCCTTCGTAGTCACTCCAAAATAAAGCTCTTGAGAGGGTTTTTGAAATTTCCATGTTTGAAACCAAAAAACCACGTACTTCTCTTCATGCTTGACTTCATAAGACAGAGTTTGGGGTTAGGGGTAGCTTGATACATGATTTTTCTCGTTTGAATATGTCTAGACCTTGTTATCAACTTAATTGAATGCTTACTATATATATGACATAAGAAGACTATGTGCCTTGATTTTCCATTTTTTGTTTTTTCTGAATATTTATGCCCATTTGAATCTTGGTCAAATCCTAGGTTTGACCATGATTTAAACAAGTTTAATAAACATGAATATGAAATTTCCATGATTTATACCAAAAACCACTTCTCTTCATGCTTGACTTCATAAGTTAGGGTTTAGGGATATATAGGGGGTAGATTCATCATGATTTTTCTGGTTTGAATATGTCCAGAGCTTGTTTATCAACTTAATTGAATGCTTACTATATGACATAAGAAGACTATGTGCCTTGATTTTTCATTTTTTCAAATTATGCCCATTAGAATCTTGGTCAAATCCTAGGTTTGAGCAAGATTTAAACAAGACTAGCAAAAGTGCCCGTGCGTTGCTACGGCTGACGAGATTTATAGACTTATATATGCAAATAATAAATTTGTCTTTTGAATTTACGAAAACTGATAAAAAAAAGGCCAGAAACTCACCAATCTCACACTTTAACAAATATGGATTGCACTTGTAAATTTTGAATAACATAATTCATGGCGAAACCAC
Organism: Lolium multiflorum; assembly: GCA_030979885.1. Taxonomy (NCBI): domain Eukaryota; kingdom Viridiplantae; phylum Streptophyta; class Magnoliopsida; order Poales; family Poaceae; genus Lolium; species Lolium multiflorum. The sequence goes on along the minus strand of CM061747.1, from coordinate 61,609,112 downwards.
CAGCTGTAAGATTTGAAATAGTTTTTTTTATAAAAGATTTGAAATAGTTGATACCAACATAGTAATATTATGCTCTATCTGATGGAGTTGGTCGTTCATCAGTAAATTAAAGAAATAAAAACATGAACATAAGGCAGAAAGGAACTATTGTCGAAACCATCTCTAACACCTTAATCTTGATAAACTCACCGTTGCTTTTTCCCCCGACAAATGACAGCCTTTTTATATAAATAATAAGTGATGCAACTACACATTTGGTACAACGTACTATTATTTTGGCAAAAATTACCAACTGTTGGCAACAGAGCCCTTCTCACCGTGCACCCTCCAGCAAAATAATATGGCCCCCCTCATGAAAAATCCTTAAGAGGATGGATGAGCTGAAACACCATCTCTCCAAGATATTCAACAGATCTCAGGAGCCCAAGCCGGCCATCCCGACCTGCACCCACTGCTGGTTTGCACCGCCGCAGAAAAGAAGATATTCTGGCATGGTCGCCGAATTATCGACAAGCAGGACATCCATCTTCTAGTGTGGTATTCCATTGATGGTGCTGCCCCCAGGCTAAAAATCTTGCTGCTCCAAGCCTCTAAATCACCAGCTTCAACTGAGGGACGTTAATGCCACTGATTGTCCATATGAAAACTTTATGCAGCACAAGCCATTAAATTAATTGATCACAACTATAAACACGGACAGAGAGCAATAATCAAAACTCTTGCTAGCTTAGCGCCAACATAGATCTAGAGTGGTCGATAAAAGTATCGCTGCCCGTATGGCAGAGGCACCGGAGCCGCCCTATGCCAGTGATCGCAATTGGATCCTCCCGCTTGAGCTTATAAGCTCAGCGACAACTTCACCTCGTGAGGCTACCACGGTTAGCGCCAGCTGCATGCAGTTGGCCAACAACGAGATATCCGAGGTGGCGTTCCAGTAGTCTGCCGCGATCAGCCGCTCCCCCTCTTGAGGTGCCTTCGTTGTAGAGTATGTCACCGGTTCCGGTCGTGCAGTCCTCGTTGTTGGGTTGTATTCTATTCCTGTAGCGTTGTTGGTTTACGATCTTATTATTACTGCTGCTCTCGCGGCGGGAGTGTTGAAAGTCATGGTGGGGCGAGGCAGCGTGGCTGAACGCTCAGTACTCCGTGGTGGTACGACAGACTTGTTCATGAGGCTCGCCACTCCGGCTTGGGGCCTGGGAGGAGAACGCAGGGTGCATGACGTGCTTGATGGTGGCCGGCTGGCCGCCGCTCCTCCTGCGCCTGGTAGACCTCAACCTGACGCCGCGGACAGGCGGCCGGCAGGCGGCGACGGTGGACCGTCGGACCGCGTGAGCTTCCACCTTCAAGGTGCCCTGCACAGCGCTGCAGACGCTCGACCAATGGACGAAGATCTGCAGCAACCGCTCCCTCGCTTGTTCGATCAATGGACGTGGGTTAGGGCAAGCATTGGGTAGTTTTCTGTGGTGGTGGATCTCTCGATCGGATCCTAAACTCACGTGTATATATAGAGAACCAGGGGCGGGAGGAAGGAAACGTGCGCGCTAGGAAAACCTATACCCGATCGATACGGTCATACGGAGTTGTTTTCTTTCACGGAGACTAAACATACGGGACTACATGGATGTAAGGAACCAGGAGTTTTCTTCTCGTACAGTCGTACGGCTCCTACGGCGAGCGATGTGATTCGGCCAAGCCAAGTAAAGGCGACGGACTCGACAGGCTATAGGACTCTGACCATGCACGCAAAATACCTTGGCCTTGGTCGACTTACGAAGGCGTATTTAAGGTTGGACGAAAGCGCATATACGACGGACCAAACCGCGGAAACGTTAGCTCCTTTATTATTAGGTATAGATTAAAACATGAAAATGAAAAATTAAGCCTTGATCCTTCTTATTCACTCCAAAATGAAGCTTTTGGGAGGGTTTTTGAGATATCCAGGTTTGAAACCCAAAACCACTTCTCTTCATGCATAGTTTAGGGTTAGGTGTAGATACATGAATTTTTGGTTTATAGTAAGCATTCAAGTTGATAAACAAGGTTTAGACATATTCAAACTAGAAAAATCATGTATATACCCCCTAAGGCTAAACTCTGTGATATATATGAAGTCAAGCATATAAGAGGAATGGTTTTGGGTTTCAAACATGGAAAATTCAAAAACCCTCCCAAAAGCTTCATTTTTTGAGTGAATAAGAAGGATCCAGGCTTACTTTTTCATTTTCATGTTACTGACTTGTTTAATTCTTGGTCAAACCTATGATTTGACCAAGATTCAAATAGGCATAAAAATTCAATAAAGAATTCAAAAAATGAAAAACCAAAGCACATAATTAAGCTTCTTAAGTTATAGTAAGCATTCATGTTGATCAACAGAGTCTATACATATTTAAACATTAAAAATCATGTATATACCCCAACCCTAAACTCTGTCTAATGAAGTCAAGGACGAAGAGAAGTGGTTTTCGGTTTTTTTTTGAATTTTTATGCCCATTTGAATCTTGGTCAAATCCTTGCAGGTTTGACCAATATTTAAACAAGTTTAAAACATGAAAATGAAAAGTAAGTGTGGATCCTTCTTATTCACTCCAAAATGAAGCTTTTGGGAGGTTTTTTTAAATTTTCCATGTTCGAAACCCAAAATGATATCTCTCCGTGCTTTACTTCATAAGACAAAGTTTAGGGGTAGGGGGTAGATACATGATTTTTCTGGTTTGAATATGTCTAGACCTTGTTTATCAACTTGAATGCTTATTATGTGACATCAAAAGACTATGTGTTTAGTTTTTTTTTGAATTTGTTATGCCCATTTGAATCTTGGTCAAATCCTAGGTTTGACCAAGATTTAAACCAGTTTAAAACATGAAAATGAAAAGTAAGCCTGGATTCTTCTTAGTCACTCCAAAATGAAGCTTTTGGGAGGTTTTTTAAATTTCCATGTTTGAAACCCAAAACCACTCCTCTTAATGCTTGACTTCATAAGACAGAGTTTAGGGTTAGGGGCCAAGTATATACATGATTTTTCTTGTTTAAATATGTCTAGACTTTGTTTATCAACTTGAATGCTTACTATATGACATCAAAAGACTATGTGTTTGGTTTTGATTTTTTTGAATTTGTTATGTCCATTTGAATCTTGGTCAAATCCTAGGTTTGACCAAGATTTAAACCAATTTAAAACATGAAAATGAAAATGAAAGCCTGGATTCTTCTTAGTCACTCCAAAATGAAGCTTTTGGGAGTTTTTTCAATTTCCAATGTTTGAAACCCAAAACCACTTTTCTTCATGCTTGACTTCATAAGACAGAGTTTAGGGTTAGGGGGTATATACAATATTTTTCTGGTTTGAATATGTCTAGACTTCGTTGATCAACTGTAATGCTTACTATATGACATAAGAAGCTTATGTGCTTTGGTTTTTTTTTTGATTTCTTTTTTGAATTTTTATGCCCACTTGAATCCTGGTCAAATCCTTTGTTTGACCAAGATTTAAACAAGTTAAAACATGAAAATGAAAAAGTAAGCCTGGCTCCTTCTTAGTCATGAAAATGAGTTAACTTGGCTTTCCAACCCTTGAATCCATAGGAAACTTTGTACTAATGCAGTATAATAATCACCCGAGTTTTTACACCAACAGGTCTGTCACTTACGTGTGGTGCCCATGCGTGAGGTCCCAAACTTCAGTGAGCACAAGTCACATGCGGTAGGCAGGCAAAATACCCGATCAATCCGGGCGGTGGCTGTTAAGGACCCGATCGCATTTCTTGCTTTCAGACTGGGGTCTACCATGTAAGAAGTTTGTTCCTTTTGGATGCATCACTCGTATTTGCAAGTTTTTTGGGGGTCCCGCAAATTCAGGGTAGCATCATGCCCCCCTTCCCACGCCAACACAAACAGAGTTCAACACAACCTAATTAAGCAAGGTTCAACACAGACATAGTTCAACAACCCCTAATTAAGCTAATAGGTTCACCACAAACGCTGCTGAGCAGCAAACATAAACAGAGTTCAACAAAAGATGCTGCTTTTGAAGCAGTAGGAGAGACAAACATGCACAACAGTTACGGAGTATATTTACCATCTTCTTCCTGTCGCCTCCTCCCGGTCCCGCTTCTTCTGCTTCTTGCTGCCCATACCTTTAATCTTTGGTGGCTTGGGCTTGGGAGGAGGCACACGACCGGTCTCGATAGCTTGGTTCAATTTCTTCCTTAGGAATAGCCCATAGGCCATGTGGTTGGCTATGAAGCCGGATCGGTTAACAGTTTCCCCAACTTTGAGACAGCCGGACCCACCGGCTTCGGCATGCTGCAGGACGCTTCGAAAGTCAACCTTTATGCTCTTTGTGCAGAAGGGGCAGCTGTTCCTGGCACCAGTCCAGGGTTCACTCCAATACTTGTCGAACTTCCCCGCCTTAAGCTTGTTGAGAGTGGCCCTGGCCTTCCTATGACGCGACTCGACATCGCTGTCAACCTCATCAGTAGCAACCTGATACATGCCAAATAAACAGGTGAAGCAAATATGTAGCAGTTGCAACTAATAATGAATATGAATCTAAAAAGATTCTGACGCTAATTCAAAACCCTATAGCGCAAAAAAAAGAGGGAGAGACCATAGAGCAAATCGATACAGGGCTATGTTAAATAAGGGAGAGAGGTGAATCGGATGTGAAGCAAATATGTAGCAGTTGCAACTAATACTGAATATGAATCTAAAAAGATTCTGACGCTAATTCAAAACGCTATAGCGCAAAAAAAGAGGGAGAGACCATAGCGCAAATCGATACAGGGCTATGTTGAATAAGGGAGAGAGGTGAATCGGAACATACTTCCTCCCCCTCGTCGACGATATTCTCGTCGAAGGTCGGCGGCGGCGGTTCAAAGATGAGTTCAACCTCGTCCTCGTCATCTAGGGGATGCTTCCCAAGAGAGTGGACCCATCTACCAACAGCATCAGATGCCGATGAGCGACCGATGGCCCGACCTTCGGCAATGGCCTCCGCTTCGTCTTTGGCATCCGCTGCGGCAATGATCGCCGCCGTTGCGGCCATGCGTGCTGCGGTCGCGGCTCTGCACGCCTCCTCTGCGGCTAAGGCCAGCCGCGCGGCTTTCGCTTTCGCTGCGTTGACGGCGTCGGTTGGGCTCTCCATCGGTGGAATGGGAAGGGGAAGTGAAGAGAGGGTTTTTTCCTAGTCCGTGGAGAGAGGGAGAAGTGTGGACGTGAAATGGATAACTGACGATATTTCAAGATTTGGGAGACATAGCACGAACCGGCAGATGACAGCGCGTGGGTGCATTACCTCATACTGCCTCTGTCCTAGAAAGAGCGTACGTGTGGGTTTTCAAGGCATATTAAGGATTTTATTATTACATTGGGAAACTGTCATCGACCATCACTTTCCTCTTCAACTTTTCCACCTCCAATGATCTAAATGCATGTAGTAAATAAGAAAACCATATTATGCTAAATACTACTACCTCCATCCCAAAGCGTAAGGCTTATATTATTTTTAGAAGCTCAAACTATGTCAAGGTAAACTAAGATTTTACCAAAAATCATTATCATGCAAAATACAAAATTAATATCAATACATAGACAACGATTTTTTTTGGTATGGTATCTACAAAATATTATATTAGTTGATAGATTGTTCTAAATTTTCGTCAACCTTTACTTGCTTTGACTCTTAAAAAAAGACTTAAGCTTTGTGATGGAGGTAGTACGTACTAGTCGTGAAGAAACTATATCCCTCGTGATGAGAAAGAAATATTTTTTACTACCACTCTTTTGTGGACAAATTTTGAAGTGCATTGCAAAACGAGAAGTACACTCTTTTATGGACAAATTTTAACTCTACACCCATTATTTCAGGATGGAGGGAGTATAACCCAACTTGTTTTTTTCTTCTGGGCACTACACTGCTTTTTCCCTGTGCAATGCTTGGTTCTACCCTTTTTCTCAATGTAATGGTCACTTTAAGTCATTTTTTCCCACACACATTTATTTTGTACTTCTCTACAGTGTTGACCGTGCTACTACTATTTGTGTTAGTGCGCCAAAAACAAAATGTTATTTTTTAAGTGCCAAATTAATCTAGGGCGTTGGTTGTGAATCGGTGAACAAAAAAGAGATAGCCCAAAAGAGGAACACACCAAGGTACAAAAACTAGTATATATGCATGTTTCTATGTACATATATATGACCCTGGGTTTGTAGATAAAAAACATTCATATATGCGCTTACTATTAATATACATAAGTTTATGCTGATTCTCTTGGTTTAGGTATATATATGGTTAGGCATCACTACTAATTCAGAAAAAAACAAAAATGTAACTCTTCAAGTGAAGTCATTTTAAGTGACCTAACAACTAAAATTCATATATAGGATTTGTATAGGAATTATGTAGGATTTAGATCACATGTGAATTTTCCCCACACTAGTTGTTTGATTCATAGGAACATATCCTATAGGAATCTTGCAGTGCAAATCCTATAAGAATAAAACATTAGGTCATACCTCATGGAAAATTTCCTTTGGCACAATCAAACACAACTCATCTTCCTATATGATTCAACTAGCCATTAAATCTCAATCCTATGTTTTCCATATTTCTATGGTTTTCCCATCCTATGAATCAAAGGAGCCTTAGGGCTTATATCTTTTTTTAGAAAGGCAAACTATGTTAAGATTGGCCAAGTTTTACGAAAAACCTTTAACATGCAAAATACAAAGTTGAGTCATTTCGTTTGAATCGGAGGGAGTACATTTGACGTTATGGTACTATTTGACAGCTGCTTGGCACTGTATTTTTTTCGAACCAAACTTCCCCCTTCATGAAGCTTTTATTTTAGCTTCAGTGACTTGATACATCCATATATCTAGACAAAGTTGAGTCAATTCATTTGAATCAGAGGGAGTACATTTGACTATATGGGTATTGTTTGACAACTGCTTGGCACTGTCTTCTTTTTTGAACCAAACTGCCCCCTTCACGAAGCTTTTATTTTGGGATAGAGCTTCACTGACTTGATACTTCCAAGTTTCACAGTGACTTGGTGCCACCATCCACCATCCATCTCAGATCCAATGTATGCGATCGACTTAGAATTTAAACTAAATAATTATTATAATTGCTCAGAAATATTTCAAGAACTTCCAGTTAATCGTGCATATTTCGATTTATATTTTGGTGAAGTTTCATTCGATTTGAATCAAAGGTTTGTGAGCAAATATATACTCCCTCCGGTTCATATTAATTGACTCTAATATGGATGTACTAGACACATTTTAGTTCTAGATACATCCATATTGAAGTCAATTAATATGAATCAGAGGGAGTATTTAGTTTAAACTAGTGCTCGTATACGTAAAAAGCTCTTTAATCACAAGCTAATCGTCCGAGTGGGATGAAATATTCACAGATTTTAGAACAAGGCATCTACATTTTACTGGATTTTTTTCATAATTTTTGTTTTTAGGTTCGAAATAAGAGATTAGTTTGGAACGTTGGATCTCAAATGGTTGGTAGATGGTGGCACCAAGTCACAATGAGATTTGGAGACTTCAAGTCACTGCAGCTCTGTCCTTTTATTTTGACAAACTGCAGAGCCGCTGGTGCATCTATGCTTGCGTACGGCCGACGCCGATTCTTAGCAAGGAAGTTCTTCCTATAAGTAGTAGTATCCATACTCCACTCCAAGGCATGTATAAAAAAAAGAACCCATCCCGTTCTCGTTTTCCCGATCACTCTTCTCTGAAGATGGAGGAGGCCCTCTTCTTGTGCCCCCTCTGCCTGCTGCCCTTCAAACCCCCCATATCCAAGGTCGCTCCCTTCCGATTTCATTCTTAGGTTCACCTGTGAGAAATGTCAATGACAACTGATGCCACGTACGTTGTTCCGTGCAGTGCAAGGGCGGTCATATGGGCTGTCGGCGCTGCGTCGGCGAGCTTGCGCCGAACCCGTGCAAGAAGTGCGAGCAGCCGGCGTGGTTGCCGCCGTCGAATCGATCTGGGCCAAGATTGCCGCCGTCGAATCGATCTGGGGCAATGGTCAAGTGCGTCGGCTGCCAGAGCTTGGTCGCCTCCACGGAGTCCTACAAGCACTATATCGCGTGCCCGCATGGTCCGTGCGGCTGCACAGAGGCCATCAATACCGGCTGCAGCTTCACCGGCCCGCCGCGGGAGCTCCTGGTACACCTCCAAGCATCCCACTCCATCCCAGTGTTTACGTTCCAGTATGGCATACCCGCCTGGTGCATAGTTCGTGTTCCGGTACAACCGCGGGGACACCTGTTCATCGGCAGTGGGGAAGAAGACGGTAGCGTGTTCGCCATCACCGTTGGAGCGCTCGGCCCGACCACCATTGTGTCCTGTGTGTGCATCAGGTCGGCCGCGTGCTTGTTTCCGATGTACAAGGCGCAGCTGTTGGTGATTGGTCCGCCGGCGCCGGCGACGGCTGGGACCAGTGACCTCTCGACGGACACCTTGATGGCGGTAATCGAGCCGACGAGCTCCCCGACGCCTAGCTCGATCATGTTGCAGCAGCTCACTTCTTTCCTGGCGGTGCCGCCCCGTTACGCGAAGCAGAATGGAGGGCAGCGTGTGTTGCCTATCTGCGTTTGCATCAACAAGAAGGTTATACAATAATCTTCGTTTAGTCATACTGCAATGTAGTTACTCGAAGATCGGAGGGAGTAGTTTAGTTCGAAGTAGGGTTCGTTCGGATGTATTTTGGACTTGTATAGTAGTACTACTACTCCAGAACTATTAGCTAGCTAGTTGGAGTGCTAGAATGCAGCTCGGAGTATTATAGTATTTTGGCAGTACTACTAGTTATGTATGTGACTGCAAATTCAAACTAAAATGGAGTATTTCTTGCTAATGTTGTTCTTTTGGAGTCATCATTTTTTTCTGAACGTGTTAACTATGCTATTGTCTAAGGATTCGTTTAGATTTCTTTGGTTGAATTCATATTTCGTCTCTTCCTAATTTGGCAAAACTGCACTGTCATGGGCATTCTTACAAGGTCGCTGAAGTTTCAAAGTTTCTTAATGTATATTGCGTAGGGTGTACCCCCTTAACATGGATCTGTTGCATTTTTGGGTTGTATTTTTTTTGGCAATTTTCAGGACCATAAAATAGCACGCCTTCAGTTGAAATTTGAATTAGTGGCCGATACTAGCATGGAGTAGTGAAGTTTTTTTGTACTCCCTCGGTCCCACCAAAAGTGTCTCACCTTTGTTAAAATTTAGATGGATAGATGTATTTTTTTTACAAAGTTGAGACAACTTTGGTGGGACGGAGCCACGGAGTCGTAGTTGATGGCGAGAAGGTTGATGCCTTGCTAGGTTGGTGTACGTTGCAAAAAGAACAAGGTTGGTGTGTATTTGTTTTATTTGTTCACCATAATACTGACATGGCCATCGATTTGATTAGACAACACAAGCCTGGGATGTTTCACTTATTTATTGTAGGAAGCACGATTAATGTTCTGTAATGATGGGGCTACTCCTATAGTCCGTCTGCTCGGCTCCTACTCGGGTGTCGGGTCACAGTCACACTCTCCTCTTTTTTTGAACACATTCACACTCTCCTCTTTTTTTGAACACATTCACACTCTCCTCTTTTTTTGAACACATTCACACTCTCCTCGAAACTGCAGTAGGCAGTATATGAGCGTCTCGGTTCACCTCCGTCGTCTATCCCCACTCCGCCCATCTTCCATAGCACGCGCCTGCGTCTCCGCCATGGCGCTTTCGCATCCTATCCAGCAGTGCCCAGTTTGAGAGCCTCTGTTCTCCAACTCAAACCCCCACCTGCCGCCATTGATCGCCATCTCTCTCCCAAAGTTCGAATCAGTAGATCTCCCAAGAAAATACCAACCCCATTGTACCACCTGCCTCATTGCGATGGCGAAATCGAGCAGGGTCTGTGGATCTGGGCTGTTTCACAAGGTGTTTACGGAAGGCCCCCTTGAAGTGCTCATCAGCCAGTGCGACGCCATCACCGCCGCGTCCCTAGTCGGTTCCTCCAAAAGTATTCTTCAGTCAGCCAAATACAGTGCCACTCTGCCTGCTTCTCAGCCGTTTGGCCTTCCGTGTGTTCTCTGTTGTGACCCGGCGGATAAACCATGGGCGGTGTTCAAGGAGGATTTGCCGGTGCACAGCAAGTGCAAACTACTGCCGCTGGACAGGTTCTCCTATGATGGCCTAATGCCACACGGTAAGGATGAGGAGCGGGCAGGCGCCAATGGAGATTGGATCGCCATGGTTGGCCCCGAAGGCAAGTGGAACCTCCTCAATGTCTACACTCATCGCAAGATTAAGCTTCCATCTTTGAGGGACAAGTTGGAAACCACACACAATCCACTTATATTCGAGTATCAGCGTTCTGCTATTCAACTGCAGAAGATAGCTATTTGCCAAGTTCCTACAGCTGCTAGGGGGTATCAAGATTTCTCCCTTGTCGCAATCTTCGACTTTGCAATTGCCTACCTCCATGGCGAATATCCTCGTGCATGGATATTTCTTGAAAACCAGTTTCAGTACGGCGCCATATACTGCGATGCAATTATACATAACGGACTTGTGTTCGCCGTTACTGAGCTTGGAAATGTTTATGCATGGGATCCTAATCAATTTGGTAACATTTCCTCCCTATCTTTTTTATATACGTAACTTATATAGTATTTCACCTCTTATTTGTTGAACTGTCTTGGCATCTTTTGGCTTAAAGGAATTCCATAGGCGCACACCATAACCCTCTTGTGGTATGGACATATATAGAATTTAACATCTATAGGAATTTTAGTATGGTCTAATGTGCATGTTGTTCCTTAGGAAAAAGGCCCCCTAGTAATTAAGTTTCTTTATTATTACTCCCTAGAAAATTTAAGGTAGAGTAGAAATAGAATCAATAAAGGTGCCATGCAATATTGATAAAGACTTTCATTTGTTTATATTCCCCCGGTTCTAGAGAATAAGGAGTACTATATTCAAACCATCTAAAATTTGGACCAATATTTTCGGGAACATGTTTTAAATCCATATGAAGTTTTACCAAGATGTTCGAAATATATTTCAAACCATCTTATGTTCGACCATGATTTTATAAAGTACTAGTATTGGCATCCCAATATCAAATCAATATCACTAGTAGATAAATCATGAAATATATTTTCATGTGACGTGTTCTTTCCTTTTTCAAGGTCCTATAGTGCTCCCTGCTCCATTCATTCCGTGGACGGCTGGATTTGATGACGATGATGATTTTGACTCTAATAGTCGTACGTGGTGGCTGGCAAGATCTCAAGATCGTTCTAGACTTCTCCTGGTCTATGCACGTGGCGTAATGGATTTTGACGCTGACGGTGCTCCAACTCATTATGATAGTACCCCTTCTGTCCATTGCGGTCGCGCTGTTCACAGCTATTCGGGGTATACCTGCATTGTATTCTCGAATGACACTAGTCGGTTACTTCCAGCCAACCCGTGGGAAAGGGTTACTAATCTTGGAGACTATTCTATGTTCCTTGGGTTGAACTATCCGATTTTCATGCCAGTGGGTGGTGCAACATTTCCCCCAGGATATTTGACAAGAAGAAACTGCATCTACACCACGCCTCAGGCCATTGGCTCTCACTTTGACACATCACATCAAGAAATTTTCCGCTTCAGTCTAAATGGCGAAGACCACCAAAGCATATCTTTCTCAAGCAGCGGTCCAGGGGCCAACTGGCATACGGGGTTTTGGTTCATCCCAAGCTACACCAACGCGCTGGACTGGAACAAAGACAATCAGAGTTAGGGATATTTATGTAATAGTAGGATCATACTACTAGCTAGCTCAGTTGGTCTTGACTCCTATTTAACTATTTATAGCTAATGTACTTAGGTGATAAATTTATGCTATTTGCATGAACCCAGGCGCTTCTTTTAATTTGATCAAATACGGTCTATACACATGCATGGTTGTTTGGCTGTTTCAGTGTCCCTAGAGGCATACATATATACTGTTATTTAGCAATCTTTATTACAGTACAAAGGTCTTAACCTCATGGTTCACAGAAAGTATAAACGTAGATCAACCATCTAAACATAGAAGACATTCTAGTGTATGATTCTTACATATACACATCAACATCCTATCAGAAAATCTTAATGTGAATTGTACTGGCTGTACAAACCCGTGCATCATTCTCTAGCCGGTTGCACCCAAAAACCAAATCGTGGTACTTCATAGTTGACTGTATGTAGGACAACATACAGATCCAATGCGAAGCCATGGGTATCACCTGCATGACAGAACCATATTTCACATGGTTGGAGGTACTCCATATGGCATTTAAAATCATTCCTTGTCCTTCATATGGCCCTAAAAATAGTACAGTTGGATTTGTGGGTTTTAATTTTTTATTAACACACTCAATTGATTGCCCAAACATTGATTAATAATATTATTAAGGGGTGTGATGTTGAAAGCCATAAGAACAATGTGCCAAACAATCTTTGCTAGCGGACGGTAAATGTATACCCATCAGAAATAATCAGCAGACGTGCATGTTTCTTTGGTCAGAATAACTGCTGCACCATCTTAAAAGTAAATGGCATGACCATTTATTTGATTTGATAGCGTGCAGCTAGATGGCGTACATTACTATCTCTACTTCCTTGGGTCGCCCAAATCTGGAGTACTAAAAGCAAATCCTGGTGATTCATTTGACAAGACAACACAGATGCGTCCAAATTTCTCCGTCCATATTATTATAATCTGGAGTGCGTTGCCTCGTTGCCTTCCAAGAGAAGCTGCATTCCTTGCCAAAAAAGAGAGAGAGGCTGTATTTATAACTATCTCACCGGCCGCCACTAGTACAAACCATCACTCCCTCTCCACCTCCACCTCCATCTCTTCCCTAGTAGCTCCACCTCCATATCGGCGACGGACCACAATCGCGCGGCTTCGACTTCCTCTTCGACGGCGGCGGCGACAGAGGCGTGAGGCACCTTCTCCGCGGCGCATCACTCATCCTCGTCCCGCGGCAACAATGGCTGTATGTGAAATCACCATACCCTTTTGTATGGTAGAGATGATGATGTGCGGATAAAATTTTATTGGCGGTTGCTCATCCTTGTTTGAATATTTGGTGTAGATTCACATCTAGGGCAGGGTGTCAAGCGGGGTGGGTAGCGGGCTAGCTAGTTTCAGTGCGAGTGCTTTAAATCTGCTCTAATCTCAACCACTATTTGCTCTAATTTTCTGCTTTGCGGGACGATTCGCGGACGCCGCTTGCAACCCTAATCTAGGGTATTGATCCTAGTTTAGTAGACTACTAGGATTTACATGCCAATTTGTTTTTAGACTAATCCGGATATTTGTCAATACTACTAGAGTACGTACTTCTTCCGTTCGTATTTAATTGACTCTAGTTGAAAGCATCGGCAGTTCATTTTCTTCTCTCCCTCGCGTCGACTAATTAAAACCGAACAGAGGGAGTATTAGGAATCCTTGTGCATCCGTACTACCAGTAAGGTATTGCGTTGTTGCAGAGGCTCAGTGTAATCAATATCTTTCGATATTAATATACGGAGTACTCACTTTATCAGAAAATAAATTAGTAATCCATGTTCAAACTTGCTAGTTTGATCGACGTTTGATGATGATTTGTGAGGCCATGTATGGGCCTAGTTTGTTTCCTTTGCTTGGTGGTCAGTAGGCTGATGATTTTTTTTTGCTTGGTCGATCTGTGGTCGTTCCATGGCCACTGCTGATTAATCATTACTAGAATCAACAATTTTTTGCTTGTCTGGTGATTGGAATTGTATGCGCTCTTCTGAAGAGCACCATCGCACGATGATTAGTCTTAATGGAGATGCAGATGTCGATCAAGAGGGAGAAACATATCTTGATCATGCATTTCTCACGAGATTACTTGGTGATTGGAAGTAGAATCCACAATTTGTTGTGCAAACTTCTCAACATATGCATATATTCGTTGAATTGGCTTTATGTGATCAATATTACTTCTTATTGCAGATGGATGGAGGGGAAAGAGCGAAAAAACCGATACTTAGTGAAATGACTTCTCATTCTGTGACTTCTGATATCCTAGATGACAAGGTAAATATATAGAACGATGATTCGTAGGTGATGAAAGCAGAATCCACAATTTGCCGTGCAAACTTCTCAACATATGCATTTATTTGATTAATTAGTTTTATGTGATCAATAGTATTACTTATTCCAGATGGACGTAGGGGAAGGAACGAAAAAGCGGATGCTATGTGAAATGACTTCTAAATCTGTGTGTTCTGATATCCCAGATGACAAGGTAAACATATGGACCGACGCTTGTTTTGCGCTGCCCCTGTTAGATGGCTAGATGCTCTGGTCTAATTTCTGTTCATGTGCTTATTATTGCAGAAACATAGAGTTGAAGAAAACTCTATATTGTCTGATGACAAAGGTGAAATGGCATGCCAGTCTTTTAAACCTCCGACGCCACCTTGTTTACTGTCTATGGAGACTGATGCAGCTGGACCTGGTACTGATGAGCCTATACGTGGCATCATCGTGCCACATGAAGAAGGTTGTGGATTGGGTTTACCCCCTGCTGAAGAAACTGGTGGTGCAGCTGGAGCTGCTAGTGTAGAGCCTCTAGTGAACGGTGTCGTGCCACGGGAATTCTCTGAACTAGAGCAAGACGGTTTACCTATTGTCAAGACCGATGTAACTGGTGCTGATGCTGGAGTTGCTACTGATGATCCTGCACCCGAAGTTGCCACGCCACCCGAAGGAGGTTTTGTATTGGTAGAACCCGTCATGACTATGCCCACAGTACTGACTGGTGGTGGACCTGGAGCTGGTATGGTAGAGCCTCTAGCGAAAGGTGTCGTGCCACGAGAATCCTCTGAAGTGGATATTGGTGGTTTACCCTCTGTAGATACTGGTGGTCTACCTGGAGCTGGTATTGTAGAGATTTCAGCAAACAGTGCTGTCCCACCCAACTCCTATGAACTGGAGCATGTACCTGATGTGCCTTCTGTAGAACCTGATGCACCTGTAAGTAGTGGTGATGATTCCGCTGAATCTGATCAAGAAGGATCTGCATCTCGAGGACAAGATGTCAGCTGTCATTCACCTGAACCCGAGCTGAAGTCAGCAACGGTAGCTTATATGGCACGGACTGTCCTTCAAGCTCTAAAGATCCAGTTGGGTGGTTCACAGGACCAGCTACTCCAAGCCATTGTCACTACAAAAGACCAGCCAGCATGCTTCGTTATCTCCTGCATACTGTTTGACAAGCTGAAGCACTGCAACTGGCGCATTGTTCAATCCCATCAGCATGGAGAGAGGAGCTATGTTTATGTCAAGATGATTCATGCTGATTTGGTAAGGTTCCATGATAAGATGTATGGGTGGGGTGAGGCAAGAGCCACATTTTGCAGCATTCACACAGTCTTCGCTCTTGAGCCAGACCCCATGGATGCTTACCCAGTGGTGCAGCTGTCCTGACTTGATATATGTTTTATGATCAGTATGCTGCTGTCGTGGAACTGTGATGTGGAGCTACCTTTCTTATGGTTTCTAGGCTTTTGGTTTCAACATGTATTATGGAGCTTACCTTAGGACTTTCGCATGCGTTTGGCTGTTGACCTGTAATGTTTGTGGTTGGTTGTCTAATCTACTTGGCACAATCACATTGCAAAGGCAAATGTTCCTTTTCTCTTTAATTGTTATTATGACTTATGTGTTATAACCAGGCAAGAATATGCAATCTTGGTTCTCTGACCGATATATATGTACATACAACTTTTGTTCACATAATAACACTTACACGGGAAAAGAGTAGCTTTCTCTGTTGGACAAACACCAAACCACAAAAGGGTAACAACACAATATCCAAACTAGGTACGGCACCTGTTGAGCATACATGACTTTTGTCGTAAAATCACGTTAACCAACACTAGCAGCATCTTGTTCTTTGCAAGGTGCTATGCTTATCAGTCTAATCCCAATACACAACCTACTTCAGGTGGCACGATGATGTCAGGTGCAGGTTCACCAGTACCAACTCTCTTGCATCAGTCTCCATTGAAGGTACGCCACTGCTGCAGTAGACACCATTAGCAATGCAACCTGAAGGTGTTCTTATCCTCATATCAGGATCACATAATACAGGTGTCAAGCTTCATGCACTAGCCAACACAATAAAAAGTCCGAACTAGGATCGCTAGGAAAAAAACATGAAGATCCTTTTATCGAATCCCACGCTGAACATCTTTTTCACTAATTAGGTAAGCTCCTGCTGACAAACATATTACAGCAACTCCAGCAGTGGCTCTATATTTTGGCGCTGTGGGCTGATGCTGCGCATGGAGCCGGCAATAGCTTCACCGGAAGCTGCAAACTGTGGCGGCCAAATGCAGGGCTGAAACAGCGTATTTTCAGAGGCGCTATAATGCAGCGCCAAAAACAGAATATAATGAAAAATAGAGTGCAGTAAAACAGAAGATCAAATAAAGACTAGAAATAGACATAAAATAGGAGAAAATTAGCTTGATAGATACTCCGTAGTTCATATTTGTACAAAGTAGTGCGATAAAACTAAACTAAAACTCGACATCTGACGAGTCCGGTGTCGTGCCCGACACCGGATCCGACGAGAAGAGGTCAATCCAACGGGGGTCGTCCTCGCCAATGGTGGTCGGCCCGGCGAGCTGCGCTTCGATGAAGGCCCGCTTCGTCGCCTTCTCCGCCCTCCGTTGTGCGCGGTCCTCCTTCTTCGCAGCCCGCCTCGTAGCCTTCTCCGCCCTCCGTCTGCGGAAGTGCTCGTTCTCGGCGGCTACGTCCTCGGGGAAGCGGGCCGCCCACTCGCGCGCCGCGCGCTCGTCCCGCTCGGCAATGCGCAAACGGCGCTCCGTCTCGCGGCGGCGGCGCTGTTCCTCCTGTCTAACGATGTACGGCGGCGGCGCGAGATCCTCGGCCTGCTGGCGCGTCCACACGTCATGGAAATTCATCGACGATCGCGGGCGCCCGAGCCGCCACGCCACGGCGTCGTACGCGCGCGCGGCCTCGTGCGCGGTCTCGTAGGTGCCGAGGCCGATGCGCTCGCCGCCGTCACGTATCTCCGCGTAATACGTACCTTTGGGGCGCGCGCGGACGCCGCGGTACCCCGTGCCCGAGACGCGGCAGTACCGCGAGCTCGACGCGAGACGAGGCATGGCGGCGGCGGCGGAAGCGGAGCCGCGGCGGCGATATTAGGCGCAGATGGGCAAATTTCAGCAACCCGTGTCCATCTTTTTTTTTGGCAGGATTACGCCATGTACCACCTTCCAATTAGAAAATAGTACTGTTCAGCCTTCCCCTGTTGGGCCCAATATTTCACTTTGGGTTGCCAACGGCCATCTACATGGTAATTGCTCTCGGCCTACTTGCTCCGGCCGTCGAAGCCCAATAACTACAAATGGGCCTTTCTGCTCATGCAATTTCGGCCCTTTTCTAATGAAACACAGATCCTATGAATGGCAAAAGAAAAAAACGCGGAGATTCTACATAAAAGTTGTTTTTAGTTATTTTGAATTATTGGGTTCCAATTTTTGAAACTGCTCATGCCCAATATGAAAATCCTTGTTCGCTCCATACCCACATGGATAACGGTATTTTTAATAATTCATAAAGTGGATTTGAAATTTAAAACATATCCTAATAATTCCATGATTTAATCTATCAACTTGCAAGATCTTGGAGAGAAAAAGCTTGTATTAGTCTGCAGAATCCGCACCGTTTCAAAGGCGGCAGTGGATCAAAAGAAAAAAGGAAGTAGCCAGAAATTAGGGGTCAAAAATAACTCCAAGAAATGAAACTTTTATTGTTCGTAGAGGATGACATGCGGGACCCATGAGCCAGCAGCTTACTCAACGTTTCAAAGGCGGCATGAGATCGGAAGAAAAAGGCAAGTGACCAAATATCAGGTGCCAAAAATAATCCAAGAAATGAAACTTATTGTACATAGAGGATGACATGCGGGTCCCATTTTGCAGCAGCGGTTTCAGCGTTTCAAATGCGGTTTGAGATCAAAAGAAAAAGAAAGTAGCCAGAAATTAGGGGGTAAAAAAACTCCAAAAAAAGAAAGTTGATTGTACATAGAGGATGACATGCGGGTCCCATGAGTCAGCAGCTTACTCAACGTTTCCAAGGCGGCAGGGGATCAAAAGAAAAAGGAAATAGCCAAAAATCAGAGGTGAAAAAAAACCAAGAAAAGAAATTTTATAGTACATAGAGGATGACATGCGGGTCCCATGAGCCAGCAGGTTCCTCAACGTTTTCAAAGGCCGGTGGGGATCAAAAGAAAAAGGCAAATAGCCAGAAATTAGGGGTAAACAATAAATCCAACAAAGGAAAGGTTTATTGTTCATAGATGCTGACATGTGGGACCCATGAGCCAGCAGCGTCAAGGCAAGTGACCAAAAATCAGGGGTAAAAAAAATCCAAGAAAAG
The DNA here is from genome assembly GCA_030979885.1 of Lolium multiflorum. NCBI lineage: Eukaryota > Viridiplantae > Streptophyta > Magnoliopsida > Poales > Poaceae > Lolium > Lolium multiflorum. The sequence goes on along the minus strand of CM061747.1, from coordinate 61,590,617 downwards.
AAACTTTATTGTACATAGAGGATGACATGTGGGTCCCATGAGCCAGCACCTTACTCAACGTTTCAGAGGCGGCTTGAGATCGAAAGAAAAAGGAAAGTGACCGAATATCAGGAGCTAAAAATAATCCAAGAAAGGAAACTTTTATTGTACATAGAGATTGACATATGGGTCCCACTAATACAAGCTCTTTCGCTCGAAGATCTTGCAAGTTGATTGTACATAGAGGATGACATGCGGGCCCCATGTGTCAGCAGCTTACTCAATGTTTCCAAGGCGGCAGTGGATCAAAAGAAAAAGGAAATAGCCAAAATCAGAGGGTGAAAAATAAATCCAACAAAGGAGAGGTTTATTGTCCATGGAGGCTGACATCTGGGACCCACGAGCCAGCCGCGTCCTCTACGTTTAGAAGGCGACTGGGGATCGAAAGAAAAAAGGCAAATAGCCAGAAATTAGGGGTACAGAATAACTCCAAGAAAGGAAGTGTTTATTGTTCATAGAGGCTGACATGTGGGACCCATGAGCCAGCAAAGTCTTCAACGTTTCAAAGGCGGCAGGGGATCAAAAGAAAAAGGAAGTAGCCAGAAATTAGGGGTAAAAAATAACTCCAAGAAAGGAAACTTTTATTGTTCATAGAGGATGACATGCGGGACCCATGCTCCAGCAGCTTCCTCAACGTTTCAAAGGCGGCATGAGATCGAAAGAAAAAGGCAAGTGACCAAATATCAGGACCCGAAAATAATCGAAGAAAGAAATTTTATTGTACATAGATGATGACATGCGGGACCCATTTAGCAGCAGCGGTCTCAACGTTTCCAAGGCGGCACGGGATCAAAAGAAAAAGGAAGTAGCCAGAAATTAGGGTTCAAAAATAACTCCAAGAAAGGAAACTTTTATTGTTCGTAGAGGATGACATGAGGGACCCATGAGCCAGCAGCTTACTCAACGTTTCAAAGGCGGCATGAGATCGAAAGAAAAAGGCAAGTGACAAAATATCAGGAGACAAAGATAATCCAAGAAAAGAAAACTTTATTGTACATAGAGGATGACATGCGGGTCCCATTTAGCAGCAGGGTCTCAACGTTTCAAATGCGGCTTGAGATCAAAAGAAAAAGAAAGTAGCCAGAAATTAGGGGGTAAAAAAACTCCAATAAAGGAAAGTTTTATCGATGAGCCAGCAGAGTCCTCAACGTTTCAAAGGCGGCAGGGGATCAAAAGAAAAAGGAAATAGCCGAAAATCAGAGGGTGAAAAAAAACCAAGAAAATGAACTTTTATAGTACATAGAGGATGACATGCGGGTCCCATGAGCCAGCAGGTTTTTCAACGTTTCAAACGTGGCATGAGATCGAAAGAAAAAGGCAAATGACCAAATATCAGGATCCAAAAATAATTCAAAAAAGAAACTTGATTGTACATAGAGTATGACATGCGGGTCCCATTTAACAGCGGTATCACCGTTTGAGAGGCGGCAGGGATCGAAAGAAAAAGGCAAGTGACCAAATATGAGGTGCCAAAAAATCGAAGAAAAGAAAGTTTTATTGTACATAGAGGATGACATGCGGGTCCCATGAGCCAGCAGGTTTTTCAACGTTTCAAACGTGGCATGAGATCGAAAGAAAAAGGCAAGTGACCAAATATCAGGAGCCAAAAATAATTCAAGAAAAGAAACTTGATTGTACATAGAGGATGGCATGCGGGTCCCATTTAGCAGCAGCGGTATCACCGTTTGAGAGGCTGCACGGGATTAAAAGAAAAAGCCAAGTGACCAAATATCAGGAGCCAAAAATAATCTAAGAAAAGAAATTTTACTGTACATTGAGGATGACATGCGGGTCCCATTTTGCAGCAGCGGTCTCAACGTTTCCAAGGCGGCACAGGACCAAAAGAAAAATGAAGTAGCCAGAAATCAGGGGGTGAAAAAAATCCAAAAAAAGAACGATTTCAATTGGGCTGCATGTGGACATCTGGGCATTCGAACTATCCTGCTGGCCCTTTTGACTCGTACAATTTCAGCCCACTCCAAAACAGGATAGTTCGGATTTTTCTAAAAAAACAGGAAAGTCCTATGCTTCGCAAAAACAAAAAACAAGGAGATTCAGCATATAAATTTGTTTATGTAAAAATAAAGATTTAATTTATCCGTTGAAATAGCTCAGAGCGCAATACACTGTTTATTGTCTGCAAAATAATCAAGATATCACATGTTTCTTGTACGGGGAGGCTGACATCGTGGACCCATGAGCCAGCAGCGTCGTTTTAAAGGCGGCAGGGGATGGAAAGAAAAAATAAACCAAAAATCTGTTGGTAAAAAATCCAAGAAAAGAAACATTTTCGTTCTGAGAGGATGACATGCGGGACCCATGAGGCAGCAGCGCCTCAGCGCTTATTGTTCATAGAGGCTGACATGTGGGACCCGTGAGCCAGCAGCGTCCTCAACGTTTTAAAGGCGGCAGGATATCGAAAGAAAAAATAAGCCAAAAATCATTTGGTAAACAATATCCAAGAAAAGAAACATTTACCGTTCTGAGAGGATGACATGCGGGACCCATGAGGCAGCAGCATCCTCAACGATTCCAAGGCGGCAGGGGATCAAAGAAAAAAAGGAAATATCCAGAAATTAATTAGGGGTTCAAAAAAATCCATCAAAGGAAACTTTTATTGTTCATAGAGGATGACTTGTGGGACCGACCTGCCAACAGCGTCCTCATCGTTTCAAAGGGGCAGGGGATCAAAAGAAAAAGGCAAGCCAAAAATCAGAGGGTGAAAAAATCCAACAAAGGAAACTTTTATAGCACATAGAGGATGACATGCGGGTCCCATGAGCCAGCAGGTTCCTCAACGTTTGAACGTGGCATGAGATCGAAAGAAAAAGGCAAGTGCCCAAATATGAGGTGCCAAAAAAAACTCCAAGAAAAGAAAGTTGATTGCTCATAGAGGATGACATGCGGGTCCCATGAGCCAGCAGGTTCCTCAACGTTTCAAACGTGGCATGAGATCGAAAGAAAAAGGCAAGTGACCAAATATGAGGAGCCAAAAATAATTCAAGAAAAGAAAGTTTTATAGTACATAGAGGATGACATGCGGGTCCCATTTAGCAGCAGTATCACCGTTTGAGAGGCGGCAGGGGATCAAAAGAAAAAAGAAATTGCCAAAAATCAGAGGGTGAAAAAAACCAAAATGAACTTTTATAGTACATAGAGGATGACATGCGGGTCCCATAGCAGCAGCGGTATCACCGTTTGAGAGGCGGCAGGGATCGAAAGAAAAAGTCAAGTGACCAAATATGAGGTGCCAAAAAAATCCAAGAAAAGAAAGTTTTATAATACATAGAGGATGACATGCGGGTCCCATTTAGCAGCAGCGGTATCACTGTTTGAGAGGCGCAGGGGATCAAAAGAAAAAGTCAAGTGACCAAATATGAGGTGCCAAAAAATCCAAGAAAAGAAAGTTTAATAGTACATAGAGGATGACATGCGGGTCCCATTTAGCAGCAGCGGTATCACTGTTTGAGAGGCAGCAGGATCGAAAGAAAAAGTCAAGTGACCAAATATGAGGTGCCAAAAAAATCCAAGAAAAGAAAGTTTTATAGTACATAGAGGATGACATGCGGGTCCCATTTAGCAGCAGCGGTATCACCGTTTGAGAGCAGCAGGGATCGAAAGAAAAAGTCAAGTGACCAAATATGAGGTGCCAAAAAAATCCAAGAAAAGAAAGTTTTATAGTACATAGAGGATGACATGCGGGTCCCATTTAGCAGCAGCGGTATCACCGTTTGAGAGGGGATCGAAAGAAAAGGTAAGTGACCAAATATGAGGTGCCAAAAATAATTCAAGAAAAGAAAGTTTTATAGTACATAGAGGATGACATGCGGGTCCCATTAGCAGCAGCGGTATCACCGTTTGAGAGGCGGCAGGGATCGAAAGAAAAAGGCAAGTGACCAAATTTGAGGTGCCAAAAAAACTCCAAGAAAAGAAAGTTGATTGCACATAGAGGATGACATGCGGGTCCCATTTAGCAGCAGCGGTCTCAACGTTTCCAAGGCGGCAAGGGATCAAAAGAAAAAGGAAGTAGCCAGAAATCAGGGGGTCAAAAATCCAAGAATAGAAAGAATTTTGGTTCATAGAGGATGACGGGACCCATGATCCTGCATCGTAAACGGCTCGATCGGAGAACGTTGAACGAGATGGCGCGATCTAGAAAAAAAAAATGCCAGAGAGGCTGCCATCTGGGCCCTACATCCCTCGGCGGTGCGGATTTGCGTTGACTCGGCCGGCGAACCCGAGATTTCGAGATGCACCACGTCCCGGGCCACCATACGCGACGTTTTGGCCGCTTTCGTCGGGCTAGGTGGCCTCAAAAACGAGAAAAAAAAGTTTTGACATGCACCACGGAGGGACCAAAATCGTCGGCCATGGTACACCAGCAACCACGGCGCGACTTCAACTTCGTCGGCCATGGAAACTTTTCTTGTAGTGTATCCTCGATAGTGGGTTCATGCCTTCATTGATACCTGGGACAGTGACAGAAAGTTCTAAGGTTGTGATGTGTTGTTGCCACTAGGGATAAAACATTGATTCTATGTCTAAGGATGTAGTTGTCGATTACATTACGCACCATACTTAATGCAATTGTCTGCTTTGCAACTTAATACTGAAAGGGGTTCGGATGATAACCTGAAGGTGGACTTTTTAGGCATAGATGCAGTTGGATGACGGTCTATGTACTTTGTCGTAATGCCCTGATTAAATCTCACTATATTTATCATATCATGTACATGCATTGTTATGCCCTTTTCTATTTGTCAATTGCCCGACTGTAATTTGTTCACCCAACATGCTTTTATCTTATGGGAGAAACACCTCTAGTGAACTGTGGACCCCGGTCCTATTCTTTACATCGCATACAATCTACTGCAATACTTGTTTTACTGTTTTCTTGCAAACAATCATCTTCCACACAATACGGTTAATACTTTGTTACAGCAAGCCGGTGAGATTGACAACCTCGCTGTTTCGTTGGGGCAAGTACTTTGGTTGTGTTGTGCAGGTTCCACGTTGGCGCCGGAATCCCTGGTGTTGCGCCGCATCACATTTCGCCACCATCAACCTTCAACGTGCTTCTTGGCTCCTACTGGTTCGATAAACGTTGGTTTCATACTGAGGGAAACTTGCTTCTATACGCATCATACCTTCCACTTGGGGTTCCCAACGGACGTGTGCATCTACGCGTATCAAGCTAAATTTCTGGCGCCGTTGCCGGGGAGATCAAGACACGCTGCAAGGGGAGTCTCCACTTCTCAATCTCTTTACTTTGTTTTTGTCTTGCTTTTTTTTATTTACTACTTTGTTTGCTGCACCTAAACAAAACACAAAAAATTAGTTGCTAGTTTTACTTTATTTACTGTCTTGCTCTCTATATCAAAAACACAAAAAAAATTAGTTACTTGCATTTACTTTATCTAGTTTGCTTTATTTATGTTGCTAAAATGAATACCCCTGAAAATACTAAGTTGTGTGACTTCACAACCACAAATAATAATGATTTCCTATGCACACCTATTGCTCCACCTGCTACTACAGCAGAATTCTTTGAAATTAAACCTGCTTTACTGAACCTTGTTATGAGAAATCAATTTTCTGGTGTTAGTTCTGATGATGCTGCTGCCCATCTTAATAATTTTGTTGAACTTTGTGAAATGCAAAAGTATAAGGATGTAGATGGTGATATTATTAAATTGAAATTGTTTCCTTTCTCATTAAGAGGAAGAGCTAAAGATTGGTTGCTATCTTTGCCTAAGAATAGTATTGATTCATGGACTAAATGTAAGGATGCTTTTATTGGTAGATATTATCCTCCCGCTAAAATTATATCTTTGAGAAGTAGCATAATGAATTTTAAGCAATTAGATACTGAACATGTTGCTCAAGCATGGGAGAGAATGAAAACTTTGGTAAAGAATTGCCCAACCCATGGACTGACTACTTGGATGATCATCCAAACCTTCTATGCAGGACTAAATTTTTCTTCGCGGAATTTATTGGATTCAGCTGCTGGAGGTACCTTTATGTCCATCACTTTGGGGCGGCTACAAAGCTTCTTGATGATATGACGATAAATTACTCTGAATGGCACACGGAAAGAGCTCCACAAGGTAAGAAGGTAAATTATGTTGAAGAAACCTCTTCCTTGAGTGATAAGATTGATGTGATTATGTCTATGCTTGTGAATGGTAGATCTAATGTTGATCCTAATAATGTTCCTTTAGCTTCATTGGTTGCTCAAGAAGAAAATGTTGATGTGAATTTCATTAAAAATAATAATTTCAACAACAATGCTTATAGGAACAACTCTGGTAATAACTATAGGCCATATCCTTCTGCTAATGGTAATGGTTATGGTAATTCTTATGGGAATTCTTACAACAATAATAGGAGTGTACCCTCTGGTCTTGAAGCTATGCTTAAAGAATTTATTAGTACACAAACTGCTTTTAACAAATCTGTTGAGGAAAAGCTTGATAAAATTGTTATTATTGCTTCTAGAGTTGATAGACTTGCCTCCGATGTTGATCTATTAAAATTGAAAGTTATGCCTAATAATGATATTGATAATAAGATTACTACTACAGCAAATGCCATCCAAGTTAGAATTAATGAGAATATAAGATTAATGGCTGAATTGCGTGCTAGGTGGGATAGAGAAGAAAATGAAAAACTAGCTAAAGAGAATAATGTAGCTAAAGTTTGGACTATCACCACCATTAGTAATGATAATGATTCACATGTTGCTGCACCTCCTACTATCAATGGTAAAATAATTGGTGTTGGCAATGTTTCTACTCCTAGTGCAAAGCGCACAAAACTGCCTGAAATTGCTAAAACTGCTGAAACTGCTTGTGATAAAACTGCTGAAATTTTTTCCAATCTTGGGGACAATGATCCCATTGCTGTAGCTCATAATGATTTAGACTTTGATGATTGTCACATCTCTGAAGTTATAAAGTTCTTACAAAAACTTGCTAGAAATCCCAATGCTAGTGCTATAAATTTGGCCTTTACAAAACATATTACAAATGCTCTCATAAAAGCTAGAGAAGAGAAACTAAAACTTGAAACTTCTATTCCTAGAAAGTTAGAAGATGGTTGGGAGCCCATCATTAAAATGAAATTCAATGACTTTGAATGTAATGCTTTATGTGATCTTGGTGCAAGTATTTCTGTTATGCCTAAAAAGATTTATGATATGCTTGACTTGCCACCATTGAAGAATTGTTATTTGGATGTTAATCTTGCCGATAATGTTAAAAAGAAACTTTGGGGAGGATTGATAATGTGCGCATTACGGTTAACAATAACCTTGTCCCCGTTGATTTTGTTGTCTTGGATATCGAATGCAATGCATCTTGTCCTATTGTGTTGGGAAGACCTTTTCTTCGAACCGTTGGTGCTGTTATTGATATGAGGGAAGGTAATATTAAATATCAATTTCCTCTCAAGAAAGGTATGGAACACTTACCTAGAAAGAGAATGAAGTTGCCTTTTGATTCTATTATTAGAACAAGTTATGATGTTGATGCTTCTACTCTCGATGTTACTTGATTTGCACTTTCTGCGCCTAGCTGAAAGGCGTTAAAGAAAGCGCTTATGGGAGACAATCCATGTTTTTACTACAGTACTTTGTTTTATATTTGAGTCTTGGAAGTTGTTTACTACTGTAGCAACCTCTCCTTATCATGTTTTTGTGCCAAGTAAAGTTTCTATGTCAAAGTTGATGTTATATTTGGAATCGCTGCGCAGTTGCTGTCTGTCACGAATCTGGGCCTAAGTCTCTGTAGAAAATTCTAAAAAATCTGCCAATTTACGAGCGTGATCCTCAGATATGTACGCAACTTTCATTAGTTTTGAGTTTTTCCATTTGAGAAAGTCTGGTGCCATTTTAAAATTCGTCTTTACGGACTGTTCTGTTTTTGACAGATTCTGCCTTTTATTTCGCATTGCCGTATTTGCTATGTTGGATGAATTTCTTTGATCCATTAATGTCCAGTAGCTTTATGCAATGTCCAGAAGTGTAAAGAATGATTGTGCCACCTCTGAACATGTGAATTATTAATTGTGCACTAACCCTCTAATGAGTTTGCTTGAAGTTTGGTGTGAAGGAAGTTTTCAAGGGTCAAGAGAGGAGTATGATATACTATGATCAAGAGGAGTGAAAGCTCTAAGCTTGGGGATGCCCCGTGGTTCACCCTGCATATTCTAAGAAGACTCAAGCGTCTAAGCTTGGGGATGCCCAAGGCATCCCCTTCTTCATCGACAACATCATCAGGTTCCTCCCCTGAAACTATATTTTTATTCAGTCACATCTTGTGTTCTTTACTTGGAGCGTCGGTTTGTTTTTGTTTTTGTTTTTGTTTGAATAAAATGGATCCTAGCATTCACTTTGTGGGAGAGAGACACGCTCCGCTGTTGCATGTGGACAAATATGTCCTTAGGCTTTACTCATAATATTCAAGGCGAAGTTTCTTCTTCGTTAAATTGTTATATGGTTGGAATTGGAAAATGCTACATGTAGTAATTCTAAAATGTTTTGGATAATGTGATACTTGACAATTGTTGTGCTCATGTTTAAGCTCTTGCATCATATACTTTGCACCCATTAATGAAGAAATACATAGAGCTTGCTAAAATTTGGTTTGCATATTTGGTCTCTCTAAGGTCTAGATAATATCTAGTATTGAGTTTTGAACAACAAGGAAGACGGTGTAGAGTCTTATAATATTTACAATATGTCTTTTATGTGAGTTTTGCTGCACCGGTTCATCCTTGAGTTTGCTTCAAATAACCTTGCTAGCCTAAACCTTGTATCGAGAGGGAATACTTCTCATGCATCCAAAATCCTTGAGCCAATGATGCGCGTAGATGTACACGTCCATTGGGAACCCCAAGAGGAAGGTATGATGCGCACAGTGGCAAGTTTTCCCTCAGAAAGAAACCAAGGTTTAATCGAACCAGGAGGAGCCAAGAAGCACGTTGAAGGTTGATGGTGGCGAAATGTGATGCGGCGCAACAACAGGGATTCCGGCACCGTGGAACCTGCACAACAAAACCAAAGTACTTTGCCCCAACGAAACAGTGAGGTTGTCAATCTCACCGCTTGCTGTAACAAAGGATTAAGCGTATCGAGTGGAAGATGATTGTTTGCAAGAAAACAGTAAAGAACAATTGCAGTAGATTCTATGCTATGTAAAGAATAGGACCGGGGTCCACAGTTCACTAGAGGTGTCTCTCATAAGATAAAAGAATGTTGGGTGAACAAATTACAGTCGGGCAATTGACAAATAGAGAAGGGCATAACAATGCATATACATGATATGATAAATATAGTGAGATTTAATCCGGGCATTACGACAAAGTACATAGACCGCCATCCAACTGCATCTATGCCTAAAAAGTCCACCTTCAGGTTATCATCCGAACCCCATTCAGTATTAAGTTGCTAAGCAACAGACAATTGCATTAAGTATGGTGCGTAATGTAATCGACAACTACATCCTTAGACATAGAATCAATGTTTTATCCCTAGTGGCAACAGCACACATCACAACCTTAGAACTTTCTGTCACTGTCCCAGGTGTCAATGAAGGCATGAACCCACTATCGAGCATAAATACTCCCTCTTGGAGTTAAGAGTAAAAACTTGGCCAGAGCCTCTACTAATAACGGAGAGCATGCAAGATCATAAACAACACATAAACAATAGATTGATAATCATCATAACATAGCATTCTCTATCCATCGGATCCCGACAAACACAACATATAGTATTACAGATAGATGATCTTGATCATGTTAGGCAGCTCACAAGATCCAACAATGAAGCACAATTAGGAGAAGACGACCATCTAGCTACTACTATGGACCCATAGTCCAGGGGTGAACTACTCACTCATCACTCCGGAGGCGATCATGGCGATGAAGAGTCCTCCGGGAGAGAATGAATCTCTAGCTGAAGGTATCTCCTGAATCCCGCGAGAGGGGATTCGTGTGCGGCGTCAAAGGTTCGTATCGTGGCTCTCGGCTGGCGACGGAGCTATAAGTAGGCGAAAGGGTAGATCGGCACCGGGGGCGGCACGGGCGCGGCCGCGCGCCCCACGGGCTTCGGGTGCTCGGTGATCTCTCGCGGAGTCTTGGCCCGTTGATTGAGGGCCTATTTTACTAGGATTTCAATCACCAGATATAAATGTTCGGCTCGTCTTGTAGCAAATAATGAGAATAAATATACGATAAGTGCATAAAAATGTAGGTATCATCAATAAAGTAGCATGAGAACATAAGAGATACTGAAGAATCAGAGTTCTTGCATCGTCAGAGCAGGTTAAACAAAGATAATTTCTCGAAGTGACATGCCATCATAATCTTGATCATACTATTTGTAAACATATGTAATGAATGCAGCGATCAAAACAAAGGTAATGACATGAGTAAACAAGTGAATCATATAGCAAAGACTTTTCATGAATAGTACTTCAAGACAAGCATCAATAAGTCTTGCATAAGAGTTAACTCATAAAGCAATAAATCAAAGTAAAGGTGTTGAAGCAACACAAAGGAAGATTAAGTTTCAGCGGTTGCTTTCAACTTATAACATGTATATCTCATGGATATTGTCAACATAAAGTTGTATAACAAGTGCAATATGCAAGTATGTAGGAATCAATGCACGTTCACACAAGTGTTTGCTTCTTAAGGTGGAGAGAGATAGGTAAACTGACTCAACAATAAAAGTAAAAGAAAGGTCCTTCAAAGAGGAAAGCATCGATTGTTGTATTTGTGCTAGAGCTTTTATTTTGAAAACATGAAACAATTTTGTCAACGGTAGTAATAAAGCATATGAGTTATGTAAATTATATCTTACAAGTTGCAAGCCTCATGCATAGTATACTAATAGTGCCCGCACCTCGTCCTACTTAGCTTGGACTACCGGATCTTTGCATGCCATGTTTCAACCAAGTGTCACAAAGGGGTACCTCCATGCCGCCTGTACAAGGTCTAAGGAGAATGCTCGCATTTTGGATTTCTCGCTTTTGATTATTCTCAACTTAGACATCCATACCGGGACAACATGGACAACAGATAATGGACTCCTCTTAAATGCATAAGCATGTAGCAACAATTATTATTCTCATATGAGATTGAGGATATATGTCCAAAACTGAAACTTCAACCATGATTCATGGCTTTAGTTAGCGGCCCAATGTTCTTCTCTAACAATATGCATGCTCCAATCATTATGGTGATAGATCCTTCAGACAAGACGGACATGCATAGCAACTCACATGATATTGAACAATAGTTGATGGCGTTCCCCAGAAGCATGGTTATCGCACAACAAGCAACTTAATAAAAGATAAAGTGCATAAGTACATATTCAATGCTACAATAGTTTTTAAGGCTATTTTGTCCCATGAGCTATATATTGCAAAGGCGAATGATGGAATTTTAAAGGTAGCACTCAAGCAATTTACTTTGGAATGGCGGAGAAATACCATGTAGTAGGTAGGTATGGTGGACACAAATGGCATAGTGGTTGGCTCAAGGATTTTGGATGCATGAGAAGTATTCCCTCTCGATACAAGGTTTAGGCTAGCAAGGTTATTTGAAGCAAACTCAAGGATGAACCGGTGCAGCAAAACTCACATAAAAGACATATTGTAAACATTATAAGACTCTACACCGTCTTCCTTGTTGTTCAAAACTCAATACTAGATATTATCTAGACCTTAGAGAGACCAAATATGCAAATCAAATTTTAGCAAGCTCTATGTATTTCTTCATTAATGGGTGCAAAGCATATGATGCAAGAGCTTAAACATGAGCACAACAATTGCCAAGTATCACATTATCCAAGACATTTTAGAATTACTACATGTAGCATTTTCCAATTCCAACCATATAACAATTTAACGAAGAAGAAACTTCGCCTTGAACATTATGAGTAAAGCCTAAGGACATATTTGTCCATATGCAACATCGGAGCGTGTCTCTCTCCCACAAAGTAAATGCTAGGATCCATTTTATTCAATCAAAAACAAAAAACAAACCGACGCTCCAAGTAAAGAACACAAGATGTGACTGAATAAAAATATAGTTTCAGGGAGGAACCTGATGATGTTGTCGATGAAGAAGGGGATGCCTTGGGCATCCCCAAGCTTAGACGCTTGAGTCTTCTTAAAATATGCAGGGGTGAACCACGGGGCATCCCCAAGCTTAGAGCTTTCACTCCTCTTGATCATAGTATATCATACTCCTCTCTTGACCCTTGAAAACTTCCTTCACACCAAACTTCAAGCAAACTCATTAGAGGGTTAGTGCACAATTAATAATTCACATGTTCAGAGGTGGCACAATCATTCTTTACACTTATGGACATTGCATAAAGCTACTGGACATTAATGGATCAAAGAAATGAATCCAACAAAGCAAAAGAGGCAATGCGAAATAAAAGGCAGAATCTGTCAAAAACAGAACAGTCCGTAAAGACGAATTTTAAGATGGCACCAGACTTGCTCAAATGGAAAAACTCAAAACTAATGAAAGTTGCGTACATATCTGAGGATCACGCTCGTAAATTGGCAGATTTTTTTGAATTTTCTACAGAGACCTGTGCCCAGATTCCTGACAGACAGCAATGCTGTTTCTGCGCAGCGATGCCAAATATAACATCAACTTTGACATAGAAACTTTACTTGGCACAAAAACATGATAAGGAGAGGTTGCTACAGTAGTAAAAAACTTCCAAGACTCAAATATAAAACAAAGTACTGTAGTAAAAACATGGGTTGTCTCCCATAAGCGCTTTTTTTAACGCCTTTCAGCTAGGCGCAGAAAGTGCAAATCAAGTTTTATCAAGAGATGAAGCATCAACATCATAACCAGGGGTGTTGGGAGTTTTCTCAACCAGGCATAGTATATTGGATACATAAGTTTTAGCGTCTCCCTTTTCATTAGTATTGGGCTTGCTATTCTCATCGAACAAATTTTCAGGAACAAGCCAAGCATAGTTATTTTCTAGTGCATCATTCATAGCTAGGAGTTTACATGGTATTGGTGCTTTGATCTCCCCACCATCATTAATATTATTAGTGTACCTTATTCTATCCATGTCCATTTTTTCAAGGAGACCAATAAAATTGGTATGAGAACCTAGCATATTAAATTTAGCAAAAACCTTTCTAGCCTCTCTTGCTAGACCACCAAATTCCCTAAGAAGAGTTTCTAAAACAAAATCTTTCTTTTCCCCTTCTTCCATATCACCAAGTGTAAGAAACATGTGTTGGATTATAGGATTGAGATTAACAAATTTAGTTTCAACATACGAACTAAAGCAGCAGCAATTTCATAGGTAGGTGCAAGTTCTACCAAGTGTCTATCTTCAAAATCTTCAGTAATAATAACATGATTGAAAAATTCTTCTATATTATTTCTCCCAACTATAGACCCACGTCCTACCGGTATGTCTTTTGTGGTAAAATTAAAAGGAAACATGATGCAATAAAAAAGTAAACTAGGCAAACAAAGTAAAGACAAGTAACTAATTTTTTTGTGTTTTTGATATAGTGAGCAAGACAATAAATAAAGTAAAACTAGCAACTAATTTTTTTGTGTTTTGTTTAGGTGCAGAAACAAAGTAGTAAATAAAATAAAGCAAGACAAAAACAAAGTAAAGAGATTGAGAAGTGGAGACTCCTTGCAGCGTGTCTTGGTCTCCCCGGCGCCAGAAAACAGGCTTGATGCGCGTATATGTACACGTCCGTTGGGAACCCCAAGAGGAAGGTATGATGCGCACAGTGACAAGTTTTCCCTCAGAAAGAAACCAAGGTTTAATCGAACCAGGAGGAGCCAAGAAGCACGTTGAAGGTTGATGGTGGCGAAATGTGATGCGGCGCAACAACAGGGATTCCGGCGCCAACGTGGAATCTGCACAACAAAACCAAAGTACTTTGCCCCAACGAAACAAGAGGTTGTCAATCTCACCGGCTTGCTGTAACAAAGGATTAAGCGTATCGAGTGGAAGATGATTGTTTGCAAGAAAACAATAAAGAACAATTGCAGTAGATTGTATGCTATGTAAAGAATAGGACCGGGGTCCACAGTTCACTAGAGGTGTCTCTCCCATAAGATAAAAGAATGTTGGGTGAACAAATTACAAGGCAATTGACAAATAGAGAAGGGCATAACAATGCATATACATGATATGATAAATATAGTGAGATTTAATCCGGCATTACGACAAAGTACATAGACCGCCATCCAACGCATCTATGCCTAAAAAGTCCACCTTCAGGTTATCATCCGAACCCCATTCAGTATTAAGTTGCTAAGCAACAGACAATTGCATTAAGTATGGTGCGTAATGTAATCGACAACTACATCCTTAGACATAGAATCAATGTTTTATCCCTAGTGGCAACAACACATCACAACCTTAGAACTTTCTGTCACTGTCCCAGGTGTCAATGAAGGCATGAACCCACTATCGAGCATAAATACTCCCTCTTGGAGTTAAGAGTAAAAACTTGGCCAGAGCCTCTACTAATAACGGAGAGCATGCAAGATCATAAACAACACATAAACAATAGATTGATAATCATCATAACATAGCATTCTCTATCCATCGGATCCCGACAAACACAACATATAGTATTACAGATAGATGATCTTGATCATGTTAGGCAGCTCACAAGATCCAACAATGAAGCACAATTAGGAGAAGACGACCATCTAGCTACGCTATGGACCCATAGTCCAGGGGTGAACTACTCACTCATCACTCCGGAGGCGATCATGGCGATGAAGAGTCCTCCGGGAGATGAATCCCCTCTCGCAGGGCCGGAGGCGATCTCCCGAATCCCCTAGATGGGATTCGCGGCGGCGGTCTCCGGAAGGTTTTCCGTATCGTGGCTCTCGCACGGGGTTTCGCGACGGAGGCTATAAGTAGGCGAAAGGGTAGGTCGTGGGGCTGACGAGGGGCCCACACCATAGGCGGCGCGGGCCCCCTCTCGCGCGGCCCTATGGTGGCGGCGCCTCGTCGCCCACTTCGTTATCTCTTCGGTCTTCGAAGCTCGTGCAAAAATAGGACCCCGGGCGGTGATTTCGTCCAATTCCGAGAATATTTCCTTACTAGGATTTCTGAAACCAAAAACAGCAAAAACAGCAACTGGCTCTTCGGCATCTTGTTAATAGGTTAGTTCCAGAAAATGCGTAAATACGACATATAATGTGCATAAAACATGTAGGTATCATCAATAAAGTAGCATGGAACATAAGAAATTATCGATACGTTGGAGACGTATCAGCCAACCACTATGCCATTTGTGTCCACAATACCTACCTACTACATGGTATTTCTCCGCCATTCCAAAGTAAACTAGACCATGAATGCGCGCGTTGCTGCGCCCGTCCATTTTTGAGAGAAGGGATATAGAAATTCCTAAAAAAACTTAGATAATAGAAGCATATATTTCTACATGACTAAAGTATTCAACTCTAATAGGAACTTCATGTTCTATAGATATCAACTCTTACATCCATCTCATTTTTGAGAGAAGAGCTATAGAAATCCCTAAAAACAAACTTAGATAATAGAAGCATCTATTTTTACATGACTAAAGTATTCAAATCTAATAGGAACTTCACGTTCTACGGAGTTCAACTCTTACATCCATATAAATGGCTATGCCTTCAAGTTTATATAGACTAAACAATTGAATTATAAAGTTTAGCAAGCCTGTATCTGACCAAGGAAAGGGCGGAGAAATCCATCAGCCAACACACCATACTGAATGCCTGCAAAAGCACACACATTTCTAAAAGCTGAATCAATGCAAGCATTTAATAACTCAAGAAACGAAATTAATATGAGAAAATGTCCATCAGGAAAGGATGTCGAGATGAACTGATCCAAATCAAGCCCTAGCCTGCTGAAACATGAAGTTTCCTACCAATGGGAAAACGGTAGCCATTTAGACCTTAAAACTCCTGAATGAGAGACACCAATAAACTGAGAATATTTATTATATACGCTCGGCTGAACCCTTGTCCTTGAGTAGCTTTCCTTCATCAGTCTAGTCAGATCACAAGTATATAGGTAATATTCATTTTTCGTAAATGATAATGATTTGTGGAGATATATTTATGGTATTGTCATAGTTGCACAAGACAGGGAAAATATGTAATGAAGTAATAATTCTAGCTAGTAGGACAAATATTATTAGGTTGGCCAAATGTAAATATCTAACTGAATATTTGAAGCATTGCTGAGAACTAATGCATGACAATATGAAGTGCAATGCTGAAACAACAAAAGTCCAAACATAACACAAACCATCATTTAGAAGTTATTTCTTGGTTTACAGATCTTGCTATTTATAGCAGAGCTACTGCTATCTAATAATATGTAAGAGTCAAGCAACAAAGATAGTAGAATCAAACAATCCATTTTTAGCACCATGGAAAAATACAAAAAATAAAGGTAACAATACAGAGGTAGAAGTATAAACAAAGGTGATCAACAAGTGCAGAACTGTCAGATCTGCTCTTGCATCAGGAGCAGCACAATACACGTTTTTCTCTGTCCACTTCTGGCCCCGAATAATCCATGGATTTCATATGAACAACACAAATTAAAGTCAAAATCTATAAGTTCTCAGCTGTTTATCCTTCAAGGTAGAACTTTGTCTTTACAATTTGACAGAGGTTCAATTGCATAAAATTTATAGAAAACCCGTTGTGCAGTGTAAATCACATATAAAACATCTAATTGTACTTCTATTTGTTAAAAAAACAATTACACCATTTCTTCCCATGTGGATGGCTTGCTCTTTCCCAAATTGAACTTGTCATGCATGGATAGTAATGCATAAATTAACAAGAGCTAATACACAAGTGCTCTATGTTTATCGCATAACACAAAACACAACAAGACAGCCCTAAAGCAGATTGTTCATGGTGATTTAGAATATGCTCAAACATAATTAATTAATGGTCTGCAGTGGTGACAGAACTTGTAATAACAACTCAGTTCTAACAAAAAATAAGACTAAATTGATGGCGTAAAAAATTACTCAACTCTCAGCACAAAATGCTAGACAACATATCACCTCTACACCAGTTCAGTTTGGCCCAAGTCGCAGTTTATTGAGTTGCCCAGCAAAGCCTAGATGGCACCAGAAAATACAAACAAGATGTTGTGAACAAATTGACAGAGGTGCAAAAATGGTTATACTACTAACATAATCATGGCTAGTACATGTAAAAAAAACACTGCTAATAGACACTTAGTTTTATAATTTCAGTATTTCACTTATTATTGATGTCGAAACTGGAAACAATCTTAAGAAATAATAACAAAAGATAACCAATGGCTTGACATGTGATGTATGACAATATATAGTATACAACAACCATTATTCAGAAACAAGTGATGGCGTGTAATAATAAAATAGAGCAGAGCTTGGCATCCTAGCAGAACCATGGTTAGCACACATGTAGTGCTCTAATTTCAGTATTTCACTTATTCATACAAAGAAATAATCTGAAGAAAAAATGCCAAAAGTAACTACTGGTTTGACATGTGATGCATGGCAACATACAATAACCCTTATTCAGAAGCAAGCAGCTGCATGCGATACTTAAATAGAGCAGACCATATGTAGAATGAAGAAAATTGCTTAAGCACAGCCTAGCAGTCTCCTCTAAGCCGTGACTTATCAAAAAAAAATTTAAATCCAGTGGCTCCTTGAGTTAATATAGAAAATATAGTCATTGTGATCGTCCCAATGGTAGCAAAACAGAAAGTGTAAGTGTGGTGTTCCCACGAGCTAATGAAAAGGAAAGCAAGGGGTAGAATAATTCACACATACTTGTCATACAAGCTGACCCTATACTACAAAGAGTGATTATATAGGTATATCTTTCTATTACCTTCTATTTCTATTCTTATGCACAACAATCCAGGAAGATTTGAACCACACCTAGAGTATTGGCTTAGATTTTAGTAGTCAGAGCACATCGGATCTCCTAAATTAAGTGAATCACAGGCATGTGTACACAATCGTCAATTGATGTTGCAAAAAGGGGGAGCCATAATCAATACAATCTCAAGAAACACAATAAATAATATGCGAAAGATTCGCCGTTTTACTATCTTTCATCTAGGAAAAGAACAAATAGAAGTATAATTATGGTATACTCTAGGTTAAGTTACCTATTTTTAAAGTCTGGATTTACTTATCATTTCAAAAATGCTTTTTAGATCCTCGTGCCAAAGCTCATCCTTGGAACTGAATATTTGGAATACCAATGAACACAAGTAGACATCATAGAGGTCACCATAGATAAGGTTCTCGATGATCTCTAACATGAACAATGGGGAAATAATGTTAAACAAACAAAAAACATTCGTTTCAATATTAGTACCATTAGCAAGTGTTTTCTTCATTCCGTCGCTTTGAACCCTGGGCTTATATATCGATGGTAATGAAGAATAATGTTGAACAACACGAAGAAAAAGAACTGCACTCTCAGTCCCTAAAAAACCAGGACGATGCCATGTGGCATTACCCAGGAACATTAAAATGATAGAACAAACTCGACTCCATCAGCAAGAATTAGTAAGAAAATACCTTCATCAAGACAAGGCTCCAACATGCACCATCCTCATGGTGTGCATGGTAACATCCTAAGCTAACACCTACGGACAAATACATCCGTTGATTAAAGTTGAGAGGAAGGAGAAGAAAAAAGGGCTTGCACGACTCGAAATTACCACGATCATTACCGTGCCGGCTGTTTCAGTTACCTCGAGCGAAAGGAGAGCTGTTCGTCCGATGATTGGCCTGATCCATAGGGGTTAGACGACTCATAGGCCCGTACAGAGGGAGCCCAATCCACAGCCTGCACGGCATACAAGCTTCGCCGGCGCGGGAGAACAGACCAAATAAGGGGTCAGCCTACTCTAAATCCGGCCGAAATAGAAGAAAAAACGGTAAGCTGCAGGCGTTCATACCCTCACGTCGATGTTTCTTCGGGAGTGGGAATCACCTCAAGGGATTTTTGCTCCTTCGGTGCCTTACACCTCCGCGGCGCAGGCATAGCAGAAACGACGGCGCAAGTGTCTCTGGATCCGACATATGAAGGAGCCGACAAAATTGTCCAGATAAAAGTTAAATAAAGTAAACCAAATAGGCGAGGAAACTGCATGGACAGTAATACCAAACATTCAATCTTAGTAAATTTATACATACCCAGAATCAATATGGATAACCTTAATTTGGGGCCAAGCGGCATGATCAACCTGGTTTACATCCCAGCGTAGGACTATGTATGAATTTCCAAGATCTAGGAGCGAGCTGGAGCAGAAAAACATGTAAAATCCTAACAAAGAACTAACAACAAATCTCACTTATTTATTTAGATCAAGGTCAAGTGTTCCAGGCCATTCACCCAAGTGCAGATGCGGACATGATCGAATTTGTTCCAAAGATTAAAAGGGTGAAAAAAAAAATTAATAATGACATTGCAAGGCATGTACTTTATACTTAAGAAATAATGCTTGTAAGTAGCTTACCTGGCTCGCTTTCAGACTGGAGGATGCGCACTGCGCACACCATAGAACACGATGTTGTTCACCATTCACATCTAGGCAGCAGCATGCGCTTAGAGATCCGAGACGAAGCGGTGAAGGGTAAAGCAGTGATGAGGTGGTGGTGGACTTCTAGGGATGGATCTTTAAGGCCTCTCCTGTATTTTTTGAGCCATCGCCTCCTACAAGCCGAGGACTGAATCCAGGCACTTTTTAGCGTCCTCTTTTGCATCCTCGAGCATTTGTCTCCTCATCGGAAAAAATTCCCGTCTATGGTCACCGCCGCATGACCCCTGATCTAATCACTGAAGAAACACATGGATTAAGAAATAAAGAGATAGAAATACCAAAAAGTGAAAGCAAGAAGACGGAACACATCGCTGCAGAATAAATAAAAAGAAAGATGAAATAGGTAAGATCAAAACAAACATCATGAAATAGGTGACAGGAGGCGGCAAGGGAGAAACTGCCGTCCACACCAATCGGAGAAAACTGCGGTGGTGGCGATTGGCGAATCATTTACAACATCAAGAGATCTCTTCTGTAAGGGCATCTCCAACCCGGGTACGCAAAAGCTAAAACGGACACCGCGTGCGTCCGTTTAGGTAAAAACGCGTCCCAACGCGCAGACCCAAATGCAAAACGGACTGTCCGTGAGGTCCGGGACGACCCAAAGCCGGCTTAAATTTGGGAGGCTTTTGGGGCGAGCCGGACGAACGCGGGCGTCCATTGTGTCCGTGTATGTCCGCGTCCTGGCCCATCTGACAGTGACTCAAAATAGGCCCCCACCCTTCTCTCTCCTCTGTCTTCCTCTGACTGCTCCTTTCCATGAAAACCTTCATCCCTCCTCGCCGGATTTGATCCCGTGTAAGCAAGATCCGCCGCAGCCCTCGCCTGGAGGCCCCTGCCGCCGCCACCTCCTTTTTTTTCAGCCCTGCTGGAAGTCGCCGGAGCAGAAACGAGCGCCGCCGGCCTCGACGCCGCCGAGCAAGACGAAGCCGGGGCGGAGCTCGCAGGGATGGAGCTTGGGGACGGAGCTCGCCGCGGCTCGACCAGCTCCACGCCCGCGCCCGCAACTCGTCTTTCCTGCGCGCCCGCACCACGTCGCCGCAGTGCGCCAACGCCGCCATTCTCTGCGCCAACTCCGCGAGCCCGCAGCGGGCACGGGCGCCGGCCGCGCCGGCCGCACCTCGCCACGCCGCCGCGAGCACGGGCTGCGCTGCGCCAGACGCCGGCAGCCCTGCTCCTCGCCTTGCCGTGAAGACGCGGTACCGAGGTCGCCGTGCTGCGCGTGGCCAGGGGCTCGTCGGCCGGGGCGGGGCGGGAGCGGAGGTCGCCGGGCGGGGGCACGACGGGGCGGGGGGGAGCTCGCCGGGGATGGTTGTGATTTGGCCAGGGCTGGCCGGGGCTCGACGGAGCTGGCCGGGGACGGAGTACTAGTTGGCCAACAAGTATAGCGATTTTGGGTCTCACTGTGCGTTGGGGAGCAAAAAATACAACGGACGTTTTCGTCTGTCCGCGTCTCCGGAGGCCGACCCAAACAGCCAAAATCGGACGCGAAAACGTGTCCGTTTGGGTACTTGCGTTGGAGATGCCCTAAGGGTAGGATAATTGCGCCATTGATTGAAGAAGAAGCGGTCCCGCGGGCCACAGCGGCGTTGCGTCTCCCGTACAAGCACATGAGTCAAGGCCCGTTTAACATTTTTTGGCCCAATTGATCAGGTGATGTCCAGGTAGATGTCCAGAGAAGCAGCCCTCGAGACGTTGGGCTGGTCAGAATGGGCGGACTATGCACTGAAACGGCCCAAAATGCTGTGGTGGCTCCTAGGTGGTTCCATCTTACTGTTACTCAATTGCTTGAGTGCTACCTTTAAAATTCCATCATTCGCCTTTGCAATATATAGCTCATGGGACAAAATAGCCTTAAAACTATCGTAGTATTGAATATGTACTTATGCACTTTATCTCTTATTAAGTTGTTTGTTGTGCGATAACCATGCTTCTGGGGACGCTGATACGTCTCCGTCGTATCGATAATTTCTTATGATCCATGCCACTTTATTGATGATATCTACATGTTTTATACATATTATATGTCATTATTATGCGTTTTCCGGAACTAACCTATTGACGAGATGCCGAAGGCCTGTTGTTTTCTGTTTTTGGTTTCAAAATCCTAGTAACGAAATATTCTCGAATCGGACGAAATCACCGCCCAAGTTCCTATTTTTCCGCAAGAGACGGGAGGATGAGAGGGGCCAGGGGGCCCCACACCACACCCGGCGCGGGCCGGGGGGGCGCGGGGTGGGCAGCCCGTGGCCCCTCCGACTCCCTCTCTTCGCCTATTTAAGCCTCTCCCTAAAAACACCGACGGAGAACCACGATACGGAAAACCTTCCGAGCCGCCGCCATCGCGAAATCAAGATTCGGGGGACAGAAGTCTCTGTTCCGACCCTGCCGGACGGGGAATTGCCCCCGAGTCGTCTCCACCGCCGTCTCCACCGCCATCTTCACCGCCATCGCTGCCTCCATGATGAGGAGGGAGTAATTCACCCCTCTGAGGGCTCTACCATAGCTATGTGGTTAATCTCTCTCTCTGTACTCCAATACAATGATCTCATGAGCTGCTTTACATGATTGAGATCCATATGATGAGCTTTGTATCGCTACTAGTTGTGTGCTACTCATGTGATGTTATTAAAGTAGTCTATTCCTCCTCCACGTGTGTAAAGGTGATTAGTGTGTGCACCGTGTGGTTCTTGTCGTAGGCTATGATCACGATCTCTTGAAGATTGTGGAGTTAATTATCATTATGATAGTATTGATGTGATCTATTCCTCCTTCATAGTGTAATATGGACAGCGTGTGCACTATGTTAGTTCTTGGTTTATCTTGCAAAGATCTATTATGCTCTAAGGTTACTTAAACATGAATATCGAATGTTGTGGAGCTTGTTAACTCCGGCATTGAGGGTTCGTGTAATCCTACGCAACGAATGATGTTCATTATCAAACAAGAGTGTATGTAGCACATATGAGAAGAAGTATTTATTATGCGATCAATGTTGAGAGTGTCCACTAGTGAAAGTATGATCCCTAGGCCTTGTTTCCAATACTGCAAACACCGTTTATTTACTGTTCTACTGCATGTTTACTTGCTGCCATATTTTATTCAGATTGCTATTACCACTCATATACATCCATACTACTTGTATTTCACTATCTCTTCGCCGAACTAGTGCACCTATACATCCGACAAGTGTATTAGGTGTGTTGGGGACACAAGAGACTTCTTGCTTTGTGATTACAGGGTTGCTTGAGAGGGATATCTTTGACCTCTTCCTCCCGAGTTCGATAAACCTTGGGTAATCCACTTAAGGGAAACTTGCTGTTCTACAAACCTCTGCTCTTTGGAGGCCCAACTCTACAAGAATAGAAGCTCCCGTAGGACATCAAGCACTTTTCCGGCCGCGTTCGGGAGGAAAGGTAAAAGGCACTCATACTGGGTTCCAGTAATAAGATTTTCCGCGCTTGTGTGTGTGCTCGAAGCTATTTCTTGACTCGCAATTACATCTTTTTGTTTCTTGTTTACACTAGTTAGGCATAATGGACAACAAAGAGCTTCTTATTCTATTTCCGATTTAAGACATGGATGGTTTGATGCGAAAATTAAAAAACCTATGGAACCTTATTTACATGATAGTAGCAATGTTATTAGTATGAATGCAATTACCTAATGCTATGAAGAAGTCTAAGCTTGGGGAAGCTAGTTTACATAAAAATAATCTTTTTAGCTCCTCCGCTTTGGAAGAAATATTTTGCTCGATAATGCTTTATCTCCCATATGCGATAACTTTAATGATGCTTCTGATATTTTAAATCCACCTGCTGAAAGTATTCCGTATAAAATACCTATGAAAATTATTGAACGTGTTATGGATAACCGCTATGAAGGGGATGGAACTATCAATCCTAGGAATCATTTACTGTTTTTGCATGAATTATGCGGGTTATTCAAGTGTGCAGGTATTTCAATGGATGAAGTTAGAAAGAAATTATTTGTTATGTCGCTATCTGGTGAAGCGGCGCATTGGTATAAACTATTGAAGGACGGGCGCTCTCTTGATTGGAAGGATATTGTGCCTCTATTTTATTCCAAGTTCTATCCTCCAAGTGAAATTCACAAAGATCGAAACCATATATATAATTTTTGGCCTCATGATGGAGAGAGTATTGCCCAAGCATGGGAGAGATTGAAGACTTTAATGCTCAAATGCCCCAATCATGAGCTTCCGGTAATATCATCATTGATAATTTCTATGCAAGACTTTCTTTTCAAGATAAGACCTTGCTGGATACTACTTGTTCTGGATCATTCACGAGCAATAAAGAAGAGTTTAAAAGGGACCTTCTTGATCGGATTAAGGAGAACGCTGAAGATTGGGAGAACGACAAAGGTAAAGAGTCAGGTATAAACTATGATTATGAATGCATTGAAACTTTTATGAATACTGATAAATTTCGAAATATGAGTGCTACTTATGGTCTTGACTCTCAAGTTGCTGCAAATCTTTATAAAGCCTTTGCTTCTCATTTAGAATTGCCTAAAAAGAATTTTGATAAGTATCATGAACCTTTTAAAGAGGCTTGCATGAAGAATGACATTGTTGTTAATAATTGCAATAAGCATGCTCAAACTCCTAAGAATGCTATTTCCTATAAGCATGTTAATTTTTGTGGAATACATAGACCTTGTGGAATTAATAAAATAGAAGATGAATATTGTATCCATCACAGAAATGAAAAAACTAGAAAGTGGTCTAGAGCTCTAGATGATCTTGGAGAAAAAGTGTGTGCCCTCTATCCTTTTATTTGTGAACTTTGCCATAGAGTTGGTCATTTTAATTTTCAATGTTCCTCCAATGATAATTCAAACCCCATGAGTGCTGCAAATTTGTATTGTGATGATGAAATTACTCCTAATCAGCATGATGAACTTACCTTATTTTTGAAGTGTGAAGAGTTATCAAGAAATTTTTTTTGTTAAATATTAACGATCTTGATATTGATGATGTCCTGCATGGTTGTCTTTCTTATTGCATTGATAATAGCCATACAAATACTTACATACAGAATATTTTAGAAGATGACACCTTGCCAAAATATGATAGGACCGTGTGTTTTCAATTAATTAATGAAAAGGAGGGATCCTCCCAAGTTTCTTCTATTGTTTCTAAAAGAAAATCAGGTTATGCGGACAAGCCACCATTCAAGCCTCTTCCTCCTAAAGAAGGGAACGAGGGGAGAAGAAGAAGAAGAAGGAACGAAGAAGAAGAAGAAGAAGAAGAAGAAGAAGAAGAATAAAAAGAAAGAGGTAACCATATCCCTGAATGAGATAACGCTAGGTAACCGTAAGTATGTTGCTCCTAATGATTATTATGATAATGAATCTGAGTACGATGATCTTCCTATACCCTTTACCCATATTAGTGATCATGATTTGGATGAGCACGCTGCCTTTGATATTGAAAATCTCTTTGGTACTGATTATGAAATTAATGATGATAGCATTATTCATGTCCCCTTAAACGATGATATTGAAAGCTCTAAGCTTGGGGATGTTGTGCTTGAAGATCCTGTATTTGAGACATCTACTTTTAGTGAAAATGATGATATTACATATTCAGGTTTAGATAATTGCTATAGAGATGTATATGACACATGTTACAGTTATCCTTATGAAACTTGTCATAGTTATGATGGGCTTGCCAAAAACAATTCTTTTAATATGCAACTTGTTTACCATGTTCAAATTCTTGATAATAATCTTGCTCCAATTACTATTAATGAGAATAACTCTTCTTATGCCAAAATTAATGATACTTCTATGCATATGAACCATGATAAGAATGTTTTAAGTGACGGGTATATTGTGGATTTCATCAATGATGCTACTGAAAGTTATTATGAGAGAGGGAAATATGGTTATATGCATCTTAATAATATTAAGTTTCCCCTCTTTATGTTGAGAATCTTTAAGTTACTCGTGTTTTATCCTCTTATGCTTGCCACTTTGCTCTTCATGAATTCATTTGTGTATAAGATTCTTTTGCATAGGAAGCATGTTAGGCTCAAATGTGTTTTGAATTGCCTCTTGAAGCTCTCTTTTGCTTCAAATACTATTTCTTGCGGGTGCATCACCAAAATTGCTGAGCCCATCTTAATGGCTATAAAGAAAGAACTTCTTGGGAGATAACCCATGTGTTATTTTGCTACAGTACTTTGTTTTATATTTGTGTCTTGGAAGTTGTTTACTACTGTAGCAACCTCTCCTTATCATGTTTTTGTGCCAAGTAAAGTTTCTATGTTAAAGTTGATGTTATATTTGGGATCGCTGCAGAAACAGCATTGCTGTCTGTCACGAATCTGGGCACAGTTCTTGTAGAAAATTCGAAAAAATCTGCCAATTTACGAGCGTGATCCTCAGATATGTACGCAACTTTCATTAGTTTTGAGTTTTTCCATTTGAGAAAGTCTGGTGCCATCTTTAAATTCGTCTTTACGGACTGTTCTGTTTTTGACAGATTCTGCCTTTTATTTCGCATTGCCTCTTTTGCTATGTTGGATTTATTTCTTCGATCCATTAATGTCCAGTAGCTTTACGCAATGTCCAGAAGTGAAAAGAATGTTTGTGTCACCTCTGAACATGTGAATTTTTGATTATGCACTAACCCTCTAATGAGTTTGCTTGAAGTTTGGTGTGAAGGAAGTTTTCAAGGGTCAAGAGAGGAGGATGATATACTACGATCAAGAAGAATGAAAAGTCTAAGCTTGGGGATGCCCCGGTGTTCATCCCTGCATATTTCAAGAAGACCCAAGCATCTAAGCTTGGGGATGCCCAAGGCATCCCCTTCTTCATCGACAAAGTATCGTTCCTTCTCTTGAAACTATATTTTTATTCGGTCACATCTTATATACTTTACTTGGAGCGTCTGTATGCTTTTGTTTTTGTTTTTGTTTGAATAAATGATTGTTTGGGAGAGAGACACGCTCCGCTGGTTCGTATGAACACATGTGTTCTTAGCTTTTAATTTTCATGGCGAAGGTTGAAACTGCTTCGTTAATTGTTATATGGTTGGAAACGGGAAATGCTACATGTAGTAATTGGTATAATGTCTTGAATAATGTGAAACTTGGCAATTGTTGTGCTCATATAGATCTTGTTTAAGCTCTTGCATCATGTACCTTGTACCCATTAATGAATAATTACATAGAGCTTGTTAAAATTTGGTTTGCATGATTGGTCTCTCTAAGTCTAGATATTTTCTGGTTGAGGTGTTTGAACAACAAGGAGACGATGTAAAGTCTTATAATGCTTACAATATGTTTATATGTGAGTCTTGCTGCACCATTTCATACTTGAGTTTGCTTCAAATAACCTTGCTAGCCTAAACCTTGTATCGAGAGGGAATACTTCTCATGCATCCAAATACTTGAGCCAATATTCATGCCATTTGTGTCCACCATACCTACCTACTACATGGTATTTCTCCGCCATTCCAAAGTAAATTGCTTGAGTGCTACCTTTAAACCATTCAAAATTTATCACCTCTGATTTGTGTCAATGTTTTATAGCTCATGAGGAAGTATGTGGTGTTTATCTTTCAATCTTGTTGGGCAACTTTCACCAATGGACTAGTGGCTTCATCCGCTTATCCAATAATTTTGCAAAGAGTTGGCAATGGGATTCCCAGTCCCAAATTAATTAACAAAAATAGACACTCCTCCATGGTATGTGATTGTTGGACGGCACCGAAGGATTCGGTTAGCCATGGCTTGAGAAAGCAAAGGTGGGGAGGAGTGTCATCATAATAAAACTAAAATAAAAAGGCACTCCTTCATGGTATGAGATTGTTGGCAGGCACCCGAGGATTCGGTTAGCCATGGTTTGTGAAAGAAAGGTTGGAAGGAGTGCCACCCAAAAACAAAATAAAATGGGAGCCGCTCTTTGAAGGTTTGCCTGGCAAGGGGGTTAGAGTACCCGCTACCATTCGTTGACAACAACAAACACCTCTCAAAACTTTACTTTTATGCTCTCTATATGTTTTCAAAATCAAAGCTCTAGCACAAATATAGCAATCGGTGCTTTCCTCTTTGAAGGACCATTCTTTTACCTTATTGTTGAGTCAGTTTACCTATTCTTTCTATCTTAGAAGCAAACACTTGTGTAAATTGTGTGCATTGATTCTTACATGTTTACCTATTGCACTTGTTATATTACTTTGTGTTGACAATTATCCACGAGATATACATGTTAAAGTTGAAAGCAACCGCTGAAACTTATATCTTCCTTGTGTTGTTTCAAAGCTTTCTACTAAGAATTTATTGCTTATGAGTTAACTCTTATGCAAGACTTATTGATGCTTGTCTTGAAAGTATTATTCATGAAAAGTCTTTGTTATATGATTCATTTGTTTACTCATTATCTTCATCATTGCTTCGAATCTCTGCATTCATCTCATGTGCTTTACAATAGTATGATCAAGGTTATGATGACATGTCACTTAAGAAATTATCATTTGTTATCGTTTTACCTGCTCGGGACGAGCAGAACTAAGCTTGGGGATGCTGATACGTCTCCGTCGTATCGATAATTTCTTATGATCCATGCCACTTTATTGATGATATCTACATGTTTTATACACATTATATGTCATTATTATGCGTTTCCGGAACTAACCTATTGACGAGATGCCGAAAGGCTAGTTGTTGTTGCTTTTTGGTTTCGAAATCCTAGTAACGAAATATTCTCGGAATCGGACGAAATCACCGCCCAAGTTCCTATTTTTCCCGGAAGCTTCCAGAGGAGGAGGATGAGAGGGGAGCTGTGGGGCCCCACACCACACCCCGGCGCGGGCCGGGGGCGTGCCCCCTAGGGTGTGGGCAGCCCGTGGCCCCTCCGACTCCCTCTTCGCCTATTTAAGCCTCTCCTAAAAACACCGACGGAGAACCACGATACGGAAAACCTTCCAGAGCCGCCGCCATCGCGAAATCAAGATTCGGGGACAAGTCTGCTCCGGCACCCTGCCGGACGGGAATTGCCCCCGAGTCGTCTCCACCGTCTCCACCGCCATCTTCACCGCCATCGCTGCCTCCATGATGAGGAGGGAGTAATTCACCCTGGGCTGAGGGCTCTACCGTAGCTATGTGGTTAATCTCTCTCTCGTACTCAATACAATGATCTCATGAGCTGCTTTACATGATTGAGATCCATATGATGAGCTTTGTATCGCTACTAGTTGTGTGCTACTCATGTGATGTTATTAAAGTAGTCTATTCCTCCTCCACGTGTGTAAAGGTGATTAGTGTGTGCACCGTGTGGTTCTTGTCGTAGGCTATGATCACGATCTCTTGAAGATTGTGGAGTTAATTATCATTATGATAGTATTGATGTGATCTATTCCTCCTTCATAGTGTAATATGGATAGCGTGTGCACTATGTTAGTTCTTGGTTTATCTTGCAAAGATCTATTATGCTCTAAGGTTACTTAAACATGAATATCGAATGTTGTGGAGCTTGTTAACTCCGGCATTGAGGGTTCGTGTAATCCTACGCAACGAATGATGTTCATTATCAAACAAGAGTGTATGTAGCACATATGAGAAGAAGTATTTATTATGCAATCAATGTTGAGAGTGTCCACTAGTGAAAGTATGATCCCTAGGCCTTGTTTCCAATACTGCAAACACCGTTTATTTACTGTTCTACTGCATGTTTACTTGCTGCCATATTTTATTCAGATTGCTATTACCACTCATATACATCCATACTACTTGTATTTCACTATCTCTTCGCCGAACTAGTGCACCTATACATCTGACAAGTGTATTAGGTGTGTTGGGGACACAAGAGACTTCTTGCTTTGTGATTACAGGTTTGCTTGAGAGGGATATCTTTGACCTCTTCCTCCCTGAGTTCGATAAACCTTGGGTAATCCACTTAAGGGAAACTTGCTGTTGTTCTACAAACCTCTGCTCTTGGAGGCCCAACACTGTCTACAAGAATAGAAGCTCCCGTAGACATCAGACGCCATCAACTACCCTTTGTTGAATATCATGTGAGTTGCTATGCATGTCCGTCTTGTCTGAAGTAAGAGGGATCTACCACCTTAATGGTTGGAGCATGCATATTGTTAGAGAAGAACATTGGGCCGCTAACTAAAGCCATGAATCATGGTGGAAGTTTCATTTTGGACATATATCCTCAATCTCATATGAGAATAATAATTGTTGCTACATGCTTATAAAGAGGAGTCCATTATCTGTTGTCCATGTTGTCCCGGTATGGATGTCTAAGTTGAGAATAATCAAAAGCGAGAAATCCAAAATGCGAGCTTTCTCCTTAGACCTTTGTACAGGCGGCATGGAGGTACCCCTTTGTGACACTTGGTTGAAACATGTGCATTGTGATGATCCGATAGTCCAAGCTAAGTAGGACAAGGTGCGGGCACTATTAGTACACTATGCATGAGGCTTGCAACTTGTAAGATATAATTTACATAACTCATATGCTTTATTACTACCGTTGACAAAATTGTTTCATGTTTTCAAAATAAAAGCTCTAGCACAAATACAGCAATCGATGCTTTCCTCTTTGAAGGACCTTTCTTTTACTTTTATGTTGAGTCAGTTCACCTATCTCTCTCCACCTCAAGAAGCAAACACTTGTGTGAACTATGCATTGATTCCTACGTACTTGCATATTGCACTTGTTATATTACTTTATATTGACAATATCCATGAGATATACATGTTATAAGTTGAAAGCAACCGCTGAAACTTAATCTTCCTTTGTGTTGCTTCAATACCTTTACTTTGATTTATTGCTTTATGAGTTAACTCTTATGCAAGACTTATTTATGCTTGTCTTGAAGTACTATTCATGAAAAGTCTTTGCTTTATGATTCATTTGTTTACTCATGTCATTACCATTGTTTTGATCGCTGCATTCATTACATATGTTTACAAATAGTATGATCAAGATTATGATAGCATGTCACTTCAGAAATTATCTTTGTTATCGTTTACCTGCTCGGGACGAGCAGAACTAACTTGGGATGCTGATACGTCTCCAACGTATCGATAATTTCTTATGTTCCATGCTACATTATTGATGATATCTACATGTTTTATGCACATTATATGTCGTATTTACGCATTTTCTGGAACTAACCTATTAACAAGATGCCGAAG
The DNA here is from genome assembly GCA_030979885.1 of Lolium multiflorum. NCBI lineage: Eukaryota > Viridiplantae > Streptophyta > Magnoliopsida > Poales > Poaceae > Lolium > Lolium multiflorum. The sequence continues at coordinate 61,559,729 of CM061747.1, read as the reverse complement.
AGCCGTTGCTGTTTTCTTTTTTGGTTTCAGAAATCCTAGTAACGAAATATTCTCGGAATTGGACGAAATCAACGCCTGGGTCCTATTTTTGCACGAAGCTTCCAAGACCGAAGGAGAGTCGAAGTCCGCGCCGACCTATGGTGTGGGCCCTCGTGCCGCCTCTTGACCTGCCCTTCCGCCTACAAATAGCCTCCATCGCGAAACCCCCGGTACCGAGAGCCACGATACGGAAAACCTTCCGAGACGCCGCCGCGAATCCCATCTCGGGGATTCAGGAGATCGCCTCCGGCACCGGCCGGAGAGGGGATTCATCTCCTGGAGGACTCTTCATCGCCATGATCGCCTCCGGAGTGATGAGTGAGTAGTTCACCCTGGACTATGGGTCCATAGCAGATCTAGATGGTCGTCTTCTCCTAATTGTGCTTCATTGTTGGATCTTGTGAGCTGCCTAACATGATCAAGATCATCTATCCGTAATACTATATGTTGTGTTTGTCGATCCGATGAATAGAGAATACTATGTTATGGTGATTATCAATCTATTGTTTATGTGTTGTTTATGATCGTGCATGCTCTCCGTTATTAGTAGAGGCTCTGGCCAAGTTTTTACTCTTAACTCCAAGAGGGAGTATTTATGCTCGATAGTGGGTTCATGCCTTCATTGATACCTGGGACAGTGACAGAAAGTTCTAAGGTTGTGATGTGTCGTTGCCACTAGGGATAAAACATTGATTCTATGTCTAAGGATGTAGTTGTCGATTACATTACGCACCATACTTAATGCAATTGTCTGTTGCTTTGCAACTTAATACTGAAAGGTTCGGATGATAACCCGAAGGTGGACTTTTTAGGCATAGATGCAGTTGGATGGCGGTCTATGTACTTTGTCGTAATGCCCGATTAAATCTCACTATATTTATCATATCATGTACATGCATTGTTATGCCCTTTCTATTTGTCAATTGCCCGACTGTAATTTGTTCACCCAACATGCTTTTATCTTATGGGAGAGACACCTCTAGTGAACTGTGGACCCCGGTCCTATTCTTTACATCGCATACAATCTACTGCAATACTTGTTTTACTGTTTTCTTGCAAACAATCATCTTCCACACAATACGGTTAATCCTTTGTTGTGCAAGCCGGTGAGATTGACAATCTCGCTGTTTCGTTGGGGCAAAGTACTTTGGTTGTGTTGTGCAGGTTCCACGTTGGCGCCGGAATCCCTGGTGTTGCGCCGCATCACATTTCGCCACCATCAACCTTCAACGTGCTTCTTGGCTCCTACTGGTTCGATAAACCTTGGTTTCATACTGAGGGAAACTTGCTTCTATACGCATCATACCTTCCACTTGGGGTTCCCAACGGACGTGTGCATCTACGCGTATCAGCGAGTTACAAGCGTATCAATATAAACTTGATGAGAGGAAATCTGCGGCGGATGCCTCAAGCGAGCGCGGAGCTAACCTGAGAGCGCACTCGAGAAATTCAGCAGATAACCACAGAGACCGCCGTGGAAGCGCAAAATCTCGACATGCCATTTATGTCGATAGATACAAGAGGACACATATCATACCCAAAACGCCCGAGGCAGGATACATGGAAACACACGCATACCTCATGGCAAGCAGGCCACCTCATACGATCCTCGAGCGTCTTTATACCAAACTGCGATGGCAAGAATTGGTGTTATGGGAGCAACAATAGCTGGGAGAGAAGTAGGAGTCGTAGTCTCAAAGGCATACACAATTTTCAGGAAGAGCTTCTGGCTCATCCTGAAACAACGCCTAAAAACAGCCTCACTATGCAATGGATTGTCGGCGTAGAGCATGCAGTAGCCCTCCATTCGCTGTCTCGGCTTGCACTTCCGGCGACCTGGTGCCGACCAAACACGTCGACCAATGGCCTTCTCCGCGTACATGTCTGACAAGCAAGCTAGGATCAACATGTGCTCCTCGTCTTGCGCAACGGCCGCCATCTCTTCTTCAAAAAGCTCGGCAAACATCTGCTCCTCCTCGTCGTCTGAGTCCATGTCCGCCCAGGCAAATGGACGAACACCTGCCGGGTGTGGTCGACGCGAGGCCCGACGCGAGGAGTTGCCCGGCGGCGGAATATAGGCAGACGAGAGGAGGGACGGCGGAATATAGGCTGGTGCGAGGAGGGACGGCAGAATATAGGCAACTAGCCGGCGGATTGGCGAGGGGCGGTGCCGACGACGAGAGAGCTACGAGAGGGGATGGGGATTTGCGGCGAGAAAGTTGTGGGCTTCGCGTTTTTTCTCGCCGATAGAGCGGGCCCGTCTCCGCTTTCCTCTCGTCCGAACTCCTCGAGCGCACCCTAGGAGGCCGGGGATTGCTTGGGCTCTCCGGATGGATTTAGGCCCTTTCTCGGGAGGAACCGGGGGCGCGGTTGGGCTGAATTACGCCGTCTGGCTAAAAAAAAGGGTGTCGGGGGCCTCGTCGGGGAGAAGGCTGGAGGTGCTCTTATATAGAGAATTACTTGCACTTGAAGAGTGTACCTATATTTGTGTTTTCGCATGGCATCAACTGTTGTACCTTAGCGGCCGGAGTGTAGTTGTGTCTTTTTTTTGTATGCAAACAATTGTAGTTTAAAGAGTGGACCTTAGTGGAAGAATAAGGGGACCAGGCACCCCCTATGGTATGGATTGAAAATAAAATGGGAAGATGGGCCCTTAAGACAGAACTATCTTTGTTCCTCCTCCCACCCAGTTGAGAATCACTATGTTCAGTAGTCCCTTAATCCCCAATCATACCTATTCGATCTCCTGTTGGGCCTATTTTCAAAAGTATGTTTCTATATGATGCAATTTTGTAGTGTTTTGAATGTGAAATTACGTTTTTTATACAACGAACTTCTTGCAATGGTTTCATTTTTCACAATACTACGACACAAGAGGAGGCATGCAGGATCGAGGAGGAGCAGGACATCGGATTCGACGAGGGCAGTAGTTTTGCAGGTGGAGGCACATCAATTTGGTGGAAAGGGAGGAGTTGTGCGGCAAGAATGAATGATGTGCACGACCGTGGGATCAGGAAAACTACATCAATTCACTATGCTTGTTGTGTGGATTGAGTCGCTTGCGGTGCCACAGAGCCATACACCGATACAAAGTCATGCGCAACAGTAGATGAGGATGCTAGGGGCTGTGGATGGGAGAGGAACGGAAGGGGCAATAAGACGGTTATAGAAGCTGGGAAGCATGTGCTGCAGCCCGCGACACTAAATAAAGCATGTGTATATACTCAGATAGGTATAGGCATTCAACTGAGTTTTTATAGGGTAACTTCTATGACCACCAATTACTCTATAATTAATAACTTTTATGGTATAAAATTATACCGTGAAATAAGTATTTTAGCAAGGATCAAATGATATCAATTTTGCGTTACAAACTTTAGATGTTACCCTCTTAGGAGTTAGGAGTAATTATGAATCAAATATTTGGTCTGACAAATTCTTACTCCGTATCGAAAATGCAATTTACAGCAGAGGGAGCCCTCTGTTCACAATTAGATTGCATTCTAGGTTTAAACCAAGTCAAACTTTGTATATATTTAGGAAGAATATTAATATATCCGATGTATAATCTCTAGTATTAGAACCGTCATAAACTATATTTTATGTTATATTACTTTGATATAATGGTTGGTGAATTTTTAATTCTTAATCAAACTTCATAAATTTTGACTTTGTCTAAACCTAGAATGCAAAGTAAATAAAAACATAGGGAGTACTACTACATTCCAGGAGGTGGATTACGAGGTGTCCAAACGCGTGACTTGTCCCCAGTGCTTTGAATGAACTCCACCGACGTGGTTCCTACTCCCCAGTCGTGGCTCTGCCGTGCCGGCGAAAGTGCACGCCCCACGGGCCCCATTGTGTTGACATGTTTGGGCTCACAAATCACGGTGGTTAATTGCCCCAATCAAGAGCACCGGCACCTGATTAAATAATCCCATCTTTCCTGCTCAAGTACAAGGCATACAGCTGTGAGCCCCTATCCTCACGTCACGTAGCCACACCAACACCAACACCAACAAAAAAATAAGCCCTGCTTCCTTCCATCCTCGCTGTACTTCACATGACCCAAAACCCATCACCATTCCTTTGCAGATGATGTAGGTAGAAGGCTTTATTTTTTTTTGCAAAAATAGTTTTACTCCTACTTGTTCAAATAAAAATGGCCAGACAAGCTCAAAGATCCCCTCGCGTATATTTATCTGGTAAAATCCCTTTACACAATTTTCAATATTCTATCTGAAATGGCCAGGCAGGCTGAAAGATTCTCCCTACCTACAAAATCCCAAATATTCATTTGGTAAAATCCCTATACAAAATTATCAATAATTTGTAAAATCTTCATGAAGATCCTCACTTAGTGAAGTCCATTGCATGAGTTGTCTACAGCTGTAGTGCTATAAACGACGTTACAAGGAAACATTAGCTAGCAACTCATAAAAGCAAGATATGGTGCCAATTAAACTAAAATATGTTCGACCAATAATAATCTTACAATAACAAACCACCAAGTTATACATCCACTAACCAGCAATCTCTACTACTTAAAAAGACTAAAGTGGTTCCTTATTCTGCCACCGCAATACGTTTCGTAGTTCGTCGTCCCACCTACCTACGACGCAAACATCCCAGACGGCTCGCTAGCGCCCAAATGGGCCAAGCCCAACAGATCCACCCAAGTCGCCCCAACCTTCCCCTCCTCCACCCCGCCGCCGCCGTCGCCTTCGCCGTCGCCCCGGAGCAAATCCTGTGGGTTGGGAGCATGGCGGATGCCCTGGACATGTCGCTGGACGACCTCATCACCAAAGAACAAGCCCTCGCACAGCCGCGGCCGCGGACGCCGCAACCCGACCTCCTCATCGGGAGGACCTGTGCCCGCGCGTCGCCGCGCCGCCAACCGCTCAGCCGCGGCACCCTATCGCCAGCTCAACTTCCAGCCGCAGCAGGTCTCCTTCTCATCCTCCTGCTCTTGATTGATTAAGTAAATCCCGCGGCAGCACAACACAGTACCCTGCCAGTCTGCTCACTCCAATCTTGCCCTTTTTTTCTCTCTCAGGTGCCGCCGGCTTTCGGGTACGTTGCCCAGCCGAGGGCCATGGTCACGGCGCCATCCAGTGGCTTCGACATCACGCCCACCACCAAGCTCTACATCTCCAACCTCGACTACAACGCCTCCAACGAGGACATCAAGGTCGCTAGCGTATTTTCCTTGTTACCCCCTCCTTAACAAACTCGCGATGTTGTATATTAAGATATTTTTGTAATTCATCATCTGCCGCTTCTTCCTAATCAACTAAAGTGCTCACTTTTATATGTCTTGCATTCATCACCCATACAATCATGGATTGTTTATTGCCCATGGAAAGGAATTTTACATTCTTCATATTGCTTTAGTTAGCTGTTATTTCCAGGTTTAAGCAACCCCTCCTTACTTATCTCTGTTCATCGTCTCCTGGTCCTAAAGTTACCCAAAATACTTTGCTCAGGATCTGTTTTCCGAGATGGGCGAGATTAAGCGTTACTCAATTAATTACGACAAAAGTGGGAGATCAAAGGTTTGCGCTCCCCCCACACTTTCTTTTCCGGTTTCAATCCCTGCCCTTCACAGACCTTCCATTTTGTTTGAATGCTCATAATTCAACTCATTACCGGCACTCCATTTTGGCAGGGAACTGCAGAGGTTGTCTTTTCGACAAAAGCAGAGTACAACAACGTGCAACTTGATGGCAAACCTATGAAAATTGAGGTCATTGGGATAAACACTGAGGCACCAGCACCAGCATCTGCTATTTTCACTTTTGCTCGACCTCCGCTACCGGGAAACTTCAGTTTTCCTCCCAAAAGGTTAGTTGCATCTACCAGAAGCACTATTTATGAACTATATATTTATAGGATCATAGCACGACAAAAAGAAAGAAAGCGAAGCACAGGAGATCTAAGTTAGCTCCCGTGTGACGCAATCATGCTTGGCAAATGTGAGGGGAAATGAAATCAAAGTTGTTGTCATTTTACTGAAACTGCATTGTCTTGTAAATTAACAATTCTATCTCTTGATAACACTCCAGTTTATATTTATATAATTTAGTTTGCTGCTTCTAAGGAATCCTATTTTCAAATAGGTCCAGCCAAGTGTCATGTGTTGTACTAACTTAATCTACAACTGCCTTTAATATATCAATTGAGTCACATGATGTCCATCGTCCAAACATTTCTAAGCAAAGTGGCATTTGCTTTGTTCATTGCAACATTATCTTTATGTATATGGCAAGAAAAAACTTGAGTGGCTGCGACTTTACTGCTTGAAGCATTTTGGAGTTCGTATAGTGTCCCCTTTTATCTAGATTTTTTTACATACCTATATGTATGGTAAGGTGCTTTGTATGCTTTTTAGAGTTAATGCCCCTTTCCCTTTTCTTTTTACCATCCTTTCATGATCAGTGCGTACACATAAGAGTATTCAGGATGAATTCAATATCCATATTGATAAATCATGTGTTTGCTTCATCAGGTTTTCAGTCTCTTGGAAGTAAGATCCTTTTAGTATTTTATAATGGAACTCCACAACATACGCAAAAAAAATTGGACAAACATTATGTTACAACATCAGTTCAAATGGTTGTCATCTTGCAGATTTTTTTCAGAGTGTACTGACCAATTGCAGTGATGGGGGAGTTGTGTTGCCTGTTATATACTGACAAAATAAGTATAATGTATGCCTTTCCTTACGCCAAGTAAATTCATATGAACGTAAAAGTTCCATTTGAAGGAAATTATTTTAACATTGGGATAGCATCATGTTGCACCAATTCATGCCTACTACATGTTTTCTAAGTATAATGTATGCCTTTCCTTATGCCAAGACAAGTGCCTTCGGGGATGAAGACATTAGAACAATCCGGGTGGGTCATTTCAACAATTAGCATATGCATAAAAAACACATGATATTAATTGAAAAGACATAAAAAATGAAGATCGGCAGCACCAACTATTACTAATTAATAGAATTAGTTAATCATTTCAGCCCGCTGGGTATGCTTACAACCCCATCTACATTGACAGAGAGGATGAAAAAGGTCACACATGTAACAGAGGGCTTTGTTTACCTTGTGAACACCCTAAACACTTTTATGGCATATGGGTTAGTAATACAGAGCCTTGCTACGATGATCACATGTTGCTTTTCACAACAATTATATGCATTGGCATCCTTTTCAGTGTCCCACCTATGTGGGTTCTACATTCCCTCATCTGTCCAGGAAATGTACTATGTTGCTGCAATTGCAAGTTTTGATACCAACTGATATTGTTTTGTTAAACCAGAAATGAGATAGGCTATTCCCAATTCTACAAATGTATGGTGGAGCTTGAATCCCAACAGTCGCATCAGTTTGGTAGTTAGTGATCAGAGTGAGGCATTTACTTAGAAATTCAACATGGATCCTAAATTTTTTCATGAACGGCAGCCACACGCTCAACATCTGCAGCTCACCTATGTTAGTGTTGTGCAGTTTAGCACTCGAATGATACATATTCCTCATATATACACGAGTAAGGGAATTCTAAAATCTGAACAAAACGATTTAATTTTTATTCTGCTTCAGGGTACCCATTCTTCGGTATATTCTTCATGATGGCGACATCTGGGGTTTGTGGCGACGGCATGAGCGGCATCACTGCCGTGGCTGCAGGTGAGCACAGCTTGCCCTGATTTATAAGAATTTCTCCATGATTGGATGGATAAGGCTCTGATTTTTAGGTCTGGCTCCATTAGAACATGCTTCTCTATTGTGGTTATATTTTGCTGTTTGATTTACGGAAGGGGATTTAAACGTCCCTTAGTTTTTGTCAATTTCCATTGAGCGGATTGTTGATCTTCAAATGCTTAATTGGAGGAGCTCCCGAGTGAGCAACCAAATCATAAGAAGTACTAAACATGCACACTTGCGTTAAGCAGTAGTCAAGTAGATTGGGAGAGTTTGTGAACTACCTCACCCAAATCATGGCCACCTATTGAGTCTCAGCTTGTGCTACGATGCTCGCTCGTGTCCTTAACCCGTTGAAATAAATGCCTATTGTTTCTCTGTTTTCTTTGGTGCTATTGTCATCCTGAGTTCAAAGATGTCAATGGTCAGAATTTATATGTGTTATTAGCTTTTTTAAATGATCATGATGTTCTTTTAAACCTGTGTATTCTGATCTGACTATTTAATTTAATTCTACATGGTGTTAAATTGCTGTAACTTTTGTTCACTTTGAAGATATAAAAAGTTATCTCTTAATCTATCATTGAGGTAAGATGATGTGAAGAATTTCCACGAATTCATGTTGTTGTTTGCATAGTGAACTGATTTTGCAGATATGTAAATACCTCATTAGTAATTAGGCATGAACACATTTGTATTACTTCCATCTGACAAGCTGGCTACAACGACCAATGCTCTTGCAACTTGTGACTATCGTGTTTTTGTTTGGAAGTAATGAAGTGGGACTGACTGAACTGGGAGGCTGGCTTTAGATTAGTGGTTCAGTACCGCGAGTATGCATTTTTTCCATCTTGTCACATGGTTCCCTCCCTTTAAATTGCAGGTGTAAACTGAAGCTTGGCAATGGCAGGAAACTGATGCTTAGAGTTTGGTAGAAGATTAGAAAAAGCCAATGTATATGAGAAGATATTTTGCAAATATTACGACTAAGCTTCTAGCTAGGAGGTGACAGTTAGTAAAATTATCAGATCATCTTTTATGATGTTGTACCGTGCTGTGTAGTACTGAAGTGGGAATAGTTAAGTGAAACGAAGATTGCTTGTAATGCATGAACTGTTGTGAATGTACCAGTTAGATCAACTTTGTACTATACATTGGTCTGCTTAGTTGAGTACTATGGAATGCTTTGTGGTGTGAAATAAGTTATTGATTGTTGTTGTTATTGATGAGTGCTGAACAAAGAATGATTGGAATTGTGTAGAGAAAATATTACATGATATCTGTATTAAACGATAATGAAATCTGTATTAATAGATAATATAAGATGGTCGCTGAATTCAGACCTAGAATTCAAATACTATTTTTCTTTTATTAGGAACAACATCCAGAGGGAGTTAAACATTCAGAGCTCTGAGTAGACATGTATTTTCACCGTTGTTTCTCTTCTTGCAAAATAGTTTTAGCATGCGATGTATTAATTTGTAGTTACAATGCAATGTAGACCTCCCGTGACGGCTTTCCCAGGAAAAAAACCTTGAGCTATGGTTTGGCAATTTAGGAAGATATATTTTATTTAGTGCTTTTCTCATGTTAATTTTCTGCATGACGACTTTGTACTTTAGATAAAAAAGGATTGTAAGACAAGTGGCGAGGTTTTCTCTTACTTTTGTTAATGATTTTTTTATATAGTAGAACATGTAAGTGCATTTAAATTTTGGTGAGATCAAATATGCTCCAAACCGAAGATGTTTAGTTCAATTCAAACCCGTCGCAAGACATGAGCATACTAAACCTTGTTTTATTTCTCGAAGTGTCTGTTTAGTGACTAGGCATTGACTTACACACAATATTATGAGTGTGATCAAAACTTGAAAATTATGTTTGATGTGTACAAGAATTCTAAGATTACATGTTTGCCATGATTGGTGTAGAACCATTAGAGTATTTATGACCATGTTGCAACGCATTTCCAATTACCTATTGTCTTAAGCAAAGATGGCTAACGTGGTGGAAAATCGCTAGATTGTACACTATAGAATAGATAGAGGTGTAAAAGAGACACAAAAAACACATGCTATTAGTCCTCAGAGGGGTTAGGAGGAGTGATAAAAATATCGGCGTATAGCGTTGGGTTGAAACTACAAATCATCGTGCTTGTGGCGACTATCAAAATGAAAATCGCCTCTCTTCGTGTCTTGTTTTCCCGTGGCAACGCACGGGCATCTGTACTATCATAGAAATTCCTTTTGTTTCCATTTGTTTGCAACAAGCATAATCAGACAATTTCCTACAAATATTCTTAGCAAGTTTAATGACGAAGCGTTCCCATATATTTCAACAATGTTGTTATATGTCCACACATAACTATCATCTACATGAAGCAGGATGTTGCTGGAAGCATACCAAGGAAACACCTCAGATGGTTCAAATGCATAAAAACACACCATAGAAAAGACAAGAAGCATATGAACATGAAAGATGTGCAGCACAATCTTATTCCAGACCACATTTTGTGCCTTGGCCATCATCTGCCTAATGCCATTGCAATAAGCAAAACTCTAATTCAGAGAAAACATAAGATCATTTGTGAGTGGCGTACATACAGACCGGCTTTACGATCTCAGTGAATCAAGAGGCATACTCATGATGAAATTGAAGAAAAAGAAATAGATTATATCCCATAGATGGAGAGGTTATTGGTGCACTTGTACATATGAATTGCATTCTTAAAGACTTCTTTGCCTTCAAGCATCCTACAGCAGCCCGGGCTTGTCCAAATGGACCTAATCATGAAGAGAGAACAAAACAAGGACAAGACATCAAATCAGACAAAAAGTCTGCATGCTCAATAATAGTAGAAAGTTTCAGTATCTACATTTGCTAGCTCCATTCAGTATCCAGAGCATAACTGTGCTACATATCCACAGAAATTGCCAGCTCCATGAAGCAGACACAAATATGCCTGTTTAGGTGTTCCCTATTTGCCTATGTATACCATGGAAAATACCTTAGTTCCCATTTGTTTGCAACAAGCATAACCAGACAATTTCTTCTAAATGTTGTTATATGTTGGAAGCAAACAAGTAGACACCAATAAGATGTTTCAAATGTTAGCTATTGGCACAAAACAAGGGAATCACCTCCCTTGGCAACAAACATTTGCAGACAACAAATTTCAAACCCAAATTTATAACAATGTATGTATTGAGAAGAATCCCCAGTATACAGAGTAAAATACACATCATCGTTGCGCAGCAGCTGAGTAAACCATCTCTGTACACTCGGAATCATCCTTGACTTTCACATCGCTGAAACGGAAGGTTTTGGCCAAGCTCTGCACGAGCTGATGATGGATCACCTCGTCAGGAGGGAGTTCCACTTTTGCCTCCTGACGCAGCGACGTGACATCCTTGTTGGCGATGCCGCATGGCACGATGTGCTTGAAGTAGCCCAAGTCGGGATCGATGTTGAAGGCGAGGCCATGGGAGGTGAACCCGGAGGAGATCCTGACCCCGATGGCCCCGATCTTCCTGTCCCCGACCCAGACGCCGGTGCAGCGGCCCCCCGGCCGCGCCTCGACGCCGTAGAGCGAGGCGACCTCGACCATGGCGGCCTCGAGCCCCTCCACGTACCTCCGCGCGCCGAGGCCGATGTCCCGGAGCGAGAGGATCGGGTAGAGCACGGCCTGGCGCGGGCCGCGGAAGGTGACGTCGCCGCACCGCTCCGTGCGGTGGAGCTCGGCGCCGAGGCGCCCCAGGCTGGACTCCGGCACCAGCAGGTTGTGGTCGGTGCGGCGCTTGCCGAAGGTGTAGGTCGGCGGGTGCTGCAGGGAGAGCACGAGGTCCGGGACCCGGCCGGCCCGCCGGTCGGCGACCAGCCGCTCCTGGAGCTTGAGGGCCTCGCCGTACTTGACCACCCCCAGCCTCCACGCCTCCAGCACCCTCCTCGCGCCACCGCCACTCATCTCCGCCGCTGGGTGGATTTCCCCTCGGCTTTGGTTACAAGTTAGACGCCGACCAAGTACTAGTGGATGGGCTTCTCGGCCCGGCCCACGGCCCACCAAGCATTCGTTCGCCACGTTTTCTTCCGTCGCCGCCCCACGCCACCGCCGCCAGCCCCCGATCTGCCCTTCCGCCCTTCGCGCGCCGCCCTCCGCTCGACGCCCCGGCACACCTCCACAGGAACCCTCCCTTGGTGAGCCGGCCCTTGTTCCCCTGTTTGTTCCCAGTATATTCATTGCAACTGCAGCAAATTTAGAGCTTGCTGTGTTTATGTGTTTCAGAGTCGATCTGACGATGGACGATTTCATAGTAGAAAATAGACGTTCAATCTTATTTGAAAGCTGTGTTGAAATAAATGCTGTTAAAGAAGTGAGTTGAGATAGTGTTGTACGGAGTATTGTTTTCTGTTCATCTGTTGTTGTTGAAACGTTGTGAAGAGATAAGGGCATATATGTCTTTCTTGAATGATGTTAGTCTCAGTTAGCCACTAGTGGTATGTTGGCTACAAAAAACCGAAGTGAGTGTTATTTTGGCAAGTTGTTTTCACTAGTGGTATTTTCGCATGTTTGATTTTCACTAGTGGTATTTTGGCTGTTCTCTCAAATTTCAGAGTTCATTGTGAATTATAATAAGTTCGTAAGACCATAGTTATATTCTACCTGATGTCGCAAGGTTGTCTAAATTTAAATGTACCTAGACAGTCTTTACTGTATAGATACATCTAACTTTAGATAAATTTTTGGCATTCTTTTATGAACGGAGGCAGTAGTTAAATTATATGCTACTACCCCAGTTCCAAAATATAAGTCTTTTTGGGTATGGAAAAGGTGATACTCCCTCGGCCTCAATGGAAGTGGCGCCATTGTTTTGCGTGCCTAAATTTTGACCACTAATTTGACCAGTTAAACATTTCTCGATTGTTACAAAAATCATGTCATTAGAAACTTTATTCAAATACAAATTTAATGGTATAACATGCATAACATATAATTCATGTTTGGTCGGTGAAATCAATGGTCAAACTTGAATCTCCAAAAACGTGTGTGCCACCTCCTTTGGGATAGAGGGAGTAACTCGGTAGTACATCACCATTGTCTTATTTGTGATATTTTTTTATAAAGGTGGACCACCCTACTTCAGAATCCTGGATCTGCTGCTGTTCCTCTCCTCGCCGCTTCTCCCAGCTCAAGATGGCAGTTTTCCCCGTGGGGACGGGTACCCGCGGGTAATTACCCGCTAAGAACCGGGGATGGGGAGCAAATTCGCCCCACGGGGACAGCGGGGCGGGTACCCGGTAACGAAACGGGGCGGGTACTCCACGGGGACCCGAAACCTCACCTGTCAGTGTAATAAGAGACCTCATATATATATATACTAGTAAAAATGCCCGTGCGTTGCCACGGGTCCTCAAATTTCATTTCTCAATGCACATATATAATTGACAACTCAGTATGAAAATTCAAAATAAATCAGGGATATCATAATGTACTACAACATGATAACACTGAATGCAATATAAGACAGCATTGTTGTGCATCTGAGTGGTTCCAAGTTATAGGTCTTCTTGTTTCTCTTCACGGTAAGCCCCAAGCTTGTGCTCTAGGCCGTTATAAATGTCAACTCAACAACCTCTCATTTTGGATGTACTATTGTCTCACAAAACATGGATGTTGCAAACACATGTAAAACCGAAGGAGTACTTCTTTTCTAATTAGTCCAAACAAACATAGATCGTAGTCTTCTGTGTCAAACAACAAAAGGGGCTTAGCAAATCTTCTGGCTGGGGTAAAAAATTCTATCGGCAGACCGGTGGTGTGGATGCTAACTTTTTTAGGCAGCAATTCCTTGACCGCTCCAAAAGAGGGTGACAATGGAAACCAAGAAAAGGGTGCGAAAAGAGGATAATATCGTTGACAACTCCTAAAGTTTCGTGCAAAAGCTGAGGAAATGGAGGGCATGTGGATCTTTCTACGAAGCCCTGAACACCAATAGATTGCACGTTTAGTTTACCACTGATACACGGTGCCGCTGACCGTAACCCTGCAACAATTTCGTGTACCGTCATATCAGGATCTAATTGTCTGGAGTGATGATATCCTTGTATTTTGACTGTGATAACAACACAATATGTCTTAACATGTTTTTGTACCATGCTTGAGAGCACTCATGAATCCTGTGAGAACATGCTAGTAACTCGTAACTCTAATGACGATAAAGTTAGCAAACATGGTTCCTCTCTGAACCCCTCTTTGTAGAAAGGCAATCATCATCAACAGCAAGATGCACTCAATGGCCTCGATGGTTCTTAGTTTCGACTGTTCATAGTTAAATGCTCTTGCTTTGCCTCAGGTCTTTTTTTTATCGCACATATAAACATAATAATTTATATATGCAATATAGAAAAATAATATTCCAAATACAGCTTGTTTAAAATGTAACCTAACAAGAAGCTATAATTCCATGTCCTATGCATAGAAAACAATGTGGGTCAACCAAATAAAATGTTCGGCTTTGATAAGGTTGTTCGATTTGTTTCTTGAATGAGCGTGGGGATTACACTAATTCTCATACGTTTTTCCACTTTTCAGTGAATATTTAATGTTCTTTTTTCTTGTTGCATATGTTCTTCTCTATGGTCACCTAGTGACCCACGCGAAGGGACACTTCTTCCTCATTTCTTCCGTCTCCTCCCCATCGGCTTGCGCTCTTCGTTCTATAGAAATTAACTTTCATATGCAAGCATTATCACTATCGGTCGCGTTGAATTTAGAATCCAATCATCTCTTATGTAATGCCATGCAGCAAGAATAGAAAAATAGTCAAGGCGCTATTAAGTTGAGCAAATAATCAGTTCACAATGATATGTGCAAATTTCGTTAAAACATCCCACTTTACAAATGTAATTTGAAAGCTAGTAACGAAGTCTACAACAAAGGAAGTGCCATATTTTCACAAGAATCTTGGCAGAATCATTTATGTTGGTTATTCAATGCAAAATAAGTTATAATAGTTGATATAGAATCAGAGACATAATTTGAAAAGGTTGGGGACATTGTCTTCGGCTTCATTTGCATGTTTTCTTTTTTGAGTAGAGAGAGCCTTTATATTATCACCGTACACTCGAGTTGATTTCACGTGTTACAAAATCCCAAACAACACCTGGAAAGTAATCAGTCCAAATACAGCTACTGGGCCGATCTATCCATTTTAGCTAGGTAATTGGCAACGTAATTGCTCTTTTGTCGAACATGGCCAACACTGTGGTCATCGAAATTCATCAGCAGCTTCTTGCTTCGTCATATGTTGCCCACTGCTTAGATCTGTCAGACGTGGATGAACGCAACAACGCCTTTGCAGCATTTGTGCAGTCCAACTCGACGACGATCTTCACATGCCCGCGTCCAGACAACATCCTGATGACCATCAGGGCAGCTTTAGCTTCAGCATCCTCCGCGTCCTTGCATGGCAGCATAGAAGAGCAAGCCGATCCTCGTGAAACTTAGCAAAATCAACTGGTTTACCAAACCAGAACAGTAATGCACATTCATATTATTGCTTTTGGGTAGCAAATCCAAGCATGCACATGTTCAAGGTAGATGACATAATTTCCATGTTCAGGTGTAACAAGAGTAAGAAAATAAAATCCAAGACTTCTCTTTTTCATTCAGACATAAGAAGTTCAGAACAATATGTAGCAAGTCCGAAGTCAAAGCGAAGTATCTACGAATCTTGAAATAGTAATTCTTGTTGCCTTCAGGCTAGTAGATAATCATATCAGCAGCCACTGCAATGTCATAAACTCATAATCCGTTTAGAACCATACTTGAATGTCTAAGGCTAGAATATCCTCAGAGTTAAGCTTGTTTCTGGAATTGCTAAAAAAAAATAAGACACCAGTGTGTGCATGAACCGACAAAAATAGATGTTAAGCTTAATTATATTGTCGTACACAAATATATTCACCACAATACCTATTTGGGAGTAATAGTATCTATCTAGGCAGATCAAGAATCCAATCATCCATGTATGCATGCACCAATTTCCATCTATTCATCATCAGGTATCTAAAGTATACAAACATTAATTATGCCGGCACATTAAAATGCCATCAGAATAAGAAAATAGTACATCAAGGTTCAAAATAAGATGAAACCTCATATTATTGAAATGTAATTCAATAAAAAACCTATAATTAACTTGCATGGGAAAAGCTCAAAAGTCATCTCTTTTTGTTAAAATAAAATGTGCTGCAGTCGCAGCACCATGATGGCATCCGACCTCGAATAGAAGTATTCTCCAGAAGCACTATAGTTATTACTCCAGACTACTCGTGGGTTCTAGAATTTTTCTTGTAAAAAATATCTTTCTAATATAATGAGCAGTGATCCGTGTGCATCCAAGAAAAGAAATATAATCTGAAACAAACAGAAGGAAAACTGTAGCAATAATCAAATTTCATATTCTTGTATGATCAGATTTGAGGTTAGGCTTACCAACTACACAACTTTTTTTTTTGACCTGAACTACACAACTTCAGAAAGGAGGAAAATAGACAGCATATAAAATTTTAAACAAAAGTGAAAGAAGACCTTACAAAACATGGAAACAATCATTACTACATTAATGCACAAACTTGCAACGGTATGCATCTCCTCAAGCAACAACCCATTATGATACTTCTCTGTTTCTGAGCCAAGTTAGTAAAATAACAACAGGAATAACCACAAATACATAGCTTTTCTTATGCACAGAATGTCTAAATATGAATGCTATTTGGTCCACCAATTTTTCTCCAAAACAATTACTTATACTAAATATAACCAATGTGTTAATGATAGTTCGATTGTCACTTCTAACCAGCACATTTGCCTCCAGAAATAACTAATATAGTAGGAAGGAATCTTTTTAAATTACTTGTACTTACAAGAATGCCACGAACATCCATGAAGGCGGGATGCATGGCGCCGTGGCTACGTGTCAGAGCCCTCGAATGTTTTCAAGGTCTGCAGTGGGCGGGAGGAGCTGGTGTCGTGGTCGGTCAACACTATGGTAGCCTCTCCTTCTGTGGCATACTCATGATATTTTCCCAGACCCCATTTTTCCACATGATATGCTAACAAAAACTGAAAATGCAATCACCCAACCATCAGGAAACGCTGTAGAGAGACAGTATTTAGCCAAAAGTATTAGTGAAACCTAGCAAAATCAGCTGGTTTACCAAACCAGAACAGTATACAATCAATGCACATTTGTATTGCTTTTGGGTAATAAATCGAAGCATGCACATGTTCAAGGTAGATGACATAATTTTCATGTTCAGGTGTAACAAGAGTAAGAAAATAAAATTCCAATTTTTACTTTAAATTGCAAATTACGTACTATATGAAAACCCAAATTAATGTAGTTTCAACAAACTAAGTGATAGTAAGAATTCTATACATAAACAAGGTACTCATTCTGTCTGTTAATAAAATCATGCCTTCTTAAATGTCCAAATAAAAAATAGTTAAAATTCCTAGCAGGCTAACTGCTTAACAGTATGTACCGTTTATAAATAGTAGTCAAACCCCAAATCTGATAAGGTCAAACATGTAGAAGAGAATTAAGAAGCAACATTACGTCTCATTACCCTATCCTGATGGTACTGTGACTTTGATATTCTAAAAAGACTGAGTGCGCTCCACGGAACCAAACCCAGCCTTACCGTCACCTACACGACATCTTCCCAACTCCTGCCGATTTTTTTCAGCCATCATTCCCTGCCAGGGCCGATTCCGAACGCTCCAGCCAAGATATCAACTTGACTTGCAAAAAACTGTTATCGGTAAAATTGAAGGAGATATATCTCTCACAAACCCTTAATGGTTCAAACCACAAGGGTTCTTGTTAAATTAACAGAATGTACCTTTTAATCACAAACAGTGAGACAGTGGTAATGAGTAATAGACAAAAACAGGGGTATTCGTTCTTTAAATTTACAATGGCACCTCTAAGAACTTTGCTTTATACGAAATAAGATTGGATATAAAAGTTACGACTCTTGTATTGAATAAAGTGACACGATCTGGCCTCCAATGGTAGGAATAAGAACGCTGCACATTGTTAGTAAATCCCGATAGAAGAGAACTGGACCATTTCTTTACCTTGAACAACTTTCAGGCCATAGGTTTGCATGATATAGGTGAAACCTGATTGACACACACCATTGTTTCACAATCTCGTAACTAAAAAATAAAAGAGGTTAAGATGTGGATACTTGTGTATTGTGGTTGATGCTATTTTCAGATAGCACATCTCAAGGCTTAATAGAAGCCCAATGGAAGCTGTAACGGCAATCATAGCAGTTTTGTACGAACCATTCTTTTACGAATTTCTTGAACATACTGCAAAATTATGGATTCTGGATTAGTAGTCATGAAAAAGGAATTATGTACTCGGTCTGAACTTCAATAGTTATATGGAGTATCTACACTATTATGGACCAATCCTGTACCCAGCGCAGCAACTATGCGAACCGAACCAAAGGCTACTACAAACACATGTGAAGTATGCGACTGGGTTCAAAGAAATTAGCAGAAAAATATGTGATCAGGCATAAACCGATGATGTATCTGAGCAGTAGAGCCACAACAGATCACACGAGTCACCAACAAAGCAATTATTTTCTTTTTGCGGGCAACCAGCAAAACAATCCAAGGAAGGTAGTGTTCCTCACCGGCAAAACAAATCAACCCAGGGACCGGATCGGGCAGATCTCCGGTCCGAGCAGCGCCAAGATGACCGGAATCCGATCGGCCCTCCTCACTCGTCTCCTGGGGCCAGACCACCCCGCGAGATCTGAGCAGTAGAGGCATACGGCGACGCGAATCGGGGCGACACCGGCCATGGCCCGGCTGCTCAAAATATAGGCGAGAATGGATGGGGGGGAGGTGCTTGCGTCTCCGGAATGGTCCGGCGGAGACGCCATTGTCGGAGACTCCCCCTCCACCTCCGAGACTCCACCCCCGAGACTCCCCCTCCACCTCCTCCCTGCCTGGTCTATCACACCAGCGCGGAATCGGCAGCAGGATCGGGATCTGTCCGGTCGCTCTCTCTCTCCCCGGAAAAAAATATACCTCGGGCCGACAGACGGGAGCGTGGCAGCGAACTTGCGGGTGGGCAAGGGCGCAACCGCGCGGGAGGCCAGCAGGGGTGGGGGGTGACTCGGGAGAGCCTCTGCTGGCACTTGATCTGAGGGAGGAGACCGGTGCACTGGAGGTCCTCCGAGCTCCGCAGGACTTGAAGCGGGAGGAGGCGGAGGGTGGTCGGCGGCTGGGGTCGTGGAACCGGGAGGAGGATGACGAGCTCAGAGGCGAGGGTTTCGGCTAGCTGGGCTTCGGCCCAGTTGAGCCCGTGCGGCACGAAAAAATGGTCGACAAAGCGAACGACGAAAAGGACGACCAAAGTAAAGGGAGAAGGGGGAACATGTTCCTTCTTTTTAAGTAGTAGAGATAGAGATAGAGATAGAGATAGAGATAGAGATAAGTAGTAGAGATAGTAGAGATAGAGATAAAAAAAAACCTAACTTCTCCAAACCGGCCACCCACTCCTCTTTCTCCCTCCCTCACTCAGCCGCCGCCCGCCGCCCGCCGCCCGCCGCCCCCCTGCTCATAACTCCCCAAATCGCGCGAGGGACACCGGACACCTAGCGCTAGCGGTAGCACTCCGGCCATCTCCGGACCTCGCTGGCTCGCTGACCGCATCGGCAAGGAGTCGCCCACATCGGCAAGGAGCTCATCGCCCGCATCGGCGCGTCGTTCTGCAACTGCTCATCGCCGGCATCGCGGCGCATCACCTCGTCGCCGGCACCGCGCGCACCGCATCCCCTCGTCACTGGCGCCGCACCGCGCGCACACATCCTCTCGTCACTGGCGCCGCCGCGCATCCCCGTGGGGAACCCGACGGGGGCCGGGGGCCGTTTCCTCCCCGATAGGCTGGCGGGGACTTGCGGGGACGGGGACCGGCGGGGATCGGGGCGGGGACGGTGGAGGACCTTGACTCCCAGCGTGGCTGTACCTGACGCCGCCGGCCCGCCTTCTTGCGCTCTCTCGCCCGGGTGACCCTTCGTGCCTAATTAATGGCAGTGACGGGGTTTATGGAGCTCGCACTTGACCAGGTATGGCTCAAATCCTGCTTGTCGTACGAGTAAAACATCTGCCCAACCAATGTAAGTGTGGTGGAGCCTGTCGCTGATGTTGACAGGGATCCTCCATCCTCGCTGCAAGCTCAACTGATCCTGGACGTCGGTATGGTGGCCCCAGGTCGATTTGTGGCTTTGATCCCTACCATAGGTGTGGCTGGCGGATTTGCCAATGGGTAATCGGGGTGTTCCCCTAATTAAATGATTTTTCGTTCTCCCTACAGCTAGTTTGACAGCTGTCAACTCTCTCAAATTTTGGTAGATTAGCTCAATCCTAAGGTCATCCTTTAGATTAGTAATCGGTAGACGTTATTGAGATTAATTCCGGGATAGTTGAACCCGATATATGCCAATTAATGTTGCAACAAAGCATGAAGGATTTCCAAATAAAACTACCGAGTAGTGTGTGTTTTAGTAACAGCAGGAGAATGCTTTAGTCATTTATCAATGGAGAATTTAGGGTTGTTTACAAAAAAGAGAAAAACTAGAGGTCAGTCGCCTATGAAATAAAAGAGAAGGAAAGCTCAGCTTGGATCATCAAAGGGGAAATAAAAGAGAGGGGTAGGTGCTCCTGCCAGGCACCAGGCTGCCTCCTCTTCCTTAATTAAAGTTGATAGTGCTTGCGCTGTAATACCGTTTCTGCTGAAGAAGCTGATGAGTTTGTTCTTTTCGAAATCCCAGCAAACAAGGGAGGAGATAGTATGCGCTGTTTTTCTTTGGGCCGAAGTGCCCTTGTTAGCCAAGTTCGTGAAGGTATCCTTGAAGCATGCTGCATCGTCACACCCGCATTCTGGGTTTGAATTTGTAGCCTGGAACTTGCTAGCAGCGTCTACCCATATTGCCTTGTTTCATGGACAATCCATGAGGATGTGCTTTGGGGTTCCAGTTTTCTAACGCACATCAGGCAGAAGTACTCATTTCCCCTTTGACACATGAGTAATTTGTCGGCCATGAGAACCTGGTCTAGAAGCAGTGTCTATGTGAAGAATTTGCATTTAGCAGGTGCCCATTTTTCTCCAACATGACTTTTTGAAGTTGATTTTGTCGATATGTAGAATATGGCATAATAACTGGATGTGGCCGAACAGGAATCAGACTTGCCAAAGTGAGACCCCACCAGCGGCCAAGATCCACTTCCGATAGCACATTACATTGCCTATAGTTCAAGGATGGTTGTGTACTGTCGTTGTCATCGAGACACCAGCGGCCAAGATCCACCCAACTCAGGCCTCGTTCGGTTACAGGGGGCGAATCCCGCGGTGGATTGAATCGCTTGTGAATCGGGTGAACCCGCACCGGCCACCCAAACCCCCGCTAATCCCTTCCGTATAATCCTCCTACTTTTCTGCCGTTCGGTTAATACCTGCTGACGCTAGGCTTGGTTAATCCCTGCTCACGCTAGGCAGGGTTGCGCTTTGCAACCTTAATGCTAGGCTTGGTCCGTTGGTTTCACAGGAAAATGTGGGCAATCGCACATTAGCATGCATGAGTTACTTTACTACCGTGCCTTTCCACTAATCCATCAGCATACAAATTACACTTCTATTTTTCTTAAAATACAGTAAATTCGAATATTTCGTCATCATACAGACGCAAATGTTCTCTTTTCTTTTATATGAGCTGAAAGGATGAATCTGAACAGAGAAAAAACAAGAAAATGCCAGAAACCACATCCTTAACCTGACGAAGGAAGCAGCGAGGAGTATACTCACGAAGGTTCGTCGATGAAATCAAAGGCACTCACATGTCATATACTCATAAACATGAATGCTGATGACTAATTTGAAGTAACACACAAATTCCATGGCTCATTGAGTCCACGGTATAGCATTCATCTTCCCAGTTCATCACAAAATCAAGAAAAAAACATCACTCCTAATTAGCAAATAGACACTGCCGGTTCCTAAGTGGCAAGGCACAATCACAAATCCATGGCACTCGCGTGCACCACCTCAATACCAGATCCTACCATCAGTGTACTTCAAGCCCTGCCAAAGAATGAAATTATCAATTAGCTGTGCTGAGTTGTCAACCTGACCAACCTGCAGTTTCTCAACAGATGAATATTGCTGCACACATAAAAATTCTGTAATTGTAAGAGCAAGGTTGCGATGCCGACACATGAGCCACAAGAAGAATCAAGGTTGCATATGTCAAACTGATTTCACCGCAGCTTGTAGATGTAGTTGGCAATGCCACTCAGATGCCAGACAACATTTAATATTATGGACAATGGAATACAAAAAAATCTGCATCCACGGATGAATATCGCTTCCTATCAATCTTGGCATACATGAGATTAAACTGTATAAGTGAGAGACTGCAGCTACTTGCAAGGTATTGTAGCAACAATCCAGTTCTATAGATAGCATGTCTATGATAGCTTCCCCGCAACCACCTGCATGTAATTTTGTGATCTTGTTAAAATGATATTCCATTTGCAGACCACATAAATTCATTTGAAGGCCACATAAAAAAACAGAGTTTGGATGGAAAAATGGCATCCGAGAGGCTTGTTCAGGATATGGTCCATTTGAATGCACATTATGCTCTATTTTCTCAAGATAATTGAACTGATTTTACCTTCAGAAAGAAACTGATGACGAAATAATTCTCGGGTTACTTCTTCAATCAGAAAACTCGACAAATGAAATTAGTAGTAATATAATATGCAAATCTTAAACAGATGACATTAGCAATTTATTAACATGGTTTTGGTGCTGCCAGATGCAGCCAATCATGTAATCCTAATCTTTAACTAACAGTACCGGGGCAACATATACCTGGAGTTGGCAATCCTGGTAAGAGGAATTATGTTGTAGAAGTTATTGATGGTCCGATGGAAAGTGTCACCACTGCGCCAAACTGAACATGAACAAATAAAAACGAGTAAACGTGGGGTTTTAATTGTTATTGTCAAAAGAGTTGACTAAAATAGTTGTAGTCTGATTCTGATAGACAGTTTACTGAAACAGCGGTGGCCTGAAACTGTTGCTAATCTGCTGCTATTAGAACTTGGGACATGCCTGAAACTATTGTAGTCTTGCAGATAAGTAAAATAGTTGAATAGAAACAATAACTATTGTAGTCTTGTGGATTATAATTCTGTAGCTTTATAAACCACATGCTTGCAGTCAAACTTGATATAGAACTTGTTGGTTTAGATAGATCAGTTCCTCCATTTGGTACTATTTTCCACTAGTAAATAATATTTCTTGAGTAAACCTTGTAGAGTTAATAAAAGCTACTTTACACACATAATATTGGTTATGCAAAATGATGTTGGTTTAGATTTGTGGAGTGTTATTTTAGCAGAGTGCCAATCTGACTGTTCAGGTAAAAAGTAGGTGCCCTGTAGATTTACCAGTCTCTGTACACATGCTTGGATTATTGATCTGCTGTCGTTGTGTTGTGCTAATCCTACCATTTCCCAAATCGCAAGAACATCCTAGCGCCCTGACCCTTCCTACACTAGCAAGCCCTAACAGTACAAGAGGGGAAGGGGAGGACGAGGAGGAGATGATCTTACCTTCTACCAGCCGGCGTTGGAGGCGGGAAGGGGGAGATGACGGGGATCTTGAGCTTCCGTCGGCAAGGTCTTCGGTCGGTCTCCATGGCGGCGTTAGCGTCGAGGATCTCCTCTCCTCCAGCCGTCCACCGTTGAGCCGCCGCCGCCATCCCCTCCGGTCGAGCTGCCGTCGCCATCCCCTCCGGTAGAGCCGCTGACGCGAGAGCCGAGAGGAAGGAAACTCGTATCGCTCGCACGTGTCGCTCGCGTCGGTCGGGATGAAATCCAGGGGCGTCTACCCTTGTGTATCTCCGCAAACCGGTCTAACGTAGAGGTTTCGGCCAAAATCGGGCGGTGCTGAAAACCGGCGCGGTTTAACCGAACGCTTCCTAGGCGCGGGCCGGTATTTAACACCCGGGGGCCCAACACCGGTGGAACCACGCGGATTTTGGCCCGATACCGTCCCGGTCGGGAGCAACCGAACAAGGCCTCAGTGGGTTTGGATTCTTTCTCCTTGTGGCGGTGGCAGCTTTCGGCGGTGTTCAGAGTCATCGGCTCTCTGTATTGTGTCCTTTGTGCTTCTTTGAAGCCTAGTGGGAATCATGTGCTCTTCGTTTATGTGGGACATACCAGATCTGGTCTGCTCGAGGACATCTTCTCACGGTTGCCTCAAATGTTCGTTGGTTTATGGGTGTTTGGGATAATGAGCTCATTTGTTGCATTCACTGTGTTGTTGGTGAGCGTGCTGCTCCTGGCCTAGTTTAGCTACGCAGGTTGAGCCAGTTTTGCCTGTTTTCTACTTTTTTCTCATAAACCTGTCAATTATTTCGATTTGTGGAGAGGCAGAGCTACTGCTAGTTGCTTCAATAAAAAAAAATTGGGTTTGTTTTTGTAGGCCAAGCTTGCGCTGGACAACCTCGAAGTTCCTGTAGGGTATGCTCCAGTTTCCCTTGAATATTGTTACAGTTCACTAGGTGAATATGTAGTTCCTAACATGCTAACCATATTGTTCTGTCCCTATCAAGATAGATGTGTGATTGTGGAGAATGGGAAGGTTATTTCATCTGGTAGCAACAAGACCAATGCCACCCGAAACGTATGCTATTCTTATCGGTGCTGGATATTTGAATGTTTTCCCGTCTTTTCCTCTCTAAAAGAGATAATCTCAATTTTAAGGCTACCAGACATGCTGAGATGGAAGCAATCGATGTCCTTCTCCGTGAGTGGCAGAGTATTGGCCTTGACCAGCCACTAGTTGCGGAGAAGTTCGCAGGATGCGACCTCTATGTCACGTGTGAGCCCTGCATAATGTGTGCTTCAGCATTAGCAATACTAGGTCTGAATACCTTGATTGTTCTATTTTTCTTGTCAAAACTATATATTAAACAGTAATAAGAATTTCTTTCTTTTGGTTAGGAATAAGGGAAGTATACTTCGGTTGTGCGAATGATAAATTCGGAGGATGTGGATCAGTCATGTCATTGCATGAGAGTTCTTCGTCAGATGATTTGACAGGGTGAGGGAAATATCAGCAGAAAACTGGAGGTTATCTGCTCATGAGATCAAATACCTTGAGTGCTAACACTTTTCTGCCAGAATTTCAATATGCTGAATGATGTGTCATGACAAAGTTGGGCTTGAATAATCTTCCTTTTTTTTTCTTTCTTGCATGCATGCCATACATGGTTTTTGAGTTCTCGTAAATTCTTGTAACCTGAATTACGTTAGTTATTAGGTTATTCACGGATTGTGCAGCTAACATGGTCTTACATGTTTCTTTTGCTAGGAGGCAAGATACCAGACCAAGAGGTTTTAAATGTACCGGGGGGATAATGGCAGAAGAGGCAGTAGCTCTTTTCAGGAATTTCTATTTCTATGAACAAGGAAACCCGAATGGTTTGTTCTTTTGCACGTTAGAATTCTCAGTTCTGTGCTAAAATGTTGCTTAAAATTCAAAATCTACCGGTTTGTTCTTTTGCACGTTAGAATTCTCAGTTCTGTGCTAAAATGTTGCTTAAAATTCAAAATCTACCGGTTCTGTTATAACGTAGTTGGGATCTCAGCAGTTAGCACTTAGCTATATAGATCTAATCACTGAGATTTCATTTTCAGTTTGATTTGAAAAACTGACGTTGAGGATTAGTAACATAAAAGCATCAAACATGCTTTTGCCATGTCATTTAATGTTCTATATGATGACGATGAATTTCTCCCTTGCATTTCAGCGCCGAAGCCTCACAGACCTGTCCGGGTAGATCAGCAATGACCTGTAATACAAGCATGACGAGGAAGATCACAGGGATTTTAGATTTAATTAAGTGATGGAAATCTGCTTAAGGTTTGGGACATGATTTGAGCTGAGCACTGCTGCCATTACATAGTATCATTGTGTTCTTTGCAATAAGCTATGTGCTGAAACTTACTGCAGCATCTGTTTATGGGTCTGCTATTGTTATTTGCAGATCTACAGGCTACAGGTCAGGCGATTCAAGATTTTTTTTTTGTTCCATTGTTGATTACCTTGTGTTCACCCAAAAATTTACCCTTGTGCGGTTGCAGATATCCATCATTTGCAACCTTGAAAGTCTGAAAGACATTTGATTTCTCTTTTATGGGCCAATTTACTTGTGCAATTTCTTTTTATATGCTACTGCTTTTTATATGTAACTCACTTCATAGCTTTTTTTTTTTTAGACAAAAAGGGGCAAAGCCCCCTGGTTCCATTGAGATGCAACCAACAGTATCACAAGAGAAACGAGCTGTGTACTCGTCCAATATCAGGCTTACAACCCAGACTAGGTTCAAAACTAGGATAGTCTAGCCTAAAAAAAGAAAAGTAATAGCAACAGGAGAACGACCCGCGAAGATGGATCAACGAAGACGAATATCAGTTCATAGCTTTATTTATCCTTGCGACATATTTCTGTTGCCTACCTTGATGCAAATCAAGCTACTCGCGATTTGTTTGACTGAACGTAAGAAGTATAAATTGAGTCACTTTGAGTACAACTTGCAACTTTGGCAGTAATTATCGTTTCATCATTTCTTTTGACAGCATAACAACTGTCATGTTATGCTATTTTGGGCAGACGATAAAAGACAGACGTTCCTATATGGCACCGGAATTCCTAACGCCAGATACAAATTATCCGGCAAAGTACTTCTGGTACAATTACCTCTTTTACTCTCTTGTGAAACCAGAGTCTGATTTGATTTCGTGTGCAGTTGATGTCGTGTGATGGACAACTATACGAGAATGTCAATTATATGACCTACTTGTCTTTTGTTGTACATAGATGGACCTCAGTAGGTTAATCGAGTATTTCTACGAGAACGTGGCCAACTAGTCTTTTCCAACTTTGGGCAGTAAGGGTGCGTTTGGTTTGGTTCCCCCAAGTAGCCACGCCAAAAGATTGGCTGCCCATCAAGCATTGGTCATTGTTTGGTTTGTAGCCAAAATTTTAGCTCCCAATAGATATCCAGCCCTCCCACTCACAAATTCTTGCAAATAATTGGCCAAATGTTTGGCTAAGGAATTCTTGACCAAAAAAATGGCAGCTAACTCTTGCCAAATATTTGGTAGGGCTGTTGTGGGCGGAAATTCAATTCGGCTCCCGGGTGCATATGCTCCTTCTACCAAAATATTATATTTCGAAATATTGAAAAAAATTGACAATTTTTTTACATGTTCTTCATTTCCATAATATAGGTGTGTTTGTCAAGTTTCGCGAGGAATCAATATTTTTTGTGGTCTATGTAAAAAAAGAGAGAATTTATTTTCTGAAAAGCCTTATTTTTAGCATTGAATTTTGTCTTTTTACACACGCCACACGAGCGTGTAGCACGTGAAGACGTACATGCGAATTTTTCGTTTTCATTTTTTTGAAATTTCAAAATACGTGTAACATGCAATTCCAAATAAAGGGAGCATATGCTCTCCTGTGCCAAAACACTGCTCCCGTCTTAATACAGTATTATGTTTAACCCATTTTTGATATATAAAAGTTGTAGCAATATATGGAGTTGTATTTTTCTGCAGAACACTTTTCACCATAAATATTCTAGATTGCACTCGTTTTTTTCACATACAGTTTCAATGTTTTATCCTCTATAATCACCAAAATTGGCTAAAATTCATGACGTGTCTAAGTGGTCGAACAATTCGCGTTTTGATGTTGTTGCTTTTCTTAACAAGTTCTGTCCTTTTTTGTTTTGTGCATTCTTTTGAGTTTCAACTTGATTCTTTTTGGGTCTTTTGAGATTTGGGGAATGTAAATCAGGAAATAAACTTGTTGGACACTTCAAATAAAAAAAAAAGAATTTTATGGCAGTTTGTATTGCATCTTTTGTACCACTAATGTCACCCCATAGAAAAAAAATGGAAAGAGAGTTATGTGTTGAAGTTTTTTAACAGTGAATAGAAGAACATTACACTATGAGCTATCCAAGAATGGTGAAAGCCATAAGCTTGGAGATGTCAAGGCACCCCACTAGACCTATCAAAATCCTGCTTTGCAAACCACAACTTTGTTTTTTGAGCAACAAAAAATTGTCCTTTAAACTTGGAGCGCATATAGTTTTTGATTTGTTTTTGCATTAATAATAATGAGACCACCACCTTAAAGTTTTGTAATGATAGTATAGGAGAGATACTGGAATGAAATCAGGTTAAAATTGGATGCTTCTAAAAGAAAAACGAAGGGAAATAAAATTGTCAAAAAACTTGTGTATAAGGCTCATGTTTCATGTGCTTTGATGAATTCTAATTTTCTCGTGCCATATTTAGTGATATATTTTATTCACTCGCATAAATGGTTAACTATATATTACTTTGTTTATTAAGAAATGTGCAGCACTATGGACACTTATACATGCTTGTAATAGTAAAACTTCCTCCTTAGAGCCTCAAAATAAAGTAAAAGTGTAAGCAAAGACTTGTGGATCGAAAATCCATTAGCCAAAAATTCTCCAGCAAATCTCCACCATATCTTCCTATGTAGCAAAATGCTATTCCAAGTATAGTACATGTGCCATAACTTCCTATGTAGCAAAATTCTATTCCAAATATGAAGTCGCCTACAAGAGTTATGTCTTATGTATCCCACTTTAGAAGTTTGAATTGTTTGTGCTAGTCAGTAGACTTGTTAAGATATGGTACTAGTGGGAGTGAGTTTTTATTTGTATATTTAGTTAATTAATTGTGAAAGCTCTTACTCTAGTTCATTTAGTTAACCGAGTCTTGCCTTGAAAATAATATTGCCAAACAAGTATAACAAGAAGAAGTCTAAAATTATGACTTGTATGATGACCCATTGTCTTAAGGGTTTAACTTTAAAGATACTTAACTCCATAGATGTTGGATAAACTTGATAGCACTCTTGATAGGAGTTGCTCGATGGAATTGAAATTTAGTGAGACACATGCCAAAATGTAAGGTTGTGAATAAATATGAGATATTTCTTTACGCGTGTCAACATATGCATTAATATATGATATTGCTTTACGCGTGTCAACATGACTGTTGTACACACTCTTGGGATACTGGTACCACTGGCCCCATGATTGTCACAATCCCTACTAAAAGGTCACTCATGACTTTTGCTTGGAAAAGGGATCCGAAAGATATCAGTTCTCAAGTCTTGGCATGGACTCGCTACTATTAAATGAATATTCTTGAAAGACAATAAATGGATAGTAAAGTGTTTTGATAGCCTTGATCAATTTATGTGGGCGTAATTAAGATACTTCATTGCTTATACCTCTTTTGACATGAATGCTCATACTTAATTTGATGGTAATAAAAATTCCAGTGTTCCTTGGCAAACTGAGAGTTAACTACTTCAGCTAGAGTGATTGTTTACACAACTAGCTATTCATACTTATAATCTTTATTGTGATTGTCTCGAGTTACCAATGCTTGTATTATATTCTTGGCACTTCTCTAACTATGCTAACCTTTCAAATGGAAGAAGTGCTGGACTCAAAAGGCTACCACCTGTAAGTGATTTTGCTTTCTCGTTATTTTGGTTTAAACGTCAAGTTCCTTATAGTTCTTTGTTTCTTGCTCGGGGATCAAGTTTAAGCTTGGGAAAGTTGATGGATGTGAAATACGCCACTTATTCTCGCGTTTAAACCCTTAGCTAAGTCAAGGAATTGACTATGTTTGACTCTCAACTTGCCACTAATGACTAATTAATGCAAAGATGTGCAATATCTTCTATTTTTTGATGTTGTGCAGGAAATCGCGTCATAATGACAAATGGATCTGCAATTACTGAAGAAAATCACGTTAGGAGCATGACAAATTTGACTGCGCTCGAAGAGACGGTTCTAGGGGCTTTAATGGGCATTGGTACGGGCAAGCCCTACCGTGCGCCGTTGCATTCCCGAGATCAAACCCTATAAGTTTCGTGAAGGGACCAATGCCAAAAAGTAAGTCATTCGTCGCCAAACAGAGCCGTCATCCACCAGATTCATCTGCACCCCACCTAAGGAGATCCACCACTGTAGTCCATCCATTCCATCTCCCTTCTCCTCCATAGCCATAGCCATCACCATTGTAATAGAGATCTCCTTGAGAATTGATGACCATTGTAAGAATATTATGATTTCAATTTAAGTATGCAAGTTGGGTGAATCATCGCAACGTTTATGTGTATCTAATCTTATTATATGTGTAAGGATTGAATAGGAGTTTTGCAATCTTGTATTCTTGTTTCTTTGCCTCGTATCGGTGATCTGCAAGTATCCATATCATTCGATTCGATCAAGGGAAGAGGTGAGATGAGTGAAAAACGGTGTGCTACCTCGAAACCTCAGTGACAGAAAGGGGAAAGTAACGGTACATGTTTAGCGATTCATTCGATATTATGGCACAATCATCTAGTTTAAAGCTTTCGTCTGTATTAATTTACTTAATAACTATTGTTGCTTGCGGTTGTAAGGACAATGGTTGGATCAAGAGGCTCTTGTCACCTCTGGCTTTAGAGGCAAGAGTATTTACGGATGTACTACTCACAAATCTCTTATTGCTATTTTATTTGTTACAAGTATGTGCTTCAATTATATATATGTATGCATAGCTGCCGGAGAAACCTTAACCCTGACTTATTTCCATCATTGAATACAACCCCCTTAAAAATAAACTAGATCGGTCCGGTAAACTGAAGGTAAAATACACTAGCAAGTCTTGTAGACGTTTTCTTTACATCATTTTAGCAGTGCTTCCCAAGATTCGATTAAACCTAGATCTTTTAGGGAAACAATCTTATCATACTACAATCCGTAATCTGGATCGAAGGTATCACCCATCAACTTTATGTTTATGATCACATCATACAAATGTAAGATTGAAGGTCTCTCTCTGGTTTAGTTTATTAGTCTTGTATGTGTCACTAGATCGTAAACTTGACCTGTATAATATAATATAACACAAAGTTATAGCATTATACAATATAAAATATAAAGTTCAATAATGATATTTTCTAAATATATATAGCTTATATTAAGTTCATCAAATGGATGACCTAGAAATACATGTATGGATAGCAAAACCGATGGAGTATTAATTTAATCCTTTAGAGCGACACATCAAGTGCCCATTTACGATGGCATGAATGTATTTTTATTAAGCTAGCTTTTCTTGATAGATTTTCCTTATTATACTCATGTGTTCAGCAAGTTGAAAGAACATTTCATGATCTCTGAGTTTTGTGTGTTTGTTAACAACACCGGTGACAATTTAACTATGTGCTAAGTGGATTACAGATATAAAAAAGATACCACGGGTAAATCTCGACCCACTCAAAAAGGAAGAAAAGAAGAAGAAGAAGCTGAAGTCTGTCCCTGGCCGGCACTGCCGGTGGGTGCACCCCGGCACTGCCGGTGGTTGCAGGCCGGCACTGCCGGTGGCTGCACCCCGGCACTGCCGGCGATTCTGGCCCGGCACTGCCGGCCTGCCTGTCGACCTGCTGATTCAGAAAGTTGGCCGGCACTGCCGGCGTCTCAAGGCCGGCACTTCCAGCGATTCTCCTCCAACGGGCAGAAAAGTTGGTGGGGAATAAATAGCCCCCTTCCCCTACCTTGGAAGGGTGCTCAAACCCTAAGATCTTCATCCACCATTGCTGAGCCACCGAGAACACCAAAATAGCCAGATCTCCTCCCTCAACCACCCAAATCCCTTGTGCTTTGGAGAATCGAAGGAGAAGACCCCGATCTACATCCTCACCGAAGCGTTTTTCATTTCCCCCTCATATGCTTGAGGGCCCTCTTGCTAGTGTATAAGAAACTTCCAAACAAGGAACAAAAATATAGAATAAATGTTTTGATAGAATTTACACCGACGAAATGATATGCATGATCTCTTCTACTTTTCCAATATAAAAAGTGAAAAAAATCCTTTTTTTTCTTTTTCCTGGAAGTTTTGCAATCAAGCCCCCTAAAGTTGGTACGTATTGCGCCTAGAAGGTCCACTTCCCGATCTTGACGCGGACTCTGACCGTGCACGAGTGCGCGGCGGTGCTCACCGTCGCGGTGGTCGTCTTGGCGGTGTCCAGCGCGGGGGCCGGCGCAAGTGCGGTGCCGTTCTTCCCCTTGACCTTCTTCGGTGCCGGGGGAGGCGTGGGCGGCGTCACCTTGATGCCGTCGCAGCGCACCTGGATGTCCATCTTCTTGGTCTTGAGGCTGCCGACCTTGACGCCGGCGCGCGTGTCGGCGTCCACGGAGACGGAGAAGGCGCCGGACTTCTTGAGGTCGGAGCCGGCGCCGCTGGGGTCGACGGTGACGGCGGCGGCGGCGATGGTGGCGGTGAAGATGGTGGTGTTGCCAGCCTGGTGCGCGAACCCGGGGACCGTGACGTCCCCGAGCGGGACGTCGTTGGCGGAGGTGGCGGCGGAGAAGGAGAAGTCGTCGTAGAAGTAGACGAGCTTCTTGTTGGGGTTCTTGGCGGTGACGGTGAGCTGGATGGTGTCGGTGAGCACGGGACTAACCTATTAATAGTTGCAAAAGTGCACAAGTTCTTGGTTTCAACTTTGTTGTGCAGGAAATAGGCAAATATGGAAGGAAATAGCTCATTATGGTGAAATCTGGAATTTCCCGGAATCTGTCCCTGCTGAACACTTTTCAAAGATCGCTTCAAAACTCCATCAAAACGACGTCCAATGGAAAACTCGTAAACTACAAAGTTGTATAGAATTTCAAACGGAACAATTTGGACATCTTATTCGTCCAGAACGGACAACGGATGCATCCGGCAGAGCAGAATTACTGCGGAGGTTCGTGCAGTCTCGGGACTCCGAAAGTTGGTAACGTATTTGACACAAACTCTTTCCATACCTGGATATTTCGGCCCAGCCACGAGTTGTGAGGCTCATGAAGGACAGAGGGAGTCCTAGGAAGGTTCTAGAGGTGCCCAAGAACCCTTGAATCAAAGGGGCATCCATCCCATGGCCTAGATTGCATCTCCAACACTATATATTGCTGGGAAACCCTATTTTTGGAGGCCCCCAAGCATTGTCACGAAAATCCTCCAGCAGCCAAGGAGGGGGAAACACTCATCTACACCAGAACCAACTCAAGAAAGAAGAAGGCTAAGGGCGGCGCTCCCCCATGATGCCGGCGGCGGGCCCCGCGCCGCCGCGCGCCGCCACGCCTCCGCCTCCCGGCGCTCCTCGCTGAGCCCTCCAACGTCTTCACTGCCATCTCCATCACCAACTCCTCATTGTATTCAGTGGTCCATCCTCTCACAAACCTCTGTACCGCCCTATGTAAACATGGTGTTTGACGCTATAGGTTATAATCCTATGATCTATGTCATGTTGCCATAGTTTATTTGTTCTTTGATTGATTGGTTGTTTCTCTTTGGTTCATTAGAGTTGTATGTTGATATGTTACTGTCCTTGGTGCCCATTATATTTGTGCGCGCATGGATCAAGCACCATAGGGTTGGTAGTACTTGTATACTAGAAGGGGGAAGTTTTGCCGGAGTGACAGAAACCTGAGGACGCGAACCGGATAGTTGCTTGTATGGGAGTAAGAGGACCATTTACTTAAGGCTATGGTTGGGGAAACCTTAATGCTTGCTAGTATTTACGGATGTTTGCTAGCAAGCCAATCATATAGTACTTGTAATCCCGGAGGGAGAGCATGTATATTTAGCCTCTCCTACATAGAAAGCTGCATCGAAGACATTGAATCCAAGATCTTCACTAATTGATCTTGGACAAAGCCGCCACTATTACCACCGCCTTTCCACACTCATGGTACTGTTAGTATAGTTTGTTTTATTGCTACAGCACTAACACTTATTCCGTGTATTTTATTGTTCTGCAAAGTCACCTCTCATACCCGTTATCGCTCTAGTTTTATTTCCTAGATATTGCAAACGCTTCGTGTGCGTAGAGTTGTATCAGTGGTTGATAGAACTTGAGAGAATGTTTATCCTACCTTTAGCTTCTCGTTGGGTTCGACACTCTTACTTATCGAAAAGGCTACAAACGATCCCCTATACTTGTGGGATATCACTCACCAAGATAAGCTTTCCTTCCAACCAAGCCGGAGAGAAGACGTTGTGCCTACTATGGGAGGAGCAGACACGGGACACTTCAACAAAGCTGAAGAAGATTATCCTCTCAGAGAACTGCGCCAAAACGACATTGTCATCCTCGCGACACAAGGTCGATGTCCTCAATATTGTCAAGCTCTCGGGGCCGCCGCCCCGACATCCAACTAACCCACCACGCCCGGCGCAGAGACCACCAACACCACCTTCCGGGACAACCATCCCGACACAGCACCACTCGCACTCGGAGCCACGACGCCGCACGACTCGGCAACCCGCAGCCCAAGCTGCACAGATTACACCGCTCGCAGACCACGGACATCACACAATCATCCGGGGCCGCCGCCCCGACATACAAACCGACCGTCCCCTCTAGGACGCATCAGGATGAGCCGACAACCCTGCCGCCCTCGCGGCCAAGCCAAGCCGTGACAAGCCCCAACCACACACCATATAGTTGCAGCCGCACTGCCCTCCCGGGCCGCCACCCAGGCGCACCACATCCTGTTCGAGGCCGCCGCCTCGACATCCTCAATCCCTGCTGGCACGATGACATTGGACGACAAACAAAGTACCGCTGCCAACAAGGTTGTGCTCTCCAAGACGACGCCTCCAAGGAGGAAGCGACGGAGACCGACGCCGCCACTCGCTCCGGCCCAGGCAGGAACTTGGGTTTTCACCTGAAGAGCACGATACCTTTGTGGCAAGGGAGGTAGGATCCCCACGGCGATGCCTCCAAGGAGGGGCACGACATCCAGGGACACCGCCAACGCCGGCACCGACCCAAGTCGGAGTTGAGTTTTCACTCGGACTTCGTCTCCTGAACCGGGACAGCCGGAGATACACAGGCCACCAGGAGCCACCTCGTGCCAGCCACCACCGCACACCCACAGCAGCACCCGCG
Source organism: Lolium multiflorum (assembly GCA_030979885.1). Lineage (NCBI taxonomy): Eukaryota > Viridiplantae > Streptophyta > Magnoliopsida > Poales > Poaceae > Lolium > Lolium multiflorum. The sequence continues at coordinate 61,524,837 of CM061747.1, read as the reverse complement.
ACGTCCCCCGCGCCCCGACGCGCGCTTCCGAGGGCCTCCGCACCAGCGCCTCGCCCCAGGCCCGCACCGGCCCGCGCGGGCCAGATCCGGCCCGGCCGAACACATGCTGCACCGCCCCGAGCAGCCGAAGCGCCTCCGTGCGCCGGTCTCCTGCCACCGCACCCCGGCCACCCGAGCAGCGCACCGCGCCGCCACGCAAGCCCACAGCTCCGGCGCCCCACGCTGCCTGCGGAGCCCCACAAGCCCCCGTTCGCGGGGAGGGGGGGGGGGTGAGAAGAAAGAAAAAACCGCCCCGCCCCCACCTTCCCTGCACGGCTTTGCCGGCCCCCTCCGGCGGCGGCGCTGCGATGAGGCCCTATGGTGGAGGCTAAGAGGGGGTGGCGGCTAGGGTTCCCCCGGTACCGCCCGAGGAGGGCGACGCGGGGGTTGTCTCCTAATCTTTGATACTTCTGAATCACCGGGTTTTCCTAGGCCTAGTAAGTGACATAATCACTAGAGGAAGATAGGGATAAGAGAGCGTGTTGTCTACGCATCTATTTTGTTCAAACCCAAACCCCGCCCAACCGGATGAGCCCTGAGAAGGCTCATGATGTCGCCGATACGGTTTCTTACTCCTCTATCTGTATGAATGAACTGCAACGTCGTTCTTTGATTTTTGTTTGTTTGGGCCAGTTATGCATAATTTTTTTCACACTGAATTCACTATAGATATATGACAATTAAAAAGGAAGCTAATGAACATCTCCGTCCTTAAGTATATACCAATAGTCTTAACCCTAGAAATTTGGCTTCTAAGTGGGAGTCTTTTGCTGGCAAAGTTTTACCTTACGGCCGTCATAGCTTTTGTGACTATTTGATTTGTTTCACCCCTCATCTCATCTAACGTGTTAACTGGGTGATCCTTATTGGCGTATAGAAGAGTAAAGTGAAGAGCTATCTTACAAGAATAGAAAAAATACATCGAAGAAAAGGATGGAGAGAGACTTAGGTGTCCCTATGTTTGAGTTCATTGTTTATAGAATGAACTTTTATTTTTGTTTTCATGGCAAGATGTGAACTACCGACACTCAAAGATTGAAATTTTGTTTCCATTTTCATACTTTAGAGTGTTGTTAGTTCAGCAAAGTGATGCTATGTGCTTTTATACAAAGAATTGTTGAAGTTCAGAGAGTGGTTTTCCATTTTTGAGTTATGTTCATCTAATTTTTTAAAGTTTAAGAGCAAACTTTTCTTTTGTTGCATAGTGAACTTATGTTGTTTATATAGAGAATTACTTGCACTTGAAAAGTATACCCAGTGGCGGAGCCAGTAATTGAACTAAGGGGGGTCGAAACTAAGCTCTAATTTTTTTTTTGACATAAAAGAGCAAATGTATTCGACAAAAGAGGTCCAAACAGATTCAATTTGCATATTCTATCAAGTACAACAACAAAATGACTAAAAACAAGAACACCAAAATAGAGCCACATTTTGATAAGATAGTATCATACCTTTAAGTTGTATCTAAGCTTGGAAGACGAAAGCCCCGCGGAAGATGACCTCTGCGGTTGTTGTAGGAATGGAAACGTAGCATAATCTTCTTGTCATCAATTTTGGCAAATATATCTTTCTCAACATAGCAAATCATCAAATCATTGAGCCAATCATCCCCTATCTTGTTTCGAAGAGATGATTTTATAATATTCATCGCCGAGAAAACCCTCTCAACTGATGTTGTTGCCACAGGTAATGTCAAAACAAGTGTAATAAGGCGGTAGATCAATGGAAAGGTCTCATGGTATCTCTTCTGAACTAACTTGAGAGCAAGATCACTCAAACTATCACAAGCTATGAAATCAGGACTTCTCTTCATCACATCAACATATATGTCCAGTTCACCAACCAATCAAACTTGTCATACCATGCACTTAGAAATGACCTCTTATCCGGACCTTTGAGAAAATTATGACCATCTAAACGAGTACGGCCTCTCGACAAATATGTCCATCTTATTTTGTCTCTGACTACCAAATGACTCAATTGGTCTCCGAATTCCGGGATCGGCAACCACATTTGCTAGATCAAAAATTTCAGGAACATTTGCCTACAACATTGAAAAGGGGAACTAAAAATTACCCCAGATTTCTACCTCTAATGATACAAGCAAGTATCAAAACTCAAAAAGAGGGGGAAAATCAACCTGTAAGCGTGCCCTCTTGCGTGATTCATCATCGCCGTCCATCGAAGAAGACATCCGTCCCTCGAAGCTACAAGGGGAAAAGGGGGCGGGGCGGGACCCGGCGCCCTGGCGGGGAGAAGCGGCGGCGGGCCGGCCAGACACGGCGGAGCGGCGGGCGAGACGCCAGAGCAGGGCGTCCTCCGTCGGCCTGTCGCTGCCTCCCTCGCTCGACCGTGGCTTCTGTTCGCTCCGTCGCTCGCAAAACGATTGGGGTCGGGGGGGTCTTTTTTTTCGCCAGGATCTGAGGGGGGTCGGCCGACCCGGCTCGACCCGGTGGTGGCTCCGCCCGTGAGTATACCTATATTTGTGTTTTCGCATGGCATCAACTGTTGTACCTTAGCGGTGTAGTTGTGTCTTTTTTCTGTATGCAAACAATTGTAGTTTAAAGAGTGGACCTTAGTGGAAGAATAAGGGGACCAGGCACCCCCTATGGTATGTATTGAAAATAAAATGGGAAAATGGGACCTTAGGACTGAATTATCTTCGTTCCTCCTCCCACCCTGTTGAGAATTACTATGTTCTATGCTCCCTTAATTCACAATCGTACCTATTCTCCAGTTGGGCCTATTTTCAAAAAGTATGTTTCTAGATGGTGCAATCTTGTAGTGTTTTGAACGTGAAATTATGTTTTTATACAACGAACTTCTTGCAATGGTGTCGTTTTTCACAAAACTACGACACAAGAGGAGGCATGCATGGTCGAGGAGGAGCAGGAAATCAGATACGGCGAGGGTTGTGTTTTGCAGGAGGAGGAACATCAACTTTGTGGAAAGGGAGGAGTTGTGCGGCGAGAATGAATGATGCGCACGACCGTGGGATCAGGAAAACTACATCAATTCACGATGCTTTTTGTGTAGATTGAGTTGCTTGTAGTGCCACAGAGCCATACAATGGTAGAAAGTCACGCACAACAGTAGAGGAAGATGCTGGGAGCTATGGGTGGGGAGAGGAACAGAAGGGTTATAGAAGCTGAGCAACATGTGCCGCAGCCTGCGAAGACGCATGCTGCACTAAATAAAGCACGTGTATATACCCAGATAGCTATAGGTATTCAACTGAGTCTTTAGAGGGTAACTTCAGTGACCACAAATTACTCTATTATTAATAACTTTTATTGTATAAAATTATACAGCGAAATAAGTATTTTAGCAAGGATCAAATGATATCAATTTTGTGTGACGAAACTCTAGAAGTTACCCTCTTAGGAGTTAGGAGTAATTATGGATCAAAGATTTGATGTGACAAATTCTTACTCCGTATCTAAAATGCAATTCACAATAGAGGGAGCCCTCTGTTCACAATTAGATTGCATTCTAGGTTTAAACCAAGTCAAACTTTGTAAATATTTAGGAAAAATATTAGTATCTACGATGTATAATCTCTAGTATTAGAACCGCTATAAACTATATTTTCATGTTATATAACTTTGATATAATGGTTGGTGATATTTTTTAATATTCCTGATCAAATTTAGTAAAGTTTAATTTTGTCTAAACCTACAATGCGAAGTAAATAAAAATGGTGGGAGTGCATTCCACGAGGTGGATCAGGAGGTGTCCAAACGCGTGACTTGTCCCCAGTGCTTTGAATGAACTCCACCGACATCGACGTGGTTCCTACTCCCCAGCCGTGGCTCTGCCGTGCCGGCGAAAGTGCACGCCCCACGGGCCCCATGGTGTTGACCTTTAATGACATGTTTGGGCTCACAAATCACGGTGGTTAATTGCTCCAATCAAGAGCACCGGCACCTGATTAAATAATCTCATCTTTCCCGCTCAAGTACAAGGCATTACAGCTGTGAGCCCCTATCCTCACGTCACGTAGCCACACCAACACCAACAAAAACAAAAAATAAGCCATGCTTCCTTCCATCCTCGCTGTACTTCACATGACCAAAACCCATCTCCATTCCTTTGCACAATGCAGATGCAGAGTGACAAGTCCCTAATTTTTTTTGCAAAAATAGTTTTGCTTGTTTAAATAAATAAATGGACAGAAAGATTCCCATACCCACACAATCACAGATATTTATTTGATAAAATCCCTATACAAAATTTTCAACAATTTGTAAAATCTTTATGAAGATCCTCACTTAGTGAAGTCCATTGCATGAGTTGTCTACAGCTGTAGTGATATAAACCACGTTACAAGGAAACAATAGCTAGCAACTCATAAAAGCACGATATGGTGCCAATTGAACTAAAATATGTTCGAGCAATAATAATCTTGCAATAACAAACCACCAAGTTATACATCCACTAACCAGCAATGTATAAGAAACTTCCAAACAAGGAACAAAAATATAGAATAAATGTTTTGATGGAATTTACACGGACGAAATGATATGCATGATCTCTTCTACTTTTCCATTATAAAAAGTGAAAAAAAAAATCCTTTTTTTTCTTTTTCCTGGAAGTTTTGCAATCAAGTCCCTAGAGTAGGTACGTATTGCGCCTAGAAGGTCCACTTCCCGATCTTGACGCGGACTCTGACCGTGCACGAGTGCGCGGCGGTGCTCACCGTCGCGGTCGTCGTCTCGGCAGTGTCCAGCGCGGGGGCCGGCGCAAGGGCGGTGCCGTTCTTCCCCTTCACCTTCTTCGGCGCCGGGGGAGGCGTGGGCGGCGTCACCTTGATGCCGTCGCAGCGCACCTGGATGTCCATCTTCTTGGTCTTGAGGCTGCCGACCTTGACGCCGGCGCGCGTGTCGGCGTCCACGGAGACGGAGAATGCGCCGGACTTCTTGAGGTCGGAGCCGGCGCCGCTGGGGTCGACGGTGACGGCGGCGGCGGCGATGGTGGCGGTGAAGATGGTGGTGTTGCCGGCCTGGTGCGCGAACCCGGGGACCGTGGCGTCCCCGAGCGGGACGTCGTTGGCGGAGGTGGCGGCGGAGAAGGAGAAGTCGTCGTAGAAGTAGACGAGCTTCTTGTTGGGGTTCTTGGCGGTGACGGTGAGCTGGATGGTGTCGGTGAGCACGGGCGCGGTGGCGGAGGAGGAGAGGTTGAAGGAGGTGAGGCGGACGGAGGAGACGGAGAAGCTGGGGCGCTGCGGGCGGTAGAGCAGGTAGAAGATGCCGCCCGCGGCGGCGGCGAGGACCGCGAGGAGGACGATGACCAGCAGCGCCCAGCAGAAGGTGCAGCAGAAGCTGCAGCGGCAGGACCGCCCGCGCTTGCCCTTGGCCGGGCCCTGCGGCCGGTAGATGGGGCGCTGGTACATCTGCGGCTTGGGGGGCACGCCGGCTCCGCCGCCGCTGGCCATTGCTGGCGGCGGGTTGGGCTTCGCGGCGGGGTAGACGCGGTCGGCCATTGCAGCCGCCGTAGACAAGGGAGGCTTCCTGACGCGGTGGTGCTGGGCGAGTGGTTGTGTGTGTCAGGGAGCTCGGGGTGCGGAATTTGGTGGAATCGGAGAGATCTAATAAGGGACGGGAGGAGAGAGACAGAGTGTGCAAGTGAGGTGAGATGAACAGAGACGCGTCACCTTACGCGCGATGGCTTTACCTCACCTAATGATTTGGTACTTTCCTAATTGCTGCTGCTGCTAATTGGCCCTGCCATCCTGTTTCTCTACTGTAATGCTACTGTCATTAACAAACAAAACGAATGGGCGGCTTAATATATTTGATGATGCTTACCCTTTTTGATCCGCTTCAACTACCATTGCATATGCGCAGGCCACCCCAAATAAATCGCAAAATAATTATTAAAAAAATAGAGCAGCTCATGCCATGGGCCCCAAACTTTACATGATACCATCCTTAAAATTTAAATTTACAAGTTTCTAAAAATTGCAAAAAAAAAACAACTGCCAGTGTTCACAAGACATGTGTTTACAGTCTCTAAAATTTTAGAACTAATTTAAAATACATATATTACAAAGATATGAAAAAAATCCAATATAAATAGTGTCATGGCAACAGCCAAAAAAAGACAAATAACACTATCTACATATCATTTTTTTTATTTTTTTTTCACTTTGCTTATGAAACTTCTAGGGATTGTGAACACTCATCTTTGTTTGTGTGTGAAAAGTCCACCGATCTATTCATAATCTCAACGTTAGTACGAGGAATACCAAAAGCAATACAATTTACAAACAGGTTCTTGAACCACATAGCGACGACTACAAGCACTCGAATGAGCCGAAGGCACGCCTTTTTCCTCGTCCCTCCCTTAATGAAGCAGGGTAAACCTTGTCGTACTACACAAATGGAAAATCGTCATGTTAAGACACAAAGGACCAGCGCATGAGAGCAGCAACAATCACCGATGAAGAGAAATGTAGATCAAAAGGAGCACATACCAACTCAATATGAATAGTGTCAAGACAAAACAAAAAACAAATAACACTATTTTACATGTCAATTTATCTTTTTTTTCTCTGTCTGTATTTTCATTTTGCTTCTCGAAAGGGATTATGAACACTCATCTTTTTTTTGCGAATAGTTCACCAATCTATTTGTAATCTTCAATAGTAGGACAAGAAATTTTAAAATACCTTAAAATTACAAACATGTCCTTGGACCACCTAGCCTCGACTACAAGCACTTGAACAAGCATGCCACCCTCCTCCCATCCGAGCAGGGTAGACCTTGTCGTAGTAAACCTTGTTGTAGTAAAAAAATAAAAAATCGTCGTGCCAAGGCCCAAAAGATGAGCGCATGAGAGCAACGACAATCACCGACAAAGAGAAGTGTAGATCAATACATATCAACTTCAGCAGGATCCACCGGAGACAAACCTCCACGTGGCCATCTGCGATGCTAGACGCACAGCGGAGACGGGGGCTAGACGGCGAGGCCTTTATTCCATAATCCGGAAGTCGTGCACTAGCATGTCTCTCTAAGTAGGACACGAACACTAAAAAAACTGAAAATAAACATCACAAAATGAAACCACTCGGCAACAAGGACCAGGATCCATCGCACCTCCATGGACCTAAGGCCACAAGAGGCGATGCAGGTCGGTGTCGCGACCGACGGGAAGCAGGGAATCCCTAATTGTATGTCTCTGTCTCGGGAACGAGGGGTACTAAGTTTAACTCGAGTTCTACCTAATGTGAACCCTCACAATTTCCTGAAAATTTTAAAACTGGTTAATTTAAATTTTGAGGAGTGGTGGCATGGTATCATATGAAGGTTGAGATCATGTGCTAATTTTCCCGTTCAGTTCCATGTTCTAAATTTAGCTCTGCGGTTCAGAATATTTTGTAAACTGAACCAGTAGGAATGCACAGTAAGTCAATGTCTACATACGATCCAAATCTTCGTGCAGGGTTAACGCAGGAACTAACTACTTGTTTAAGCGCGTGGTATTGAAACACGACGCAAGTTGATCTGTAGCCTTCTGTAGCCACCCATGTGTTTTTCATTAGAGAGTGATGGTAGTTACGGCCTTTGACTTTAGTGCTTGGAGCCGCTTTCAGTAAGTTAACAAGCCGCAGATCCTGCCTTCATGCTGAAGGCCCCTCCTCTATCAAAAATGAAATATCAAATTAAGCACACGGAATAGTGCTCTTAATAGTTGTCTACCGTTCTCATCAGGGATCTGAAGAAATTAGCAGTTTCATAGCTTTTTAATCGGGAGAAGAAGAAGTGAAGAAGACCGCGCATGTTCAGTCAGACGAAATGGGGGATGGAATTATTGGGCGGCACAAGTGCGTCCTGCTGGCGGTATCGTGCGCCCGCGGCCATCGCCTCCCCCGCCTGGAAACAGGCCGAATCCAACCATGCCTGTGGGGCCCGCGGATCAGAACACCCAATGCTCACTGGGTACCCCACATTTTCTAAAACCATGTCCAGATGTCCTCTTCTCGTTTTATTAGCAAAATGGTGATGGTGGACAAGTGTATTTATTCTTTTCGATTCGAAAAAAGCTTAAGTCTCGCTGATTTAGTATACGACACTTAATATGGGTTGGAGGGAGTAGTTTTTTTTTCTCTCGAAAAATAGGCATTAGTACTCTCTTTGTTTGAAAAGCATATTCACATTCATTTGATGTTTGCAAGAAAAAACTCCTCCGATATGCACTTTTGAATTATTAGCACATTTAGCATCGGAGTCCACTTTTCTAAATTAGTTCCGCATTTTAGATTGTAGTTATCAACCAGATTCTTTTTTCAGTTAGTACCATATCTTCATTTGAAGTATCCATTCGTGTGAATTTCACTTTTTTATCCCCTTTTTAATCCAAATTTTACCCCTGGTAGTTACTTTGTGCCACCACTTATCCATTCTAGTGAAAATTCGTCCACGTTACTTCTTCCTACAATGTGTGTCCTCTCGATCGAGGATTGAGGATAGCAGGAGGAGGACGATGAATAAAAAGGATTGAGAGGAGAAGCTTGTGCATGACCTTTGCTGACGTTCTCTGAGCTTTACACATTTTTTATGGTCGTGCCATATAGTCTGACATGTCGTTTCTATCTACCAGGACGGGTAAAATGATAAAATGGGGGTATAGAAAATCAGATTCATTTTTTTAGGCAGGTAATCTCAATTTTTACATGTGTCAACAATACATAACCAAGTTGTAAAAAGTGGAAATCAGTATATCTATTTTGATGTTTGGTGAAATGATTATACCTTTTTGCCATATACAACTAATATTACCTATTAACAAGCAATCCACCCATTCATGGGTCACACTCCATTTGTAACAAAACTAAACTTTCTTCTTAATTACTAAGATGAGTCAAAAAAATTGCCTCTGTTTTAAAAAAAGAAACACTCAGATTTGAATGCATGCAAACCTCAGTTGGCAAAACCACCGGAACAATAGCACAGCGGCGCATCGGTCGAGTTGGTAAAATGCTAATGTCCTCATTGCTTAGGATAGAATTATACATGTTCCACATGGGCTCACAATTATATTGTCTCCTAATTAACATCTCTACGCATGAAGGAAAATATGTGGTAGCTCCCGTATTCATCACCAACCTACCACATGCGTATATACCATACTCCTACGACCTCGATACTAACTCGACTATAGTATTAGGAGTATCATGGCATGGAATACTCCTTCATGCCACTATACTCTATAGGTATTGTTTATGCAATAATGACCTGCCTTATTATTAGTAATGCCACTAGGCTAACGTTCGCACGTCATTGTAAAAGGTATATGGGAAAAAAACGTGGCTGTTCGGTCAAATTATTGATATTCTGTAGCCTATGTAGTGTTCACCAACAAAACGATCGGAAAACGATGGGTTACCTGAACTGCAGCTAGCTGTTTGAACCGACAATTGTTCGAACCGACAAATCCTAAAAGTTGCTTGAAATACAAAAAAAAAAAAAAAAAAACAAATCAGCGGGTGGGCTCTGATATTTTTTGTTTTGTTTAATCTTTTTCATGTAGACTTTATCTCGAATTGATGAATGGTGAGGCAGATTAGAGGGGACTAAGATAGAACTAATTTAGTTAACCACAACACTTTCCAATTTGCACATAACCAAACGGAGGTGTAAATTTTTTTTTCCACAGTGCTACATGTGACTTTGTTAGCAACCAATCAAAGTGCACAACCAGACCCAAATCGTTTCCCACCTCATTCAGTCTCTACTCGTGCAAAGTTCCACGGATGCGAGCAATGTCTTTGAGCAACCAATCACGTCCGTGGTGTTCCTTCTGATCTACATTTCTCTTTATTGACGATGGTTGTTGCTCTCATGTGCTGGTTCTTTGGAACCTTAGCACGACGAATTTTCGTATATCTACTACAATAAGTTTTTACTACGATAAGCTGTAGGGGCGATGCCGAAGGTGCGCCTTCGCCTCGTTCGAGTGTTTGTAGTCATCGCCCGATGGTCCAAAGATATTTTTGTAATTTTTATCACTTTTAGGTTTACTTGTACTGATGTTGGGATTATGAATAGATTGGTGAAAAATTCGCAAAAAAATATATGCAAAAACAAGTCATCTTGTCGATATAATGTTACTAGAACTTGCAGAAGTAGGCTATCAATGTTTAAGTTTTTATTGCACGGGTGAAAATCATATGTATAAGTTCATTTTGCTAATACTAGTACTTTATTTTCATTGTGTCTATAATTATACCGTAGCTGTATTGTAGTATGGACCTATGATCAAACACTATGTTTTGGAGGCTGTTAATATCCCAAAAAGATTATTTTTGTAAAACTGGATGAAATACGCCTACCGGCCGGCTTCAGTCTTCACTGTCTTGCGCAGAACCAAAAGTCTCAACTATGTATAATTTGGATTTATTTGAAATGCCATGTGCCAGTACGACTTGATCTGTTTTGCTGATGCACCTTTTCCGTGGTCATAATTACGTATCTAGCTATAACTAAGCTTGATCAATGATGATCAAATAGATGGTGGCGAGATCATAGTACCAGTGACACTGTCGAGCCATTATTTTCGCTGGACCTGTTCGTGTGTAGCGTAGTCGTACGTGTACAGCACCCGTGCGTCGTGCACGGCAGACACGGCCGCACGAAACACCCGCGTCGCTTCCGGCTCCAGGTTTTGGTCGACGAAACCGTGTCGAAACAGCCGGTCGGCAGTTGTCGCGCACCGACACAGCCCCTGTAGTGTCGTGCCTCCCTCGTGTTAGTTACGTCAACGCGTCTCAGCCTCTAGTTTGGTCGTATATATGGAGCCCAGTTGCTCCGTGTACAACGCTTTTCCTCTTTTTTTAAATAACTGGAACGTTTTTCCATTGGTGCTTGTTATTAGAGCCCAGGGCGTATCTTCAATTCTACAAAACCAATCAGTACAAGCTTACACAAAATGTTAAACTTATGTTACAGGTTTAGATTATATTAAATTTTAGACACAAATTGGGCTTTCCCACATTTTCATTTCTCTTTTGTTTGTATTTGACTCTTCATTTGATCATTTGGTAGCTCGCGTGCTCCCCATCCGCTGGAACAGAAATTGTGTTGATTGGTTGTCTGACTGCATTGTACGTTGTGTCCTGCATGGTTCTTAAAGCACCTGAGCCAAGCCCGTTGGGAACGGCCCAATCAGCCTTTTCTACTGAGCCACCCCAACTTACGCTCCACCGCTGCAAAAAGGGAAGATTCCTCTGAATGAGCTCAGCCGGCCATGGAGATGGAAGGAGCACGGGTGCGCCGCAGCGAAAAGGGAAAGATGGGGAGGATTCTGTCACCTCCCACCGAAACCCTTTCCCTACTTCTACCCTCCACTCTCGCCTCCCAATTCAAAACCCTTCATCCTCACCCCCTTGAGCTCCATTGCTGGGTCCGAGAGCAATTAAGAGACACACTCATCTCCGGTCGGCGGTGCCAACGGCGACGATAATCCTACTTCCTTTGTTTCTTCTTCACCTCCACCGATGATTACAAGAAACGACACCTCCAACTTGGTATGGTATCGTAGATCTTGGTAGGTAGTGTAGATCTAGCTAGGTGTTGAATGTGCATTGCTTGTTCAGCTGTGATCTTGGTATGATAGGGTCAAAATATAGCATTGATAGGGTTCATATGTGCTTCTAGTATGAAGGTTGATGAAATCTATCAGTGCTTGTTTTGTTTACGTTTATCTTGTACATGTAACATGGGTATCTTATGTGGATTCATCTCATTTGTGCTAGATATGTTATGTAAGGTTAGATTTGCATGTTGTTACATTGATCTTTTGTGCATGGTAAATGTAGGACTAGATGTATTACGCTTTTAGCCAAGCCATGGTCCGCGTTGGCGACTCGCAAATCCTCTCATACGTGGATAATTCACAACCCATATCTAAGACCTAGGTGGTGCTATCATTCGTTTCGGTTTCACCCTTGGGCGAGGGCCATGTGTCTAGCTGATGACTGCAAGTTCTCAGGTATATTGTAACTAGTTTCAAAAGTAAGAGTATAGAACCACTGAGAGGTATTTGGTTAAGGTACGTATGCCCCTCGTCACTATCTATCAAATGATACTTGTAAGTTTCCATTGATCTCTAGCATGGTGAAGAAGTTTGCTGCAGAGGTTGTGGCAATGATTGCCAGGACAAGAAGGTTTAGAAGGCTAAGAATCGCAATGAGGTTGAGAATGCTCAGAAGGCTTCACTGAAACAGACCATGAAATGACTCCCCTTCATGTCGAGCTTCATCCTTGAGATGATGTGCGAGTTGACCAAATCTGGCGTGAAAAATGACAAGGGCTTCAAGAAAGTCCATCTGATTGGCGTCGTGAAGGCTCTCTTGGAGTACTGTGGAGCGGACGCTGGCTCTACCCAGAAGACAACCTAAGGAAATGGAGTGTGAGGCTCAGTGGTGTGAGGACACCAAGTCCATCATAGTGGATAACGAGCACTGCCATTGGCATGTCATGTTAGATCGTCTTCCACCTTTGTTGCAACTCATCATCGATCACTATCATGCACAACTAACGCGCTGCATTCCCTTGTTAGGATCACCCCAAGGACACGAAGTTCCTGACCTCTACAAGGCAATCATGGAACATTGTTGGATTCACTGAGGAGTCACTCATGGCGACCCCAGGGCACCAACTTTGTATGCATGGTGTACCACCACACAAGATCATCTGGCTTAGGACCTTCATGGCCAAGTACGGCTACGCAAACTTTGTAGACATGTGTGTTCCTTGGGGCATGGGGTGGGATGCATGCATGGTGGTGATGGTGATGACATGATGATGTACATTTTGGTTGTATCTAGGTCTTAAAAACTTTTGATGGCATGTATATTTCTGATGAGGTGATATATACTAACCCCTCATGTGATATGGTGACCTTGCGGTGTTAGGATGTCAACCACTTTTGTTGTGGTGGTAGGTTGACACCATAGTTGTAGGATGAACTTGTGATCCTATTTTGGCAATGATTGTGCATGCTCCTCTTAGTGTATGATCTAGTGCGAACTTGTGGTGCTTTGTTATGATTTCGCTGATGCTTGTGATGGTGTACCTTAATTGTTCTTTTTATGCCATGTTAGTGGTATGTGGTGTATAGAGGGAGGCATCTAGGAGTCCAAAATAATGGAGGATCTTCCAAGATCAAGTCAATGGTTTCTTCAACATCAACAACTATAGAGAGTATGAAACTTTAAAGAAGGCGGAGGCAGAGTGCCAAAATTTCTTGTTTGGTGAGCCTATGGATGATTAGGCGATGTCTTTTGAAGCTATGGTTGTAGACGAAGGAGCACATCATCGAGGCATAGAGAGTAGGCTAGAAGATTTCATCATCGCCGACTTGATTGTGGTGATCATGAAGATCTTGTTCTTCCGATTTCTCTATGATTGGATGTAATCGGCACCAGCCGAGCCAAAAAAAGATTGTGTGCGGCCTTACAAAACAAAGGGGATAGTTGTCCACCCTATGCAGAAAATGGAATGGTAAACAACCAAACAAAGTGGAGAACATGATTCAAATCACGTTTCGACGAGGCGTGGCGCCAAGAGCCTATCCCTGAAAGCATAAAATTGGTTGCAGTCTACCAAACACGCCATTTTTCATACTCTATCCAGTTTACAGAAGCCTGATGTTTTGGGCATACTTTTGGTCAAGATTTTAGAATAGTTGACCAGTAATGTCTTTAAAATATATCAATTGGATCTATCAAAATCATTTGTGACAATGTTATTAGAACTAAAATGTCCCAATTTTCTTTTGGAGGGAGTAGTATATTTATTATATTTGTACATTCGTACTGTTCAACACATTTTTTTGGTACCACGTGGTTTTTAGACGTGGTGTTTTGGCTCATAGGTTCAAATGCTCCAATTATGAAAAATGCATTCTAAATGTATTTCAAAATCTTCAAAAGTTGTGAACAAAGATCCTAGATGTTTAGACATGCTATGTTCGAACACAAAATTTTGTAAGAAAAGATATTTTTGTGTGTAAAAAGACAAAAACAAATCTCGCCTGAATCTATTTTGGAGCACCGAAATTTTTTTTTTTTAGGAAAGTCATAAAAAATATCATTTTGCCGCGAGACTTTATGTGTGGATATAGAATGTCCATATATATACCTAGAACTTTTATTTATATTTTTTAACATTTCAAAATATGATTTTAAGCAGCGAGTGCATCTACACATATGAGCCAAAATATATTTCCGGTGGTTTCCCTTTTTTAAGGAGTAAGTTTCAAAACTTCAGAAGCAACGTCTTAATTTAGGTTTATAGAAAACAAAGGCAGAGGTGAAATCCACGAGCCTGGTGTTTCCCAGTTCAATGCGCAATTGATAGCGATGCCGTGGCGGTCGGCGGGCGACACCGCCGCGTCGGTGCTGTTGATTGTCAGCGCACGCGTGGTGCCGGAGGCATCATAGGACACGGCTTTGGACTGTTGTTTGTCCCAAGTCCTGAAGTCCAAACGAGAAGCCTCTTCGTCATTTCAGTTTCAGGGTGGGCTCACCTGCACCAGCAACTCTGGTGATTCACACGTATTGAATGTTCGATGTATTTTGGCTCCAGCCTCAACGAAAACCAAACACGCTTACCACTGTCGTTCGAAATGGAAAGGATATCATGACAAACAAGAGTAGCAGGGAGAACAGAAATAGATGAAAAAGAAAGCTCCATCCGGTTCGAAATGCTGCTAGGTACTCCCTCCGATCGGGAAAGATTGACGCGGAAAAGAGCAGTACTTAGCATACAAGTACTTAGCTGTAGTGCCGCGTCGATTAAATCGGATAGGAGGTAGTACCTTGGTTCCTAAGAAACGAGCATAACTGAAATCGCCACAAAATGGGGATACGAAGATACATCACAACCTGAATCAGATGGTTCCAACTAACCTTGAATCCTTGATTGTGCTGTCAGGTACCCAAGCAATAGTACATAACAAAAGACCACAGTAATGTATTTACATCGGTTGACATCAACTATAGATGTATCCACAGGTAATGACTCACGATTGCCATATACATCGACGTGAATGAACAAATCATCTGACAGTGTATCAATATATCTGAACCTATGCACTGATCAGTAGTAGTGGGTATACACTCGGAATGCAGATGGCACTGTTCTTGTGGCTGTATCTTCAGCAGGCATCCTCCAGCAGCCACAGGCAACAACAGTACTGTCATCCAAACAAGGTCGGTGATAGATACAACAGTATAACAGCAGGGGATGATGAATCTAATTTCCCAACGAGAGAAATCGGCATCCACACAATAGCCCGTTCATGGGCCAAAAATGTAGCAGTTCACTAGTCTACTCTTCCTCCTCCACATCAGGTGGTAATGTAGGGCTTTTTGAACACAAAGTTGTATTGTGCAGCCCCTTTATTTTCTCAATGGGGTTACAGGGACCTGTAAACAATAAGGGCAACTTTGAACATGTGTTGGATTTCCATGCATGGGCTCAAGCCACGGAAAAGGCATGGCATATGGTCAGTCAAAAACTATTTGTATTGCATAGTTAGAGCTTGATTTATAGTGATAGGCTTGGCATATGAAAAACATTATGCCATAACATTACTGTAAAAGAACAGCTGATGCATCTAGATATAACTATACATACTGATGAGGGATAATGATGTAACTGGCAATATGGCTGTTCTC
The DNA here is from genome assembly GCA_030979885.1 of Lolium multiflorum. Taxonomy (NCBI): domain Eukaryota; kingdom Viridiplantae; phylum Streptophyta; class Magnoliopsida; order Poales; family Poaceae; genus Lolium; species Lolium multiflorum. The sequence continues at coordinate 61,509,110 of CM061747.1, read as the reverse complement.
TCCTTCAAATAATATTTTGAGATGAGTATACCAGGTGCATACCTGAACATGGCTTGCTGTCCCATACAGCAATGGAGGTGGGAGTACATGCGGAATCACACATTGCACGGTTGTCTTCATGATTTACATTCATGGCGAGCATCCATGAGCCAATGGTAACATCCTCATAATCGAACATCCTTAAACTGGGAAATGCAGAAAGAAAAAATAGCGACTACGTGAACATGCAAACATAAACATACCAAAAAGACACCAGAAGAAAATAATTAAGGGATAATAGAGGCAGGTACTGCCCTTCCCTGCATGACGTGTGTCATGCGGAGAGCACCCCATACCAAAAAGACACCAGAAGAAAATAATTAAGGGATACTAGAGGCAGGTGCCCTCCACAGAGTGACTGCCCCTTCCCTGCATAACGCGTGTCATGCGGAGGGCACCCCCTGGGGCTTTTGGTTTCATTGGTTTTGTGTGCACATTTTAGGTCTTTGCTTGAAGGCAACATTCGGCTACCCTTGCGCCAAGTCTCGATATCTATTTAGCGTTCCTGTTTGTACTCTATATTCCCATGAATGTTTAGTTTATATAAGTTCATATCCAGGTAAAAGAGGATGGCATGTAGGAACTTTCCATTTGAGGACAGCATATTTTCAAAATTCAACAATTCTTTACGCGTGAATATTTGTTACATTGTTTGGAGTTATAGTACGAGTATGTTATCTTAGTTCTGATAGCAGGACGGTCAGGCCAGCGGTTCTTGTGACAGGCAGGAGTTGATTTGTTTACTTCTCCAACATGGGGTTATTTCCACCCTTATGTCTATGCCTTTGTCTAGCAGCACGCCAGCAGTCCAGCACCTGCCTGAGATGGTGACTCATTGAAAAATGGCCTCCTTCCAACTCTCCTACAAAAGTGTTTCTTCACCTCTGTGCTCAATTTAGTTTTTCCCTGCAAGATTTTGCACCTTCGATCTGTCTCTTATGTTCAATGACCATCCTTTCAGATTCGCAGTATGTCCATGACACAACTAACTTGGCCTTAAGCCTTGAATGCTTCACTGGAACTCAAAATCACGATTTAGTTGATTGTAAGCACTTAGCAGTACTTAATACTCTAATTATCATTGAGATAAAAATATTAGTAGAGGATCAATAAGGCCATGCCTATGGTCCATCATGCATAGTAAAAATTTAGAGCTATACTAGCATAAGCTTGATTGGCCCATAATGTACAAAGCTAGACGATAAGATTAATAAACTACTTACCATTGTGCATTGATAATATTAGTAAATCAACAAAATCCCATTAGTGTGTGTACCATTGACAAATAACGTTGTTCCGCTATACTAGATCTACCTGTCTTGTCATTGTGAAGTACCAAGGTAGGGGGCATATACTATGTACAATCTACTAACAGAAGTCACGAAATTTCTACAGAGACTATACCAATGGATATGTGCATGTTCCAATTCTTTTATATGACAAACCCATGTGCCCCATATGTTTACATACACATATTGCTATAAAATACCTTTGAGAACTCACTAGTGGAAAATAGGCTAACTGTGGCGCACCAAATTTCAATTCTGTGGTGCATATCCAGGTCGCCACAGTTGCCACGCGACTAGTATTTGAATTCTGTGGCGCATATGTACATGCGCCACAGAATTTTTGAAACTTCTGTGGCGCACTAGGTCAATATGCGCCACATAATTTTCTTGAAAACTTCGGTGGCGCACCATGCCAATATGCGCCACAGAATTTATTTATTTTGAATTTAAAAAAAAAAGTGGCGGCCAGATCTAGATCTAGATCTGGGGCCGCCGGAATTTCGCTGGTTTTTTTTTGGAATATCGCCGGAAGGTGAGTGGTTGGGTGGGTTGGGTTGGGTGGGGTGGTCGCCGGAGAAGAAGGAGGAGGAGGAGGTGGTGCTGCTGGTCGCCGGAGAAGAAGGGAGGAGGAGGTGGTGGTGGTGGTCGCCGGAGAAGAAGGGAGGAGGAGGTGGTGGTGGTGGTGGAGAAGAAGGGAGGAGGTGGTGGTGGTGGTGGGAGGAGAAGTGGAGGAGAAGGAGAAGTGAGGAGATGTAGAAGTGAGAGGAGAAGTGGTGGAGGAGGAGATTGGCACCGGGAAATTCAAAAATTCGGCTAAGAATTCAATTTTTCTCTTTTGCAGCAAAAAATCTTTAAATTGTCGTATCTTTTTTACTCTTTTCGAATTTGGCGATTCTAAAAATTGTCCAACCGGGCAAGCCCTGGTGAATTTGGATGTAGAATTTTCGTGGGAACATTTTGATATATTGTGCGTTTTTTTTCGAGTTCGTATGCAACCAGGAATCCAGTTTGATGATTTTCCAACGCAATTTTGCAAAAAAAGTCGAAATTCATGTTTGTTAATTTTCAGTGGTGCTAGATGACATAATACATGGGCACCTCGAAGGATTTTATTTTCTATCTATTTCTTTTTTATTTTACAGTGGGCATATGCGCCACAGAATTTTGACTTTTTGTGGCGCTTGTGGCAGATGCGCCACAGAATTCCCTTCGTCCATGTGCAGTGCTGGACCCCGCGTGGGCCCCATGGAGATTCTGTGGCGCATCCGTCCACATGCGCCACAGAAAGGCAAAGTTCTGTGGCGCACCACTCGTACATGCGCCACAGAATTTCTGTGGAGCATATTTTTGGTGCGCCACAGAAATAATTTTTGTGGAGCATATTTTCTACGTGCGCCACAGATGCCATTTCTACCTATAATGGTTTTCCTACTAGTGACTAATTAGCACCAAATATTTATAATATTTACCCACAAAAGTCTATCAGATTTGTCATGAAATGGTTTAACAAATACAATTTATTACTAAAATATAAATACAAAAAAAGCAATTAAAGCTGAATCTTCAAGACTGTATCCATATCTAAAGCGTCATGTACTTTGGAACGGAGGGACTAGGTTGGTTGTGTTGGCACATTCTTCTACCTTCCACCTTAGCAGCATATGTGCATGTGACTTGGTAAATCTTCTGTGCAGAATGGGGTTATTTGGGCTCATATCTATGCATACCATTTATGATATCCTTATCTACAGCTTTCTGATCAGGTAAAAATTGGTACTCAGTTTTAAAAATTAGGAACAATTAGCTATAACCGGTTGTTTTTGTGCATGATAGATTTCATAGGGTTGATGTAACATGTTTGGCTGAGTGCATTTTTCGAGTTCCATTGCAAAGTTTAGGCAACATAATCACAAGAAATTCACATTTTTTATATTTTTGTATTGTGGCTCAGTTTACTTTAGATCTGCTGCACCACGTCGGGATTCGGCTAGAAACATAAATAACTCACCACTAAAGATATTAAATGATGTTTCTTGCAGGTATGCAGCATTTGCATTTGTATTTATCTTAATATCTTGGTTGATGAAGAAAGACAAACTATATTCTCCTAGAGCTTTCACTGTATGGAAAAAAAAAAGATAAACAACTAACCTATCATTCTTTGCAGTAGCTAGAGCTCCCACCACTTGCGAAGAAAGAGCATACAGTGCGCCAGATGCGTGCGAGAAGTACTCATTACCTAATAATCCCCATGAACTTTCATACCTATCATGAAATAATAACATGATCACTGAACAAGATAGAGGTACAACTTGTACATGGAAAATCCAGTAACTTCAAAAGAAAAGTATGTCATATATGTAAATATAAATTAAGTTAGAACCAATTTATGTTTCAACTAACCATTTCATATTTGGATCATTGACAACTGGTCCCTTCTTCATGCAACCAACGTAAGTCCGGTGATGAGGCCTATCCTTTGCCAGGAGAGCAGCAAGTCTATCTGTCACAGAAATGTGACAAGAATAATATACAACAGATCTAACTACTATCTAGGCAACAGTTTTGGTACATTGTAAACACAACCTTTACCTGGGCGCAGATAGATCGTGTCATCAGCTTTGACATAGAATTCTGCATCGAACATCTCATAAGCTGCTTTGAAATATGCTAACCTATTGCATGGCCAACAAAAGGGGTAAACAAGATTAGTCGGATGCAAGTTTACAGGTAGAAATACAAGGGTACAGAGAACAGCTTACATCTTCTGTGGGGGCTTTGTACCCTCTTCAGCATCAATAAACAAAAAGTCATGATACAGATCTACCTCTTTCTGAAGATCTGCCATTTTTTCTTTGTCCTTTGTCCTTCCAATGACAAACCTAAATGATAAACCAAATCCATGCTCCAAACTGCAGAATCGATGGGAGGGCCAGTGAGCATAAAAATGAGTAATGAATTCTTTACTACTGAAGTGTTGAAAATAGGGGGGAAATACGCCCTCAGCAACCGTTAAGCTGATTAAATAAGAGATGGTCCTTTTTCAACTCTCGCTAATAGTTAGCGTGCTTAACGTAAAGTAGCTAACCATTTTACATAAGGAGATCATATCTGATAAGCTAGAAATTAAATAGCAAAAGTGATGTTATGAAAGAAGCATACTGAGCCCTGCTCGCAACAGATTATAGTTAATATTCAGTTATATCTCATGTCCAACTATAGTTTACATCCCTTTCTGGTAATGCATGCCAATGCGATTACGGATAAATTTAAGTATAGTTCCATGAGAAAGAAAGAAATAGTCTCACATAATGAAAGAGCTTTCTAAAATCTGAAAGTTATCATGAAGTCGATAAATCCACAAGTATACCCATAAGACATCCAAAAAAAAGATAGCAAAGAATGTGAGCAGATCTTGAAAAAATAAATCCATTTAGCCTCTATTCCTGCTATTAATCTAAAGCAATGAATGAAGTTTGTTAACTTGTGCCCTCTACAAATGGAGTATATTGCTTGGTCACAGAACAATCAATTGCATTTGTTTTAACTTGGTAAGAGGAAAACACTTTGTATGAACCAGGTCCCACTGCCCTACTGCCCTCTGAATACTGCAACATGAGCATTTGTCCAATCCAGGGTAAACGGGCCAGTTAGTGGAAAACTGAGCTAATGATGAATATTAGTAGCATTGTATTTTACACTTTGGAGAGCCTGCTATATTATCGGTGCACCCGTGTTTTCTCTTTGGAGAGCGCATAATGAGTGGCATTGCGCGTTAGTGACTATATTTTACTTTAATCATTGAGTTTTTGAGACTCGGTGTACAACCGTTATCAATTTCAGGGAAGTTTTAATATGCAGCAGTTTGTAGTGTGTGTCCACATTTCACCCTTATTTTGAGATATGCTTAGATCGTAGGCATAAATACAGTGTTCCAACCATAGCTTACAAACATACTCTGTTGCATAATCTAGAAAATGGAATTGCAAATTGGTATTGTATTGGAGTTTCCACATCTCCTCATTTGGTCACGTACTCATATGCAATGTAGGTCAGGTTAGTAACCACTGACAGAAAAAAAAAACTCCTCTATTTTTATGTGCTAATCTTGTAATGCTGCTAGTTCCTATAATGCGAGAAAAAACCAACACTCATTAGTGTATGCATAATTGCCATGCCAAAGCAAAAAATGCAAAATGAACCATCCCAACCAGACCTACACTATTAAACCATAAAATTCACAATCACAACAAGCCAGTCACAAAATAACCTCAAATAACTGGTTATTAAATGCAGCCTAGAGTACTGAATGCAGGCATCATTACTGATTCAAACAGATCTGGCATTACTCGAAGCCTCATTAGAGCAATGCAGGCAGGTAACAGCAACTACAAGCATCGTCTTAATAGATCCCCATGGCAGTATAAGCTACACATGATGCTAGAAGCCTATATATGAAGCATAACAAGAGTAGCAGCAAACTAGAGCAAGCAAGCATCCAACCAGATCCAAGTCGAATGAATGGAGAAATCATATGAAACCTTACGATGCCTTCAGGGTTGGGCGGGAACCAGGTGGCTCGTAACGCAGCGCGGCGCTCGGCGGATCCGAGCTCGGTGTGGACCCCGACGACGGCGAGCACCTTCTCCCTGTCGGCGGCGGAGTAGTTCCGGGAGGAGGCGAGGAAGGAGCGTAGGGAGTCCTCCACGCGGCCGCAGCGGAAGGCTACGGAGGCGGGCGGCGGCTGGAGTGGCGCAGGGCGGAGGCTAACTGACACGGCGAAGGAGAGGGAGGCGACGGCGAGGAGGAGGCACGCGACGGCGAAGAGGAGGAGAAGGCGGTGTGGGGAAGCGGGGGAGGCCGGCGAGGGGAAGCTGGAGGGGGCGTACGGGCGGCGCGGCTTGGCCTCGTCGTCGGAGCGGTGGTAGGGGAGGACGTCTTCGTCGTGGTGGTGCCGGTGCTTGGGGTGGTGGAGCGGCATTGGAAGGTTCTAGAAGGGGCGAAAGACAGTTGATTCTGGGAGAGGAGAAGCAGACATTTGGGAGGGAGGTTGAGTTGGTGTGATCTGATCTACTGTCTGTATTAAGATCAGTGCAGCGTTTGCTTAATACACACTTTACTTCATTATTCAACTCTTAATCTTGTACTACACTGTTGTACTAACAGCAAAATCGAGAATTTTCAGGCAAATTTTTTCGAGATTTCTCGCAAAAAGAAATTGATATTTTTTAATAGTTTGACTTCACCAAAACTTATACTTAGTTGATAGGGTTCACTCGCTATCTGAAGGGAAGCCGGAAGAGAGCAATGCATTGAAGAAGAGGAGGAAGGAGTGCACCACACCCCTTCTCTAGACCCATCGTCGCACAAGCAGCACCATCACCCCTTCTTCTTCTCCGCAGTGCCAGCAATAACCGAATAGTCGACCAATGCGGTGCATGGAGAAGAAGAAGAGAAAATAAATGAAGCAGCTACTCAAGAGCCAAATTAGTTAGAAGACAAAAAAATTTGCAAAATCCTAATGCAAATAAGAGCAAGAGAAAGAATAGGGAGCCATTAGTGGAAAGTGGGATGAGAAGAAGCCCAATGATTCAGAATATTTCAAAGGGATTTAAAAGAAATTCTTGCCACAATAAAAATTATTTTGCATGTACTGCAAAAACACATTTATGCCAACAAAAATTGTTAAAACTGCACTTTATTTTTACAAGGTTGCTTAACTGGATGCCAAGTTGGCCAAAAAAGGGGGGCAAAAGGAAGGTGAAAGTGCATAGAGTCCCCATGTGTGGTTTTGGTAATTATTGACAATCCCTATGGACTAATATTTGGATTGAGTTATATTGCAATGCTTGAACAATATGTTAGATTCAAGGTTGCAATAAGAAGCAAATGAAGAAGATCAAGTATCAAGTATGTCTTGAAGACGAAGATGAAGTGAGCTCTCATGTATATCTTCAAGACATCAACACAATGAAGAAAGAAGAAATAAGGTGCGAGTTCAAGATGAGCCATCTCAAAGAGATCATGAGCTTGAAGCTTGAAGCTTGCCATCCATATGGTGTTCATGGATATGTGAAGATGCACCGAAGAGGAGCTCTCTCATAGTGGAGTATGGGGGAGCAATTCGCAAGCACAATCAAGGAAGGTGTTCCATCTTGTTACGGTCAAGATCGTTATCATCGAGCTCAAGTGAAATGCGCAAGGTTAAGGTTTGCTCTTGATAGGGTTTTTTTTTAGTCTCGTGGTTCAGTTGGGAGAACGGTTTATAGGATAGTGGTTGTACTATCAAGAGGGCTCTCGAGTGAGTAACTCGATCGTATCGTTCGGAGAGAGATCAAACCGTTGCATCGTTGCATCATCCTTTTTGGTTGTTTTTTGGATCTTATCTATGTGGTGCTTTAGAGTTTGTGGTTATTGTCATGACAAGCTCTAGTTCATCGAAAACGGATTTGGCATGTATCACTTGTTGAGTTTTCGAGTTCAGTGATTTTCTCGGTTTCTCGTATTAAGGGGTTTCTCCTCTAAAATTTATAGAAAATCATCCCCCACTTGTTTCCATATTAAGGGGTAGATCTTGCCGTCCTCTTTCCAATAAAATTGGTTTCACTCAATTCGGAGTTCCCATTTTGTGTAATAGACCGCAACTAAGCCGGCCCATGAACTTGTTGGACAAACTTGTAATCCTAACTGGGCCGGCATTGACAACCAGTTGACCGGTCTTACATTTGTGGGTCGGCCCAATTACCAAATGGGCCAACCCAGTCAATAAGTTGACCGGTCAATGAGATTGAGTAAGCCTGGCCCATTTACTAAATGGACCATCCAAGTTTACCAGTTTACCGGTCAAACCAAAAAAGTTGGCCCGGCCCGCGATCTAAGGGGGATGAGCCCAGTTATTTTGGTGATTGTCAAACCAAGACATTTGGCCTGACCCGTGTACATAGTGGGCCGGCTATCTAGATGATTGACCGATCAAACCACCTATGATGGGCCGGCCCACGAACTGAATGGGCTGGTCGTTTAGTGTTTGGCTAGTCAAACTGAGAAATTAGGCCCATCCCGCATACTTAATGGACCGAACCAGTTATTTAATTGACCGGTCAAACCAAATCAGATGGCTCGGCCCGCAACATAAATGGGCCGACCTAGTCTCCCTTATTGGGCCGGCCCGTTTAAGGCGCATCAAGCCTTGTGTGGGCTTGTCATCTACCACGGACACTTAACCTAGTTAACGATGTTACCGGCCAGTTAACGGCGTATGCCACGTGTTAGTTAGCATGGCGTCAGCAGTCAACGGCCTCCCGAAAATCTTTTGCAACTGTCCAAATTATCGTGGCCAAAGACCACCCAAACGCGTAAAATCTGTGGTGCATCCGTAGGCGACTCCATATTACTGAAATCAGAAAGTGAAAAGCGGAACAAGCCTATGCACTCATAACGTTTACCAATAAATTGTCAAAACTTGGAAATAAGTATTTTATTTGACTCTAAAACAACCTTAAACCCATCTCTGCATAGAAGGGATCCACTAACGAGATTCTTGTTCATAATAGGGGCATGTTGCACGTTCCTCAGCTGCACGATCTTTCCCGAAGTGAACTTCATATCTATCATGCCAACACCACGAACAGAAGCATGTGATCCATTACCCATCAAGACGGAAGAATCCTGAACGACCTGGTAAGAAGTGAACATGGATATATCAGCACACACATGAACATTACCACCCGTATCAATCCACCAGCATGGAGATTGAAATACCGAAAGAATAGTAAAGAGATTACTGTACACATCAGCATTGCTAGCTGTCACAGTGTTGACATTCTTCGCTTTTCTTGCGATCTGCACGTTCTGGGCAGTCCTTAGAAAAGTGGCCAACCTCTCCATAGGTAAAGCAGCCAGATCTGCTTTGTTCATCATCTTCTTCTTCTTGAAGGTTGTAGTCTTCATAGGCTTATTGAAGGAGGGCTTGTTATTCCCTCTGTTCTTGTTGTAGGGTTTCTTCTGCACCATGTTGGCGCTAGACTGACTCTCTCCTTTCTCAGTAGCATCCTTAGCTCGAGCTTTATCCTCAACATCAAGAGACGGTATCAGATTTTTAACTGATGTCTCTTGTCTCTTGTGTTTGAGAGTTGTGGCAAAGTTCCTTCATGAAGGGGGCAACTTAGCGATAATGCATCCAGCCACAAACTTGTCAGGTAAGGCACACTTAAGGAGTTAAAGCTCTTTCGCAATGCACTGTATGTCATGAGCTTGTTCAACTACGAAACGGTTGTTCACCATCTTGATGTCATGTAAGATATCCATGATGTAAAGTTTACTGTCTGCATCAGTTGTACCGAATTTAGCATTCAGTGCATCTCAGAGCTCTTTTCTGTCTGTTATGTCTATATACACATCACATAGACAATCAAAAAGAATACTCAGAACGCATCCAACGAAGAGAGTATTGTCTTCCTTGAACTTTTCTGATCTTGTTCAGATATAGTTCCTTCTGGTAAGCTATTACTAACTTCGAACACTTTTAGATGAGTAAGCCAGAACGTGGCCTTAATCTGCCACCTCTTAAAGTGCACAGGTAAACTTATCCGGCCTCAGTGCATCAGCAAAACCAGCCATTGTTAACTCAGGAAATTGCCTACAATTAGGTATTTGGATTGTTGGATAATTAGGCACAATTTCTATGATTAATTCCAGAATATTAAGCATGACGACAACAACTATTAACATGTGAAACTTAAACATACTAGATGCATTAATCAACATGAATAGTAGCAGGGCAAACGATAAAACATCCATTGCTAAACAGATCGAGATATATCGCACGTACCGCTCTGGTGGAGGTGGTGGAGGTGGTGGCGGTGTAGCAGTCGTCGTTGCAGCAGTAATGTTATTGATGACAACGTTCTTGACGACGGGTCGAAGTAGACGGCGTTGAAGACGACGGTAAGCAGTATCGCCCGACTTCTATGGAAGACGACCCGTGATGAAGAGCTTGAGCAGTCACGTAGAGCGCTTCCCAAAAACCTAATTCGCCCTCTCTCGTACAGGATCGCAAGGGCGAGCTATTCCGGTACGTGTGAAAGATCGAGATGTCGCCTAGAGGGGGGTGAATAGGCAATTACAAACTCTTTCGGATTTGTCTTGTAAGAATGCGGAATTAAGCTATCGTTTAGTTTACAAGCACAAACCCTAGATATGCTAAGCTCAACTAGGTATAACAATAACAACTAGAGCTAAGCAAGATAGGCACAAGATATATGTAGCACAAGTGATAGCAAGATATATATATACTCAAGCACGATGGCTATCACAAGGAAAGAGAGCTCGGGTATAGAAATAACCGAGGCACGTGGAGACGAGGATGTATTCCCGTGTTCCCTTGCTTTGCAACAAGGTACGTCACGTTTGGAGGAGTGGAGGTCCCACGAAGGATTCCCGCGCCACGAAGGCTCACCCTATTCTCCGAACCACACCCACGAAGGATAATGGCCCTTTCCTTATGGTTAGCTTTTCCTCCGCTCCGGAGATGCTCCACAACCACTTCACAAGCTCCACGAAGGAGAAGCCCGGCCCCTTCACAATCTTCACGAAGAGATCATCGGGACACCAACCAAGCCAACTAGGAGGTCACCCTCCAAGAGTAACAAGCTCACGGTCTCTCACTCGAACAAATCGTGGTGGAGAGCTCAACACTATGCAATGATGCAAAGCAAGAACACCGGAGGTGTTCAAGTCCTTCACACTCAAATCCCACCAAAGCAACGTATGCTAGGATGAGATTGGAGAGGAAGAACAAGGGGAAAGTCAACCAAAGACTCCAAGATCTAGATCCCAAGAGATTCCCTCACTTAGAGAAGAAACGGTTTGGTGGAAGTGTAGATCTAGATCTCCTCTCTCAAATCCTCAAATATGAGCAAGAATGGTTGGAGGAATCAAGGGAGAGAGCAACTTCTTCAAATGCAACAATGGAGGTGAGAGAGAGGGGAAGAAGTCATTTGCTCAAGGTGGAAGAAAGGGCTATTTATAGCTAATGAGCAAATATACCCGTTGGGAGAAAAGACAGAGAAAAAGACAAGCAAATCGGGCTAAAAAGGTGGCCCAAGCCCATCCGGTCGACCGGATTTGGCACTGATGAGGTGACCTGTCCGGTCGGGCCGCCTGCCAGCCGGGCGGCAGGCGCCGCGCGGAGGAAAAAGCCCAGGCGGGGCGAGCGCGGGCGGCGTAGGCGAGGGCGCGGCGTGGGCTGTGCAGCCGCGTGGGCGCGCGGGGCGGGGCGGCGGGGAAGAACCGATCGGGTCGGAGGACGCGGGGCCGGTCACCGGGCCAGCCGTCATGGGCCAAAGGCCACTGGATCCCGGCCGGATGGCACCGGTGCGGGCCGGTTCGAGGGGCCGGGCTGTCCCACGGCTGCCCCTTCCTCTTTTTTTCTTTTATTCTTTCTTCTTTTCCTTTTTCCTTTTTCTTTAATAACTTTTGCTCCCGAACCCGAATGACATGAAACCAATTTTGTTGGAAAGATAGAGAAGAACCCCAACAAACTGGAAATATGGAGACTCCTCACAAGATATTTTTAGATGTTTTTAGAGAGGGAGTCTCCCACCATCAAGAAACGGTGAAGACGTCCAAACTCGAAACGCAATAGAAGATGCATGCGGATTCCGTTTCGATGAACTTGGGCTTGTTGTAAAGCTAGCAACAAGCACAAGAACCTCACACAGAGAAACACCAAGAAGCAATAAGTATATGCAAAGTATGCAAATGGTTGAGCTCCCTAAGACGATGTGATCAAGTTACCCAACCGAAAGCCCCTCTTAATAGTGCGGCTATCTATCCTATAATCCGGTCTCCCATCAACCACCTTGAGACCGGTAAAGGAAAACCTATCAAGGTCATACCTGTGCCTTGCGCATCCCGCTTGATCTTGATGATAACTCTTCAAGCTCTACACAAGCCGGAATGCCTTACTTGATCATCGTTGCTTCGTGAAGACTCGCAAATGCTCCCCCATACACCATGATGGGAAAGCTCCATTGATGCACATCTTCATATGTCCAATGTCACCAAATGGACGGCAAGCTTCAAGCATGTGATCCACTTGAGATGCTCATCTTGAACTTGCACGACTCAACATTGTATCTTCTAACCGATGATCTTGATGCCAATACACAAGGTATATCTTTATCTTCATGGCATCCATACTTGAATCCAACATATGGAGTACAAGTAGTACCTATGGAATATTCCTTCATATAAACTCAATGAAAACATTAGTCCATAGGGGTTGTCATTAATTACCAAAACCACACATAGGGGCAATATACCCTTACAATCTCCCCCATTTTGGTAATTGATGACAACCACAATAAGAGGGTTTATATAATGAATATTAGTACGCAACTTATCCGAGAGTAAGTTGTATACAAGAGGTTGTATTTGATATGGTCAAGTAACACAAAGCTACTATCCCATATCAAAACCAACTCTACTCACACAACTACAACTAATGCAAGGGATGTGAGTAGAACCAATATATATAGAGCAAACTCCCCCACAATGTATGCACGTGTGATGAACATGAATTCATTGCATACATTGTCAAGATTAACCTTTGGGACAATTTCCACTATATATATACAACCATGCAAGACATATAAATATGGAATGCATGAGAGGCAAAACACTTAAGCACAAACCAAACTTATGTATAAAACCATTCCCTTAATCCCTCTAAACTTCTCCCCCATTGGCATCGATTGTCAAAATGGGTGAAAAATTTAGAAAGCCAATATAATGTGAGTTCCTCCCCAAGGTGTGCACTTCTCATAATTTGAGTGGAATCAAATGCACATATCCAATGATGAATACTTGAAGGAAGTCAAACTATATTGAGGATCAAAGATTGCACAAGGATAACATGGTGAAGGAAGCTTTAACAAATAAAGCAAGCAATCAAAGATCCAATTGGACGAACAAAGATATCATGATAAGAGAGATATAGTGCTCTAAATAAAAATAAGGAAGCTCCCCAAGGTTCGTGCATAATTTATAATGTTTGCATTTGAATACAATATGCATAAACATGGAATCCTCACTCCCTATATATCATTTAGAACGCAACTAGGATAAAGAAAATATGCTTATCAAGAACAACTTTAGTCCAACAATTACGAGATATGAGTGCAAGAAGGAAAACAAATAAACCAAGCACTCATAAATCTCCTTTACCAACACCACTAAGAAACAAAGGATAAAAGATGGTTGGCAAAGAACAAAGATATCAAGGTGATGGATTAACGCTCTTATGTATATAAGTTTCTAAAGTGGACAAAATGATCCATAAAGAAACATGCACACACAAGAGGTTAACAAAATAAATAGGACTAGATATCCAAAATGAAGTCATAAAATATACCAAAGGATGTTTGCTTAAAAGCATATATAGCCTATGGCTCCACTTTTCACTTATGGTATATAAATGAACTTCAACCAAATAAAATCTCAAAAACATCACAACTAACAATAAGGGTAAGGCTAGTTGGAATGTTTTGAGAAAGGCAACAAGTATCTCAAATACGGATTTATTTCACAAATTCATCAATATTGCACACAAGAGCTCTTTGAGGAATTGATATGCAATAAATTGCTAGAGGGCATATTTGTGATAGGTGAATCATAAAATATGATATATATATATAACCTATCATATGCATCTTCTCAAATTACTCAAATGTTCAATAAGAGGTTTTATTTTAAAAGGGTTTTTCAAGAACCGCAATATTTTCGAAATAAATAATTTCATGCCAAGATACAACCTACAAGAGGTTGGATGCTATATGAGAATGCATGAATAAGATACTTGTTACCGAGATAGCAATGGCTTGATGTAGTAGATAAGAGTTCATCGATCATCCTAGCTTGACTCCAATTCTCATATGGTGACAACACCTTCCTTATAGATGAGACAAGCCTCCATTGCATCTCCAATGTACCTAAAACATCATTCAAGTACATCTTGGTCCCCAAACTCATTGGGTCCAAAATGGTTAGACTAACCACAATATATAGGACACACTCCATAAAAACATGTGCATATTTAAATGAAATTTGCATTTCATGCACATCTTAGCCATTTAGGATTTGATGGAGTATATCCTACATAATGGATCAAAGAAAGCAAGCATGCTACAAGTATAAACAAATTACATATAAGCATGCACCAAAACTTTTAAAGATCCAAGAAAGATATACTTTGGACAAAACACCAAAAGAATTAAATAAGGCATAGAGGTGTCACAAACAAATTTGTTGTCCAAATTATATCTAAGAAGCAAATCAAAAAGATTTGTTCAACAAAGTTCAACAAATGAACTAAGAAGAAACCATTGAGCATAAAGGATGAAATAAAGCAAGCATGCTCAAAGATTTATCTCATTCAAGCAAATAAATCATGTAAGAAGGAATGAGATAGCAAACTCCCAAAAAGAGCAAGGTTCAAACAAATAAACCAAACCCTCTACACTTTTCACAATGGCACAATGTACCGTAAGGAAAAGGTTTGTCTTCCAAAATAAACACTTGATATGAATCAAGAGAATTTATCAAAAGATTTTTTTAAAAAAGGGACAAAGAAGACACATGGGAGCAACAAAGATTTCTTGGAAATAAAATAAGTAAATAAGAAGCAATCCAAGGTGAAGATGATCCATGAATTCAACCACATACAAGGTTATCAATTGTCAAAGACAATGAGTATATTGGAAATAATTTCCGGTGGTGAATTTACAATGATAGTAAGGATCAACTTCACAATAAAAGGCATATGATAAGTATATAGAATTAAGCACTATGCACGGATTAAGATTCTTGATAGCTTCAATTAGTTAAACAATCATGCACGGCAATGATTAGAATAACTTGAAGCAAACGGTGTCCCAAATAAGATATAGAGATATGTATTTGAGGAAAACCGTACCAAGAATTTCTTAATCAAACAAGAATCCATAGGATGAGCCAATAAGAGCTTTTTAATAGAAGTGGAGCTTGTTTGAGCAAACATGCCACCTAGGAACAAGATAATTACGTGTATCAACTCCAAGTGGCATAACCTCATATGTTCACATTTTCTTAGGTTTGTGATATGTACAAAACATATTACTCCCCCATAATGTGATAAAACATTTCCTCTAAACAAGAGGCAACTAAAATTCGACTAGAGATGATTAATGGACATTTAGAATTTGAATTTCTCATGAGTATGACACACCACATAGTGACTAGATAATCTTGCAATATCAATACTAAGTGGTGGTACCCATGTACACACATTTTAAAGAAAGAGAGATGCACAATGCATATCACTCCCCCAAAATGGGATGTTCCATTAATCACTCAAAGAGAGCCAAATAAGATATTATCAAAATGCATTAGGCTCAAAACAATACACTAGTATATGGTGAGTCAAACAATCATACTTGAATACACAAGATAGGCAAGTAAGACTCAACACATACAAACACATATTTGATACAAAACCAAACATGCAAAGGGGCAAGTAACTTACAATGAATATGAAGAGTTGAAGTATAAGTTACCGCAAGGAGGAACATTGGTTATAAGATATAGATAATGATCCATACGACTTGGCTTGGTCAAAATATAATATATGAAGATCCCTAAATTCTTCATGAATTAGCCAAGTCTCCCATGACCTCCATATGTACCTATTGATCACGTTTGAGCTTGTTGGTCCCCAACCAAGTTGGGTCCTAAGAGGTTAGTCACAATAGGCTTGGCAACCCAAATGGTCCTTTTCTTGAGACCACTTTGAGTTCCAACAAACTTGGCAAACACATTGCCATCCTTATCCTTCCCTAGAGAATAATCATCATCAACAATTATAGGGTTAGATAAGGTACTACCTAAACATGAAGAAGCAAAGTGCCCCTTCACACGGCATAAGTAGCAAGTGTTCCCCTTTCTCTTCTTTATTGATTTCTTCTCTTGGGGAACAATATCTTGATTCTTCTTGGGAAGTGGCCTATCTTCAACTTGAGGTCGAGCATGAGCTTGACCTTGACCTTGTGGTCGTTTCCCTTGTTGTTTCTCACTCAAGTGCTTCTTCTTCTTCAATGGGCATGATCTAACATGATGCCCTTCAACCTTGCACTTGAAGCAAACCAACTTGGCCGGATCCTTGACTTTGTCTTGGCCCTTCTTTTTGTTGCTCTTGCTCTTGGACTTGTTCTTGTTATTGGAATTGAATCCAAGTCCACTCTTGTCATTGGGGGATTGTTGCATACTCAACATCTTGTCAAGTGCGGATTTCCCTTCATGACGCTTTTCCAAGTCTTTCTTTAAAGAAAGGACTTGGGCCTCGAGCTCTTTTATTTCCTCTACATGGTTAGTAGAAATACAAGTACTAGAGGAAGTAGAAGTTTCATTGTTAGAGCAACAAGGCAAGGCAAGTAATCCAACACAAGGTGTATCACTAGTTTGACTAGATGGATTACAAGGACTAGCACATGGCAATTTAGCATTTGTAGTAGAGATTGTGCTAATGTCCACATGAGGCTCACAAGATGTTACCTTAGTGATGCTAGCCTCATGAGATAACTTTAGCCCATCATAGGAAATTAGAAGGTCATCATGAGAGCCCGAGAGCTTTTTATGACTTTCTTCCAATTCCCTATAATTGCTAGTTAGCAACTCAAGTTGAGCCCTTAACTCAACATTCTCCTTTAAGATAGATGCTTTACAAGAAGTAGAGTTAGTAACACAAGCATCAACAATAGTTTTCTCATTTTCATGCTTATAGGATTCAAATTTTTGTGTGAGCATAAAATTAGTATGCTTCTCATCTTTTAGCTCATGCTTGAGGAGAGTGAATCTCATTTCTCCATTTTCAACACGGGACTCCAACTCCACTATGGTTTCCCTATATTTACTCAAGGTATCCATAGAGTGTTCGAGATTAGCACGAGCTTCTTTATTACCATGAAGAGAAGCATATACCATTGCCATATTATGCACCAATATATTATATTCTTCATCATTATCATCATCATCACTCTCATCATTAGAGGAAGTGTTAGGAGTCAAAGTAGGAGATACCTTTGATCCATTTGTCATAAGGCACATGTGCATACCGGAGGATGAAGATGAAGAAATTCTTGAATCCTTATTTGAAAACATGTCTTGATCCATAGAGTGTTCGGTTTCCTCTACATTGTTAGTCAAACAACTAGAGGAGATAGAAGCATTTTGATTATGGGAGCAAGACAAGGCAAGCATATCATCATGGGATTTATGTGAGCAATTTACACATGATATGCGAGGACTATCAACACAAGCATGTAGATTATTTTCAATGCTAGATGTGTTTAAGTCCAAAGAGGAAGCATTGCAATGGGATAGAGATGAAGAATCATCACTATTGAGCACAATATCAACATTGCAATTTTCCTCACCACTCACCATATCATTACCTCGTGTCTTGCTACACGTTGGTGAAGTGGAAGAAGATGAGAACTCATCACGGCCGGAGGTGGAAGCAACTTGGAGCTCTTCATGATGTGAAGGGGAAGAGAGCTCCTCGGAGTCACCACCAACCAAATGAGAAGTGGATCCACCAAACATTTCCTTAAGCTTGATCCACATCTCATGAGACGATTTTCGCTTTATATATATCAAGAACCTATGAAAATCTGGTCTCAAAGAGAATACAAGCTCATTAGATACTAGAGCTTCAAGATGTAAGTTTTTCTCATCCTCTAAAGATAGATTTTGAGGGTCCATCGGAGGAGAAAAACCTACATCTAGAAATTGCTCAATGTTTGGACACAAGGTCCGAAGTTTGCAAAGCAAGAAATTTCGCCACAAAAGATAATTTGTGCCAACAAAGATAATTGTGTCATTGTGCACTAAATTACTAGCCGACATCTTTACTCTCAAGGCGGTGAAGCCTTAAACAAGGAGAGACCTTGCTCGATACCAATTGAAAGATCGAGATGTCGCCTAGAGGGGGGTGAATAGGCAATTACAAACTCTTTCGGATTTGTCTTGTAAGAATGCGGAATTAAGCTATCGTTTAGTTTACAAGCACAAACCCTAGATATGCTAAGCTCAACTAGGTATAACAATAACAACTAGAGCTAAGCAAGATAGGCACAAGATATATGTAGCACAAGTGATAGCAAGATATATATATATACTTCAAGCACGATGGCTATCACAAGGAAAGAGAGCTCGGGTATAGAAATAACCGAGGCACGCGGAGACGAGGATGTATTCCCGTGTTCCCTTGCTTTGCAACAAGGTACGTCACGTTTGGAGGAGTGGAGGTCCCACGAAGGATTCCCCGCGCCACGAAGGCTCACCATATTCTCCGAACCACACCCACGAAGGATAATGGCCCTTTCCTTATGGTTAGCTTTTCCTCCGCTCCGGAGATGGCAAGCTCCACAACCACTTCACAAGCTCCACGAAGGAGAAGCCCGGGCCCCTTCACAATCTTCACGAAGAGATCACCGGGACACCAACCAAGCCAACTAGGAGGTCACCCTCCAAGAGTAACAAGCTCACGGTCTCTCACTCGAACAAATCGTGGTGGAGAGCTCAACACTATGCAATGATGCAAAGCAAGAACACCGGAGGTGTTCAAGTCCTTCACACTCAAATCCCACCAAAGCAACGTATGCTAGGATGAGATTGGAGAGGAAGAACAAGGGGAAAAGTCAACCAAAGACTCCAAGATCTAGATCCCAAGAGATTCCCTCACTTAGAGAAGAAACGGTTTGGTGGAAGTGTAGATCTAGATCTCCTCTCTCAAATCCTCAAATATGAGCAAGAATGGTTGGAGGAATCAAGGGAGAGAGCAACTTCTTCAAATGCAACAATGGAGGTGAGAGAGAGGGAAAGAAGTTATTTGCTCAAGGTGGAAGAAAGGGCTATTTATAGCTAATGAGCAAATATACCCGTTGGGAGAAAAGACAGAGAAAAAGACAAGCAAATCGGGCTAAAAAGGTGGCCCAGCCGGCAGCCCATCCGGTCGACCGGATTTGGCACTGATGAGGCCAGTGACCTGTCCGGTCGGGCCGGCCTGCCAGCCGGGCGGGGCAGCTGCGCCGCGCGGAGGAAACAAGCCCAGGCGGGGCGAGCCGCTGGGCGGCAGTTAGGCGAGGGGCGCGCGGGCGTGTGGGCTGTGCAGGCCGCGTGGGCCGCGCGGGGCGAAGGCGGCCTAGGGAAGAATCCGGTCGGGTCGGAGGGGACGCCGCGCGGGCCGGTCGTGGACCGGGCCAGCGGCCGGTCATGGGCCAAAGGCCACTGGATCCCGGCCGGATGGCACCGGTGCAGGGCCGGTCTTCGACCGGGTGGGCCGGGCTGGTCCGGCTGCCCCCTTCCTCTTTTTTCTTTTATTCTTTTCTTCTTTTTCCTTTTTTCCTTTTTCTTTAATAACTTTTGCTCCCGAACCCCGAATGACATGAAACCAATTTTGTTGGAAAGATACCGGCTCTACACAAGCCGGAATGCCTTACTTGATCATCGTTGCTTCGTGAAGACTCGCAAATGCTCCCCCATACACCATGATGGGAAAGCTCCATTGATGAACATCTTCATATGTCCAATGTCACCAAATGGACGGCAAGCTTCAAGCATGTGATCCACTTGAGATGCTCATCTTGAACTTGCACGACTCAACATTGTATCTTCTAACCGATGATCTTGATGCCAATACACAAGGTATATCTTTATCTTCATGGCATCCATACTTGAATCCAACATATGGAGTACAAGTAGTACCTATGGAATATTCCTTCATATAAACTCAATGAAAACATTAGTCCATAGGGGTTGTCATTAATTACCAAAACCACACATAGGGGCAATATACCCTTACAACGTGACATGCTCTCCCGTTAGCCGGTGCACGTCCGTGCGTGGGATGGAGTAGGCTACGATGCGGCGCAAGCAGAGAGAGGTGGAAAAAACCCTAACTCGTGTATCAGATATGTTTCTGCGGCAGCCGGGCAAGAGATTATATAACGTGGGCCACGCCCACGTACGTCTCGAGTCGGTTAACCCACGGTCTGGAAGCGACCCGAACGGACTAACCGTGACGCGTATGTCTAGGACTCTATTCATTTTTCTGAACTGCAAAAAGAAAGGAAAGTCTCGGCTCGAGGTTCAATCCACTCATCACGATCACGGCGCAACGCGACGCGTCGATACGAGCGAGTGTGTATCACTTCTCTTCTCATTCACAACAACCCACCTTATAAGGTGGTCTAACTTCCTCCCAACTTTTCATGTGGAACTAAACTTCCCACATCTTACCACTCCCTAGTGAGCTGCCACCAATTTGGGCTCAAACTCACATGAGCTGCCGCAATATGGGCTTTAAGATTTATAGGAAATCTGAAATCTAATATGTGCCACTATACATGAGCCCACTATTTCACCACAAAGAACATTGTAATATTTTTTATTTTTTATGACCTGTAAATTGGTACATAACGTCTAAAAATTAATAAAAATCGCAATGGGAAGCTGAAAGAACATCTCTCATATTATGTTTTGAGTGTTTGAAGTCAATGTACGTGATATACTAATGTTTGGTTAAGTGGTACAGGGATTATATAGATACATTTGTGTGTGTGTTGGATGTGGTCAGTGCTGTCAAAGAGAATCAGAAAAAGTTCATCAGGCCGGATAATCCGGGCCGGCAATTTCCAAAATATCCGGTCTCCAGAATTTCGGCTAAGGACTTGAGGGAAATCAGCTCAGTATAGGGGCCGGACATTTGCCCGGATATTGTCCTGGTTTTGTCCCAGGGCCGGATTATCCGGGCCGGACATTTCAAGAAATATCCGGAAAACGGCTAAGGACCTGAAGAAAAGTGGCTCTGGTATGGGGCCGGACATTGTCCTGGTTTTGTACTGGAGGCCGGATTATCCGGGGGGGGATTATCCGCCCTAACTTAGACCGGATTATCCGGCCCCCGAAGGCTCAACGGTTGGATTTTGGGAGGGGTATTTATACCCCTCTTCTTCTTCCTTACCCCTTGCTCAATCATTGCACAAGAAATCTGCCAAGCTTCACCACCATTAGAGCCACCTCAAGAAACACAAGATTTGCAAGATCTCCTTCCTCCCCCAACCAAAGCTCTTGATCTTTGGAGATTCGAAGGAGAAGCCACCGATCTACATCCTCACCAAAGCGTTTTTCATTTCCCCCTCATTTATTTGAGGGATCTCATGCTAGTGTTCCTATTTGGTTCCCTAGTTGATTTGTGTTGATGTGTTGTTGTTGATTGTTGTATTGTTACAGATTTGGGAGCCTCCAATTCAGTTGTGGATGTGTGCCCCAAGAACCTTGTAAAGGCCCGGTTTCCGCCTCGAGGAAATCCCTTAGTGGAAGTGGGCTAGGCCTTCGTGGCGTTGCTCACAGGAGATCTGAGTGAAGCCTTCGTGGCTGTTGGTTTGGCTTGCATAGCAACCACACTCCTCCAAACATAGACGTACCTTCTTGCAAAGGAAGGGAACTACGGGAATCATCTCCGTGTCAACGCGTGCTACACTCTCGGTTACCTCTATCCCACTCTATCTCCTATATATTGCGTAGCTATATCTTGCTTAGTTGGTAACCTTGTCATATAGGTAAATTCACTTAGTTGCATATCTAGAGAATTTACCTTTGTGTCAAACCTAAATTGAAAAAGAACTAAAAATTGGTTAGCACCTATTCACCCCCCTCTAGGTGCGGCATACGATCCTTTCAATTGGTATCAGAGCCTCGGCTCTTATTTCAGGCTTAACCGCCTAAGAGTATGCCGGACGATGTGCCTCCGGAAGAGGCCGGTAAGTTGGTCACCATGGAGGACATCAATTTGTTGAGATCCTCCATGGACGCTCCAATGGAAAGCATGAGAAATCTAATTTCCGAGCTTATGACTCCGGTCCCTCCTAGGGCTCCCGTCATAGAGGTAAAGGACACGGGTGTGTTAGAAGAGGGAGGTGCTTCGGCATTACCCTCCTCTACTAAACCCGTGGAAGGTGATAACTTAAACACTATCAAACCTCCCATTGCATCTCCTAGTGGAACTAGTGGAGGTGAGAGCTACAATCGAGTAGCTCCACCTTTTCTATCTCCCGATATACCGGTTCCTCATCCCCATTTGAACATCCGAGGCGACCCACCTAAGTTTTCCGTTGATAATTTCGATACTTGGCAATTTGAGTTTCGCTCTCATGTTTGCAGTGCCTCCAATGAACTTTGGAGAATCATCTTGGAAGGCTTCAAGCCCTACAACCCCGACAAGTTGACTAGAAGAGAAGCGGTTGATAGTCAACTCAACAACACCGCCTTGCACATGATTCAAACTAGTGTGGGGACACAAGAGCTGCCTCGTGTTCGGAACTACACCACCGCCAAGGAAGCTTGGGATGGTTTGGCCGCTAGTTGCATTGGAAGTGAGAGCACAAGAAGAAACAAGTATAATGCTCTTCGGAATCAAGCCGAAGGATTCATGAGGCTACCGGATGAAGATCATCAAGTCATGTATGGAAGACTCCTCATTGTTGCCGATGCCTTCCGGCTTAGTGGTGCCACCCACATCAATGACAAGTACATTGAATGCATGATGCCGTTTGTACCCATTGATGTCAAGACCCTTGTTGGGAGAGAATGCTATTCCTCTCTCTCATCTCAAGATGCCGTGCACGAGATGCAAGCCCTCAAGGTGCTCGAGCAAAACTCTCATGATTCTCGCAATCGTGCCATTGGTATGGCAAAAGGGAACAATCTTGACTTGGTGGTCAACCCCGTTGAAGAAGTGTACCCTCAAGAACAATATAGGGCATCTTGGAGTATGTCCTATCCGGAAGATTTGGAATGCCACTATCATGATCACATGGCCTTCCATGCAAAGTCATTTTGGGTTGATCCCTCCAAGGCCAAGGAAGACAACATCAAGAGAAACCACAAAAGTGGGTTCACTAGCTTTGGTCCAAAGACAAGGTCATGCTACAACTGTGATGACAAGCGCCACTTCATTGCCGAATGCCCCTATGAGAATAGAGAGCTTCATAATGGAAGGCTCATTCCCAAGGACAAGAGCAAAGACACAAAGGGCAAATATTCAAAGGCCCCCAACAAGAAATTCTACAACAACAAGACCAAGAAGGGCAAGAGGCCTCCAAGAGTTGTGCTAGTGACTAGGGAAGAGTATTCTACCGATGAAGTTCAACGCTCTAGTGATGATGAAGGAGAAAGCTCAAAGGAAGTGGCCGCCATTGTCACTACCAACATTCCCTCTTCATCTCTCTTTGAATCCCCCAATGAGAATCCTCATAACAAGAATGCACATTGCTTCATGGCAAAATCCTCCTTGGACACATCTATTGTGCTATCAACTCAAGAAGAATATACCTCCGGAGATGATGATGTTGATGATGAAGAAGATGCAACCTCTAATGGATTGGTCGCTCTTGCCTCCCTCTCCACTAACTCTTCATCACCAAGTGAATCCCCCAATGAGATCATTCATGTGGAGGAAGAAAGTTGTCTCATGGCTAAAACCTCCGAGGTATCATCTCCTAGCCCCTCTATGCCTAACATATCAAGTGATCTAGGGGTTGATGATGCTAGTCTAAAAGTGAAACAAGAAATGCTAGAATTTGATGAATTCATTCTTAACCTACAAGGTATCAACAAAAAGCATGTTTCAAATCTCATGGCTCGTTTAGCTCAACAAAATGCTACTCTTGAGAAAAAGGGTCAAATAGAGAGAGAAGACTCTCTTGAAATCCATGCTCTTAAAAATGCTCTTGAGGAAAGTCAAGAAACTATAGCTTCTCTTGAGGAGAGGCTAGAAAATCTTGAAGAGCCTCAAGATGAAATTAACAAGCTCACTAAAGCTAGAGATCATGCTAGGGCTAAGACTAAATTGCTTAAAAAGGAAATGGCCCAATTTGGTGTTGATCATGAGAAACTTGTGAAGGATCTAGATGAACTAGACAAAGCTCACAAAGCTTTGAAGAGTGAATACGCTCTCCTATCCAAGTCAAATGAGCAACTTCAAATTAGGCTTGCTTCATATGATGTGCCTAGTTCCTCTACCCCTTCATGTGATCATGCAAATATTATTGAGGAAAATGCTAGGTTGAAGGATGAACTTGCTAAGGCCTCCTCTCCCCAAAGTAAACTTTCTTTGGATGATCTCTTGAGTAAGCAAAGATCAAACAATGGGAAGGAGGGCCTTGGTTATGGAGCCAAGGCAAAGAAGGCAAACAAGCAAAAGGCCAAGCCCGCACAAGAGAAGAAGAAAGATATCACTAATGGTGAAGCCCCTAAGGGCAAAACCATTAATGATGATGATGCGGGAAATGCTAACCCTCACTATGTTTTATTCAAAGATTATTATGGTGATGTTTATGCTAAATATGTTGGCCCATATGATGGTTATGTTGCTTGGTCTATTTGGGTCCCAAAGACCCTTGTTGCTAACAAAAGAGGACCCATTGAGAAATGGGTACCTAAATCCAAGCATTGATCTCATGTAGGACTATGCCACCGGAGGTTCAAAATGGGTACTTGATAGTGGATGTACAAGTCATATGACCGGCGGCAAGAACCTCGTCAAGGAGTTGAGGCCCAACATAAACAATATCACCGTCTCCTTTGGCGATAATTCTACATCCGAGGTATTGGGTTTTGGCAAGGTTGTGGTTGCACACAACATAACACTTGTGGATGTCATGCTTGTCAAAACCCTTGGTTACAATTTGCTTTCCGTTTCCGCCCTTGGCAAGATGGGTTTCGCCGTCTTTATTGATAAAGATATTGTGGTCCTCTTGTGGAGCAAGACTCTAAAAGTCGCTTTCGTTGGGTATCGCGAACATAACTTGTATGTGGTGGACTTTTCGGGGACCACCACTTCAAGTGCGATGTGCCTATTCGGAAAGGCGGATGTGGGTTGGTTGTGGCATCGCCGCCTAGCCCATGTCAACATGAGAACTTTGCAAAGTCTTCACAAGGGGAACCATATTGTGGGACTAATGGAAAATGTTTCTTTTGCCAAAGATCGTGTTTGTAGGGCTTGTGTTGAAGGCAAAATGCATGACTCTCCGCATCCAAGCAAGACTATCATCTCTTCCAAGAGGATCTTGGAGCTCCTTCATGTGGATCTCTTTGGTCCCATTATTCATGCAAGTCTTGGTGCGAAGAAACATTGCTTGGTGATTGTTGATGATTACTCAAGATACACTTGGGTCTACTTTCTCAAGACAAAAGATGAGACTCAACAAATATTCATTGACTTTGCTACCGAGGTGCAACGCCAACACAACCTCCTCATTATGGCAATAAGAAGTGACAACGGCTCCGAGTTCAAGAACTACACACTCAATGATTTTCTTAGTGATGAGGGGATTCGTCATCAATATTCCGCTGCTTACACCCCTCAACAAAATGGTGTTGCGGAGAGGAAGAACCGGACTCTTATGGATATGGCAAGATCTATGATGGCGGAGTATAAATCCCGCTATAACTTTTGGGCCGAAGCCATCTCCACCGCTTGCCACTCTTCTAACCGGCTCTATCTCCGCAAGGGATTGAACAAGACTCCATATGAAATACTCACCGGCAACAAGCCTAATATCTCATACTTCAAGGTGTTCGGTTGTAAGTGTTTCTACAAAATCAAAGGAGTTCGTTTGTCTAAATTTGCTCCTAAAGCTTTGGAGGGTATATTTGTTGGTTACGGTGCCGAATCTCACACTTATAGAGTCTTTGATATAGCCTCCGGGATTATCATCGAATCTTGTAGTGTGAGGTTCGAAGAAAATGATGGCTCCCAAGTGGGGCAAGTTGATGTATGTGCAGGTGATGAAATACCTCAAGATGCCATAGTAAGAATGGGTGTGGGATTTTTCCGCCCCATTGAGGGACACGGTGTGGCGTCTCGGGAAGAACTATGCTCTACCACGGTGGAGCCCTCATCCTCTCAACATCAACAAACCCCATCCCTTGAAGCTAATGATGCACCAACCCAAGAACAAGAAGAAAACCCTCCCTCTCATGAACAAGATCAAGGACAAGATCAACCAAGAATTCAAGATCAACCATTCGATATTTGCGCTTCACCAAATATTGTCCAAGATCAAGCACATGAGGATGAGCATTCTCAAGAAATTGAGGAAGCTCAAATTGAAGGTCAAGACGGGGACCCAAATGATCAAGTTGATCAAGTGACACCTCCAAGGCCTAGAAAAACCAAGGAGGAGATCGAGGCCCGTCGTCTAGCAAGAAGAGAAAGGCAACTTGAGCGTCTTGAACACACACATGACAAGGTTCTTGGTGATGTAAGGGCAAAGGTTTCCACAAGAAGGCAATTGGCTAACTTTAGCAATCATCATGCTTATATCTCCTTAGTGGAACCCAAGAAAGTATTTGAAGCCCTTGAAGATTCGGATTGGTTGGAAGCTATGCACGAAGAACTCAACAACTTCAAGCGCAACAAAGTATGGACCTTAGTAGAGAAGCCAAAGGAGTGCCGCAATGTTATAGGCACTAAATGGATATTCAAGAACAAGCAAGATGAGTTTGGAAATGTTGTGAGGAACAAGGCAAGATTGGTGGCTCAAGGTTTCTCTCAAGTTGAAGGAATTGACTTTGGAGAGACCTATGCTCCCGTGGCTCGCCTTGAGTCCATCCGTATCCTTCTTGCTTATGCATCGCATCATAACTTTAAGTTACAACAAATGGATGTTAAAAGTGCATTTATTAATGGTCCTTTGCATGAAGAGGTTTATGTTAAGCAACCCCCGGGGTTTGAGGATCTCAACTTTCCTAACCATGTCTACAAGCTTGATAAAGCACTTTATGGTCTCAAACAAGCTCCTAGAGCTTGGTACGAGCACCTTAAAGAATTGTTGGTAGACCGTGGGTTTGATGTTGGGCTAATCGATCCCACTCTTTTTACTAAGAGGGTTAATGGGGAGCTTTTTGTTTGCCAATTATATGTTGATGATATTATCTTTGGCTCTACTAACAAAGCTTTCAATGATGAATTTTCAAAGCTTATGACCGATAGGTTTGAGATGTCTATGATGGGAGAGATGAAGTTCTTCCTTGGTTTTGAGATCAAGCAATTGAGAGAAGGAACCTTCATCAATCAAGCAAAATATCTCCAAGACATGCTCAAGAGGTTCAAGATGACCGAGTTGAAGGGTGTGGCCACTCCTATGGTTACCAAATGTCATCTTGCACTAGATCCCAATGGTAAAGAGGTGGATCAAAAGGTATATCGCTCCATGATTGGATCCTTGCTTTACCTTTGTGCATCTAGACCGGACATAGTGTTGAGTGTTGGTGTGTGTGCAAGGTATCAAGCTTCTCCTAAGGAGAGCCACATGATGGCTCTCAAAAGAATCTTTAGATATTTGGTTGATACCCCAAGATATGGTATTTGGTACCCCAAAGGCTCAAGCTTTATTCTCAATGGATATACCGATGCGGATTGGGGGGACAAGGATGATAGGAAATCAACTTCCGGGGCTTGCCAATTTCTTGGTAGGTCCTTGGTGTGTTGGTCTTCTAAGAAGCAAAATTGTATATCTCTCTCCACCGCCGAAGCCGAATATGTTGCCGCCGCAAGTGGATGCACTCAATTGTTATGGATGAGGCAAACTTTAAAGGAATATGGTGTCATTTGTGACAAAGTGCCTCTATTATGTGACATTGAAAGTGCCATCAAGATTGCCTATAATCCGGTGCAACATTCAAGAACGAAGCATATTGAGATCCGGAATCATTTCATTAGGGATCATGTTGCCCGTGGTGATATTGAGCTTATCTATGTTCCTACCAAAGATCAACTTGCCGATATATTCACGAAGCCTCTTGATGAAGCAAGGTTCTCTTATTTGAGGAATGAGCTAAATATCATTGATTCAAGGAGTATAGCTTGACCATCTTGCCAACACACACTTTGTCTCAAAACTTTATTTGGTTTAGATGTGGGCATGGAAATAGGGGAGTGCGGTTTAAACTATTGAGCTATCCCTCCCCCCATAATGCCGACATTAAATAAAATCATTCTCTTTATATCATATAATGATATGTGAGCTTCAATGATGAGTAGTGGTTTTGGGCCCAAGATATATCTTCACGGTGCCATGCCATAACACTCATATATGGTGGCCTAGGCCACCACACTCTTCTTTGAGAAGAGTTGGAGTTATTTGGATCTTATCGCCTTTTATTTGACAACTCCATGTTCTTATGGGAAATCACTCTAGTTTGGCCTTAGTTGCTCATATCTTGCAAACTTGAGTGATCATGTACCATTAACAGTTTGTTTCCTCTAAACCTAAGCCTACACTCATCTATAAGCCATTTCCATCTTGCTCATTTGTCATGTTTGATAAAAACTTGGAGTTTGAGGTTTCTCGGTCGGATGATCTAGGTTGCCCCATCTTATTGGTAAATATGCATCTTATATGTGAGGTGATAGTTTATTGCACCACATATGGGTCCGCAAATAACCAACGAAAGATAGGCGGGATTGGCGGTGTTCTGAAATTCTCCAGAACACCGGATAATCCGCCCCCCAGGCGACCCGGAAAATCCGGCCCGGCCGGATTATCCGCCCTAAACTAGGGCCGGATTATCCGGCCTGGGCAGATCTTGAAAGGGCTGAGGACGAGGCCGCGGGGGGCAAACGGTTCACACCACCCCCACGCGCCTCTCTCTCTCTCTCTCCTCTCAAGATCGCCGGAGCTTCTCCTCCTCGCCGGAGTTGCCCCGTCCACTCCCTCCCGGAGTTTTTGGGTGGATCGGGTGCTCCTCCCTCCTAGCTACCTTCTCCTCCAAGCGGCTTTCGCAATGGATGCGGGTATGAATCACAATCCCTAACCCTAGGTGTTGTGATTTGTGTGTGCTATCTTCTTGGTGGATTTGGTGTCTAGTTGTTCCAAATCGTTTGTAGTGTACTCCTCTTGCATGCTATAAGGCCGATCTGTTCTTAGACAAGTTGTTGTTTGCAAAATCTGCTAGTTTCGCAGGGCCGGATTATCCGGTCCGGCCGGATTATCCGCCCCCTTGGGGCACCGGATTATCCGGCCTGGAGCTTCATCGCCGCTGCAGTTTTGATTCAATCTATCTTGTTTATACTTGTACCAGCTTATAGTATGTTCCTAGAGTACATTGCTATATCATACATGACTTATGAACATTATCTTCTCTTTGCTATCCATCTTTGCTAGTCACAGGTCGTACTTCTCGGGGTACTTCTCGGAGACGCCCAAGGGCTGATCGGTCAAGTGATGAGTTCGTGACCAACGCTCCTCGCAAGTCAACCTCATCTAGGCACAAGAACAAGGCATCAAGGGAAAACTACAAGGCCATGGACCCTATTTCTTATTCTGCTATCCGCTTGAAGAACTGGTATGAAGACCTCTCAAGGGATGAAGAGACAGAGGGCAGAAAATACCGGTGCATGGAACAGGAGTTCATCGATAAGGATATCTATGAGCCCATGAAGAAATTACGTCCCATGCAAGCTATCGATGTGGACGTTCTGGCAGTCAACAATCACTTTGAGGATGCCATCTGGGTGACTGGTAGGATGGGCTTGCAGGATTTGATGAAGATTCGATGTGACTATAGTCCAGAGTTGGTAAAGCAGTTCTTTGCTACGTTGGCCATCAAGAAAGATGTGGACCGTACTATGGAATGTATGTCTGGCTCCACTCACTGTAGTGCCACCTTGCGCCGTTTTGCTGCTATTCTTGGAGTTCCTGCAGAAGAAGGCCGTCGTCTCCATGGACCTCAGAGGCAGATAAGAATGCACTGTTTGATCTCTATACATCTGCTGGAAAAGTGGGAACGACAAAGGGGCTGCTTCCCATCTATGGTTAGTTACTCCGGTTCTTTCGGTCCACCATCGCTCCTAGTGGTGGTAACAATGATGCAATCCGGGGATCTCTTGTGGATCTCATGCACCTCAGCCTTCGGTGTGCTCGTGATGAGAATGAGGAACATATCTATACTATTGATATTATGGACTACATCTTCCATGAGATTCATGATGCCATGGTCTCCCGCACTACTATACCTTATGCGCCCTACATCCAGCTCCTCATCAACAACACTGCGGGCGTGAGTGGTGAAGACTTGAGCGGGTACCCTTTGATGAAGCACTCTATCAAGAAGGCCTACAAGCTTAAGCCTGTCTCTTCTGCTGTACCTCCACCTGACTCCTTCATGGGTGATGCTCGTTCTAGTGGATTTGCTCCTGCTCGCCATCCTGACCTCCCTGCTATGAAGAAACAAGTGAACAGGCTCAGTTGGTTTCAACGTTACGTCCTTTGCATGAACATTGAGATTCATAAGGAGAACTTTGCGGCCAGCCGGGAGCGGGCTGAGATTAAGCATACTAAGGTTATTCTGCACAAGCTCGTTGGTGAGCAAGGACCCCTCCTCACCTCCTGCTCACCCAGGTTACGGCAGGCATTACGGTTCCGTGGAGTGATCTTGATAGTTGCATTCAAAGGTCCAACCTCACTCGCCGCCTCGGATGAGTGATCGATGAAGAAGAAGAAGAAGAAGAAGAAGAAGCGCCATCCGAGTCCGATGATGAAGATGTCTCCGAGTGATCCTCATGGGGCGAGTAGCATCGCGCTTGTCCCCTTTTTTGGTGTTTCGATGCCAAAGGGGGAGAAGTGTTCTATTAGGAACTCTCTCGGGGATTTGCATGGTTTGGGCACAAGCATATGCGTTTACCATTCCTTTATTGCTTGCGTTCCATTTTATTTGAACTATTTGCTTTGGTTGTGTTCCGTTTAAAACTATGTGCTATGTGGTGTGAGACATTGTTATGGTTTTGGGATTTCTATATGTTGAGATCAAGACTATTATATTATGTGTGATGCTATATCTCCGTATCATATATCTACACATGGGTATGATTTCTAGCATCCTATCTCAACTTCATATTTGTTTGTGTCTCTTGTTAGAGCTCATGATGGATACCTCTTGTGTTGAGGCACCTCGCTCCTATGTGTTGTGTATTTGTATTCAAATGCAAATTTCTTATATGCACACATGTAGGGGGAGTGCCTCTATGTTTTGCCATTATGCTTGTCCCTATAGTGATTCTCTTGCAAATCCGTATATTGTCATCAAACACCAAAAAGGGGAGATTGAAAGAACATCTCTCATATTATGTTTTGAGTGTTTGATGTCAATGTACGTGATATACTAATGTTTGGTTAAGTGGTAAGTGATTATATAGATACATTTGTGTGTGTGTTGATGTGGTCAGTCTGTCAAAGAGAATCAGAAAAAGTTCATCAGGCCGGATAATCCGGGCGGATATTTCCAAAATATCCGGTCCCCAATTTGGCTAAGGACTTGAGGGAAATCAGCTCAGATAGGGGCCGGACATTTGCCCGATATTGTCCTGGTTTTGTCCCAGGGCCGGATTATCCGGGCCGGACATTTCAAGAATATCCGGCCCCCTCGAAAAAATCCGAAGAAAAGTGGCCTGTATGGGGCGGACATTTGACCGGACATTGTCCCGGTTTTGTACCGGAGGCCGGATTATCCTGGGGGGGCATTATCCGGCCCTAACTTAGACCGGATTATCCGGCCCAGGAAGGCTCAACGGTTGATTTTGGGGAGGGGTATTTATACCCCTCTTCTTCTTCCTTACCCCTTTGCTCAATCATTGCACAAGAAATCTGCCAAACTTCACCACCATTAGAGCCACCTCAAGAAACACAAGATTTGCAAGATCTCCTTCCTCCCCAACCAAAGCTCTTGATCTTTGGAGATTCGAAGGAGAAGCCACCGATCTACATCCTCACCAAAGCTTTTTCATTTCCCCCTCATTTATTTGAGGGATCTCATGCTAGTGTTCCTATTTGGTTCCCTAGTTGATTTGTGTTGATGTGTTGTTGTTGATTGTTGTATTATTACAGATTTGGGAGCCTCCAATTCAGTTGTGGATGTGTGCCCCAAGAACCTTGTAAAGGCCCGGTTTCCGCCTCGAGGAAATCCCTTAGTGGAAGTGGGCTAGGCCTTCGTGGCGTTGCTCACGAGATCTGAGTGAAGCCTTCGTGGCATTGGTTTGGCTTGCGTAGCAACCCACTCCCCAAACGTAGACGCCTTCTTGCAAAGGAAGGGAACTACGGAATCATCTCCGTGTCAACGCGTGATCACTCCTCGGTTCCTTATCCCACTCTATCTTATATATATACTATGCTTGCTTAGTTGGTAACCTTGTCATATAGGTAAATTCACTTAGTTGCATATCTAGAGAATTTACCTTTGTGTCAAACCTAAATTGAAAAAGAACTAAAATTGGTTAGCACCTATTCACCCCCCCCTCTAGGTGCGGCATACAATCCTTTCAGAAGCTCTCCCACTGTTCTTTATAAAAGCTCAATAATTTTCCTACTTGTTTCTTATCCTGCAATCCGAACGGCTACTTCTTTCAAAAGATTTGTAGGGTTGATGAGGTATGACACTGTAGTGGAGTTTTTCCTCCAAACGGGGCCTTACTGTTGCACTAGAGACTATACAAATGCTAACCTCAGCTACCATACAAATGCAATCTCAATTTGTATCTAACCTCATTTTTACCGAGATTTGATGATTTACCCTCCCTTTTTTTTCACGAAAACGCAAAAAGCTTTGCGTTTCAAAGAGTTTACATTATAAGCCTAAGAAAAAGCCAAACACCCACAGTACACACTCAACACTCAAAACAAGACTACGACAAAAATGTCGAAATCCGTGGAGTACTCCTCCAAGACGCTGCAGAGTGAGGTCCTCCGCAAGACAGAACCCTTGCCGATAAAAGTCGCAGTGCTTGTGCATCATTGAAATTACCAAGAGCCTGCCAGCCGCAGCCCAGGCGCATACCACCTGAGTCCCGCGAGCCCACCACGGCTCAGCTGGGAGCATTGCTACTCCGGCCTCGGGCCAAATCCAAGGAACGTCGTCGGCGCAGCGGCTAGCTCCCGACAACTTCAATAGACGTGCAAGCGTGTAGTCTTCAGCAGCCGCCAACAAACACAGAGGTCAGCCCACCACTGCTCATCCAGAGGCATGCTACGCTGTTCGAGGAAGATCCCCGTCGCGCAAGCCACCGCGATACCACTCGAGAGGCCGGCACGCCACCTGCATCGCAAGGCACCTCCCACGTGGTCAGCGCTGAGATCCACGAGTAAGAACTACGGCCCGAACTCAAATTCCCAAGACGACGCCTCCAATGAGGGTACGACATCAAAGACGCCGCCGTCGCCGATTTGGCAAGCCAAATCTGAGGTTTTCACCCGGAACATGAGACCCTAGGCAAGGGAGGTGCCGAAACTCCTCGATGACGCCAAGAGGAAACCTCAGGCGTCGCCGTCACCGGCCCTGAAAGGCAGGGCTTTCGCCCAGAGCATGGTACCTCACCACTGCAGGCACTGTCCATTCTCTGCCTAGACCTCCTGCGCTGACCCTTTCCTCTCAAATCTCTAGCCTTGGCAGCGCAACCCCCCGGCAGCATATCCAGCGCGCCATGTCGGGGGCAGCCATGCCCACAAAGGGACATGCCGGCTAAGAGGGACACCACCGAGCCGCGAGCGGCGTAGGTGCCACCATGGGATGGGTCGCTACGGGTCTGCACACAACCACCTCAGAGAGCATCGCCGGCCACCCAACACCGTCCACCTTATCTCTAGCGCCGCACGGACGCACCAGCCACCATGCCAAGATGGCGTTGGGTTCCGCTCAACCCGGCCAGAGCAGCAGCACCATGCGCTCGGAGCCGAGGAGGAGGTGCCTGACCGCACCCAGGCGCAGGAGGGCAGAACGGCCGGGGGCACCAAACCCAGATCGGGCCCGAAGGGCCCAGACCAGAGCCGGCAAGCCCGCGCTGCCATGGCGCCATCTCCGGCCGCCCAACACCGCCTGCCGCCAGCGTCGTCGCCGCCATCCCCAGCGCTGTCGCCGTCGCTGGCCACCCGAGAAACCACCTGGGCCACGCCACCCGCCATCGGACTTGGTGGCCTCCCGAGAGCAGCCGCCGCCTCCAACACGGGGTCGCCGCCACACCACGAAGCCGCCACGCCGCTGCCGAGGCAGCCGCGCCGCCGCGCCCCTTGTCAAGCGCGCCGCCCTCACCGACCCCGTCGGCCCACACCAAGTCCTCCGCGCGAGGGGGAGAGGAGTCCCCGCCGCCGCCAGCGCCCGGGCTTTGCCTAGCGATGCCCTCCGGCGGTGGCGAGGAGAGGGAGGAACAGGGGGAGGGGGCCTGGGCAGGTGGCGGCTAGGGTTCCCTCCCGTCGCCACGGGAGCGACGAGGGGGAACAGGGAAACGAGCCTGGCTGACCTTTACCCTCCCTTTTGTCTTGTAACTGATCTTTTGCCCCATATTGTTTGTGCCTTGATGATTTTCGTTCTGTCAACATGGGCCCACACACAGATCTATTTTCCCTTTCTTTCTCTTAGCTCAAACTTCTGCCCTCCTTTTCCTCTTGTGCATTTATGTCGAAACAACATCGCAAAATTGCGAACCAAGTTGAGACTTTGTGTGATCCGTGAGATGTAATAATTAGTAACTTGTAATAAATTCTGGATTTTTATGCAATAAAGAGCCGTATGCATCGATTGGGATGACCCCGTTTCGAAGAAAAAAAACTGCGAACCAGGCGAAAAATAACTGCAAGCCAGGCGAGGCAGCAGTCAAGAGATGGTGGTAGTTGCTTCCTCTATCTGGCAGTACACATCTGTTTTATTGGGTCGAGCAAAGGGTAGGGAGAACGAACAGAGCATGAAAAAGATAGCCCAATGGACAGTTTGGTCTTTGCATATGAGCATGACAAAGATATACAAGTATTGGATTGCAACATGAAGACCGGGGATGACTGCATATCAACCGAGACCAGAACAGAAAACATATATGCTTCGAGAATAACTTGTGGTCAAGGTCCTGGAATCACTGTTGGCAGGCTCGGTGACAACAGCAAGCAGGAAACGAGAATGCATGGGATATCACATTTGAGGACATGATCATGGATGATGTCAAGAATCCTATAATCATTACCGAACTTATTGAACGACGGTCTATCCTTTGAAGCCTAAGTCGTGAAAGAAGCAAAGCAAAGTTCGGCGGTGGAGTTCGGCACTGTTTGGTTCAAGAATATACGAGGTACGAGTGCCACCAAAGAAGCAACTGTAGCAAGTAAGATTGCGGTGACACTGTCTTGTGCCAAGACATATTGCTATAAGATGTGAAGCTTACTTTCAGTGAGCGTCACAACGGGCCATGACAGGCATATGCAACAACACGAAATTAAAGAAATCCATAAATGTCACTCTAAAGGTTTTTTTTTTCCAAAGAGGATAACCCTTGGCCTATGCATCAATTGATGCGCACAACCATTTTCTGAAGATCTCCTAAAACAACGAGGATTGTTTCTTCTATATTGTTTGTACCTGAAAATCAAATAATACCTTCTGGAGATAGAACAGAGATTTAGGTACTGTAATTACTATTATTTGTATTCAGAACAAAGATGAGATGCCGCAAGCATTTTCTTGGCCAATTCAGAACTCAATGACCAACATATTTCATTACAACCTATTATTTGCATGCTTCGGTTTGCTGTGGTCACAATGGTTTATCACTTTCACGGAATAAGGCTGGCCATAGTGGTAAGTATCATGTAGTAGTATCATGCATATGATACTTGTGTATGATACTATCTCTATAGTGGTTAGTATCATGAAGTAGATATACATGCTATATTTATTGCTTTTTAGAATCCAAATGCAAATTTGTGCTCAAGATTTGTTTGGCATTAATTTTTTCGTGATATGCGCTATGATACAGTATCCACCTATGTTACTCTAATCTCCTCTCTCCTCCTTAATTAGCTGCCATATCAGCATTTTTGTGGGACCAATATGCATGATACTAGCTATGATACTAGCACTATGGCTAGCCTAATTGGATTACATCTGTAGGTCTGTGGCACATTCTGTCAGGCTTTCAATTTCCAGTGGCAGATTAGAGCAAATCTAACTGGTCAAAGGTGGATCTTTTGTGGGTAGCAACCAAAGTATTATCTGTAGCTTGCGAATACTTGGAAGCCTCAAAAGAGGTTGTTCACCTCCTTACTCCGCAACTTCAGGCCTGCAAGAAAATGACCTTGTTAAAATCCTTTGTGCAAGAAATCTCCAAATCAGTAACCATGGATCGAGCCACATGCCTTTCCTTCCTCAGCTAAGATCCTATAACTGAAAGCTCTGCTCAGTAATATTCAGATACCTACCTGAAAAGGTAGGCATTCACGTGCTTTCTTTCCTTAATGACTTGTCATTAGCACCGATGAGGTGCACACTGAATCATCACTTCCAGTCTTCCACAAGCCTGTGGGTTGGGCATCTGTAAGGGTTTAAACATTCATGCAAGGATAGTGGGTCAGAAGAGTGCAGCACCGAAGAAATGCATGTAGTTTTCAGATGATTTGTCCTTGCAGTGAGTGCTCCAGGTGTCCTTTAATTTTTCTGTTAGAATCTTAGTATTGACATAATCTCAAAGGCCAAACCGAGCTAGCTGGAAGCAATGGCCAACACACCGTTTCAAGCACATTTATGTTGATTCCCATGCCAATAGAATCTTGTACTGCTAGGCCCCAATTATCTATGCCAACTAAAGATAATCAACCAGAAGCAACCTGCGCCGAGAACATGATCCAAGATATCCAACCGAACTTACCACCTATAAATAATCCTCATGATCGAATGCTTGATCCCATCAATCACTGCATCCAAGAGCACATACTAAGAAGGCATTCTTGTTCTGGAGCAAATGGCTTCTCATGCGCTTCTTTTCTTCGTATCCCTTCTAGTGCCATTGTTCTTGTGTTGTGTTCTTGCGAAGGGAGACATGACTGTGATCCCTTCTAAAAGTGGGGCTGATCATAGAGGTAGGTCTCTACAGTCCACTAAGGTCGTCAATGTCCTGAGGTATGGAGCTTATGGGGATGGACTCCATGATGACACAAAGGTATGTATAATGCAACACGACCTCAAAATATAGAGCATAATTTAATTTAGTGCAATGGATATGGAATGCTTACCATGGGTGTGGGTGTGCATCCTCTTCTTATAGGCATTGTCAAAGGCGTGGTCTGCAGCTTGCTCCTCTTCTCTTCCTGGCATTGTGCTCATCCCCAAGGGAAAGAAATTTCTAACGAAACATGTAACCTTTTCCGGCCCATGCAAATCCAATATCAAGTTAATGGTGAGATAGATGAACAAAAAGAACATGCATATTTTCCTTTCTTTCATAAGAAATTTTGAAAACAAAGACCTCAATTTATCCCAAATTCCAGATAGAGGGTACTTTGGTGGCTCCTCCAAAGAGATCATATTGGATCGAGGATACCATTAGGCACTGGGTTTTGTTCACAAATGTGAGAGATCTTACTGTCACTGGTGGTGGGACTATTGATGGAAATGGCAAGATTTGGTGGCAAAGTTCCTGCAAAGTAAACTCAAAGCTCGTAAGTATATTCAACTACTAAATTGTGCAGTAATAAAATGCATCAAGCACGGGGAAAATTTAATGTTTCACTTTCGACTTCAAAGGTTAATTATCGCAGTATTCATTAGTGCTTAGTTTCGAAACAGAGTTTTTCCTGAAAGCTTTCTGATATGAATTTTATTTTTATTTTCCTTTTCAGCCTTGCAGGCCAGCTCCAACGGTGAGTTCCTTTTCTAATATCTTGCACATCCCAGTGGAGTAGCCTTGTTTTCTTCATTAGAATGTGACTATGTTTCCTTCCAATATCCAGGCTTTGACGTTCTACTCTTGCACAAATCTAAAAGTGGATAACTTAAAACTGTTGAACAGCCAACAAATCCACATGTCAGTAGAGCGTTGCACCAATGTAAGGGTGTCCCGCCTATTAATCACAGCACCCGGCACTAGCCCCAACACCGACGGCATCCATATTGCACATAGTAAGGATGTGAAAGTGTACAACTGTGCAATCAAGACTGGGGATGACTGCATGTCGATCGAGGATGGAACTAAGAATCTACATGTTAAGAACATCGTGTGTGGACCAGGGCATGGGATCAGCATTGGGAGTTTAGGTGATCAAAACTCTGAAGCTCAGGTTACAAATATCACCATCAATGGGGTGCGACTACATGGCACGACAAATGGAGCTCGTATCAAGACATGGCAGGGCGGGCGGGGTTATGCAAAGAATATCGTGTTCGAGAACATAATCATGGATAATGTATGGAACCCAATCATTATTGACCAAAACTACTGCGACTCGACTACACCGTGTCATAAACAGGTATAAATCTCGATGACCAAGTTAGTATTATTCATTTGTTTAATTTTGCATAGATATAACCTAGTGTAGTTTTCACAGAAATCGGCAGTGGAAGTGAGCAACGTTCTGTTTAAGAACATCAGGGGTACAAGTGCCTCAAGAGACGCTATCAAGCTGAGTTGTAGTAGAACTGTACCTTGCCATGGCATCGCCTTGCACAACGTCAAGCTTACTCTAAAACGAGGCAATGGCAACGCAAAGAGCACCTGTCAGAATGCAAAATATAGGACACTGGGAACAGTTATGCCACAACCATGTATTCTCAAGAATTGATGAAAATGTTTTAATGGAAGTGCAAAGTTCTATATATGTAGAAGGTCTACAGATCATACAAAGATGTATGAACAGTACAAAGGTGAACAGAGAAAGTTACCTAGTAGTATGGCGATAAGCACAGAGTATCTTTTGATACGCTTGCTTCTTTGTATTTTCCAAGTCAAGTCTACATGCTACCATTGGCACAATAGCTGGGGCTTATGATGAGTATTTCCAATTACTTGTAAGATGGATTGCTCCAAATTATTTTGTATGGAATATTTATAGTTATCCACGAGAACTGTCAGTGACTAAAATAATTTCAGATTAATACTATAATAGCACTAATGTACCTTTTCAGGTTGATTATTTTCAGAATATCATAAGTACCTCTGTTGGAAAACAGCGTCTGCTGAAAAATTATAAATCATCAAATGTCTACAGTGTTACCAACTAGAAAGCCCTAGATTCCATCGTACCTAAAGCTGTGTTTCGTACCACTCCATGGTTACAAACTAAAAGTGCACAGCTTTCTAGATTTAAACAAGAATCAATCATGTGTATATTATCACATTAAAGCAGAAATCAGGTAAAAGTGAAACCTGTATGGTTGTAGCATTTGGTGACATACTAACTACTAAGCCTACAGATATGAAATTATTGGCCTTTATAGAGGAAAGAATGCAAATGGTGCATGCAGATGAATAGTATTTCTCCATGAATGATAACAGCTTGCAGGAAAATGATTTTAGACAAACAAAACAATCACTGGCCTCTTTGGTGTTTGTCTTTGCTCTGGTCAAGAACTCAAGAGCATCGTGTTGACAGCAGTCAATTCAGAAGGAAGTCAAACAATATTTCAGAGTTGTAAACTAATGTAGCCATTTTTTTTTACTTTTAAACATGGAGGATGTTAGTGATGTATAGTCCCTTGTACTGTATTTTCCCATAGTGTGAGGGGTTTCCCTGCATATTGTACCCTTGTACATGTACTGGCCTTTGGCCCACTGTGAATACTAGTTGCTATTCCAACATGGTATCAGAGCTCTAGGTTTAGCTCTTTGTACGCTGCAACTCCGTGCTTGATCCGCGCCGCCGCCGATGATCCTTCCGGCCAGTGCTGCTCCACTCTTTCTTCTCTCCCCCTCTCGTCGGGTTTGAGCTTTTTCCAAGAAATTTGGCCATTTTCGTCGTTTTTAGAGCTCCAAATCGAGCTCAATCTGCGGGGTTTCCGGCCATCTCCCGCCGCCGGCCAGCCCTGCTCCGGCCGCCCCCGCCGCTGGCCATCTCCCGCCGCCGGCCAGCCCTGCTCCGGCCGCCCCCGCTGCCGGCCGCTCCCTCCGCGGCTGGCCCCGTGAGGCTGCTCCCGTGCGTTGTCCTGCCCGACCCCGCCCGGGTCCGGCCGGCCTTGCCACGACCAACTACGCCGCCGGCCGGCGACGCCTAGGCCGCCTCAACCTCCGGTCGGCTCTGCCCTTGGCCGGCCCTGCTCCTGGCCGACTCTGCCATGGTTGTTTCTGCTACGGCTGAGATCTAGATCTCGAGAAAAAAATGGCGTCGTCTTCCTCTGGATATGTCAGTATTCCTCGGTGCCCAGTGATCTTTGATGGTACCAACTATGGAGAGTTTGCAGCCTTTATGCGCATTCATATGCGTGGTCTTCGGCTGTGGGGTGTTCTTACTGGTGAGGTCTCTTGTCTGCCGCACCCCATGCCCGTGCCTCCTACCCGCCGCCCGTGCCGTAGGCTCTTGCTGAGGATGCTACTCAGTGATCGGGATGCAGCCAAGTATGCCGAGGCTGGCTGATGAGGCATATGAGGAGCAGGTACTTGCTTATTCAGAGGCTCTTGGCTCTTACCGTGATAGTTTGGATACCTTTACTTAGTGGTGTGATGAGGATGCCAGCGCTGCCGTTCTTTCAGTGTTCAGCCACGCTTGCCTCTGAGTTTATGGGCCTAGCCACCGTTGCCGAGATGTGGTCTCACCGCCGCCGCTATCAGCCTTCGGGATTCTCTCACTTGTCTCGTGGGGTCAGAGCATGATCTTCAGCAGGGTGACTCTCTGTTGATGAGTTCTACACCCGAGTGCGGCAACTGCGCCGCCTGACTCTCTTAGGTTGTCTGTGGTACTGCGTTGTTGCCGACCGTGTCCGTTCGATATGGACTTCCAGAGGATCCATGAATT
The DNA here is from genome assembly GCA_030979885.1 of Lolium multiflorum. NCBI lineage: Eukaryota > Viridiplantae > Streptophyta > Magnoliopsida > Poales > Poaceae > Lolium > Lolium multiflorum. The sequence continues at coordinate 61,467,931 of CM061747.1, read as the reverse complement.
CTGTCTCGTCGTCCGCAGTTTGAGCCTCGTCGTGCTCAGTTGTTTGCTCGAGCCGTGTTCCTATCTCAGAGGTGCTCACCGAGCTTCGGGCCGAGGAGACCTCGTCGCGTGGCCGGACCGTACTTGGGACACCCTCTCGTTCTTGCTGCTCGAGTTCCCACTACTCCTACACCGCCGCTTCTACCCACACCGCCTGCTGCCTCTAGAGGAGCCCACCCTTCTCGCGGGGAGTCGCCTCGCCCTCCTGGTTCGCACTCACCGTCGGAGGCCTGGTCACCTTGAGTCTGACTGCCAGAAGCAGCGGGGTGTGCCTCCCCGTGCTCCACCTTCAGCGCCTGTCGCCACTGGCTTCACTGAGCAGGATATAGCGAGACTTCAGCGTCTCCTTGCCTCCTCCGACTCAGCCTCGACGGGTACTGCTGCCTCCGCGACTGTTTCCTCTCCACAGTCAGGTACATCTTTGCGGGTTCTGGATTCTGGAGCTTCTTTTCACATGTCCCCTGATTCTTCCTCTCTCTCTTCTCTTCGCCCTCTTCCTCGTCCTGTTCGTGTTCTTATTGCCGATGGTACTTCTCTTCCTATTGCTAGTCGTGGCACTCTTTCTACTTCCTCCTTTTCCGTTCCTGATGTTTCTCATGTTCCCCGTCTTACCATGAACTTGTTTTCCGCTGCTCAACTCACTGATTCTGGTTGTCGGTGTTGGAGATATGCCCAAGAGGCAATAATAAAGTGGTTATTATAATATCTTTGTGTTTATGATAAATGTTTGCATACCATGCTAAAATTGTATTAACCGAAACATTGATACATGTGTGTTATGTAAACAACAAGGAGTCCCTAGTAAGCCTCTTGTATAACTAGCTTGTTGATTAATAGATGATCATGGTTTCGTGATCATGAACATTGGATGTTATTAATAACAAGGTTATGTCATTAGTTGAATGATATAATGGACACACACCCAAATGAGCGTAGCATAAGATCAAGTCATTAAGTTCAAATTTGCTATAAGCTTTCGATACATAGTTGCCTTAGTCCTTCGACCATGAGATCATGTAAATCACTTACACCGGAAGGGTACTTTATTACATCAAACGCCATTGCGTAAATGGGTGGTTATAAAGATGGGATTAAGTATTTGGAAAGTGTGAGTTGAGGCATATGGATCAATAGTGGGATTTGTCCATCCCGATGACGGATAGATATACTCTGGGCCCTCTCGGTGGAATGTCATCTAATTAGCTTGCAAGCATATGAATGGTTCATAAGAGATCACATACCACGTACGAGTAAAGAGTACTTGTCGTAACGAGGTTGAACAAGGTATGGAGATACCGATGATCAAACCTCGGACAAGTAAAATATCGCGAGACAAAGGGAATCGGCATCGTATGTAAATGGTTCAATCGATCACTAAGTCATCGTTGAATATGTGGGAGCCATTATGGATCCCGATCCCGCTATTGGTTATTGCTCGGAGAGGAGTCTCGACCATGTCCCATAGTTCGCGAACCGTAGGGTGACGCGCTTAAGGTTCGATGTCGCATAAGTAGATACGGAATATGAGTTGGAGTCCGAAGTTTTTGGAGTCTCGGATGGGATCCAGGACATCACGAGGAGGTCCGGAATGGTCCGAGAATAAGATTCATATAAGGGAAGTCATTTCCGGGTTCGGAAAGTCCGGTGTTTTGACCGGAGCTTCTAGAAGGTTCTAGAGGGCCACAGTGGGCCCACCACCCGGGAGAGGCCACATAGGCGCCACATGGCATGGTGGGTCCTTCCCGCTATGACATGTGGGCCCAGGCCGGCCCACCCCTAGAGATAGAATCTATCTCTAATTTAAATGGTTTAAATTTAGAGATAGAATTTATCTCAAGATTAAAGCGTTAAACGAAGAGATAAAGGGAAGACTTCCCTTGATGCGCCCAAAGGAAGGAGGTGGGGCCGGGGAAACCCTAGGCCGACCCCTCCCTATATAAAGAGGAGGAGGGGAGGCCACACCACCTCTCCTCCAACCCTAGTCGCCTCCCTCTCTCCTCCATACTGTGCTTAGGCGAAGCCCCGCAGCAAGTCTTCTCCACCACCACCACCACGCCGTCGTGCTGCTGGGATTCCGTGGAGATCTACCACACTCCGCTGCCCGCTGGAACGGGAGAGGAAGGAGCTTCATCGACACCGTACACGCGACCGAGTACGGAAGTGCTGCCGGATTGTAGCACCGGGACGATCGTCTACACCAACAACGAGATTAATCTCGTAGGCTGAAATTCGAGGGTTAGTCTCATCTCCATCTCGTTGCTTCGATCTTGTAGATTAGGTCTTGGGTGTTCCATAGATTAGATCTTTGGTTTTATTCGTCTTGCGGTAGGAAATTTTGTTTTCCATGCAACAAACCCCATCAAAGGTATCTAGCCATGTCTATGCATAGATCTGTTGCACGAGTATAACACAATGGTTTTGTGATGTGATGCTTTTGTTGCTTTAGTTTGTGTACTTTGCATCTTGCGGGATGGTGGGATGAAGCGGCCCGGGCTAACTTTACATGACCGCGTCTCATGAGACTTGCTCCACGCTCGACATGCAACTTGTATTGCATAAGTGGCTTTGCGGGTGTCTGTCTCTCCCACCATAGTGAAGATTACAATTTGCACTTTCTATTGTCAACACTAGTATCACCGTTGTGGTTCATGTTCGTAGGTAGATTGGATCTTACTCAAAACCCTAAACCACGTAAAATATGCAAACCAAATTAGAGGCGTCTAACTTGTTTTTGCAGGTTTGGTGATGTGATATGGCCATGATGTGATGATGATTTTATTTGATGTATGAGATGTTCATTGTTGTATTATTGCAACCGGCAGGAGCCTAATGGTTGTCTTTAATTTTGTTAACATGTGTCTATTCATCATGTAATAGCTTTATTTCAAGTAGTTGTTATAGTAGCTATAAGTGATGGACAACCATGAAGCGCGCGCCACTGACCTTGACGCCATGCTGGTGATGATGGAGATCATGTCCGTGCTTTGGAGATGGAGATCAAAAGCACAAGAAGAAAGGCCATATCATATCACACATTATGAATTGCATGTGATGTTAATCCTTTTATGCATCTTATTTTGCTTAGATCGCGACGGTAGCATTATAAGATGATCCCTCTCACTAAATATCAAGATAATGAAGTGTTCATCCTTAGTATGCACCGTTGCTAAGACTTGTCGTTTCGAAGCATCTCGTGATGATCGGGTGTGATAGACTCTACATGTGCATACAACGGGTGCAAGATTTGCACACGCGGATACTAAGGTTGCCTTGACGAGCCTAGCATGTATAGACATGGTCTCGGAACACGGGATACCGAAAGGTAGAGCATGAGTCATATGAATGATATGATGAACACTTTGAGTGTTCGCCTTTGAAGCTACATCTTTTCTCGTGAAGATCGGACTTGGTGTAGTGGATTTGGTTCGTGTAATCACTAAGACAATGCGAGGGATGTTGTTTTGAGTGGGAGTTCACCTAGTTAATTTAAGAATTAAAATTGAACTCATTTTATCATAAACTTAGTCTAAACTCTTTGCAAATATGTTGTAGATCATGGCGCCCCTCCATCAATTTTAACCAGCTCTCCTAGAGAAAGAAAAGCTTAAGAGCAATGGTAGCAACTTCACCGATCGTTCCGTCATGTGAGGATTTTCCTCAGGTGGAAGCCTGCAATATGTGCTCGATGCACCGCTAGGTCCCCCACCACCTCCCGCAGATCCGAGGACGTAAAGAATGTTTACGAGACTCGGGTGACTCCGCATCCGGTTCGGTGTGCCATCCCGTGCAGCCTAGAGGAAGAGTCTAAAGAGTTTTGAGCACCACGACCCATGTGAGATGATGCGTGAGCTCAAGGTTATCTTTGAAACTCATGCCGCCGTGGAGAGCTATGAGGCGAAACAGTTCTTTGGCTGTATGATGGAAGAGGGCAGCTCCGTTAGTGAGCACGTGTTCGCCATGTCCGGACACGCGAAGAAGTGACTTGGGGATTGTGATCCCTAACCAGCTGGGTATTCATCGTGTTCTCCAATCACTGCCACCAAGTTACAAGAACTTCTGATTAACTACAACATGCAGAACATGAACAAAGAGTTGCCTGAACTCTTCTACATGCTGAAATCTGCTGAAGTAGAAATACGGAAGGAGAACCAAGTGTTGATGGTCAACAAGACCACCAGTTTTAAGAAGCAGGGCAAGCCTAACAAGGGCAACTTCAAGAAGGGCGGCAAGAAAGTTGCGGCGCCCCGAGAAGCCTAAGGCTGGTCCTAAGCCCGAGACTCAGTGCTACTACTGCTGTGGGAAGGGGCACTGAAGCGCAATTGCTCCAAATACTGGCCGATCTCGAAGAAGGCCACGTGCCGGCGTGCTTGACGTGGGGAAGAAATCTTGTGGTGTAACTTTTCTTCAGTCCCGCAACGGCGCTAAAAGAGCTTGATGGCGTGTAACTCACACGTTCGCTGGGAACCCCAAGAGGAAGGTATGATGCGCACTAAGAAAAGTTTTCCCTCTTAAAGAAACCAAGGTTTATCGAACCAGGAGGAGCCAAGAAGCACGTTGAAGGTTGATGGTGGCGAAATGTAGTGCAACACCAGGGATTCCAGCGTCAACGTGGAACTGCACAACACAATTTTTGCCCCAACGAAATGTTGAGGTTGTCAATCTCACCGGCTTGCCGGAACAAAGGATTAACCGTATTGTGTGGGAAGATGATTGTTTGCAAGAAAACAAGAAACAAGTATTGCAGATTGTATGATGTAAAGAATAGGACCGGTCCACAGCCACTAGAGGTGTCTCTCTCCCATAAGATAAAAGCATGTTGGGTGAACAAATTACAAATAAGCAATTGACAAAATAGAGAAGGGTATAACAATGCATATACATGATATGATAAATATAGTGAGATTTAATTGGGCATTACGACAAGTACATAGACCGCCATCCAACCGCATCTATGCCTAAAAAGTCCACCTTCAGTTATCATCCGAACCTATTCGCATTAAGTTGCAAAGCAACAGACAATTGCATTAAGTATGTGTGCGTAATGTAATCGACAACTACATCCTTAGACATAGAATCAATGTTTTATCCCTAGTGGCAAAAGACATCACAACCTTAGAACTTTCTGTCACCGTCCCAGGTGTCAATGAAGGCATGAACCCACTATCGAGCATAAATACTCCCTCTTGGAGTTAAGAGCAAAAACTTGGCCAGAGCCTCTACTAGAAATTGAGAGCATGCAAGATCATAAACAACACATAAACAATAGATTGATAATCACCATAACATAGTATTCTCTATCCATCGGATCCCGACAAACACAACATATAGAATTACGATAGATGATCTTGATCATGTTAGGCAGCTCACAAGATCCAACAATGAAGCACAATTAGGAGAAGACGACCATCTAGCTACGCTATGGACCCATAGTCCAGGGGTGAACTACTCACTCATCACTCCGGAGGCGATCACGGCGATGAAGAGTCCTCCTGGAGATGAATCCCCCTCTCCGGCAGGGTGCCGAGGCGATCTCCCGAATCCCGAGATGGGATTTGCGGCGGCGTCTCTGGAAGGTTTTCCGTATCGTGGCTCTACAGGGGGGCCGCGACGGAGGCTATTTTGTAGGCGAAAGGGCAGCCTCGGAGGGTCTGGGGCCGTGACACTAGGCGGCGCGGCAGGGCTGGGCCGCGCCTACCATGTGTGGCCCCACGTGGCCCCTCTCTCGCGGCTCTCGGGTGTTCTGGATGCTTCCGGCAAAATAGGAACTCGGGCGTTGATTTCGTCCAATTTCGAGAATATTTTCTTACTAGATTTCTAAAAAAAACAACAGAAACAACAAATCTTCTTTCGGATCTTGTTAATAGGTTAGTTCCGTAAAATGCATAATACGACATATAATGTGCATAAAACATGTAGGTATCATCAATAAAGTAGCATGGAACATAAGAAATTATCGATACGTGAGACGTATCACCACGTCAAGAAGAAAGGTATATTTGATATACATGTTATAGATGTCTATCTTAATGGGTTCTTAGTAGTGCCCTGGTATTTGATACGTTCGGTTGCTCACATTTGTAACTCAAACAGAACTGGAATAAACGAAGCCTGGCGAGGGACGAGGTGACGATGCGCGTTGGAAATGGATCCAAGGTCGATGTGATCGCCGTCGCACGCTCCTCTACATCTACCTTCGGGATTAGTTTTAAACCTTAATAATTGTTATTTGGTACCTGCGTTGAGCATGAACATTATATCTGGATCTTGTTTGATGCAAGACGGTTATTCGTTTAAGTCTGAGAATAATGGTTGTTTGATTTATATGAGTAATGTCTTTTATGGTCCATGCACCCGAGATGAATGGTTTATTCTTGTTAAATCTCGATAGTAGTGATACACATGTTCATAACATTGATGCTAAGCGAATTAAATTGAATGATAATTCTACTTATATGTGGCACCGCTGCCTTGGTCATATTGGAGTGAGTGCATGAAGAAACTCCATTCCGATGGACTTCTTGAGTCACTTGACTTTGAGTCACTTGACGATGCGAAGCATGTCTAATGGGAAAAATGACTAAGACTCCATTTTCGGTAGCAATGGAGCGAGCTACGGACTTATTGGAAATCATACATACCGATGTGTGCGGACCAATGAGTGTAGCATCGTGTGGTGGTTATCGTTATGTTCTAACCTTCACGGATGATCTGAGTAGATATGGGTATATTTATTTTATGAAACATAAGTCCGAGACTTTCGAGAAGTTCAAGGAATTCCAAAGTGAAGTAGAAAATCAACGTAACAAGAAGATTAAGTTTCTGCGTTCTGATCGCGGAGGCGAATATCTGAGTTATGAGTTTGGCATGCATTTAAGGAAATGCGGAATACTTTCACAGTTGACACCGACGGGAACACCACAGCGCAATGGTGTGTCCGAACGTCGTAATCGAACTTTCTTAGATATGGTTTGGTCTATGATGTCTCTTACCGATTTGCCGTTATCGTTTTGGGTTATGCATTAGAGACAACCTCATTCACTTTAAATAGGGCACCATCTAAATCCGTTGAAACGACACCGTATGAATTGTGGTTTGGGAAGAAACCTAAGTCGTCGTTCCTTAAAGTTTGGGGTGCGAAGCTTATGTAAAGAAGTTACAACCCGACAAGCTAGAACCCAAAGCGGAGAAATGCATCTTCATAGGATACCCTAAAGAAACAATTGGGTACACTTTCTATCACAGATCCGAAGGAAAAATCTTTGTTGCCAAGAACGGATCCTTTCTTGAGAAGGAGTTTCTCACTAAAGAAGTGACTGGAAGAAAAGTAGAACTCGACGAGGTTGATGAACCTTCTCTCATAGATCAGAGTAGCGCAGTGCCGAAAGAAGTTCCTGTGCAGCCTACACCGATAGGAGAGGAAGCAAATGATGATGATCATGAAACTTCGAACGAGGAAGCTACTGAACCTCGCAGAGAACGTACCACTCCCGATTGGTATGATCCCTGTCTAAATGTCATGATTGTGGACGACAATGATGAAGACCCCGCGACGTATGAAGAAGCGATGATGAGCCCGTATTCCAACAAATGGCAAGAAGCCAAGAAATCCGAAATGGGATCCATGTATGATAACAAAGTGTGGACTTTGGTAGACTTACCTCGATAGCCGCAAGGCCGTCGAGAATAAATGGATCTTCAAGAGAAAAATAGATGCTGATGGTAACATTACCGTCTATAAGGCTCGACTTGTCGCGAAGGAGGTTCCGACAAATTCAAGGAGTTGACTACGATGAGACTTTCTCACCTGTGCGAAGCTAAATCTGTGAGGATTTTGTTAGCAATAGTTGCATTTTTCGATTATGAGATTTGGCAGATGGATGTCAAAACGGTGTTCCTCAATGGAGATATTGAGGAAGAGTTGTATATGGTACAACCCAAAGGTTTTGTCGATCCTAAAAATGTCAAGCTGATGACAAGTAAAGTGTTCCATTTATGGACTAAGCAAGATCCCGGAGTTGGAACTTACGCTTTGATAGAGTGATCAAAGACTTTGGTTTTATACGACTCATGGTGAGGCCTGTATTTACAAGAAAGTGAGTGGGAGCTCGTAGCGTTCCCGATATTATATGTAGATGACATATTATTGATTGGGAATGATATAGAACTATTAAGCAGCATTAAAGGTTATTCAATGAAAGACCTTGGTGAAGCAAAGATACATTTTAGGCATCAAGATTTATAGAGATAGATCAAGACGCCTAATAGGCCTTTCACAGAGTACCTTGACAAGATTATAAAGAAGTTTAGAATGGATGAAAGCAAGAAAGGGTTCTTGCCTATGTTGCCAGGTAAGGTCTTGAGTAAGACTCAAGGTCCGGCTACGGCAGATGAAAGAGAGAGGATGAGCAAGATCCCCTATGCTTCGGCAGTAGGCTCTATCATGTACGCCATGTTGTGTACTAGATCGGATATCGCACATGTCGTTAGTTTGACCACAGATATCAAAGTGATCCAGAATGGAACACTGGACAACGGTCAAAAATATCCTGAAGTACTTGAAAATGACTAAGGATATGTTTCTTTGTTATGGCGGTGACCAAGAGCTCGTTGTAACCAGTTACACCGATGCAAGTTGGAACACCGATCCCGATGACTCTAAGTCTCAGTCCTGGGTAGGTGTTTATATTGAATGGTGCGGCAAATAGCTAGAGCAGTTCCAAGCAAGTGTATGGTGGCGTAAATCTTCAACATAATCTGAATATATGCGGTTTAAGAGGCTTCATCAGCGGTATGGATGAAGAGGTTCATTGTTGAGCTTGGTGTGGTTCCTAGTGCATTGGACCCGTTAGTCATTTATTGTGACAACACGGGTGCTATCGCCAATGCAAAGGAACCAAGGTCACACAAGAAACTGAAGCATATCAAGCTGCATTTTCATTCGATTCGCGAGTACATCGAAGATGGTGAAGTAGAGATTTGCAAAGTTCACACGGATCTGAATGTTGCCGATGACTAAAGCTCTCCCTAGGCAAAGCATGACCAACACCAGAATGCCATGGGTGTTAGGTACCTTACAATGTAATCTAGATTATTGACTCTAGTGCAAGTGGGAGACTGTTGGAGATATGCCCAAGAGGCAATAATAAAGTGGTTATTATAATATCTTTGTGTTTATGATAAATGTTTGCATACCATGCTAAAATGTATTAACCGAAACATTGATACATGTGTTATGTAAACAACAAGGAGTCCCTAGTAAGCCTCTTGTATAACTAGCTTGTTGATTAATAGATGATCATGGTTTCAGATCATGAACATTGATGTTATTAATAACAAGGTTATGTCATTAGTTGAATGGATATAATGGACACACACCCAAATGAGCGTAGCATAAGATCAAGTCATTAAGTTCAATTTGCTATAAGCTTTCGATACATAGTTGCCTTAGTCCTTCGATCATGAGATCATGTAAATCACTTACACCGGAAGGGTACTTTGATTACATCAAACGCCATTGCGTAAATGGGTGGTTATAAAGATGGGATTAAGTATTTGGAAAGTGTGAGTTGAGGCATATGGATCAATAGTGGGATTTGTCCATCCTGATGACGGATAGATATACTTTGGCCCTCTCGGTGGAATGTCATCTAATTAGCTTGCAAGCATATGAATGGTTCATAAGAGATCACATACCACGTACGAGTAAAGAGTACTTGTCGGTAACGAGGTTGAACAAGGTATGGAGATACCGATGATCAAACCTCGACAAGTAAAATATCGCGAGACAAAGGAATCAGCATCGTATGTAAATGGTTCAATCGATCACTAAGTCATCGTTGAATATGTGGGGAGCCATTATGGATCTCCGTGATCCCGCTATTGGTTATTGCTCGGAGAGGAGTCTCGACCATGTACGATAGTTCGTAACCGTAGGGTGACGCGCTTAAGGTTCGATGTCGCATAAGAGATTTTAATATGAGTTGGAGTCCGGTTTGTTCCTGAGTCTCTGATGGGATCCAGGACATCACGAGGTCCGAATTAGTCCCAGAATAAGATTCATATAAGGGTCATTTTCCGGGGTTCGGGAAAGAGTCCGGTGTGGAATGGCTTCTAGAAGGTTCTAGAGGCCACCAGTGGCCCACCACCCCGGGAGAGGCCACATAGGCGCCACATGGCATGGTGGGTCCTTCCCACTATGACATGTGGGCCTGTGTCGCTGTCACCCCTAGAGATAGAATCTATCTCTAATTTAAATGGTTTAAATTTAGAGATAGAATTTATCTCAAGATTAAAGCGTTTAAACGAAGAGATAAAGGGAAGACTTGGGGGAAGACTTCCCCCCGCTGCAGAAAGGAAGGAGGTGGGGCCAGGGGAAACCCTAGGCCGACCCCCTCCCCTATAAAAGAGGGGGGTGGCCGGCCACACCACCTCTCCTCCAACCCTAGCCGCCCCTCTTCCTCCTCCATACGCCGTGCGAAGCTTAGGGCGAAGCCCTGCAGCAAGTCTTCTCCACCACCACCACCACGCCGTCGTGTGCTGGGATTCCGTGAGATCTACCACACTCCGCTGCCCGCTGGAACGGGGAGGAAGGAGCTTCATCGACACCGCACGCGCGATCGAGGTATGGAAGTGCGCCGGATTGCAGCACCGGGGAAGATCGTCACACCAACAACGAGATTAATCTCGTAGGCTTTTGAATCTCGAGGGTTAGTCTCATCTCCATCTTGTTGCTTCGATCTTGTATATTAGGTCTTGGGTGTTCCATAGATTAGATCTGTTGGTTTTATTCGTCTTGCGGTAGGAAATTTTTGTTTTCCATGCAACAAACCCCATCAGTCGGGTCATTATTGATGTTGATTCTTGTTCTCTGTCAGACACTCACACTCGGGACAGGTTGGGGCTGGCCCTCGGTGACAAGACTCAGGGACTTTGGGAGCTTGACTGCTTCATGTTCCTTCCTCCACCACCTCACCGACCGCACCATGTGTGCTTGCGTCTTCCACCGCCGCCTCCTTCCAAAGCAGGGCATCACTGCCTTGGTCATCTTTGTGGTTCTCGCTTGTCGTCTTTACTTCGTCGAGGTCTTCTGGGGCCTGTCTCAGGAGATGTCTCGCTTCAGGGGTTGTCATGGCTGTAGGCTTGGTAAACGAAATCAGTTACCTTATCGTACTAGTGAGTCTGTATCTCAGCGTCCCTTTGATTTGGTCCATTCTAATGTATGGGGTCCGGCTCCCTTTGCTTCAGAGGGGGGCCACCGCCACTATGTTATTTTTATTGGTGACTTTTCTCGTCACACTTGGATCTATTTTATGACTTCTCGCAGCGAGGTTCTCTCGATATATGTTTTTGCAACCATGGTCCATACTCAGTTTTCCACGCCCATACGTGTCCTTCAGGCTGATTCTGCTCGTGAGTATATCTCCCAGCTGTTGTGTTTTTCTGCTGCTGTGGCACTCTGCCCAGTTCTCCTGCCCTGGCGCCCATGCCCAAAATGGCATGGCTGAGCGCAAGCATCGCCACCTGCTTGAGACGGCTCGTGCGATGATGATCGCTGCCTCTCTTCCTCCTCACTTCTGGGTTGAGGCTTTGTCTATTTCCACCTATCTCATCAATCTTCAGCCCTCCACAGCCCTGCAGGGTGGTATTCCTCTTGAGCGTCTTATCGGTCACACTCCTTACTTACTCGACCCTTCGTCTTTTTGGTTGCGTTTTCTATGTTCTTCTTGCTCCACGCGAACGCACCAAGCTGACTGCTCAATCTGTTGAGTGTTTCTTCCTTGGCTACAGCCCGAGCACAAGGGATATAAGTGTTGGGATCCTATTGGTCGTCGGATGTGCATATCTCGGGATTTCACTTTTGAGTCCCGTCCTTTCTACCCGTGTCCCTCCTCTTCCTTCTCGGTGGATGATATCTCTTTTCTCATGTTCCCTGACTCACCTCCTCCTATGCCTCAGGTCCCTGCACCGCCGAGTCTCTCACCACCCTCTCCTCCTTTGCCCACCAGACCCCCCTATCGTTCCTCACAACCTTCCCCACCTTCCACACCTTCCTCTCCCATGTCACCTTCCTCGCCTACGGTGGTTCCTCCCTACCTTTTTCACTACTCCTGTCGTCCACCTGCGGATGATACTGCTTCTTCTGACACACCCTCCACCTCTGGTGCGATGCCCTCTCCGTCTGAGCTGACTCATCATCTTCGTGCTCGGCCTCGTCCTCCTCCTAATCGCTATTCTCCCACTCACTACGGCCTCTCTGTCTGTCCTTGAGCCGACTTCTTATCGGGATGCTGTTACTCATCCCGAATGGCAGCTAGCGATGGCTAAGGAGATTGTTGCTCTCTAGCGTACGGGCACCTGGGACATTGTCGCCCCTCCTTCCTCTGTACGTCCCATCACCTGCAAGTGGGTCTATAAGGTCAAGAACGCTCTGATGGTTCCCTTCAGCGCTACAAGGCTCGTCTTGTGGCTTGCGGTTTTCAGCAGGAGCATGGTCGCGACTATGATGAGACCTTTGCTCCAGTGGCTCACATGACCACTGTTCGTACTCTCCTTGTTGTTGCTTCTGTTCGTCGATGGTCTGTCTCTCAGCTTGACGTGCAGAATGCTTTTCTTAACGGTGAGCGCACGAGGAGGTGTACATGCAGCCACCTCCTGGCTATTCTATTCCCGATGGAATGGTATGTCGTCTCCGGCGCTCTCTCTATGGCCTTAAGCAAGCCCCTCGCGCCTGGTTTCAGCGTTTCGCCTCTGTGGTGACCTCTGCTGGTTTTGTCCCTAGTGCACATGACCCTGCGCTCTTTGTCCACACATCTTCTCGTGGTCGGACTCTTCTTCTTCTTTATGTTGATGACATGATCATCACAGGTGACGACCCTGCGTACATTGCCTTTGTCAAGGCCCGTCTTCGTGATCGTTTCTCATGACTGATCTTGGTCCTCTCCGCTACTTTCTTGGGCTTGAGGTTTCCTCTACCTCCGATGGTTTCTATATCTCCCAGGAGAAGTATATTCAGGACCTTCTCACTCGTGCTGCTCTTGGAGATGAGCGCACTGTCGAGAATCCTATGGAGCTCAATGTCCATCTCCGCTCCGCTGATGGTGATCCACTTCCGGACCCGACTCGCTATTGTCACCTGGTTGGGAGTCTGGTCTATCTTGCTGTCACCCGTCCTGACATCTCCTATCCGGTCCACATTCTTAGTCAGTTCATGGCTGCTCCCACTAGTGTCCACTATAGTCATCTTCTTCTCCTCCTATCTTCGTGGCACTATCTCCGTCGCCTTTTGTTTTCTCGCTCCAGGCCCTTACAGCTCCGCACCTACTCAGACTGCTACTGGGGTAGTGATCCTGGAGGATCGCAGGTGTTCCGTGATGTGTCTTTCTTGGTGGCTCCCTCATTGCTTGGAAGACCAAGAAGCAGCTCGTTCGAGTGTCGAGGATGAGTTGAGAGCGATGGCTCTCTTGATGGGCTGACTTGGTTACGCTGGTTACTTGCGGATTTTGGTGCGTGTCTCCTCTTTAATTATCGGAGCTCTGGCCCCAGTTGCCCTGGTGAAGCACGAGCTCACCAAACACATCGGTGTTGATGCCTTCTATGTGCGTCATGTTGTGCAAGAACAGGTTATGGCCCTTCATTATGTGCCTTCCGAGCTACAGCTTGCTGACTTCTTCACAAAGGCCAGACTAGAGCACAACATGGGTTCTTTCTCTCCAAAGTTAGTGTTGTTGATCTACCATGAGTTTGCGGGGGGTGTTAGTGATGTATAGTCCCATGTACTGTATTTTCCCATAGTGTGAGGGGTTTCCCTGCATATTGTACCCTTTTACATGTACTGGCCTTTGGCCCACTGTGAATACTAGTTGCTATTTCAACAGGGGAAACAGATCTTCAATGGTACATTGTAGGCACATGTTCTTTTTTGACATAAACATACCTCTTTATTCCTTCAAAATAGAAGTTAAATCATTGACTAGAAAAGGTACAATAGAAACGGGGGCTCATCTAACTAGACTTGTTGATCAGATCCACGAGCTAGCCTAGCTAATTCATGGGCTACAGAGTTTGCTTCACGAAAATTATGTTCAAACTTAACCTTCAAAAAATTGGAAGCCAGGTGATAACAGTCATCAAGGATTGCAGCTCAAGCTCCATTGGAGTAGCCTCCCTCATTCATTGCTTGGACCACATTGATACTAAACAACATATAACTCTGTTGCATTCAAGTGTTTGAGCCAAAATTAAACCTTGTTTTATGGCATGTACCTCCGGTGACAGCACGTCGTAGACAAATTATAGTTTGCTATTACTCACAGCAATAAAGTTTCCGTAAGACCGTAACTATCATGTATTACTGCGCCTGTAGTGCCACGGATAACATCCGCATCGAACGAAGCATCAGCATTAAGCTTTACAAAAATTAAAGGGGCTTTGTCCAACCATCTCTTCGCAACTTCGGTTTAGGAGAATGAGCAGCGATAAAATTGAAATATAGTTCTCTAGCCATGGACGTATCTGCTGGGTCCTTCACATTTTCATCATGAGTAGCTTGCCTCCCACCAGAGGTACCAGCCTCATTTTCATCATGAGTAGCTTGCCGTCGCTCCCACCAGAAGTACCAGCATGTGATCGTGATTAGTTCCAATATCCCAATATCGTAGGTAAATTTTGTTCTTTGAACAAAATACTTGATGCTAATCGATTTGTGCCTAATTATTTCTTGGTTTAGCCAAATATTTGGCGCGAGTTTACGACCCGAGCCCCCTTGTCTCGGACATAACCGTAGACCATCCCAACATCTTGATCACTCTATTGCAACAACAGGTGGGCCAACCAGGAAGGGAGAAAGAGAAGTCCTGACAGCCAGCCAGCTGCGTCGCAAGCTCGATGTGTGGGCGTGCCAGTTGCCATAATACATGGCAAATGCAGCCTTAAGACCATCTCCAGCGCTGGTTTGAACGTCTGGGGACGCCTCCGCTTCGTGTCGCGTTTGGGATGTGTAATATCCCAGGTTTAGAGGCTACAAAATGAGAGAACACCAAAGTGTGCATTGCATTCATGCATAGAAAATCTGAATTTTCGCGCTTTCAAATAAAACTTACCACAGAAGAAGTTTCACTTGATTGTTGAATTGAAATAGATCATCAAGTCAATGGCTATAAACTTCAGACTTGTTGATCAGATCCCGAGTAGATAGATAATTTGGGCTACAGGTTTGCTTCAAAAAATTATGTTCAACTTAACCTTAAAAAAGGGCCAACTATAACATCATCAAGGATTCAGCTAACTCCATTAAAGTAGCAACCCATTCATTGCTTGGACCACATTGATACTAAACAACATATAACTCTGTTGCATTCAAGTGTTTGAGCCAAAATTAAACCTTGTTTTATGGCATGTACCTCCGGTGACAGCACGTCGTAGACAAATTATAGTTTGCTATTACTCACAGCAATAAAGTTTCCGTAAGACCGTAACTATCATGTATTACTGCGCCTGTAGTGCCACGGATAACATCCGCATCGAACGAAGCATCAGCATTAAGCTTTACAAAAATTAAAGGGGCTTTGTCCAACCATCTCTTCGCAACTTCGGTTTAGGAGAATGAGCAGCGATAAAATTGAAATATAGTTCTCTAGCCATGGACGTATCTGCTGGGTCCTTCACATTTTCATCATGAGTAGCTTGCCTCCCACCAGAGGTACCAGCCTCATTTTCATCATGAGTAGCTTGCCGTCGCTCCCACCAGAAGTACCAGCATGTGATCGTGATTAGTTCCAATATCCCAATATCGTAGGTAAATTTTGTTCTTTGAACAAAATACTTGATGCTAATCGATTTGTGCCTAATTATTTCTTGGTTTAGCCAAATATTTGGCGCGAGTTTACGACCCGAGCCCCCTTGTCTCGGACATAACCGTAGACCATCCCAACATCTTGATCACTCTATTGCAACAACAGGTGGGCCAACCAGGAAGGGAGAAAGAGAAGTCCTGACAGCCAGCCAGCTGCGTCGCAAGCTCGATGTGTGGGCGTGCCAGTTGCCATAATACATGGCAAATGCACTGGACTATATTTGTTGTTTATGCCCATGTTGTGCCCCTTTTGGGCTACATTTTGTGCTTGTAGTATCCCAGGTTTAGAGGCTACAAAATGAGAGAACACCAAAGTGTGCATTGCATTCATGCATAGAAAACCGGGGAATTTTCGCGCTTATAAAACTTACCACAATAATTGAAGTTTCACTTGACTTGCTCGGAATTGAAATAGATCATCAAGTCAAGCTCTATACTTCACTGTGATCTTTGCTAAAACCCTGTTTTGGGTAGATATGATTTGATCTGGGGGCTAGATCAAATAGAATTAGTTTTACAACAAATAACATCTTATGTAAGGGTCAACTATAAGATCTTATAAAAGATCTCAACATGACATTCCTTACAACAACACATTCTTTAAGAATTAAACCCTAACTTATTAACACTTAAAAGTTAGCAACTACCTTTGTGTGTAATATAATTCAATTCTAAACTTATTAATAAATAAGGTAAATCATAGGGTCTAAAGTGCATAAAAGCCACACATTCTTATTTAAATCATAACTTATTAAATATATAGAATATAAAATCAATCCATTTATATTACAAGTTATAGTTCAAACTATTTGAATAAAACTACTCATGAGTATTTTGAAACCCATATGATCATGCCTTGGTGCAATCAAACACCAACTATTCAAAATTGAGGAATAACCTTTAACCTTGACTTTTTGACCAATATTATAATATAAATCCAATCAAATATGATATAGTGACTCATCCACAATAATAAAACCATCCACAAGATATTTAGGAACAAATGCCACTTGGCTATCCAAATATAATTCATATGAGAGGATAATGATCATGCCACATAGGATGAAAATATCTACATGACTTGTATTCCAAGTTTTTACATGACTTGCTTTCCAAGCTATGCCACCTCATGCTCAAAGGATTGCTATGGATGAGAGCATGACAACCAAGCACCTTACTCATCAAACCAAAACAAGAGTCACCTACCTATGTGTCATGATATTAGAGCTTGCCTAAGCCTATAAAAGGAGCCACATCCTTCATCCATTTGGTCATCTTGTAGAATGATACAAGGAAACAAACACATAGAGCCACTCCATGCATTAGTTAGGATCAAGGTGAAGAAGCTAGGAGGTGGAGGCATACCACAAGATGCAGGCTTATCAGATTTCCAGAAGAACAAGCTACATAAGATACCAAGGTAGAATTCCTAGGCAAACCATGTATTTAGAGGATCATATCATCATCTCTTGAGTAGGACCCTAGGCTATTAGAAGACATTTAGAAGTGAGAGAGAATATAGATGCTAATCATATCCATGTCTATCCTAGAGAATATTAAGGTAGTATTAAATCTTACTTGTTCAAACCAACCTTTAATCTTGGAGGTGAGAGCCATATTCTATTAGTGATCACTACTAAAATCCTAGACCACATCTGAATACCAATCAGAGTATTACTTTGGATTATAAGTAGAACCCTGCCATAGCTCATGCCTACTTGTATTTCAATTTAACAAAGCTTATGCAAAATCCTAAACCATTTCATATGGGATCCACTCCACATAAAATAATAAGTCCTAACTTGTGTAGCATAGATCACAAGTATAAACCAAGCTAGTTATACCTAAACTCAAATGCTATTTAAGTGAGTAGAGTGAAACCAATATCCAATTATATTTTGCCTTCCAAGTAAGTTGTTTAGTGAATCAAAGGAAATAGTATTTTATAAACTAGAAGCACCATTTAAACAAGTAAGTTAACCATGATGAGCATATGGTTGAGCTTAAATAATTCAAGCTAAAGTTGGTTAATGAGACTAGTCATAATGGGGTTTATCAAACTATGTTCTTAAACCCTAAAAAATCATCATTCATATAAAGTCATGATTCAATTCCATTCTCTTTATCATTTATTAAACTCTAGCTATATTTAAACTATATGTGAATAATCACTATGGTTAAGCATTAGCAAAATATAATGTGTTCACCATGCACAAGCTATTAATTTTCAAACCATTTAAATAAATCTAGTTTCTAAGTAAAAGTAAATTGAGACAAACACTTGAATCCATGTCTATTTGAAATTTAGAATACCTCTCACAAAAACACAAATTTAATCAAAGACGAAGAGTATCTCCAACAAGGTTGCTATATTTTTCTTCCCAAACCGCGCCGGGATCGAGCGTTTGGGGGGACGTGTTTGTTCGTGCCGTGCTTGGGGGACGCCGTTCCCAGCCGCGTCCCCCAAACGCGCCCCCAATCAGAAATTCAAATAGATGCATTCAAAAGAGATCGTTCCCACCGAATCGTCGGCAGAGTAGCGGCGATCGATCAAAGTACCGGGCGCGCGATCATATTACAGGGACCGGTGTGCATGCAAATTGGGAAGAAGGAAGGGGTTGGTCGATCAAGGCTGCAGTCTCCGAGTCGATGAGGTTCGCCAGCACGCACTGTTCCCTGGCTGCGATCTGCTCGTTCCCGTGCATGGTGCGCTCGTCTGGCCGCCGACGCAGAGGCCGACGCAGTTGTAGCAGTAGAAGACGCCAGCCTGCTCTTGCTGCGTTGCCGCTGCCGCCGATGCCGATGCCGCTGCCGTGGCCGGCCGCGTCCGCCGCCTATTTTTGGCTTCATGTCAAGCGAGGATCTGGCCTCTTGAAGAAGCCAGGCGCTCGCGTCCTGGGAGACATTCCTCTGCCGGACAAGCTTCTCAAAGAGGGACATGTCGTCCCGCGCTTTTGAGCTCCAGCTTCCTTCCTCTTGCCTCTGAGCAGCTCTGCCCACTCTGTCGGCCTTCTTGTCGCGGGAGATAAAGGTCGAGAAGACGTCGGCGAGGCATTTCGCGATGCCTTCTCGTACGACGCAGCGGCCGGGCCAAGGCGGCTTTGGCAGCCTTGTTGCCGCAGGACGCCCCCGCGGGCTGCGCCGGCGCGTTCGCATCAATGGCGTCCTTCCTTGGACAGCGAAGGCCGCTGGCCAGCCGCCATTTCTCATTCATTTTGAGCTGGCCATAGCAATGCATGAGCACGGAAGACTTGTGACCTTCCGAGCTCTGGCGTACAACCATGGCCCGAAACTAACCAAAGGAAGCATAGTCATTTCATCGAACACAATGTGGGCGCTACGTGTAAGAAAGAGGCGTACCAGTTTGGCGACGTCGGCGCCGTTGTCGCCTCTGGTCTCCATGTCCTGATGGAACCCATGGAACAAGTTCACCGACGCTTGGATGATGGCCCATCGCGTGCCGACATTGCCTTTTGGCTCCCCTTCATTGTCACTTTGTTGTAGTCGCTGCTGATGAGCTTGCGCTCATCGAACTCGGCCTGATCCCCGCCCAATACTTCCCGCCTTTTTGTTGGCGCCGATGATGGATTCATGGCTCACCGTCGCCCACGACTCGCACGGACAAAGATCTCCAGAGCCGTTCATTTCGGGCCTCGTGTGCCCCGACGCCTCTTCTTCTTCTTCGTCCTCACGCCGTCCGCGCTCACTTCCACGTGAGATCATCACTACCGCACTTCGCTGCCCCCTTCTCGCCTCTCTTCGCCTCATATCGGTTGCCCCCTCCTCGCTGCCCTCCACCTCCTTCTCTTCCTCGCTGTCCTCCTCTCAACCCTCGCCGCCCTTCCTCAAAGACTGCGCTGTCAGACCTGGGGCCGGACCTCGCGGCCGGTGAAAGGGCGCGTCCGGACTGGTCCCAGCCTGCGGGCCGGCTGTGTACGGGGAGTAGAGGTTGTTTGGGGCTAGTTGCACAGGCGCAGCGCATCCTGGTAGGGTGCGGCGACAGGTTAGCCACGCACCCGGAGTGGCTGCGGAGGTCACAGAAGGCGGCTGCACGGAGAGATCACTCCGAACGGCAGAATGCATGGACGACGACATGGGCCTGCTGGTGGCGCTGCGCACACCCGGCCATTACGTGCTGGTGCTAATCGACGCCTGAGCCTTCTTCTCCAGCACCACCACCCTCCGTCCTTTCCGCTCCGCCGCCGGAGAAGCTTCCGGCGCCTCCACGGCGGTTCTCAGCGATTCCTCCTCTTCTTCGGAGCCGGCGCCTTCCGGGGCTTCGCGAACGGCGCTTTCGCTCCTTTCGTCCCATTGCCCGGCGGCTTCCTGGCCGCTTTCTTCGCCATCTTTTGGGGCTATCGGCGGCGCCATGGAGCGGGGGTGGACGGCGGAGGGAGAAAGAAACGGCGGGATAGGAGAAATGAATCGCGGGATATGTTTTGGGAGGCTTGGGCGCGGCGGTATAGGCGCGATTTCATGGAGCGTGCGGATTTATGTGAGGTGGAGACGAATTTTCCCCGTGGCCGGGCCGGGACGGGTCGCCCGCGTCGTTTGGCCTCGCTGTGTCCCGGCGATCCCCGAGCGCTTCCCTCGTGGGACGGACGGGCTCGGCGCCTGGACATCAGAGCCGGGCCGCGCTCGGACAAAAATGGGCTCGGGGGACGCGGCTGAATCCTTTTTTGTCCGCGCCCCCAAATCCCTTTGGGACGGTTTGGGGGACGCGGGTCGAGATGCTCTAAATACTCATATGAACAAAACAATTATGCAGTAAGTATTACTATTAAATTCTATTGAGATTCAAAACTGGTAAAACCTACAGAACAAAATAGAAGTCAGATTTGAATTCAAATAACAAATTCAAAACAAAAAATAAAAACAGGAAATAGAAAAGAGAGAGAAAGAGGAGCTTACCTTGCCGTGCAGCCCAGCAGCAGCCCAGGACCAGCAGGACCAGCACCACCTACGAGGCCCAGCTTCAGCCCAGCCCACGGCCTCGCACCGATTCGTCGCTGGCATCAAACAAGACGAGGGCGTCGTCTTCCCCGGCGTCGACAGCGCAGAGAAGAGCTCGGCCACCTCACCGTTGGCGATAAGGATCACCCCGGACGCGGCAGAAGCTTCCAGAATCCTCTCCTATATCTCTCGCGTCCGAGCTTATCCCGGAGCATCAAGATTAGCGCCCAAGCTCACTTCACCGTAGCCATTGCATCCCGGCGGTCACCGTCGGTGAAGTGACGATTCCGACCTCGTCGTGGTCTATAAAACCACCTACAGGACCTACGTGTTGTCCTTGTTCATCTCCGCCCCTCCATTTACTCCCTAACCCTCTCTATCTCTCACCACTATCCACTCTCTGTCGCCGGAGTCGAGGACGAATCCGACTAAGGAGACCACCCCAAGCTCCGGGTAGTAGCTCGTTGGATGCGCCTGGCGATGTAGGTACTCCTGGCGGAAGGAATCGAGAAGGGGATCTCGGAGTGACGCCAATTTCGGTGTTCCCTTTCTCCGGCCGCAATATACTGCTTGCCACGGTCACCAATCGTCGCCATCGAGCACACCATCATCCTCGTGGTGAGTCAACGATTCTTAGAGTCCACGGAGTCATCCTAGATCTCTTCCGTATCTCGGTTTCGAGATCTGCCGGGAGTTTTGCTGCCGCAAAGACATGGTTGCTTGGCGATGTTCGATGCTCCTTAGAAAAGCGAGACCACCATTAGCTTTGTCTTGCAAAGGCTCGCTCTAATGACCCTAACCACGCATCCCGGGGTGCCTTGAATGCGGCGCTCACTGCATCGCGCCGCCGCGTTTAAAATGGTGAGGCCAACGTAAGGTGTGGGGTCCCTTGCTTTGTTGACTAGTCTTTGCTCACATGGCACCACTAATGGACCCACTGTCACCGTGGGTAGAAATGAATCGCATGTCCAATATTTCAAGTTATTTAAAAACTAAAGAAAAATACCGAAACTTTGCCAAAATTTATAAAATTCATTTCAACTCAGAAAATTATGAATAAGATATCAAAATGCTCATGCAAAAACAAACTCTATTCAAATAAAATATAAAATAAAAATGTGTCAAAATAAAATTCACTTATTTTTAACTTTGTTAATTAGGCCTTTTCTATTTATTTAAAACACAATTTGAATTCAATAATTAGTGAAGTTTCAAATTTAAGTTTTAAATATTCAGTAACTAATTAAAATGTTAAGATTAATTTTCTTTATCATATTCTCATCAATTAAAATATTAGTGGTAATTCATAAACCCTAATTTGAAAATTCTAATTTTCTATAATAATAAATCAAGAAAATATTAAAAACCAATATTAATTTGGTAGCTTAAATATTGTGAACTCAAACATTTTTACTTAGCAAATTATTATTTCTAAAACCTAATCATAATTATAAAACCCTAACTCTGGAAATTAAACCCTAATAATATATGTCTTAATTTCTAAACCTTTTGAAATAATTAAATGCTAAGGCTAATATTAATTTTGTGTAAAATTACTTAATCACATTAATTCTAGTACCAACTATTATTTTAAGAATTGTATCATAATTTAGAAACCCTAATTTTAATATAAGTTAGAATCTGGATTCCATTATTTCATGTGATCATCTCAAATTGTTTCAATTCTAAAAAACCCTAAAGATTTAACCATGTGATCATTCCACTTTAGTAGTAATTCTAAAATCTTAGTTATGTGTCACATGTGATCATGTAAGATTCATCTATGCATATAGAACCTTAATAAGCAACAATTGAATGCATGCTTATGATCCACTAGCATAAAACCAAGTCACATGAGATTATCATTTCATGTCCCTATTTAAAACCTATATGATCCACTAGTGCCACCTAGGTATAAACCCTAACTTGATTATTGAATTAGTACCATTGACCACTATCCTATATATCATACCATTAAGATCAACCTTAACCATCAAACCCTAGTAGAACCATAAGGATAAACCCTAGTACCAATCTTTGTAACAATTCACAAACACATGTTCTGTCTCTACTAAACTCACTAAGATCAATAACTACTTAGCTTAGAAACTATTAAAGATTATTTGGTAAGTCAAATATGAAGCCATTAAACCTAATAACAAACCTATGGAACCATCTTAATAACCATCCTTTGATATGATGTATATGGGAAACCATAATAATAACTCTACCAATATTTGCTACATATAAACCCATTCCAAGTTAAGAACCAACTAGTCCCTATTAGAAAACTAAATGAATCCAATAGTAAACCCTAGAAGCCATAGATTCTATTTATAGTAGTCCTTGTTCTATTTAACCTATCCTTCAAAAGTTATTCTTCTGAAGTATAGATATCAATCAAACCATAGACGCCCTAGTTCTTATTTAAAATACTTACTATTTCTTAATTAACCTGTTCTTCAAAAGTTATTCTTTTGAAGTATAAAATAAGTAATCATCAACCATGTCCTGTAGAACTTAAAAGTGACAACTGTTCTTTACATATTTTTCCACTACTATTCTTTATGTGTATGATTGTTATGATGCATTATATCACTTGTTTATATTAATATCACCAACCCTAATAAGAACCTTGTTTGAGAACCATCCTAAAAGTGCAACACATCCTAAAGAACTGTTTACAATTCAATCCATTCTAAATCATCAAGGTTAGGCTACATGACGATTGCATCTCATACTATGCATTATAGCATCTTTGGAAGTTCTTTAAATTGTCCTTACCTGACAATGATGGTATTTTCAGAATTTGGAGTTCTCACGTATCGGCTTTTGCCCGCATAATCTTGCAATAAAAAAAGGCACATTTGCTCATGTCATTTGATTATGTTTATCAAATCATATGCAAAGTACTATACTTATCACTCTTGCATTGAAAAACAAATATTATTTTACAATTATGAATATGACTATGTGGTGGGCAATGGAACCATGGTATGTGTTGATTGGTGGAGTTCCATTGCATGGGCAAATTACCTATCTAGACTACACTGTAATGCCGGCCCAAAGGATTCTAGCGCCTGCACATATCGCTGCTAACCATAAGATCTATAATGGCCTGGGAAGCTTCCATCAGATTCTTTTCCCTCTCTCGTGACAACGTTATGAAAACGGATATTTGCCACAATACAATGCGGCATAATATCTTTGCAAAAGGACATGTGATGTATTGTTTCGTCATGGTCACAGTGAGGGCGACTTATGCTTATTCATGAAGAATTGTAAGGGTTGTCCTGGGATTCTACTTATCTATGGTGTATACAGGGATGCAAGGCTGAGCACTGTTCTAACTTATATCTACCTTAATGGTAATAGTGAGAACAAGTGGCTCAATGTAGTCTGGCCTACAGATAAAGGGGACATTACTTGGCTGTGTGGGTGGTCCGCGAGGTCGCCAGGGGCACTATTGCATTGGTTCTAGCATCGCCCATACCACAAGTGGGACAATGCTCACACTTGGTTGGCAAATAAAGGTTAAGTTCTCTTATGGGAAAAGTAACGCACCGCAGAGGATACTGAATTGTGACTCTCACTCCCTGTTCCGGGAAGGAACTACGAACGCGGCAAGAAAGGAACTCCATGAAGTTCTAGTCACCTGTGAAGACCGACGGGTGATACGTAAAAATAAACCTTTGAAGAAATGTTTATGAAAACCTTGCATGGGGTAACACTTTCTAGTCTGTGGCTGTAGCTAATGCATGATACACTTGTTCTCATTAAGGAACTTGTTTAGTGACGTCGTACTATCCCACTCTGTAAACTCGCTTAGCTATGGAGGCACTGGAGGATAAACTACCGTGAACTCGAAGACAAGAGTCAACTCCAACAAGATGAAGAATCCAAGCAAAGAAGTCAAGGAAGTCAACTTCGGCAGCAACTAGAGTGAGTGAAAACTTAGACTTGTAATAGAAGGGAGCCTTTCTCCTAATCCTAGCACCTAAGTATATAGAGTTCTATAGTAGCTCTTAAGCTTAAATTAGCAATAAGTTAGATTACGAGTCGTTCTTCCGAGCTTATTTGTTTTACCTCACCTGTAGTTATGAGGTCAGGTTGATCTCTCGAAACAGCTTATGTATCCTTCTCTATAGACATGGGCCTTGACCAGATATATGTTTCTGCTGGTAATGACCAGGATGTAATATGAGTGGAATGGTGGAGTTTCACTTGTGTTATGTCAATCCATCACACCATGCTGGTGTCAGTCACCACAGCTGTACTGCATAAATGCTTTCAGACCCCAGGATTAAACCCTTTAAAGGAGACCCATAGGTTTGGTAGTGTCTATAGGAAGTAGTCTTAGCTAAGACAACTAGGCTAAACCAACTATTCTTATGACTTGAGATGGGTTTCACTTGAGAATAATCCACACACTTGAGTCAATCTTTCTTATCTATCTTTCTTAAGTAGAGTTAGTTAGTTATCTTGCTTCATTCCCAAATAACTAGAAACCCTTGAAGCTTAAGATAAAGGGTGGTAGAAGACCGCAATACAATACATGGTAGTCCAAAGAGAGGATACAACCATAAGGAATATATCCTATTGGAAGAAGTATACCAATACAAGTATGGATAAGTAAGAGTCATTTAAAAAATGCCAAATGTCTATTATATTAAGTAAAGGAGATAAGTTGCAAGATAGTATATAGCTATGATGAGTCAATCATAGGAGGTAAGGAAGAGTGATAGAATATAAGTCTATTTTTCATGGTAGAGTTGGTAATTATATATGATTCACTGGAGAGTCATGATGTGATGGAGTAGAACATCATAAGTGAGTTAACAAGTATCGATGAGGAGTAGGATTTAAGGAATAGTTCAAAGCTTAGGCCTTAAAATCCTCATAACGGTACTAAGTATGTCCGAACCAAAAATGATAGTCTTAAGAAGGCTTTATTAGAGCATAGTTTATATAGAAACTTGGAGTTATTGGTAGACTTTAACAAACATGTGTTTAGAGTAACCATGTTATAGTCACGAGAGATTATGTGAGGTTAGTTTTCAATTTAATGGAAGGTAAGTTGGTACGTCCCAAGGAAATTAGGTCAACCACAACTATTCTGGACCAATTTGCTCAATTTTATTTGATTGCAAGTGAGCAATCGAGGTAAATATTGAGACAAATAGTAGTAATCCATATATATGTGCTATCACAACCTAAACCTATCTTATGGGGAAAGTTATACTTCATCAAAACCTGATGTTTAAGGATGTCTTACCCAACTATTATATTCGGGCATATAGAGATGTGTATTATAAAACACAGCTGGATTTTCTTGGATTTTATTGATTTTCATTGTTTGACTAGATCCATACATGAAGCTTACTTTTATATGCAAATGCATGTTGCAATATCAAGATCTTACTTTGATGTTATAGGTCTAGAGGGTAAAGGTATTCATGTGAGGAAGGACGAATTCTCAAGATTTTGAAGACAAGATGAAGGTTCTACAGAAAAAGGAAGTAAAAGAGAAGCAACCACACTACTTCAAAGGAAGGACTAATCAAAACTATTTTTATCCTCAATTGAGGAGTACGTCAACATGGAAGTACCAGGAAAGTGAGAAAAATAGTGAATATGGAGCAGTAGAAGTGGATCCATATTCATTATGGAAGAAGGGAATGCAAGTGAAGTCACTTATGATACCATTTTCATAGTGTCAACAAGTGGTTTTCTTGCAAAACAAACCCTGAAAGAATGGACAAGTAAAGTCGCAGCTGATGTAGTAAGACTGCAGCTGATATAGGATAAAACTGAAGGGAAAGCATTTGAAAGTAAGGTAGATCTTAATTAAAACTATTAAGGTATCTGTAAGTGGTAGGTAGATGTTGACTAGAGCCATAAATAGTCCACATCTGGTATGCAATAAGCCACATCTAGTGCTAGTTAGTCTGTAGCTGGTTTCAGATAGTCCGCAGCTTAAACATTCCTTTACTCTAAAAGAAAGAGGGATTCCGCAGCTGGTATTTCGCAGCTGGTATTCCGTAGTTGGTAACCATTTAGTCGGAGGATTCACATCGGATACCCACAACCTGTGGACAGACCATGAAAGAATTTTCAGAGACTCTAGAATAGCAAGGCTAAAAGCCGCATCCAAGACCAATCTTCTAACCTTGGAGTTTAATGATTAGAAGAAAGGAGCTAAAGATCATTAGTAAACTCCAAGGGGGAGAGAGGAAGGCTGAAGGAGAAGTATTAAGACATGATTTGGAGTAAGAATGACGAAGAGGTCTGAACTGAGAGGAAGTTCAATCTTATTTTTATAAGATTGTTGGGAAGTATCCATCAAAGTAATCTCAGGAGGATCAGACTAGAAGCCTAGGTTATATCTCAAGAAGTAAGGTTAGACCTAACTTGAGCGTACTTAATAATTACTCGGCAGAAGAGCTCATAATCCTCGAAGATAATGAAGTTGAATGCAGAAGATGTTGAGGACAATCA